>CM048746.1:591913720-592513720 GCA_026315105.1 Locusta migratoria
GTTGACACGAAGTTCATTTTATTATCGAAATCACTTCATTACACTTTCAGACAGATGATAAAAAAAACATGCTATACCTGCTCTATGGTTGACAGGTTCTTGGTATGTACCCTTGTACGTTCAGTAACAGTAATTCGCCTCGTAAAACAAAGATTTAGAATCACATGATTCTATCAGAGTACTATAGTATGTTTTATGTATTTTATATGTCCGAAACAGTCAACTAATTCTAAATCTTCATTTTACGAGGCCATTAACTGTTACTGACCAGACAAGGGTACATACAAGAACCTGTCAACCATTGTGCAGGTATAGCATGTGTATGTCTGAAAGTGTAATGAAGTGATTTCGAAAATAAAATTGAAACTTCGTGTTACCACGTTACTTTTCAAATCTTGAAATATTGCGTGCTTTCGTCTATAATTCTCATTACCGCATACTTATTTTCTAACGTCAAAAATTCTTATTTGCATGTTGCCGCGACGGTGAAGTTCGGTTACCATTGGCTGACGATACTCTTCCTTCGTGCTGTGATTCGCTGACGACATAACCACGTGGGCAACAAATGAACATCGCGTTGCGTAGCCTCCAATTCAGGCGATCGGAAGCAAATGTGCCGTATTTGACGGACTTTGTTTATACTTCAATATTAGGAAAGTGGGCACATTACATGTAACAGCGCTTCAAAGATATTTGCAAAACACGTATTTTAAGGTATGGTAGTCCTGCGCGTATAAAATCTTACAAAAAGAAAATATAAACTTCTCAAGCATAATAGTGCTTTTGAACCACTGTTATTGTTACAGAAAATTTACATTGCCTGTCAAGGTTCACAAATTGCTTTGCAAAATTCGGCATGGTTGTTTAAAAAGATGTAGGCGTTCAGTTTGAAACTGTACTGTAGCAAGAAATGGAAGTGTCAATGGCAAAAGAACTTCAGCAGCTATAGTTTCCAAGTGAGTTCATTGAAGGAGCAGCTCTGAATTTTGGTGTATATCGATTACTCGTAACATACCGGTATTTTAAAACTGATTTTGAAGTATAAGATATGAAGCGATGCAACGCACTCCAACATCTTTACATCGATTTTTTTTTCAGTGAAAAAATTACTCATACTAAAAACAAGAGTTAATGTATCAGTCGCGATCTGTGCGTCAGATATGTTTACGTTGGCTCTCGACGTATGTTGACTGTGTGGGCGCTGTCGCCAAAAATATTGGCTAACTAGATGACCCGGTGAACTGCGTATCACTTACCTCTTAATGTCTACTAAGTTAAATCATATGTATTTTAGACGCAGTAGCTTTATGAAGGCATTGGCTTTGAACGTCAAATGTGCAAAATTTTATCGCAATCATACGAATGATATTGATATCCCATTGAAAAAAGCTGTTTCTCGCGAATTTTCAAATTTTCCGGGCAACTTCCCGATTTTTTAGTTCATAAGAACGTTCGTCTTCCGTTGATCGTCAAATGATCAAAATTTTATCGCAAGCGGATGAATGGTTCTCAGCTTGTAGTATTGAGTACATTTAGAATCACATTGAAAAAGAAACTTGGTTAGAATTTTGCGAAAACTTTTGTGAAAACTTTGGCTTAACTTTACTATCCGGGCCGCCGCGCAGTATCGAGTGTTTAGATGTTTGCTAAGGTGACGTCATCTGACCAGCCAATCAGGTGGTAGTATACGGCAGCCAATGAAATTGGTTGTTTTATACTGGCGCAATATTCGAATGTATTCCCTTCGTATTGAGTATTTACAGTCAATTTACTGAGCGGACAAGGGTACATCGAAAACCTGTCAACCATAGAGCAGGAACAGCATTAATTACTTACTTGATGGTTAGTGCAAAAAATTACATCAATTTATATTTACGTAAGTTGTCATTCGCAATGTGGTAGTACTCTCTATTCTCAAAGAAATTGTACTGATTTCTATAGTGATGTTTTGCATATATGTATCATTGCGTTGTTTATCTGCTTAGGAATTAAAAGTTACAGTAAAAATTTCGTTCTGAATAGATATTCAGCGAAAGATAATGACGAAGAATGTTTCTTGATTGTTATTGCAGTTTTTTCTTCGAAAGCTGCTTCTTGGCCATACTACCTTGTCAAGATAGTGTTCACAAGTGATTTTAATTATGGTGATTGTAAGATTTTTGCCACTTTTTTGTATGGACATAAGGTTGAGTGTTACAACATATGGCTTCCTTTACGAGAGTTGAATGACAATTTCAATAAGTTGCATTATGAGCGTATCCAAAGGCATTGGAAAAATTTTCATCATTCATATCATTTAAGAGACACACTTTTTTCGATTTGCGTTACAGGAAAATACTGAATTTAAACAAGAAACCTGTCCATGTACAGAAACGTAATTCTGGAGTTAGCGATGTTCCGCATTCGAATAGTGTTATTCATTTTAAAAATAAAGTAATTGAAACTTGATGTTAACACCTGTTTTTCACATGTTGTGATCATAGTGTGTTACGGTCAAAGTCAGGAAGTTTTAAACAACGATCATTACGCTAACATAAAATACGATTCTTATTTCGTGATACTAATTATAACAGTGTTTAACATGTATCATTTGCAGTTACTGATAAATTTTTCGTGTGATGTTCATTATAAATTGTGTGATATTTCAATGCCTTCTCAGTGTTTTTTCACTTACGTCATAATTATTATTACTACGTTTTCCGTACATTACAATAGGCTATATTTCATCTCGTCTTGATGTGCGTGTTTAACATTACTATCAATATCATCTATCGTCAAAGCAACACATAGGCTATATTACGCGATATCTGATTGGCTGTGACCGTCTGTGCTACGATTGGTTGGCCGCGGCCGCTACCAACATCTGACATTCGATACTGCGCGGCGGCCCGGATTGTAAAGTTTTGGTAAAACTTTTTCCAAGCCCATGATGAACAAAACAACAAAAAAATTACCCACTCCGTCGTGCGAATAGTCAGTGCTGAATTCAATCAAAAACACATTGAAAAACGCATTTTGTTCTCAAATTTTCCGATTTTCCGGTAGATTTTCCAAAAAAATTATTTCATACAAACCTCGTCCTGTCAAGCCGTACTCAAGTGATGTTCTTACAACCATGTGATAATTTTTTATTATTAGAAAAAAATTGCTTTCGGTTTTCCTAAAATTTTCCTACGTTCCGGACGACTTTTCCAAATTTTATTTGATGCAAACCATCTTGCTTTAAACATCAAATACACAAAATTTTATTGCAGTTCGACGAACGGTATAGATAGCTCACTGGAAAAAACTTTCAGATTTTCCTGATTTTCCTCTTTTCCGGACCTTTCCATATATCACCGTTTAAACCCACCCTGGACTTTAAATATTCATAAAAGACTAAAATTAGTCAAATCGGTTGTCATTTATCACGTCGTTTACGTCGACTACTGATTTCTCTATTCCGCTTCTGACACTCAGAAAAAAGGTGTAAACACAAAGATTCTGAAAATCCGATTTCTAAAGCAGTTTCCCACTTCCACTTTTCGTGTAAACGCAGCCATGGTACCCACATTACAGGCTTTAAAACGCTTTCCCCTATTTTGCAAGAGGATGCTACACTGACTTAAAGGACATTTTTCATACTCTCCTTAGAATGGAATTAAAGTTCAAATTACGCTACCTACTTGAAATACTAAATTTGGTATCTGGAATTATCATTAAAAATAACTCCAGAAAGTATTTAACACACCAATATTACATTGAAAATAGTAATAAAAATCTAAAATTGTTCTAGGACATAGTCTACAAAAGACTGCAGATAACTCTTCCAAATTTTGACTCAAATCATTGCGTCCGAAAAGTGGCTTAAGCAGTTACTTCACAATAGCTAAAATTACTTAACGGTTAAACGTATGCCTGTTCTGTTCCTTTACCAAGTTTTTATTGTTAAGTCTGTTAAAAGCCTTTCAGTTGTAGAAACTGTTAACACTTTCATTCCCAGTGGTGTTCCTCAACGTATTAAAAGCTGATTTATACCGTATTTTGTGTATCAGTCCTTAGTCGTATTTTTATGAACATGCTTCTGTTAATTTTGTCGCTTGGTACAGCGTGTAGCCACTTTTGATGCATTAATCTGTCCATCTTGGAGGTGGTATTACATTGCCGTCTGTACGTGGCTGTGAGCTTGTGTGGTTCATGTTATTTCATTTCAGTGAATTGTTTCATCTTTGCTGTGGCGAAGATTGATCTGAAAGTGTTAACTATCAACAAAATATCGCCCCACTAACAAAATCGTTAGATACAAACGTCTGTGCATGAAATACATGACATAAATGATAGTTTGATCAAAAATTTTAAAACACATTTTAATATTTAGTGCACTGTATAATGCAGAAAATACTGAATTTTAATTTTTTCAACGCTGAATTTAAAATGTGGGAATGAAAGGGTTAATGGAATCACAAGAAAGGGTATAATTGTTTTCTGATATGGAGGTAAAAATCTTAGCTCATTGTACTGTAGACGCTTTAAAAAGATTTGCTTCAGCTAAATAGAGCTCCGTCATCGCTCCTTTGCTTCAGCCAGGTCTTTAACTACAATCGTCATGAAATTTTGCATGTTTGCAGTAAAACATATCACGATGAAACTGATTAAATGTACAAACCACTATTGTATCCCTACTGAAAGTCAAGATGGTTTCAGGTGGCAATCTACAGAGGAAATGTTTGGAAAAAATCGTAAAGAGCTGCATAATTTTTGTTCTCGTTGCACCGCTGGTTTCGGCAGTTGCTGACATCAACTGGAGATTGACAAAATATTTTACATCAGTTATAACACTGTTTTATGCCCAAATATGGCAGTATATAAATTAAATTTAGTATTGAGTGCTTCAGTTTTCAAGCAGCAATCGCAATCCTTATTGTAATTTTGTTATTGAAATATTTGGCAAAAATATTATTGATGTAAAATATTTTGTTAATATCCTGTTGATCGCAGAAACTGGCGAAACGGAGTGTAACAAAGAGCATGCAGCTCTTAGCACAAGAAGGGTTTTCTCCGAGTCAAGATATGTTGGCAGTTTCACTTGCAGGAAAGTAGTTATATGGCAACATCATCCTGCTTTATAAATTACTTACACAAGGAACCTAAAAACCTGGCTAAGACCAACGCTGGGGTTGAAACGTTAGTGACCTGTCACCTGTCAATATTTTCCTCACAATTTGGTAAACACCTCTTCCGCGGCTACTACTTACCAACAGAACTTTCCTATTTTCTAACTTACTGAAGCTTCTTTCTCGCTTAACTGTGGTAGTAATGCCCATGAAGAAACACTGTTCCTTCTGGGGACCCTGTTCCTTGTTACCACTTCCCACTTTTTATCCCCTCCATTTCTCATCAGTTCTTGTCTAGCACTATCCGATTCAGCCTGAAGAGTTCTGAAGAGCTCTAACATGCCCCATGTTGAAACTACTTTCCTGTTCCTTAACATCCCTTGCAGAAGAACCCCGAACTAACTTTACTACTCCAGTTCACTTTTCACTTACGGTCGATTACAATATACAGCAAAATAACGATAATTTACGTAATACCCGAAAATTGGGCCTAGGATCACTTGTGTAAACAAGGACGGGTAAAGTTTCCAGAGTAGCGAAATAAAATTAGGCCTACTAAATTTTACAGAAATAAGTGAAACAATGAAGTGGTAAGCTTAACTTGTAAAAAAAGGAAAAAGAACAAATAAGTAATTAGATTTACTGCACCCAGACGAAAATAAGAACTAAGACTGTAGCGCACATTTCCACGTTTTTATGAAGAAATACGCAAGGAAAAGTGAGATCTTTATTAATTATCGGAGTTAAACTAAGGCTTATTACAGTCTAAATTACTTGTCTTTAAGAGAACGAAAATCTTGCGTGTCGCCTTGCGCACAGGGCGACCAACCGTCCAGAGTAATTTCACATGGGTATAAATATTAGAAGACCGATTTGTCACATTTTTCAAAAAACTCGTAGCGGTTTTTTCATAACATAAGCACTTATTACAGTGTTTGTGACAAATATCGTAGAAATTAAAAGCAGTTTTCATTGAATCTTAATCTGGTGAGTCACAACTGAAAGGATGTAACGTTTCACTGAGAGAATCAGAACGTTCCTTCAGGCTGATTGTGTGGATTGGTCTTCATTAAGAACATGGTATAATTGGCTACGTACTAGCGAACCGAGTAAACCTGAGCGGGCACGAACTTCATACCAGTAACGCCAATTCCCTCACCAATACGGGGAAGTAGGTTATACATTTTCATTAAAATAATCCATTGTTTGGGGGAATTTTTGAAGTACATGTTTAATTGGTGCAACAAGACTGTAATACAGTGCCGGATGTAGACTAATTTGTGATTGAAATGCTCAGTTTTTTGCTTCCACTGAAAGTTGTCATGGTTATTTATTCTTGAGAAACATGGTGTCACAGATCACTTTACTTAAAACCGCAATTTAAATTTTACCGGTCTCTGCCATTTAAATGTCATTCTCGCACCACTTAAACACTAGTGTTTGGCACCGGTTGCCCGGAGCAGGAGCTGTGCGAATGCTAGAGCTACGGATCTTCACAGTAGCTTCACAGTATATATATCCCACAGAATTCAAAAGCAATAGCAGTGTACATAACACTAGGATAACTGATCTTCACTATTCAAAGTTAAATCTTGCTTTGGCACAGAAAGGGGTAAATTAGGCTGCCACAGAAGGCTTTGGTCACCTACAAAACACGTCAAAAGCCTGACAGAGCCAACTAGCATTAAAACACTATAGATGAATTATTAGATATAAATTAGTAAATCTGAAAAATAAAATAAAATATTAATAAAAAATATTGTCATTCAATATTTAGTACAAAGTAATAAGTTGTAAAGACACCTTTCATTAACCTGAAACTCTCCACATCATTACGAAGTGTGGTATTCATGATCCATGGAACAAGTACTAATCTAGGTAAATGTTTCAAAATTGGACGATACTTTCCATGTATTTTTCTTGAAAAGTCCACGCGAATTTTACGTGGTCAGATGACTTGTTCGCATTATAAGAAACAAATAAGGCAAGGCAATCGTCAATTTACCCCTGAATCAGGTTCTTTCCCGGATTTTAAAGGTATTTTTACCATTACGGTAGAAATGACAGCTATCTTGTCACTAACTTCTTGTTATGGTCTTCAGTCCGGAGACTGGTTTGATGCAGCTCTCCACCCTACTCTATCCTGAGCAAGCCTTTTCATCTCCTCATAAGAACGGCAACCCACATCCACTTGAATCTGCTTACTATACGCGTCTCTTGGTCTCCCTCTGCGATTTTTACCCCACACACTTCCCTCCAATGCTAAATTTACGATTCCTCGATGTCTAAGAATGTGTCCTACCAAGCGATCCCTTCTTTTAGTCAGGGTATGCCGAAAATTGCTTTTCTCACCAATTCTGTTCAGTACCTCTTCATTAGTTATGCGATCTACCCACCTAATCTTCAGCATTCTTCTGTAGCACCACATTTCAAAAGCCTCTATTCTCTTCCTGTCCGCAATGCTTATCGTCCATGTTTCACTCCCGTACAAGGCAACACTCCACACACGTCTTCAGAAAAGACTTCCTTACCCTTAAATTAAAATTCGATGTTAGCAAATTTCTCTCTTTCAAAAATGCTTTTCTTCCCATTGCTATTCTGCATTTTATATCCTCCGTACTGCGACCATCGCATGTTATTTTACTACCAAGTAACAAAACTCATCTACCACCTTCATTGTTTCGTTTCCTAATCTTATTCCTTCAGCATCGCCTGATTTTCTAAGACCGCATTCCATTGTTGTTTTTCTCTTGTTAATGTTCATTTTATACGCTCTCTTTAACACACTGTCCATTCCATTCAACTGCTCTTCCAGGTCCTTTGCTATCTGACAGAAATACAATGTCATCAGCAAAACGCAATGTTGGTATTTCTTCCCCCTGAATTTTAATCCCTACTGCAAATTTTTCCTTGCTTTCCTTCACCGCCTGCTCGATGTACAAATTGAATAGCATCGGAGAAATGCTACAACCCTGTCTTACTCCCTTCCCAACTGATGCTTCCCTTTCATGCCCTTAGAGTCTAATAACTGCGGCCTGGTTTTTGTACAAGTTGTAAATACCTCTCCTTTCCCTGTATTTTACCCCTGCTGACTTCAGAATTTGAAAGTGTATTCCAGTCAACATTGTCAAACACTTTCTCCAAATCTACAAAAGCTAAAAATGTAGGTTTGCCTTTCCTTAATCTAAGACAAGACGTAAAGTGAGTATTGCCTCCCAGGTTCCTACATTCCTCCTGAATCCAAACTGATCTTCCCCGAGGTCAGATTCTACCAGGTTTGCCATTCTCCTGTAGATAATTCGTGTTAAATTTTGGCAACCATGACTTATCAAACTGATGGTTCCCCTCAGGGGGCTCACCGCTCTGTGGTGAGTACGTGCGTGGCGTGCACGGGGCCCCAGCCCTTGTAGCACTCTTTCCTTTCCGTGCTACATGACGCTTCTTCTACTGTCCTTTTCCCCCTCTCTTGGGGACCGAGTCTGTGCATCCTTCGGGGAACCGAAGTTCTGACCCTTTTGGCTTTACAGTCTTCTTTCACCTCTTTCTTTGCCTCCGCGTCTGCATTTGAGGCTTCTCCTCCTACTATTTCTCTCTTCCTCCTCCCTGTACGCACTTGAAGGCCACCCATATGGGTGACTGGGTAATGCGTAAGTCCCAGCCCCGGGCTGGCATGTAGGGTGCGTGCGTACCCCCTGGTTAAGGCCAGGCCAGGGGAGGGGCGATTGCCTGCGCTGATACCTTCCCGATTCGCCGATTGGTCCCTCCGTCTGTAGATCGGGAGGTGTGACCTGGGGTGTGAACAATCACCCAAGGCGGGTGTGCTTCCATTGGGGGCCCCCAGCAGGAAGAAGCGTGCCATCGGAGACACTGGCAATCGTGGGGGATACAACCGCGATGGTTCTAAAAAAAAGAAAATGTAAAGAGTCTTTAGAAATTGATGTACTAGACAATAGTGTGTCTGAACAGAAAAATTTACAGACATCAAAGTTCCTTGTGGTGACCCGTACTGAGGAAGGACAATCCTTTTCGTCGGTGAACCCATTTATTATTCAAAAAGGGGTTGATGCCATTGCCGGCCCAGTTAAGACCTGCAACCGCCTACGTAATGGAACACTACTGTTAGAAACAGAAAGTGGCTCCCAGGCACAGCGGCTGCTTAAGGCTACTCTGCTCCACAGCTACCCGGTTCGTTTTGAGCTCCATCCAACCCTCAATTATTCCCGAGGGGTAGTCTTCTCGGCCAGTTTGGACGGTCTGACTGAGGATGAACTGAAAGAATATCTGGCAGCTCAAGGCGTCGTCGCAGTACACAGAGCGACAAAAAAAGAGAACAATGTTGTAGTGCCCACTCGCACAGTGTTTCTGACCTTCGACCGAGTGGCTCTGCCGCCGAAGATCAAGGCAGGGTATGAGGTCATCACAGTACGACCTTATATCCCTAACCCTACTCGGTGTTATCAGTGCCATCGCTTCAACCACACAAGCCAGTCTTGCAAGAACCCAGTCATGTGTGTCACTTGTGGTAAAGAGGCCCATGAGGGGATTTGTCCACCACCGTCCCCTCATTGCATAAATTGTAACGGGAATCGTGCTGCTTCCTCCCGGGAATGTCCCGTGTTTGCCGATGAACGAGCCATCCAGGAAATCCGTGTAAAGGAAAAGGTTCCCATACCAGTTGCACGTAAGATGTACGCCAGTCGTAAGCCCGAGACCCCGCCGCGTGGTAACTACAGTACTGTAGTTGCAACGCCTCCACCAACACGGGATATAGCCACACAGACTTGTGACCTACAGTTTACGACAGTAGTTGTCAAACAGTCTACATCGACAACGGCGTCACGTTCAACGAAAAGTGTGAGTACCTCTTCCAAATCATCATCATCATCTTCATCTTCAGCTGTGAAACCACAGATAGAGACGCGAAAGTCTAAGAAAGAGCATTCGCGCGAGGATTTCCTCCGCACCCCTACCAAAACATCTGAGCCAACCAAGGAGCTTCACCAGGGCTCCAAGAAATCAAATAGGGGGAAAACTCTCCCCCCTCCTACCTCACAATGTGACGATGGCATCCCCTGGAAGCCTATAGTCTCTCCAGATGCATCAGCCAAAGATGGGGCTGCCGACCACACTCACGCAGCTGCTGTGGTAACCTCTGAGAATATGGAGCAAGACCCTCCTGTCTCAGACACCACCAGTTGCGAACATTCGCACTGTGGCCCGCCGCCTTCGTCGGGCTGATGTCCACCATCTCATTTTATCCCATTATGGATATTCTTCAATGGAACATTCGTGGTATCCGGTCGAATTGGACAGAACTGCAGCTTCTAACGCGAACATATCATCCAATCATCTTTTCTCTACAGGAGACAAAATTGCTCCCTGGTACTCGAATTACTTTCCCACGCTACACTACCGTTCGCTTTGACCTTCCTCCAGTGGCAGGAATTCCAGCCCACGGGCCCCCCAGGGGGCCCACAGTTCTTTTGTGGGTACGTGTGTGGCGCGCACGGGGCCCCGAGCCGGAGCAGCCTTTCTTCTGCCCCAGGCTGCTTCACTTTCCCTCCCGGTTTATGCCTTCGCCCGGAGACGGGCATATTTCGTGAGATACGGTGGTTCTTGTTGTGCTTTTTCTTCCTTCGTTCCTTCCTTTCTTACCCTTCGTTTTCTGTCTTTCTCTCCTTGAACTCTCCTAGCCTTCTTCTCCTCATTAGTCTCCGCCTCGGCGTTTGAGACACTTCTTTTCTTTCCTTCTTTCTCTTCCTTTCCTATCCTCTTCTTCTTTCCTCCCTGTGCGTGTCTGAAGGCCGACCCACGCATTATCGTGCGTAGAAGGTGACGGGGTAACGCGTAATTCCCCGCCCCGGGTAGACATGTAAGGCACGTACGTACCACCTGGTAAAGGCCAGGCCCAGGGAGGGGTGATTACCCGAGCTGGTACCTTCCGAACGTGCCGATTGGTCCCTCCGTCAGTTCTCGGGAGGTGTGACCTGAGGTGTGAACAATCACCTAAGGCGGGTAAGCCCTCGGAGAGGGCCCCCACTAGGAAGGAGCGCGCCATCGGAGACGCCGGTAATCACGGGGGACACTTCCGCGATGACTTCCTCCTTATCTTCTTTCATGACGTTGACCCACAAACGTAAGTTAGACTCGCCTCAGCCTAAAAAGACTCTGCCTAATGTTCCTAAATATCTGGTTGTCTCTCGCACCGACGGAAAGGATTTCAATTCTGTCAATCCTTTCGTTATACAGAAAGGTGTAGATGCAATTGCTGGCCCTGTTAAAACCTGTTCACGTCAGCGCAATGGCACATTGTTGCTGGAAGTGGAAAGTGCCTTCCAAGCCCAAAAACTGATACGTACTACGTTGTTGCACACTTTTCCAGTTAAGGTCGAAGCGCACCGCACACTCAACTCATCACGGGGGGTAGTCTTCACGAGATCCCTTGATGGGTTGTCTGATGAAGACATCCAATCGTATATGTCCGATCAGGGTGTGACAGCCGTCCACAGGGTGATGAAAAAGGTCGATAACCAATTGACACCGACTCGTACTGTGTTTTTGACGTTCGACAGAGTTGACCTCCCGTCGAAGGTCAAAGCAGGGTATGAAGTCATCTCCGTCCGACCTTATGTGCCTAACCCAACGCGCTGCTTTCAATGCCACAGGTACAACCACACCCGTGAACATTGCCCAAATGCAGCAAAGTGTGTCACTTGTGGTAGGGACGCCCATGAGGGGGATTGCCCACCTCCGTCCCCTCACTGCCTAAACTGCAACGGTGACCATGCGGCTTCCTCTCGCGACTGCCCTGTATACAAGGATGAGAAGGTAATCCAGCAAATTCGGGTTACGGAGAAGGTATCAACATCTGCCGCTCGAAAGTTGTTGGCGAGTCGAAAGCCCACTGTCCTCCCAGCGGGTACATACAGTAAGGTACTCACCTCAACTCGACCTACCAAGGATTCCAGTACCCAGACATGTGACTTGACTTTCGCTGACACAGTTGTGCGATCTGCCAGCCCGAAGATTGCCCGTTCCACGTCCCCGCTTCCTCCTGCTGCTTCTAGGGTACAGTCTTCGTCCAACTCTAGTAAACCGCGGGCACCTAAACAAGATGCCCGGACCTTGAAAAAGGAACCCGTCCGTGAGGATTTTCTGCGTTCTCAGGCTTCCCAACCGTCAACTGCCTCTTCCCGCCGTCACTCTTCCAGAAGAGCTGACAAGAAAAAGAGTTCCTCTCCTTCCCCGCCGAGGCGTGACCCATCTGTCGCGCCGTCCAACAGTTGCCGACCTCGGCCGTCTTCTGTTTCACCGGGACGCTCCGTTTGCCGGGCGCCCGGCCCTTTACCGGCGGTGGAAACTGCCCCTCCTGATCAACTCAGGGAGGTGGCAGGCGCGTCGGGCGAACCAATGGAACATGACCCTTTGCCCCCAGACAGCGATAGCAGTGCTCCCTCGAAATCCGGTCCTCAGCGGCCGTCGAGGTGACCCCGCTCGCTACTTGGTTTTTATCCTTATTTCTTCTCTCATTTTTATCATGGCGCTCCTTCAATGGAACATTCGCGGCTTTCGTTCTAATCGGGAGGAGTTAAAACTACTCCTTCGATTGCACTGCCCGCTTCTAGTCTGCCTCCAGGAAACTAAGTTGCGTCCACGTGATCGTGCAGACTTTCCACACTACACCTCTGTGCGGTTCGACCTGCCACCCGTGGAAGGTGTCCCAGCCCATGGAGGGGTTCTGATGCTCCTTCGAGACGACGTCTATTTCCATCCCATTTCCTTGCACACTCACCTACAGGCAGTGGCCGTCCGCATCACCTTATCCACCTTTACCTTCTCCCTCTGTAATATATATTCGCCATCGTCATCTGCCCTTACTAGGGCAGATGTGCTAAACCTTGTTGACCAGCTCCCTTCACCTTTCGTGTTGGTAGGCGACTTTAATGGCCACCACCCCCTATGGGGCTCTCCGGCACCTTGTCCGAGAGGCTCCCTTTTGGTGGACATTCTCCACCACCTAGATCTTGTCTGCCTCAACACCGGTGCACCGACCTTCCTTTCTGACACAACACACACTTATTCCCATATAGACCTCGCAATATGCACTCCTCAGCTTGCCGGTCGGTTTGAGTGGTATGCACTTTCTGACACGTACTCGAGTGACCATTTCCCTTGTATCATCCACTTCCTACATCATTCCCCATCTCCACGTCCCACCAGTTGGAACATTTCTAAAGCCAACTGGGGGCTTTATTCTTCCATGGCTGTTTTTCACAATCAGAATTTTCCCAACTGTGACAGTCAGGTCGACTACCTCACAGAGGTTATTCTCACTGCTGCTGAACGTTCCATACCTCGTACATCCTCTTCTCCACGTCGTGTCCAGGTCCCTTGGTGGACTGCAGCCTGCCGCGACGCGCTTCGAGCCCGGCGCCGTGCTTTATGCACCTTCCGCCGCCACCCAACTTTGGAGAATTGCATCAATTACAAACGTATGAGAGCGCAGTGCCGTCGTATCATAAACGACAGCAAGAAAGCTTGCTGGACAGATTTTACTAGTTCTTTTAACCGTTTTACTCCCTCCACGGTTGTCTGGGGTGGCCTACGCCGTTTGTCCGGCATCAAGGTCCACTCCCCGATTCCTGGCCTGACCGTGGAGAACGCGGTCCTCGTGGACCCAGCTGATGTTTCAAACGCATTGGGTCGTTTCTTTGCGGAGGTTTCGAGCTCTGCCCATTACCACCCTGCCTTTCTCCCTCGCAAACAGGTAGAGGAGGCACGGCCGCCTTCTTTCCGCTCTTTTAATCGGGAAAATTATAACGTCGCCTTCACCATGCAGGAGCTAGATCGTGCTCTCGCCCTGTCCCGGTCTTCTGCTCCCGGGCCCGATTCCATTCACATTGAAATGCTGAAGAACCTCTCTCCTGCGAGCAAGTGCTTTCTTCTTAGTACCTACAATCGCATATGGACTGAAGGTCATGTTCCCACAAGTTGGCGTGAAGCCATTGTTGTCCCCATCCCCAAACCAGGGAAGGACAAACACCTTCCTTCCAGTTATCGTCCTATTTCTCTGACGAGCTGCGTCTGTAAGGTGATGGAACGCATGGTTAACGCTCGGTTGGTCTGGCTCCTCGAATCTCGCCGCCTCCTGACTAATATCCAATGCGGTTTTCGTCGACACCGCTCTGCTGCTGACCACCTCGTTACGTTGTCGACCTTCATTATGAACAACTTTCTGAAGAAGCGTCAAACAGTAGCCGTGTTCTTCGACTTGGAGAAGGCATACGATACCTGTTGGAGAGCGGGCATTCTCCGCACATTGCACACATGGGGCCTTCGGGGCCGCCTTCCTCTTTTCATTCAAGCGTTTTTGGCGGATCGCAAGTTCCGGGTGCGGGTGGGCTCTGTTTTGTCAGATACCTTTTGCCAGGAGAATGGGGTACCACAGGGCTCCGTCTTGAGTGTGGCGCTCTTTGCCATTGCAATCAATCCGATCGTGGACTGCCTTTCAGCCGACGTCTCCGGATCTCTTTTTGTTGACGATTTCGCAATTTATTGTAGCGCCCAGCGGACGTGTCTCTTGGAGCGTTCTCTCCAACGCTGTCTTGACCGTCTGTATTCCTGGAGCATCGCAAACGGCTTCCGATTCTCCACTGAGAAAACTGTGTGTATCAATTTCTGGAGATACAAGGAATTTCTTCCACCTTCTCTACGTGTCGGCCCGGTTGCTCTCCCTTTCGTGGAGACTACAAAATTCTTGGGACTCATGTTGGATCGGAAACTTTGCTGGTCCACGCACGTGTCCTACCTGGCTGCCCGTTGTGCCCGATCCCTTAACGTTCTTCGTGTCCTCAGTGGCACGTCATGGGGAGCGGATCGTACCGTCCTGCTTCACCTTTACCAGGCCATTGTTCAGTCGAAGCTCGACTATGGAAGCCTTGTATACTCTTCAGCACGGCCGTCGATTCTCCGCCGTCTCAACTCTATCCACCATCGTGGATTACGTCTGGCGACCGGTGCATTTTATACCAGCCCTGTTGAAAGTCTGTATGCCGAGTCTGCTGTATTACCCTTGACCAATCGACGTGACATACTCTTGTGTCGGTACGTATGCCGCCTACGGTCGATGCCCAACCATCCATCTTACAGATTATTTTTTGACGACTCACTCGATCGCCAATATCAGTTGTCTGCGATTGCCTTGCTTCCACCGGGAGTTCGGTTTCGCCCTCTGCTACAACGGCTCGATTTTACCCTTCCTTCCACCCTTCGGTTGAGCGAAAGCCCATTGCCACCGTGGCATCAGGCCCAGGTTCACACACACCTCGAACTTAGTTCGCTCCCCAAGGAGAGCACTCCGGATTTGGTATTCCGCTCGAGGCTTGTCGAACTCCGTTCGCGGTTCGATAATGCCGTATTTATTTACACTGATGGTTCCAAGAGCACTGCCGGTGTCGCATCTGCCTTCGTCGTCGGGGACAACCGGTTCCAATACAAGCTCCCTGACCGGTGCTCGACCTTCACGGCTGAGCTTTTCGCCCTCCACCAGGCCGTTTTGTATACCTGCCGCCACCGCCACCCTTTCTATGCCATATGTTCTGACTCCCTTTGTGCCCTGCAGAGTCTTAAGGACCCTTTCTCGAACCATCCTCTCGTGTATCGGATCCAACGCTCCCTCCAGTTGCTGGCGGATGACAGCTGTCACGTTTCTTTCCTGTGGGTCCCTGGCCATGTGGGTGTGCCCGGGAATGAGGCCGCCGACACAGCAGCCAAGGCAGCAGCTCTTTTGCCTCGCATGGCTACCTTTTGCGTCCCATCGGACGATGTTCAACGGGCTCTTCGCCGGAGTATCGTGTCGCAATGGCACAGTGTGTGGCTTTCACTGTACAACAATAAATTGCGAACTGTCAAACCGATCCCGACCGCTTGGAGGACATCCTCACGCCCCTCTCGGCGGGAGGAGGTCATCCTGGCTCGGTTGCGGATCGGTCATTGCCGTTTCAGCCACCGTCACTTGCTATCCGCCGAACCTGCACCGCTATGCTCCTGCGGTGAACTGCTGACAGTGCGACATGGTTTACTGACTTGTGTTAATTTTAATCATCTCCGTGTAGCCCTTCACTTTCCGTCTACTCTGGAGGAAATCTTAGCTGATGACACACGAGCAGCTGCTCGAGTTTTGCGTTTTATCAATTTGGCCAACTTATCCAAGGATATTTAACTCTTTTAATTGTCTTTTATCTTTCGTTTTTAGCCTATTGTTGATGTTCTGACAGTCTAAATTTTTTTAGATCATAGCGAATCTATGTTCTTGGCTGGGCGCTAATGACCATAGAAGTTGTGCGCCCTAAAACCACAAAAAAAAAAAAAAAAAAAACAGCCCACTGGGGCGTAATGTTGCTTATTCGGGATGACGTACACAGTACACCGGTCCCTTTGTGTACTCCAATACAAGCCGTTGCTGTCCGGATATACCTTCCTGGATTTGTCTTCACACTGTGCAATATTTACGCTCCTTCCTCTTTTCCCGTCACTAGATCAGATCTCCTAGATCTTATTGACCAGCTTCCGCGTCCGTTTTTGTTGGTGGGAGATTTCAATGCCCACCACCCCCTTTGGGGCTCCCCACGACCATGTCCACGGGGCTCCCTCCTGGCAGATATACTGAACCACCTTCAGCTCATCTGCCTTAACACTGGTGAACCAACTTATCTTTCGGACACCACAAATACTTTCAGCCATATAGATCTAGCTATCTGCACTGCTCAGCTGGCACGGCGTCTTGAATGGTCTGCCCTCTCAGACACACATTCGAGCGATCATTTTCCGTGTGTAATTCACCTAATGATGCCCGACACCCTTCAGCATCCACACCGCTGGCAGTTAACGAAAGCGGACTGGGAGCTCTACACGTCACTGGCGGATTTTGGTACTTACCATTATCCTAGTATAGACGACCAAGTGGAACACATTACCACAGTTATTCTGACAGCCGCGGAATGTTCCATCCCCTGCAAGTCTTCCCACACACGTCGTCCCCTTGTCCCGTGGTGGACCGCGGAATGCCGTGACGCTCTGCGAGCACGGCGACGTGCCCTTAGAATCTTCAAACAGCGGCCCACGCTCGACAACTGCATCCGATACAAACGGCTGCGGGCCTATTGTCGTCACCTCTTTCGCGACTGTAAACGCGCCAGTTGGCGCTCATTCACGAGCTCTTTTAATAGGTCTACCCCTTCCTCCATCATTTGGGGTAACCTTCGAAAAATATCGGGGACTATGGCTCATTCCCCGATTCCCGGTCTGTGTGTCGCAACTGACACCGTCGTCGATCCTCCACAAATAGCCAACGCACTGGGTCGACTTTTTGCAGAGGTCTCTAGCTCTTCACATTACACTGACGTTTTCCTAGCTAGGAAACGGACGTTGGAGGCGACTCCATTGCCCTTTACCTCTCAGAACCGTGAATGCTACAATACCGAGTTTACTGTACGAGAGCTTCACCACGCACTCTCGTCTTCGCGGTCCTCCGCTCCAGGACCAGATGGCATTCACGTGGCGATGCTGCAACACCTTTCGCCAACGAGCTTGCACTTCCTACTGGCCACCTACAACCGCATATGGATAGAAGGCACCTTTCCGCGACGCTGGCGTGAAGCCATAGTCATTCCCATACCAAAGCCTGGGAAGGACAAATGTCTCCCTTCCAGCTACCGCCCCATTTCCCTCACCAGTAGCGTATGCAAGGTGATGGAACGCATGATTCACGGGCGCCTGGTATGGTGGCTTGAAACGCGACATCTCCTGTCTAATGTCCAATGTGGGTTTCGCAAGCACCGTTCTGCGGTGGATCATCTTGTTGCCCTATCTACCTCAGTAATGAATAACTTTTTACGGAAGCGCCAGACAGTAGCGGTGTTCTTTGATCTGGAAAAGGCATACGACACCTGCTGGAGGATGGGCATCCTCCGCACTCTGCATACATGGGGTTTTCGGGGTCGCCTGCCAATTTTTATCCGCGAATTTTTAACAGACCGTGTCTTTAAAGTGCGTGTTGGTTCGGTTTTATCGAGCACTTTTAATTAGGAGAACGGAGTCCCCCAGGGCTCGGTCCTGAGCGTTGTTTTATTTGCAGTGGCAATCAATTCTATAGCCGATCACCTTCCACTGGGAGTGTCGGCGTCCCTATTTGTTGACGACTTCGCGATCTACAGCAGCACTGAGCAAACGGGTCTCCTGGAGCGGCGCCTCCAGCGGTGCCTAGACAATCTCCACGCGTGGAGTATGGACACTGGCTTTAGATTCTCAGCTGACAAGACAGCCTGCATGAACTTCTGGCGGCGGAAGGAGTTCCTTCCCCCGTCCCTTCGTCTGGGCCCCATAGTACTTCCATTTGTGGATACCACGACGTTCTTGGGACTTGTTCTCGACAGGAAGTTAAGTTGGTCTCCCCACATATCCCGTTTGGCAGCTCGCTGTACCCGCTCTCTCAATGTGCTGCGGGTGTTAAGTGGCACCTCGTTGGGAGCTGACAGGTCTACTCTCCTCCGTCTGTATCGCACCATAGTTCGGTCCAAACTGGACTATGGTAGCATCGTTTATTCTTCGGCTCGACCGTCCATACTGCGCCGCCTTAATACAATCCACCACCAAGGTCTCCGTCTGGTGACAGGAGCGTTTTATACTAGCCCCGTTGAGAGCCTCTATGCCGAGGCCGCCGAACTACCCCTTTCTTACCGTCGGGAACTCCTGCTTAGCCGTTACGCTAGTCGTTTGTCGTCCATGCGAGGACACCCGACGTACGCAGTTTTTTTAACGACTCACTTGACAGTCTCTTCGCTCTGCGCCCGTCTGCTCTGCTACCACCGGGCGTACGCTTGCGTTCGCTACTCGGCCAGCTTGGCGTTACAATGCCTGCTATCTTCTCGACTGGAGAGAGCACCTCTCCACCGTGGCGAAGCCCCGAAGTCCGTGTTAACTTCGATCTTCATTCTCTTCCAAAGGACTCCACACCTCGTTTCGTCTACCAGAGAGAATTTCACGCACTCCGGTTTAAATTTGATGACAATTTGTTCATTTACACTGATGGCTCAAAGACAGACCAGGGTGTTGGGTGTGCTTTTGTACTTGGCAACGTCTCTTTTAAATATCGTCTTCCTGAGTGGAGTTCCATTTTTACAGCTGAGCTGTATGCATTATACCAAGCCACACAATACGTCCGGCGAAACTCGCTCAGTAAGACTGTCATTTGCTCGGACTCTATGAGTGCTTTGTTGAGCCTTCGCATGCTATATCCGGCCCATCCCCTGGTACAAAGCATCCGCAATTGCCTTACTGCTCTTTATACGAGCGGAACTACGGTGACGTTTCTGTGGGTCCCTGGCCATGTGGGAGTGTTGGGGAATGAGGCTGCGGATACGGCTGCCAAGGAAGCAGTTCTCCTTCCTCGGCTATCTACCTTTTCCACCAGCTCTGATGACCTTCGCGCTGGTATCTCCCAGCGTATTATCTCCCGTTGGTATCTACATTGGTCATCCCTGTCAGGGAACAAATTGCGAGCCATTAAACCTGTGCCTGATCTCTGGTCAACGTCATCTCGACCCTCCCGCCGAGAGGAGATTGTTCTGGCCCGGCTTCGTATTGGCCACTGCCGTTATAGCCACCAGCATTTATTACGTGGTGGTCCTACTCCCTTATGTGAGCACTGTGATGCACCTTTTACTGTGAACCATCTTTTAGTGCAATGTCCGTTTTTTAACCGTCTCCGTCATGATCTGTGTTTCCCACTTGGAATGTCTGACATTTTAGCTCATGACCCGCAATCGGTTAACAGTTTTACTTTTTATACATCGTGCAAATATGGCGAAAGCCATTTAATTTCTAACCCCGGTTCTTTATTACTATGGGCAGTGTTGGGGGCTAATGACCACAGCAGTTGTGCGCCCTAAAACAACAACAAAAAAAAACTGATGGTTCTGCAATTTTCACACCTGTCTGCACCTAATTTCTTTGCAATGGGGATTATTACATTTTTCTTAAAGTCTGAGGGTACTTCGCCTGTCTCATACATCCTACACCCCCCCGCCCACAGTTATTTTGTGGGTACGTGTGTGGCGCGCACGGGGCCCCGAGCCGGAGCAGCCTTTCTTCTGCCCCAGGCTGCTTCACTTTCCCTCCCGGTTTATGCCTTCGCCCAGAGACGGGTATATTTCATGAGCTACGGTGGTTCTTGTTGTCGTTTTTCTTCCTTCGTTCCTTCCTTTCTTACCCTTTGTTTCTGTCTTTCTCTCCTTGTACTCTCCTAGCCTTCTTCTCCTCCTCATTAGTCTCCGCCTCGGCGTTTGAGACACTTCTTTCCTTCTCTCTCTTCACTTCCTCTATTCTTCTTCTTTCCTCCCTGTGCGAGTCTAAAGGCCGACCCACGCATTATCATGCGTAGCAGATGACGGGGTAACGCGTAATTCCCCGCCCCGGGTAGACAAGTAGGGCACGTACGTACCCCCTGGTAAAGGCCAGGCCCATGGAGGGGTGATTACCCGAGCTGGTACCTTCCGAACATGCCGATTGGTCCCTCCGTCAGTTCTCGGGAGGTGTGACCTGAGGTGTGAACAATCACCTAAGGCAGGTAAGCCCTCGGAGAGGGCCCCCACTAGGAAGACGCCGGTAATCACGGGGGACACTTCCGCGATGACTTCCTTCTCTTCTTTAGTGACGTTGACCCAAAAACGTAAGTTAGACTCGCCTCAGCAAAAAAAGACTCTGCCTAATGTACCTAAATTTCTGGTTGTCTCTCGCACCGACGGAAAGGATTTCAATTCTGTCAATCCTTTCGTTATACAGAAAGATGTAGATGCAATTGCTGGCCCTGTTAAAACCTGTTCACGTCAGTGCCATGGCACATTGTTGCTGGAAGTGGAAAGTGCCTTTCAAGCTCAGAAACTACTCCGGACTACACTGTTACACACGTTTCCTGTCAAGGTGGAAGCACATCGCACACTCAACTCGTTAAGGGGGGGTAGTCTTCACGAGATCCTTTGACGGGTTGTCTGATGAAGACATCCAATCCTATATGTCCGACCAGGGTGTGACAGCCGTCCATAGGGTCATGAAAAAGGTCGATAACTGACACCGACTCATATTGTGTTTTTGACATTAGACAGAGTTGACCTCCCGTCGAAGGTCAAAGCAGGGTATGAAGTCATCTATGTCCGCCCTTATGTACTTAACCCAACGCGCTGTTTTCAGTGCCACAGGTACAACCATACCCGTGAACATTGCCCAAATGCAGCAAAGTGTGTCACTTGTGGTAGGGACGCCCATGACGGGGATTGCCCACCTCCCTCCCCTCACTGCCTAAACTGCAACGGTGACCATGCGGCTTCCTCTCGCAACTGCCCTGTATACAAGGATGAGAAGGTAATCCAGCAAATTCGGGTTACGGAGAAGGTATCGACATCTGCCGCTCGAAAGTTGTTTGCAAGTCGAAAGCCCACTGTCCTCCCAGTGGGTACATACAGTAAGGTACTCACCTCAACTCGACCTACCAAGGATTCCAGTACCCAGACTTGTGACTTCACTTTCGCTGACACAGTTGTGCGATCCACCAGCCCGAAGATTGCCCGTTCCACGTCCCCGCTTCCTCCTGCTGCTTCTAAGGTACAGTCTTCGTCAACCTCTAGTAAACCGCGGGCACCTAAACAAGATGCCCGGACCTTGAAAAAGGAACCCGTCCGTGAGGATTTTCTGCGTTCTCAGGCTTCCCAACCGTCAACAGCCTCTTCCCGCCGTCACTCTTCCAGCAGAGCTGACAAGAGAGTTCCTCTCCTTCCCCGCCGAGGCGTGACCCATCCGTCACGCCGTCCAATAGTTGCCGGCCTCGGCCGTCTTCTGTTTCACCGGGTCGCTCCGTCTTCCGGGCACCCGGCCCTTTACCGGTGGTGGAAACTGCCCCTCCTGATCAACTCAAGGAGGTGGCAGGCGCGTCGGTCGAACCTATGGACCACGACCCTTTGCCCCTGGACAGCGATAGCAGTGCTCCCTCGAAAACCGGTCCTCAGCGGCCGTCGAGGTGACCCCGCTTGCTAGTTGGTTTTTATCCTTATTTCTTCTCTTTTTTATCATGGCGCTCCTTCAATGGAATATTCGCGGCATTCGTTCTAATCGGGAGGAGTTAAAACTACTCCTTCGATTGCACTGCCCGCTTCTCGTCTGCCTCCAGGAAACTAAGTTGCGTCCACGTGATCGTACAGACTTTCCACACTACACCTCTGTGCGGTTCGACCTGCCACCCGTGGAAGGTGTCCCAGCCCATGGAGGGGTTTTGATGCTCCTTCGAGACGACGTCTATTTCCATCCCATTTCCTTGCACACTCACCTACAGGCAGTTGCCGTCCGCAGCACTTCATCCACGTTTACCTTCTCCCTCTGTAATATATATTCGCCATCGTCATCTGCCCTTACTAGGGCAGATGTGCTACACCTTGTTGACCAGCTCCCTTCACGTTTAGTGTTGGTAGGCGACTTTAATGCCCACCACCCCCTATGGGGCTCTCCGGCACCTTGTCCGAGAGGCTCCCTTTTGGTGGACCTTCTCCAACACTTCGATCTTGTCTGCCTCAACACCGGTGCACCGACCTTCCTTTCAGACACAACACACACTTACTCCCATATAGACCTTGCAATATGCACTCCTCAGCTTGCCGGTCGGTTTGAGTGGTATGCACTTTCTGACACGTACTCAAGTGACCATTTCCCTTGTATCATCCACTTCCTGCATCATTCCCCATCTCCTCGTCCCACCAGTTGGAACATTTCCAAAGCCAACTGGGGGCTTTATTGTTCCATGGCTGTTTTTCACGATCAGAATTTTCCCAACTGTGACAGTCAGGTCGACTACCTCACAGAGGTTATTCTCACCGCTGCTGAATGTTCTATACCTCGTACATCCTCTTCTCCACGTCGTGTCCAGGTCCCTTGGTGGACTGCAGCCCGCAGCAACGCGCTTAGGGCCCGGCGCCATGCTTTACGCACCTTCCGCCGCCACCCAACTTTGGAGAATTGCATTAATTATAAACGTATGAGAGCGCAGTGCCGTCGTATCATAAACGACAGCAATAAACCTTGCTCGACTGCTTTTACTAGTTCTTTTAACCGTTTCACTACCTCCACGGTTGTTTGGGGTGGCCTACGCCGTTTATCCGGCATCAAGGTCCACTCTCCGATTCCTGGCCTGACCGTGGAGAACGCAGTCCTCTTGGACGCTGCTGCTGTTTCAAACGCATTGGGCCGTTTCTTTGCGGAGGTTTCAAGCTCTGCCCATTACCACCCTGCCTTTCTCCCTCGCAAACAGGTAGAGGAGGCCTTCGTTCCACTCTTTTAATGGTGAAAATTATAACGTCGCCTTCACCATGCAGGAGCTAGACCGTGCTCTCGCCCTGTCCCGATCTTCTGCTCCCACGCCCGATTCCATTCACATTGAGATGCTAAAGTACCTCTCCTGCTGTCAAGTGTTTTCTTCTTAGTACCTACAAACGCATATGGACTGCAGGTCATGTTCCCACAAGTTGGCGTGAAGCCATAGTTGTCCCCTTCCCCAACCAGGGAAGGACAAACACCTTCCTTCCAGTTATCGCCCCATTTCTCTGACGAGCTGCGTCTGTAAGGTGATGGAACGCATGGTTAACGCTCGGTTGGTCTGGCTCCTCGAATCTCGTCGCCTCCTGACTAATATCCAATGCGGTTTTCGTCGACGCCGCTCTGCTGCTGATCACCTCGTTACGTTGTCGACCTTTATTATGAACAACTATCTAAAGAAGCGTCAAACAGTAGCCGTGTTCTTCGACTTGGAGAAGGCATACGATAGCTGTTGGAGAGCGGGCATTCTCCGCACATTGCACACATGGGGCCTTCGGGGCCGCCTTTCTCTTTTCATTCAAGCGTTTTTGGCGGATCGCAAGTTCCGGGTACGGGTGGGCTCTGTTTTGTCAGATACCTTTCCCCAGGAGAATGGGGTACCACAGGGCTCCGTCTTGAGTGTGGCGCTCTTTGCCATTGCAATCAATCCGATCGTAGATTGCCTTTCAGCCGACGTCTCCGGATCTCTCTTTGTTGACGATTTCGCAATTTATTGTAGCACCCAGCGGACGTGTCTCTTGGAGCGTTCTCTCCAACGCTGTCTTGATGGTCTATATTCCTGGAGCATCGCAAACGGCTTCCGATTCTCTACTGAGAAAACTGTGTGTATCAATTTCTGGAGATACAAGGTATTTCTTCCACCTTCTCTACATCTCGGCCCTGTTGCTCTCCCTTTCGTGGAGACTATGAAATTCTTGGGACTCTTGTTGGATCGGAAACTTTGCTGGTCCACACACGTGTCCTACCTGGCTGTCCGTTGTGCCCGATCCCTTAACGTTCTTCGTGTCCTCAGTGGCACGTCATGGGGAGCGGATCGTACCGTCCTGCTTCACCTTTACCAGGCTATTGTTCAGTCGAAGCTCGACTACGGAAGCCTTGTATACTCTTCAGCACGGCCGTCGATTCTCCGCCGTCTCAACTCTATCCACCATCGGGGTTTACGTCTTGCGATCGGTGCATTTTATACTAGCCCTGTTGAAAGTCTGTACGCCGAGGCTGCTGTATTACCCTTGACCACTCGATGTGACATACTCTTGTGTCGGTACGCATGCCGCCTGCGGTCGAAGCCCAACCATCCATCTTACCGATTATTTTTCGACGACTTACTCGATCGCCAATATCAGTTGTCTGCGATTGCCTTGCTTCCACCTGGAGTTCGGTTTCGCCGCCTGCTACAGCGGCTCGAATTACCCTTCCTTCCACCCTTCGGTTGAGCGAAAGCCCATTGCCACCGTGGCATCAGGCCCAGGTTCACACACACCTCGAACTTAGTTCGCTCCCCAAGGAGAGCACTCCGGATTTGGTATACCGCTCGAGGCTTGTCGAACTCCGTTCGCGGTTCGATAATGCCATATTTATTTACACTGATGGTTCCAAGAGCACTGCCGGTGTCGGATCTGCCTTCGTCGTCGGGGACGACCGATTCCAATACAAGCTCCCTGACCGGTGCTCAAACTTCACGGCTGAGCTTTTTGCCCTCCACCAGGCCGTTTTGTATACCTGCCGCCACCGCCAACCTTTCTATGCCATATGTTCTGACTCCCTCAGTGCGCTGCAGAGTCTTCAGGACCCTTTCTCGAACCATCCTCTCGTGTATCGGATCCAACGCTCCCTCCAGTTGCTGGCGGATGACAGCTGTCACGTTTCTTTCCTGTGGGTCCCTGGCCATGTGGGTGTGCCCGGGAAAGAGGCCGCCGACATAGCAGCCAAGGCAGCAGCTCTTTTGCCTCGCATGGCTACCTTTTGCGTCCCATCGGACGATGTTCAACGGGCTCTTCGCCGGAGTATCGTGTCGCAATGGCACAGTGCGTGGTTTTCAATGTACAACAATAAATTGAGAACTGTAAAACCGATCCCGACCGCTTGGAGGACCTCCTCACGCCCCTCTCGGCGGGAGGAGGTCATCCTGGCTCGGTTGCGGATCGGTCACTGCCGTTTCAGCCACCGTCACTTGCTAACCGCCGACCCTGCACCGCTGTGCTGCTGCGGTGAATTGCTGACGGTGCGACACATTTTATTGTCTTGCGTACTTTTTAATCATCTCCGTGTAGCCGTTCACTTTCCGTCTACTCTGGAGGAAGTTTTAGCTGATGACACACGAGCAGCTGCTAGAGTTTTGCGTTTTATCAACTTGGCCATCTTATCCAAGGATATTTAACCCTTTTAATTGTCTTTTATTTTTCGTTTTTAGCCTCTTGTTGATGTTCTGACAGTCTACATTTTTTTAGATCATAGCGAATCTATGTTCTTGGCTGGGCGCTAATGACCATAGAAGTTGTGCGCCCTAAAACCACAAAAAAAAGAAAGCCTTCTCTAAAAGACATCATCTGGTAGCAGTCTACTTCGATCTTCATAAGGCGTACGACACTGCTTGGCGTCATCATATTTTACGTTCTCTTCATGACTGGGGCGTCAGAGGCTCCTAACCAATTTTTATCCGTCAATTCTTATCCCACCGCCTGTTCCGTGTCAGAGTTGGCTCTTCCTTTAGCTCCCCTCGGATACAGGAGAACGGCGTCCCCCAGGGCTCAGTGTTTAGTGTTACACTTTTTCTAATCGCCATCAATGGGTTGGTGAGCTCTGTTGGGTCACTGGTAACCCTGGCATTGTATGTCGACGACTTTTGCATGTGGTACAGCTCCTACTCAGTAGCCTTTACTGAACGTCAGCTCCAGAGCGCCGTTCGGCGGGCTTCAGTGTGGGCTACGTCCCATGGTTTCCAGTTTTCCTCGTCAAAAACGAGGGTGGTGCACTTTTGTCGTCGTACTACAGTTCACCCTGATCCAGAACTGTTGTTGGGTAATCAGCGCCTGGAAGTTGTAGCACAGCATCGTTTCCTGGTTCTTCTCTTTGACAAAAAATTGACTTGGGTGCCCCATATTCGCCACCTGAAGATTAGTTGTATGAGGAAACTCAATGCCCTACGTTTCCTTGCTCATTCATCTTGGGGTGCAGACCGAACAACTATCCTCCG
Organism: Locusta migratoria; assembly: GCA_026315105.1. Classification (NCBI taxonomy): domain Eukaryota; kingdom Metazoa; phylum Arthropoda; class Insecta; order Orthoptera; family Acrididae; genus Locusta; species Locusta migratoria. Next base: position 591,940,421 of record CM048746.1, read on the forward strand.
TATCTATCGGGCTCTAATCTTGTCCTGATTGGACTATGGGTGTCAAGTTTCTGGCTCGGCAGCTCTTTCTGCCCTGAAATTATTAGACCCGGTTCACCATTATGGTGTCCGCTTGGTTACAGGTGCATTCCCGACTAGCCTGGTCGACAGTCTCCTTGTTGAGGCGGGAATCTGCCCTCTTCAGGTCAGGCGGCATCAGCTTCTGGCGTCTTATGCCATCGTCATCCGGCAATATCCTGATCATCCCGCTTACCAGGTTTTTTTTGCATATGAAGGGCTTCGACCCCCTGATACCCGGCCACGGGCGGGCTTTCCCGTCGGACTGCGGCTTGCCTCTCTTCACCGGGATTTCCATTTCCCTTCCCTAGATTGCGCCCACCGTTTCACTGCACGCACACCTCCGTGGATGGTGCTGCGACCAATAATTCGGGCGGATCTCTTCCAGGGCCCAAAAGCATTAATTTCCCCCATGGTCTTTCGGCGTTTGGTGCGCCCAGTACTAGAAGAGTTTCAGGGAGCCTCTATCTTCTACACTGATGGCTCAAAAACAGCGAGCCACTCCGGATATGCTTTACATCTCCTGTCGGGGCGGAATGCCATTCTCTGCCAGAGGCATGCAGTGTGTTTACGGCAGAGCTGATGGCGATTTATAGAACCCTCTGTTTTATTAAACATTCTGCCATGTAACGTGGTTTAATCTGTGCTGACTCCATGAGCAGTCTGCAGGCCATTGATCGATGTTTCCCCTCCCATCCTTTAGTTATTTCCATCCATGATCTCCTTGCTGACCATCGTGCTGCCTGCTCCGTTACCTTTCTCTGGGTGCCAAGCCATGTTGGTATTACAGGGAATGAAGAGGCTGACCGGTTGGCTAGATCGGCAATTACTCGCTGCCCACCTCCCTTTCTAATTCCGGGAGCGGATCTGCGGGTGCTGATAAGATCTTTGCTTCACTCTTCATGGGATAGCAGTTGGAAAGCTACTGCCCCTTCCAATAAACTCCGCACCGTCAAAGATACGACTGCAGCTTGGAGTTCATCTTTACGCCCTTCCCGGAGAGAATCAACTGTCCTCTGTCGCCTCCGTCTTGGACACTGCAGGCTGACCCATGGATTTCTTTTACGAAATGACAATCCACCACATTGATTGTGGAGCCGTACAATCCGTGTATCATATTCTGACTGAATGTCCTCTCCATTCGACACTTCGTGGCGACTATGGCCTACCGCCTGCATTTGGCAGATGACCCACAGATTGTTGTTCGCGTCCTTGCCTTCCTCCGTGAAAATAGATTTTATTGTCAGCTCTAGGACTCGCTTGGTCGGGGTGAGTGGGTTTGTGATTCTTGGCTGTTTGTGGGGTTTAGAGCCTTCTCCCACCAGTCCCCCACTCTTTTACATTTTTAATGTAGTTTTATTTCTCTCTGCTCTAGAGCTGTGATACGTTGACAACTGAGTCGTTAGTAACTTGTGGTTTAGGGTAGTGGTCGCTCCTGGAGCTGTGGGAGCGGACTGTAGCATTTGCTGCCCTGGGTTGGTCTCAGCCTTGTTGGTGAGACGAATTTAGTTCCTAGTGTAATGGTCTTTTGGCTTTTACCTATTTTTCGTTGGGTTCCGTGGCGTATACAATTTGAGGTTGTAGGGACTGATGACCTCGTTGTTTGGTCCCTCATGTCCACCACCACCACCACCACCACCACCACCACCACCACCACCACCATGCTCTGCATACCAGAGTTCTAAGGACGCCGTTGTGTTGGTATGGTGGATGGCAGCTACTGGCATGCAAATACCTGTCAGTATGTGTCGGCTTGCGGTGAACACTATGTCCAAGGGTGCCATCTTTTTTGTAAACCATTACATCCAAAAATGGGTGTTTACCGTCACTTTGGACCTCCATAGTAAATTTGATGTTTGGGTGAAGGCAGTTAGAATGATCCAAAAATAGATTGAGCTTATTACGTCCATGAGGCCAGATTAAAAAGGTGTCGTCAACGTATCTCCAAAAACACGTTGGTTGCAATGCTGAAGTTCTCAGTGCCCTGTCCTTGAAGTCCTCTATAAATAAATAGGCGACTATGGGTGATAAAAGGCTGCCCATAGCCACTCCGTCCTTTGTTCAAAGAAGTTGCCACCGAATGAAAAATACGTGGACGTCACTACATGACGACAGCTTCACCACCTCTTCATCCAGTATTTCACTAATTAAGCTCAATTACTCTTCCAGTGGTCCCCGTACACAGAGGGATACCACGTCAAAGCTTAAGAGTAAATCCGAAGGACCCAGCTTCAAGGACTTCAACCGTCTAATGAAATCCATAGAATTGGTGTTGTGGTGTTCACACTTGCCGACGTATTGGCCGAGAATAGACGCCAAATGCTTCGCCAGGTGGTATGTGGGTGCACCCAAATTAGACTATAGGACGTAACGGCACCCCCTTGTGCACTTTTGGAAGACCGTACAACCTAGGAGGAACAGCAGCACCGGGATGAAGCTTCTTGCGCAGTTCTTCTGACAACGTGCTAGTTTTCAACAATGAAAGAGTCTTGCACTTAATCCTTTCAGTGGGGTCACTCTGTAATCTTACGTACGCTGGATCGTTGAGTAGGCCATCAGTTTTATGGACGTAATCATCCCTTGTCAAAACGATGGTAGCATTCCCCTTATCTGCTGGTAAAACAACTACATCATCATTCCTCGCACGGGGCCCCGAGCCGGAGCAGCCTTTCTTCTGCCCCAGGCTGCTTCACTTTCCCTCCCGGTTTATGCCTTCGCCCGGAGACGGGCGTATTTCACGAGTTCAGGTGTTTTCTTGTTGTCGTTTCTCTTATTCCTTGGTTCCTTCCTTTCTTACCCTTTGTTTCTGTCTCTCTCTCCTTGTCCTCTCCTCGCCTTCTTCTCCTCATTAGTCTCCGCCTCGGCGTTTGAGACACCTTTCCTTCTTTCTCTTCACTTCCTCTATTCTTCTTCTTTCCTCCCTGTGCGTGTCTGAAGGCCGACCCACGCATTATCATGCGTAGCAGGTGACGGGGTAACGCGTAATTCCCCGCCCCGGGTAGACAAGTAGGGCACGTACGTACCCCCTGGTAAAGGCCAGGCCCAGGGAGGGGTGATTACCCGAGCTGGTACCTTCCGAACATGCCGATTGGTCCCTCCGTCAGTTCTCGGGAGGTGTGACCTGAGGTGTGAACAATCACCTAAGGCGGGTAAGCCCTCGGAGAGGGCCCCCACTAGGAAGGAGCGCGCCATCGGAGACGCCGGTAATCACGGGGGACACTTCCGCAATGACTTCCTTCTCTTCTTCACTGACATTGACCCAGAAACGTAAGATAGATTCGCCTCAGCAAAAGAAGACTCTGCCTAATTTGCCGAAATTTCTTGTTGTGTCGCGCACCGACGGAAAGGATTTCACTTCTGTCAATCCTTTCGTTATACAGAAAGGTGTTAATGCAATTGCTGGCCCTGTTAAAACCTGTTCGCGTCAGCGCAATGGCTCATTGTTGCTGGAAGTGGACAGTGCTTTCCAAGCCCAGAAACTTATCCGGACTACGTTATTACACACGTTTCCAGTCAAAGTAGAAGCGCACCGCACACTCAACTCGTCACGTGGGGTAGTTTTTACGAGATCCCTTGACGGGTTGTCTGATGACGACATCCGGTCCTATATGTCCGATCAGGGTGTGACAGCCGTCCACAGGGTGATGAAAAAGGTAGATAACCAGCTGACACCGACTCCTACTGTGTTTTTGACATTCGACAGAGTTGACCTCCCGTCGAAGGTCAAAGCAGGGTATGAAGTCATCTATGTCCGCCCTTATATTCCAAACCCAACGCGCTGCTACCAATGCCACAGGTACAACCATACCCGTGAACATTGCCCACATGCAGCAAAATGTCACTTGTGCTAGGGACGCCCATGAGGGGGATTGCCCACCTCCGTCCCCTCACTGCCTTAACTGCAACGGCGACCATGCGGCTTCCTCTCGCGACTGCCCTGTATATTAGGATGAAAAAATCATTCAGCAAATTCGGGTCACGGAGAAGGTATCAACATCTGCCGCACGAAAGTTGATGGCGAGTCGAAAGCCCACTGTCCTCCCAGCGGGTACATACAGTAAGGTCCTCACCTCAACTCGACCTACTAAGGATTCCAGTACCCAGACTTGTGATTTCACTTTCGCTGACACAGTTGTGCGATCCGCCAGCCCGAAGATTGCCCGTTCCACGTCCCCGCTTCCTCCTGCTGCTTCTAAGGTACAGTCTTCGTCAACCTCTAGTAAACCGCGGGCACCTAAACAAGATGCCCGGACCTTGAAAAAGGAACCCGTCCGTGAGGATTTTCTGCGTTCTCAGGCTTCCCAACCGTCAAGTGCCTCTTCCCGCCGTCACTCTTCCAGAAGAGCTGACAAGAAAAAGAGTTCCTCTCCTTCCCCGCCGAGGCGTGACCCATCTGTCGCGCCGTCCAACAGTTGTCGGCCTCGGCCGTCTTCTGTTTCACCGGGACGCTCCGTTTGCCGGGCGCCCGGCCCTTTACCGGCGGTGGAAACTGCCCCTCCTGATCAACTCAAGGAGGTGGCAGGCGCGTCGGTCGAACCAATGGAACATGACCCTTTGCCCCCAGACAGCGATAGCAGTGCTCCCTCGAAATCCGGTCCTCAGCGGCCGCCGAGGTGACCCCGCTTGCTTGTTAGTTTTTATCCTTATTTCTTCTCTCATTTTTATCATGGCGCTCCTTCAATGGAACATTCGCGGCATTCGTTGTAATCGGGAGGAGTTAAAACTACTCCTTCGATTGCACTGCCCGCTTCTAGTCTGCCTCCAGGAAACTAAGTTGCGTCCACGTGATCGTGCAGACTTTCCACACTACACCTCTGTGCGGTTCGACCTGCCACCCGTGGAAGGTGTCCCAGCCCATGGAGGGGTTCTGATGCTCCTTCGAGACGACGTCTATTTCCATCCCATTTCCTTGCATACTCACCTACAGGCAGTTGCCGTCCGCATCACCATATCCACATTTACCTTCTCCCTCTGTAATAAATATTTGCCATCGTCATCTGCCCTTACTAGGGCAGATGTGCTAAACCTTGTTGACCAGCTCCCTTCACCTTTCGTGTTGGTAGGCGACTTTAATGCCCACCACCCCCTATGGGGCTCTCCGGCACCTTGTCTGAGAGGCTCCCTTTTGGTGGACCTTCTCCACCACCTCGATCTTGTCTGCCTCAACACCGGTGCACCGACCTTCCTTTCTGACACAATACACACTTATTCCCATATAGACCTCGCAATATGCACTCCTCAGCTTGCCGGTCGGTTTGAGTGGTATGCACTTTCTGACACGTACTCGAGTGACCATTTCCCTTGTATCATCCACTTCCTACATCATTCCCCATCTCCACGTCCCACCAGTTGGAACATTTCTAAAGCCAACTGGGGGCTTTATTCTTCCATGGCTGTTTTTCACAATCAGCATTTTCCCAACTGTGACAGTCAGGTCGACTACCTCACAGAGGTTATTCTCACTGCTGCTGAACGTTCCATACCTCGTACATCCTCTTCTCCACGTCGTGTCCAGGTCCCTTGGTGGACTGCAGCCTGCCGCGACGCGCTTCGAGCCCGACGCCGTGCCTTACGCACCTTCCGCCGCCACCCAACTTTGGAGAATTGCATCAATTACAAACGTATGAGAGCGCAGTGCCGTCGTATCATAAACGACAGCAAGAAAGCTTGCTGAACTGCTTTTACTAGTTCTTTTAACCGTTTTACTCCCTCCACGGTTGTCTGGGGTGGCCTACGCCGTTTGTCCGGCATCAAGGTCCACTCCCCGATTCCTGGCCTGACCGTGGAGAACGCGGTCCTCGTGGACCCAGCTGATGTTTCAAACGCATTGGGTCGTTTCTTTGCGGAGGTTTCGAGCTCTGCCCATTACCACCCTGCCTTTCTCCCTCGCAAACAGGTAGAGGAGGCACGGCCGCCTTCTTTCCGCTCTTTTAATCGTGAAAATTTTAACGTCGCCTTCACCATGCAGGAGCTAGATCGTGCTCTCGCCCTGTCCCGGTCTTCTGCTCCCGGGCCCGATTCCATTCATATTGAGATGCTGAAGAACCTCTCTCCTGCGGCCAAGTGCTTTCTTCTTAGTACCTACAATCGCATATGGACTGAAGGTCATGTTCCCACAAGTTGGCGTGAAGCCATAGTTGTCCCCTTCCCCAACCAGGGAAGGACAAACACCTTCCTTCCAGTTATCACCCATTTCTCTGACGAGCTGCGTCTGTAAGGTGATGGAACGCATGGTTAACGCTCGGTTGGTCTGGCTCCTCGAATCTCGCCACCTCCTGACTAATATCCAATGCGGTTTTCGTCGACACCGCTCTGCTGCTGACCACCTCGTTACGTTGTCGACCTTCATTATGAACAACTTTCTGAAGAAGCGTCAAACAGTAGCCGTGTTCTTCGACTTGGAGAAGGCATACGATACCTGTTGGAGAGCGGGCATTCTCCGCACATTGCACACATGGGGCCTTCGGGGCCGCCTTCCTCTCTTCATTCAAGCGTTTTTGGCGGATCGCAAGTTCCGGGTACGGGTGGGCTCTGTTTTGTCAGATACCTTTCCCCAGGAGAATGGGGTACCACAGGGCTCCGTCTTGAGTGTGGCGCTCTTTGCCATTGCAATCAATCCGATCGTGGACTGCCTTTCAGCCGACGTCTCCGGATCTCTTTTTGTTGACGATTTCGCAATTTATTGCAGCGCCCAGCGGACGTGTCTCTTGGAGCGTTCTCTCCAACGCTGTCTTGACCGTCTATATTCCTGGAGCATCGCAAACGGCTTCCGATTCTCCACTGAGAAAACTGTGTGTATCAATTTTTGGAGATACAAGGAATTTCTTCCACCTTCTCTACGTCTCGGCCCTGTTGCTCTGCCTTTCGTGGAGACTACGAAATTCTTGGGACTCATGTTGGATCGGAAACTTTGCTGGTCCACACACGTGTCCTACCTGGCTGCCCGTTGTGCCCGATCCCTTAACGTTCTTCGTGTCCTCAGTGGCACGTCATGGGGAGCGGATCGTACCGTCCTGCTTCACCTTTACCAGGTCATTGTTCAGTCGAAGCTCGACTATGGAACCTTTGTGTACTCTTCAGCATGGCCGTCGATTCTCCGCCGTCTCAACTCTATCCACCATCGTGGATTACGTCTGGCGACCGGTGCATTTTATACCAGCCCAGTTGAAAGTCTGTATGCCGAGGCTGCTGTATTACCCTTGACCACTCGACGTGACATACTCTTGTGTCGTTATGCATGCCGCCTACGGTCGATGCCCAACAATCCCTCTTACAGATTATTTTTTGATGACTCACTCGATCGCCAATATCAGTTGTCTGCGATTGCCTTGCTTCCACCGGGACTTCGGTTTCGCCGCCTGCTACAACGGCTCGATTTTACCCTTCCTTCCACCCTTCGGTTGAGCGAAAGCCCATTGCCACCGTGGCATCAGGCCCAGGTTCACACACACCTCGAACTTAGTTCGCTCCCCAAGGAGAGCACTCCGGATTTGGTATTCCGCTCGAGGCTTGTCGAACTCCGTTCGCGGTTCGATAATGCCGTATTTATTTACACTGATGGTTCCAAGAGCACTGCCGGTGTCGGATCTGCCTTCGTCGTCGGGGACAACCGTTTCCAATACAAGCTCCCTGACCGGTGCTCGACCTTCACGGCTGAGCTTTTCGCCCTCCACCAGGCCGTTTTGTATACCTGCCGCCACCGCCAACCTTTCTATGCCATATGTTCTGACTCCCTTAGTGCCCTGCAGAGTCTTAAGGACCCTTTCTCGAACCATCCTCTCGTGTATCGGATCCAACGCTCCCTCCAGTTGCTGGCGGATGACAGCTGTCACGTTTCTTTCCTGTGGGTCCCTGGCCATGTGGGTGTGCCCGGGAATGAGGCCGCCGACACAGCAGCCAAGGCAGCAGCTCTTTTGCCTCGCATGGCTACCTTTTGCGTCCCATCGGACGATGTTCAACGGGCTCTTCGCAGGAGTATCGTGTCGCAATGGCACAGTGTGTGGCTTTCACTGTACAACAATAAATTGCGAACTGTCAAACCGATCCCGACCGCTTGGAGGACATCCTCACGTCCCTCTCGGCGGGAGGAGGTCATCCTGGCTCGGTTGCGGATCGGTCACTGCCGTTTCAGCCACCGTCACTTGCTATCCGCCGACCCTGCACCGCTGTGCTCCTGCGGTTAACTGCTGACAGTGTGACATGTTTTACTGTATCTCCGTGTAGCCCTTCACTTTCCGTCTACTCTGGAGGAAATTTTAGCTGATGACACACGAGCAGCTGCTCGAGTTTTGCGTTTTATCAATTTGGCCAACTTATCCAAGGATATTTAACTCTTTTAATTGTCTTTTATCTTTCGTTTTTAGCCTCTTGTTGATGTTCTGACAGTCACCGTTTTTTTTAAAAGATCATAGCGAATCAATGTTCTTGGCTGGGCGCTAATGACCATAGAAGTTGTGCGCCCTAAAACCACAAAAAAAAAATCATCATTCCTAAGGAGCGAATAGCTGCTCTCAGCAGAAGAGATGTTATCCGGTGGTGGTCGAGCCCGACGCAAAGTGTGGGACACTTCCCGTCTTATTTCTTCCGCCTTATCCTCAGGGAGGCTGTGCACTACTTGTTCTACAGAGCAAATGTCTCTAACGGGAAGACTCCTTGGCGTGGGAGCAAAGTTTAAGCCTTTATCCAATACAGTCACAGTTGGTCCATCCAAATCCTTGTTTGAAAGATTGATAACAGTGCGCCTAGGTGTATCTCCTGACGATCTGGACCGAGAAAGAAGTCGTTCAAATTTAGACGACTGTCTGGTAACGGCGCTCCTATGTTGCCCAAGTGGAACAATCAAACCACTCCCAGACATCAGTAGAAAGCTTCAATGACAAGTCCAGATGCAAGTAAAATAAATCTGGAAATAATATCCAGCTGTCTATGGGTAAAACGAATCCTTTTTTTAATCAGTGCTCGACTGCACGCTCCTTAATTCTCTTGGCTCTCTTGCTATTAATAAAATGAACAAGTCTGACAAAATTAACAATAATACCTTCGTCATTGCATCTTTGTAAAAAGGGAAGTGTACTCAATAGCTTTTTCTTCTTTCGTAGTTTATCCAACTTCTGTACCAGGTTCACCATCTCCTCCCCGTAGAGGTACTTGATGTAACTTCGTAGGCTTTCCCGGCGTGACAAATCTTCGAAGTCTCTGCGGGTTTTCTGCCCCCCTCCTCGAATAGATTCCTCTACAGTGGTGCCTGAGAGGTGTAAATTTTCGTAACAATTAATTCGTCTCACTTTCTGTGTTTACATTCGGTGTTTGTTTCTAAGTATGCCCGATTGATGGGTGCAATCACAATTTTCACTGAACCACTAAATTTTCCATGTGAAGCTTTCCTTTTCACGAAGTTGAATGTACAGATACTGTTAGTGTCAAATGACACCTGCTCTGTCTTAAATCAATTACGGCCCCTCTATCTCTAAGGTAGTCTAATCCCACAATGCAATCCTCTATCAGGGAGTCGACAAGAAATGTGCAGAAATCTGTGATTGAATCAAAAGTGGAACTTGAGTCTGGATTTTCACCGGTTTAGATCTGACATCTGTTGCTCCTATGATCTTTCAATTTTGAACAGGAAAGGTCGGAAGCTTTTGTTGTTGACATATTCTGTGAAATATCTGTGATAGAACGTTAACTGCTGCTCCGATATGTAATACATTGATACAAATACCACCCAGCACAACGTTTGCTCGTAAGACTTCAGATAGATTCCTTCTAAAAGTTGTGTGTTCTTGCATCAATTCATCTTTAATGTCTACACCATCATTAAACCTCAGCATTTGAACTTTCGAGTAATGTGTGCCCCCACTGGCTTCACCGCTCAAACTCGGAGGGCGTGAGAAGAGCGATTTCCGTAACTTAAGTTATTGTCACGGTTGACTGTGGTGGTCCCCAAGTCGTTTGTTGCCCACAGTCTGTCTTTATCCGTCCCACCGCACGTAGTCTGTCGATTGTCATTGGGTGTGTGATGGTTCGGATATTGCCTGTGTGTGTGTGTGTGTGTGTGTGTGTGTGTGTGTGTGTGTGTGTGTGTGTGTTTTCCCATGTTAAAATTCCCGCCCCTGTTTGGATTATTGTTACAGTTGTTTCCTCTATTACTATACCCTGGGTGGTGCCTATTGTCTGTTCTTTGCCTTGTTACATTGTCCCCGCTTTATGTTTGTCTGTTAGAATTTCTACCGCCACCGTTGTTCGTCTTTGAGTCTGTGAGTTCGTGTCATAGCTGTTAACGTGTGGTGCCTGAGCATTTGTGCGCGACAGTTGGCTGGCCTACGCTGGCGGTGGCGGCATCAGCTGATTTATTCCATTACTGTATTGTTGTGGTTACTACGTCCGTTCCTAGCTCGGCCATCTTCGTAAATTAAGTCAATGGAATCGACTGTAGTCAAGAAGTCCTCCAGATTATATACAGGAATATGTACCAGTTGCAATCTGAGGTATGTCGGCAGTCGTCCTATCAATAAGTACTCGATGCGACAGTGGTTTGTCGAAGAAGCATGCTTTTAGATATTTTCAAAGTATTTTCTTAAACTGCCATTTCGCTCGTTAAAGGGTGGAGGATTGTATATTTCATTCTTCACACGCTCCTGAATTCCCACCGATCAGTACTTGTTAAGAAATGCATTTTCAAACGCTTGGAGTGTGGCACAGTAGCGGTATACACCTGAAGCCCAGATAGTCCCTTCACCTTGAATATATCCCATTACGAACCTAATTTTCCTACGCTCACTCCAGGTGTCTGGAAGCAATTCTCGAAAGGACTGTATAAAAATGACAGGATGCACGGATATATTATCAGGTATAAAGATGGGAAACTGGTGGTGTTGGAGGACTCTCTTCCAACAGGATTGAGGTAACACTAGGACGGGGAGATTGTGAGCGTTGCATAACTGTGCGTATGTCACTGTCAAACCACTCGTCTGAGACGTTCTTGCATCACGGTTTGGGTTATGGTACCTATCTGGAGATGTTACCGGTGATGCGTCTCTCGTACGTGCGTCAGAAGTTGCAGTCTGTGTCCCAGATTCCCTGTGTGCACTAGCCTTTACATTCGACAATTCCTCCTGTAATGAGTTTACAGCGGCGCTGTGGTCCTCGTATACTTTTGCAGCAACGTTTTGGATGACAATGTTTAAATCACGTACTAGCTTATTAATTTGTACCTCGGTCTGCTCCAAAAAGGTTTGACCTCTTAGCCTACCAGATTTTCACTATGTCTTCTCCCTGAGAGGTTATGTGCGTTACGGTAGTTTTTAAATTTTCATATTCAGTCTTGAGTGCTGACAAGTCCTGTGTAATATGTTCAATGACTGTCGGGTTTTGGTTGTTTGTGAAACGTTATCAAGCTGTGAATCAATGTTAGACTTTTCATCAACTACGTTCAAAATATTACTATTAACTTTGCCTTCTACATCTGCAAATTTCATAGGTACCTGTTGTTCAAGACTTCCTATCTGTGTATTTGTCTGCTCACCTCGTCAGAAATGAGAGCTGGTAAGTTTTTCTGTGCTTCCGCGAGTTGCTTAAATCTGTTCTCGATTTCTTCCCTCGTTAAAATTTGATCCGCATTTTCCTTTTGCTGCTGTTCTAGGCGTGTTAATACATTATTTTGTTCTTGGAATTTATTATCTAAGTCCTGTTTTGTGGATTGATAGTGTTCAAGTTTGTCGTTAAATTCCTGCTGTTGTCAATTGGACACTTATTAACTCTTGTTTTTGTGACTCTGAGATTGTCTAACTCCCGCTTTGTAGAATGGTAGTGTTTATCAAGTTCATGCTTTGTCGTCATTTGTTGGCTAATCATTGAGACTTGCTGCGTTCAATTTTGAAATATAGACTCGAATTTTAAAAACCATTAGGTAGGTAGATCAGTATCTGAGTGGACAGCTACGGTAGACGTATTTTCGTCTGCTCCGGACGTGTCACTTACGTCCGTAGCAGGCGAAATATTTTCTATTCGTCTGTCTCCCATAATGTTTTGTAATTCCTGCTCAGATTGACCTAAAATACTACTCGATTGCGTACTATCCATGTCGGTAGCTTGTCTTCTCGTACTAATCATGTCAAAACATGCGTACAGTGAATGTAAATACGAATGTCGTGAGCTAACACTGTTTACCTATATTCAAAGATGCCAGTAACACGGCATTGCATTTCGCAAAAACAGATGCGAAAAAAATGAGGATCGCGGATACAAGATGGGTTCGGCAGCCATCTTGTATAACTCTAGAAAGCTCTAATGTTGACGCGGTAACTAATAATGAAAAACAGGAATAATTTGCAAAATACGGAAGGGCCGAAATTAATATTCTGCAAGCAAATAATAGTAAAAGGAGGTCAAAAGCGCCTACAGAAACGGTGCATGCCTGGTCTTACCTTGTCTTCCCCCCAGGGGGCCCCACAGTTCTTTTGTGGGTACGTGTGTGGCGCGCACGGGGCCCCAAGCCGGAGCAGCCTTTCTTCTGCCCCAGGCTGCTTCACTTTCCCTCCCGGTTTATGCCTTCGCCCGGAGACGGGCATATTTCGTGAGCTACGGTGGTTCTTGCCGTTTTTCTTCCTTCGTTCCTTCCTTTCTTACCCTTTTTTCTGTCCCTCTCCTTGTACTCTCCTAGCCTTCTCCTCCTCATTAGTCTCCGCCTCGGCGTTTGAGACACTTCTTTCCTTCTCTCTCTTCAATTCCTCTATTCTTCTTTCCTCCCTGTGCGTGTCTGAAGGCCGACCCACGCATTATCATGCGTAGCAGGTGACGGGGTAACGCGTAATTCCCCGCCCCGGGTAGACAAGTAAGGCACGTACGTACCACCTGGTAAAGGCCAGGCCCAGGGAGGGGTGATTACCCGAGCTGGTACCTTCCGAACGTGCCGATTGGTCCCTCCGTCAGTTCTCGGGAGGTGTGACCTGAGGTGTGAACAATCACCTAAGGCGGGTAAGCCCTCGGAGAGGGCCCCCACTAGGAAGGAGCGCGCCATCGGAGGCGCCGGTAATCACGGGGGACACTTCCGCGATGACTTCCTTATCTTCTTTCGTGACATTGACCCATAAACGTAAGTTAGACTCGCCTCAGCCTAAAAAGACTCTGCCTAATGTACCTAAATTTCTGGTTGTCTCTCGCACCGACGGAAAGGATTTCAATTTTGTCAATCCTTTCGTTATACAGAAAGGTGTAGATGCAATTGCTGGCCCTGTTAAAACCTGTTCACGTCAGTGCAATGGCACATTGTTGCTGGAAGTGGAAAGTGCCTTCCAAGCCCAAAAACTGATACGTACTACGTTGTTGCACACTTTTCCAGTTAAGGTCGAAGCGCACCGCACACTCAACTCGTCGCGGGGGGTAGTCTTCACGAGATCCCTTGACGGGTTGTCTGATGAAGATATCCAATCGTGTATGTCCGATCAGGGTGTGACAGCCGTCCACAGGGTCATGAAAAAGGTCGATAACCATCTGACACCGACTCGTGCTGTGTTTTTGACGTTTGACAAAGTTGACCTCCTGTCGAAGGTCAAAGCAGGGTATGAAGTCATCTCCGTCCGCCCTTATGTACCTAACCCAACGCGCTGTTTTCAGTGCCACAGGTACATCCATACCCGTGAACATTGCCCAAATGCAGCAAAGTGTGTCACTTGTGGTAGGGACGCCCATGAGGGGGATTGCCCACCTCCGTCCCCTCACTGCCTAAACTGCAACGGTGACCATGCGGCTTCCTCTCGCGACTGCCCTGTATACAAGGATGAGAAGGTAATCCAGCAAATTCGGGTTACGGAGAAGGTATCGACATCTGCCGCTCGTAAGTTGTTGGCGAGTCGAAAGCCCACTGTCCTCCCAGCGGGTACATACAGTAAGGTACTCACCTCAACTCGACCTACCAAGGATTCCAGTACCCAGACATGTGACTTCACTTTCGCTGACACAGTTGTGCGATCCGCCAGCCCGAAGATTGCCCGTTCCACGTCCCCGTTCCCTCTTGCTGCTTCTAGGGTACAGTCTTCGTCAAACTCTAGTAAACCGCGGGCACCTAAACAAGATGCCCGGACCTTGAAAAAGGAACCCGTCCGTGAGGATTTTCTGCGATCTCAGGCTTCCCAACCGTCAACTGCCTCTTCCCGCCGTCACTCTTCCAGAAGAGCTGACAAGAAAAAGAGTTCCTCTCCTCGCCCGCCGAGGCGTGACCCATCTGTCGCGCCGTCCAACAGTTGCCGGCCTCGGCAGTCTTCTGTTTCACCGGGACGCTCCGTTTGCCGGGCGCCCGGCCCTTTACCGACGGTGGAAACTGCCCCTCCTGATCAACTCAGGGAGGTGGCAGGCGCGTCGGTCGAACCAATGGAACATGACCCTTTGCCCCCAGACAGCGATAGCAGTGCTCCCTCGAAATCCGGTCCTCAGCGGCCGTCGAGGTGACCCCGCTCGCTACTTGGTTTTTATCCTTATTTCTTCTCTCATTTTTATCATGGCGCTCCTTCAATGGAACATTCGCGGCATTCGTTGTAATCGGGAGGAGTTAAAACTACTCCTTCGATTGCACTGCCCGCTTCTAGTCTGCCTCCAGGAAACTAAGTTGCGTCCACGTGATCGTGCAGACTTTCCACACTACACCTCTGTGCGGTTCGACCTGCCACCCGTGGAAGGTGTCCCAGCCCATGGAGGGGTTCTGATGCTCCTTTGAGACGACGTCTATTTCCATCCCATTTCCTTGCACACTCACCTACAGGCAGTTGCCGTCCGCATCACCATATCCACATTTACCTTCTCCCTCTGTAATATATATTCGCCATCGTCATCTGCCCTTACTAGGACAGATGTGCTAAACCTTGTTGACCAGCTCCCTTCACCTTTCGTGTTGGTAGGCGACTTTAATGCCCACCACCCCCTATGGGGCTCTCCGGCACCTTGTCCGAGAGGCTCCCTTTTGGTGGACATTCTCCACCACCTCGATCTTGTCTGCCTCAACACCGGTGCACCGACCTTCCTTTCTGACACAACACACACTTATTCCCATATAGACCTCGCAATATGCACTCCTCAGCTTGCCGGTCGGTTTGAGTGGTATGCACTTTCTGACACGTACTCGAGTGACCATTTCCCTTGTATCATCCACTTCCTACATCATTCCCCATCTCCACGTCCCACCAGTTGGAACATTTCTAAAGCCGACTGGGGGCTTTATTCTTCCATGGCTGTTTTTCACAATCAGCATTTTCCCAACTGTGACAGTCAGGTCGACTACCTCACAGAGGTTATTCTCACTGCTGCTGAACGTTCCATACCTCGTACATCCTCTTCTCCACGTCGTGTCCAGGTCCCTTGGTGGACTGCAGCCTGCCGCGACGCGCTTCGAGCCCGACGCCGTGCCTTACGCACCTTCCGCCGCCACCCAACTTTGGAGAATTGCATCAATTACAAACGTATGAGAGCGCAGTGCCGTCGTATCATAAACGACAGCAAGAAAGCTTGCTGGACTGCTTTTACTAGTTCTTTTAACCGTTTTACTCCCTCCACGGTTGTCTGGGGTGGCCTACGCCGTTTGTCCGGCATCAAGGTCCACTCCCCGATTCCTGGCCTGACCGTGGAGAACGCGGTCCTCGTGGACCCAGCTGATGTTTCAAACGCATTGGGTCGTTTCTTTGCGGAGGTTTCGAGCTCTGCCCATTACCACCCTGCCTTTCTCCCTCGCAAACAGGTAGAGGAGGCACGGCCGCCTTCTTTCCGCTCTTTTAATCGTGAAAATTTTAACGTCGCCTTCACCATGCAGGAGCTAGATCGTGCTCTCGCCCTGTCCCGGTCTTCTGCTCCCGGGCCCGATTCCATTCATATTGAGATGCTGAAGAACCTCTCTCCTGCGGCCAAGTGCTTTCTTCTTAGTACCTACAATCGCATATGGACTGAAGGTCATGTTCCCACAAGTTGGCGTGAAGCCATAGTTGTCCCCTTCCCCAACCAGGGAAGGACAAACACCTTCCTTCCAGTTATCGCCCCATTTCTCTGACGAGCTGCGTCTGTAAGGTGATGGAACGCATGGTTAACACTCGGTTGGTCTGGCTCCTCGAATCTCGCCACCTCCTGACTAATATCCAATGCGGTTTTCGTCGACGCCGCTCTGCTGCTGACCACCTCGTTACGTTGTCGACCTTCATTATGAACAACTTTCTAAAGAAGCGTCAAACAGTAGCAGTGTTCTTCGACTTGGAGAAGGCATACGATAGCTGTTGGAGAGCGGGTATTCTCCGCACATTGCACACATGGGGCCTTCGGGGCCGCCTTCCTCTTTTCATTCAAGCGTTTGTGGCGGATCGCAAGTTCCGGGTACGGGTGGGCTGTGTTTTGTCAGATACCTTTTGCCAGGAGAATGGGGTACCACAGGGCTCCGTCTTGAGTGTGGCGCTCTTTGCCATTGCAATCAATCCGATCGTAGATTGCCTTTCAGCCGACGTCTCCGGATCTCTCTTTGTTGACGATTTCGCAATTTATTGTAGCACCCAGCGGACGTGTCTCTTGGAGCGTTCTCTCCAACGCTGTCTTGATGGTCTATATTCCTGGAGCATCGCAAACGGCTTCCGATTCTCCACTGAGAAAACTGTGTGTATCAATTTCTGGAGATACAAGGTATTTCTTCCACGTTCTCTACATCTCGGCCCTGTTGCTCTCCCTTTCGTGGAGACTACAAAACTCTTGGGACTCATGTGTGATCGGAAACTTTGCTGGTCCACACATGTGTCCTACCAGGCTGCCCGTTGTGCCCGATCCCTTAACGTTCTTCGTGTCCTCAGTGGCACGTCATGGGGAGCGGATCGTACCGTCCTGCTTCACCTTTACCAGGCCATTGTTCAGTCGAAGCTCGACTATGGAAGCCTTGTATACTCTTCAGCACGGCCGTCGATTCTCCGCCGTCTCAACTCTATCCACCATCGTGGATTACGTCTGGCGACCGGTGCATTTTATACCAGCCCTGTTGAAAGTCTGTATGCCGAGGCTGCTGTATTCCCCTTGACCAATCGACGTGACATACTCTTGTGTCGGTACGCATGCCGCCTGCGGTCGATGCCCAACCATCCATCTTACAGATTATTTTTTGACGACTCACTCGATTGCCAATATCAGTTGTCTGCGATTGCCTTGCTTCCACCGGGAGTTCGGTTTCGCCGCCTGCTACAGCGGCTCGATTTTACCCTTCCTTCCACCCTTCGGTTGAGCGAAAGCCCATTGCCACCGTGGCATCAGGCCCAGGTTCACACACACCTCGAACTTAGTTCGCTCCCCAAGGAGAGCACTCCGGATTTGGTATTCCGCTCGAGGCTTGTCGAACTCCGTTCGCGGTTCGATAATGCCGTATTTATTTACACTGATGGTTCCAAGAGCACTGCCGGTGTCGGATCTGCCTTCGTCGTCGGGGACAACCGTTTCCAATACAAGCTCCCTGACCGGTGCTCAAACTTCACGGCTGAGCTTTTCGCCCTCCACCAGGCCGTTTTGTATACCTGCCGCCACCGCCACCCTTTCTATGCCATATGTTCTGACTCCCTCAGTGCGCTGCAGAGTCTTCAGGACCCTTTCTCGAACCATCCTCTCGTGTATCGGATCCAACGCTCCCTCCAGTTGCTGGCGGATGACAGCTGTCACGTTTCTTTCCTGTGGGTCCCTGACCATGTGGGTGTGCCCGGGAATGAGGCCGCCGACATAGCAGCCAAGGCAGCAGCTCTTTTGCCTCGCATGGCTATCTTTTGCGTCCCATCGGACGATGTTCAACGGGCTCTTCGCCGGAGTATCGTGTCGCAATGGCACAGTGCGTGGTTTTCAATGTACAACAATAAATTGAGAACTGTAAAACCGATCCCGACCGCTTGGAGGACCTCCTCACGCCCCTCTCGGCGGGAGGAGGTCATCCTGGCCCGGTTGCGGATCGGTCACTGCCGTTTCAGCCACCGTCACTTGCTATCCGCCGAACCTGCACCGCTATGCTCCTGCGGTGAACTGCTGACAGTGCGACATGTTTTACTGACTTGTGTTAATTTTAATCATCTCCGTGTAGCCCTTCACTTTCCGTCTACTCTGGAGGAAATTTTAGCTAATGACACACGAGCAGCTGCTCGAGTTTTGCGTTTTATCAACTTGGCCAACCTATCCAAGGATATTTAACCCTTTTAATTGTCTTTTATCTTTCGTTTTTAGCCTCTTGTTGATGTTCTGACAGTCACCATTTTTTTTAGATCATCGCGAATCTATGTTCTTGGCTGGGCGCTAATGACCATAGTAGTTGTGCGCCCTAAAACCACAAAAAAATGGAGGAACACAGTGATATAGTTCTAAGGTCTGTTTTAATAAACTAAGAGCAAATTCGGAATCTTGCGGTTGTTGTAACACAATGACAGTCATGTGAACGGTCGCCAAATCTTTTTTTTATAGCCTGGCTATTAATGTTTGAGATTAACAAATGTACAGAATGAAGAGGTGTGAAGTTAGAAGCTATGAAAGATCCCAATCAGAAAATTACGGAAAAAAATTTGGAAAATTATTACATGCATTTAAATGAAATAGCAAGCTAATTAACGGTGGAGTGTTGTGCAGGCAGAAGATTACAAAAAGAATCGACAAGCGGTTACCTTTAACAAGAGATCGATCGGTGGTTGAAATTTGGCTGTAAATGAAATTTTCATAATATAACCACTCGCCGAACAGTGGATGGCATTTCGTAGATATCAAACTCGTGTAGCAGACCGTAAAGTAAGATACGTGACATGATAAAATTCGGATAGGAACATTACGTAAGTCGAACACATCGGACTTCCAAAAAAAAAAAAATTACAAGAAAACCGACTGCAGATTCTATTGTCGGTAAATGATAATAGTATGGAATAAATTATAAAAATAATAAAAAAGAGGCAGGATACACGAAATATCACCATTCAATATTAACTAAAAACAGTGCCATCCATTGTTGCAGCGATGCAACAAGGCTGAAAGAAATCATCATGGGCGGAGGGAGGAAAAGGCAAAATTAATAACAAAAAATTCATAAGTGCGAATTTAAGTGAGAGGTGAGGTTTATTTAGAAAAGTAAGATTCGCGCACAACACACATTTACCTGAATGTAGAAATCCACGTAAGAAAGGCTACATAAAAATAATAAAGTACAGCTCTCGTCTGCAAGATTCTATCGCTACGAAGTATAAGGCAAAAGTGGTTAATGTCTCATCTTAATAAAAAAAAGTGATTTTCTTAAATTTCTTCTGACATTCATAGATAATTATTTTTAAATCCGAAATAATATAAAAATTCAAAATTTTCTTTTAATGATAGCGGGGAAAGGAAACCGTATCGTCACAGGCAGCATCGAGCTTGTAGGTCAGTAAAATTTCCTTTTTCGGTTACTTCTGTTGAAAACAGTGATAAAGGTCAAAGTAGACCCCTGTGTATGACACGTGAGGAAGTCTGTTATCGTTAGTAGTGTAAGCTTTTTTTTCTTTTTGCTTCCTCTGGAAAGGCGTGTTTCCAGAAACTTTCAAAGTTTTCATCTGTTTTACGTGGTTTGTTACTTTGGGAAAATCTTGAAAAAATTCCATTACAAAGTTGATTCCTCAAGTCTCGATTTGCGATGAAAAGTGAGTTCTTTTTAGGCACACCTACTTACACGAGAAATACGGTCCTTCTCATATTACTGTTCACTCAAGTTTTTCTCTCTGGTGTTTGGGTAAATTTTTCTTTTTAATTTTGTGATTTCACGATGCACCAGCTACAACTTTCTTGTTCTGTTTCAGGAAAGAGCGGAGTGTCTTTCATGTATTTTCAGTGCTACAAGCAGCGGTTTTGTTTCCTTAGACTTGAAATTTGAAGGTTATACTAGCAGCCAGGCCTGAGGTCTTAACGGCGGTCGGATTTAATTACACGGTTCCGTGTAGGTGCCGAAAATGAGTGCGATACTGGCGGACACATATGGGCGAGGGCGGATTAAAGGTGCTACGTTAGTTTTGGCACCAGTAGCTGAAGGTGAACTTGATATTCGTACTGGCTAACCAAAACTAAGTCTTATATCTATAATGATGTCAAAGGGTATAGTATAAATGATTCTTTAAATGGTTCACGGGAAATATGTGGGATCGTTCTGTAATTAACCGCACAATATTTCAGATCGAGCTGCTCGGCTTCTTCAGGTGATACTGAGACTGCTGCTTTATTTTCCCCTTATTTTTTTCTTGTTTCTTCGGGACCGTCGCTTTTTGCGTCTTGGCAGGTTGTGTGTCTGGCTCGGGTTCAATCCTTTCTTTTTTAATTAAACTGTTGGACTAGGCGTACCTGGGCCTCAGGGGTCCTACACTGGCGGTCCTTTCATTCCTAGTTTTATTTAATCCTGAAGTGAGCAGGGTGATTTAAAGCGTTTGCACGGTAGAAGTCGAGCAGTGCCAACTTCCTAAGTTGGGGAGGGTGTCTAAGGGCATCTATTTTTTAGTTTTCTTCTTAATTGCAGTTTTTAGCATATCCGTGTGGGTTGCTGTATGTGCCTGGTTGGGACTTTGATGCTATACCCCATGCCGTACTACCAAAGAGAAGGGTAGAGAGTATTGTAGCCTTGTATAGTATGATTTTAATTTACTGATTGCGATCTTGGCTCGTGAAGGAGTCATTGGATACATTTTTCCTTTTTCGCATGTGTTTATTGAAAGTGTCCATTCTATCACTCCCAGGTATGTAACGTGAAACCATGGGATTCTACGATCGAACACCACCAGTTCCGTTCTAAATTTAGTAGTAACTAAGAGAATGTTTACCATTCTCTCGTGGTTACTACTGGATTCATTGGTTTGGAACCATTTCACGGCTACTCTGAAATCTGTTTTCTTCCTTTATAGCTCGCAACCCTTTAACGTTACATCAGAAGTAGCAACATCACATACTGTTAGAGGGAACGTTATTTGCATATATTACGGATAGGGCCAATCAAAGAGTTTTGTGGCACACCCTGTGATACCAAAGACATTGATCATTTTTAAACTGCACTGTTTCCCATCACACCCACAGGAACTGATTGGAAGTAATTCTATTTCTGAAACCATAGATTTGTAGTACACCAAGGATTATACCTCGCTGCCGTCAATTTCGTACAGGACGAAAAAATACAGCTGGTGCTGTGAGTTGTTAGCTCTGAATGCGTTACGGCAAATTCACAAACCTACTCAAAAATAGTTTTATTTTTAGTCTCGTTATGAACAGTTTACGGTCCTATAAAGGTTGCGTCTTTGCCTATTGATGTACTGACCACGACAGTATATGGGTTCCCTTCAACTTCAGATACGAAACATGGGCGAAAAACTTGTTCTGAATTAGTTTCCATTGGTGCCCCAAAGCTGCTACGAAAACTTCTATCATTTTGTCGGTTTCGATTGCTATTTACCAGATTCCTAAATACACACACTCGTAAAGAGACGGCCTTGAAAAAGAGGGTTTAAATAGAAACGAATCATAATGGATAGTCGTGATATATCAGGTGTAAATAATAAAATGCCACTGCCTACGACTTCTGCCGTCTGCTAAAATATTCAAGCATTTAAATACGGTTCTGCTGGCTCCGATAAATCGCTACTCATTTTCCCCCTCTTGTGATAGACAACACATTTTAATGCAATTAAATGGTGCAGGGCACATTTACACAGATACAAGGAAGGATCACGAACAGGAACATGGGACTGTACCCACAAATAAACATTCGCTGTTCATAATATAAAGGGCCATACAATTTCAAACGGCCGATAATGAAGCCCTTAATTGAAGAGGGCGACGACCGCACAAAAGTTTCCTCATTCACGCCATATACTGCTTCCGCCTTCCGTACTGGAGTTGTCATACTGCTTGTGGCGCTGCCGGTTCCACCCTCCTGCAGCTGTAAAAGTCCCCGATACAATCAAGACTTGATTACGGGAGCTTCGTAGGTCACTCTGCAGCGCCGTCAGCGTTGTTTCCTTGATCCCATGCATTAGTGTATTCCGCTGGCGGCAGGGGCTAGCGCACAAGCCCTGTGCCAAGTCTTCGCCAGTTACTTCGCTCGAGTCCATGCGACGCCTCACCACCCAAATGGCAGGCTTTGGTTTTCTGCTGTTACCCGTCCTTCCCACCACGTCGTCCCAGATAAGGTGTTACGATCGGGATTCGTATACTCCTTTTCTCACTCCAGTCCCTACCTCTCCCTGTCGCTTTCTCCTGCCCGTCGCGTACCCCTCCTTGGTCCATTCCTCGTTTGAAGCTCCAGCTGCAATTTTCCTGCGATCCAAAGGCGTTCGTTAGTTATACCGCTAATGCTCTGTCGGAAGTTTCTGGCCCTTTTTACCACTTTCCATGGTGCGGAAGTGGTATATACCAATTGCTCCCTGGTAGATGGCAGTCTGTTATGCCTATGTTCACGGCGCTCACACAGACCGGTCCCTGCCACCTGTCTGTACCATTTTTCACTGCTGAACTGGTCGCCATATCTCGTCCTCTTGACCACCTAGAAGCATGCCCCCAGGAAGTCGTATGCCTGCAGCGACTCAAAGAACAGCCTAAAAGCTCTTGACAGGTCATTCACACCATCCCATGCAGCAATCAATTGGCAACGTCATCGATTTACTTTGCAAATCTGGCTGTTTGGTGGACTTAGTTTTGACCATGGGCCACGTGGGCATCCTGGGGAATGAACATATCGATCAGCTGGCTTAGCTGAGGCTGCAGAGGTAATATCCCCTGGATATTGGAATCCCAGAAAGGTCCCGTGGATATTGGCATCCCATAAAGGGATGTCTGATAGGCTTTGCAGCACAAGGTCTTACAGGCTTGGAATACGGAATGGTCAACACTGAGCACACCCAACAAGCTTTGTGCGATAAAGTCCTCCACGGCCGCCTGGAAGTCCTTCCTCAAGCCTTCCCGTAGGGACTCTGTTCTGTGTCGATTATATATTGGCCATATGTGGGTGACGCGTGGTTACCTTTTATGTCAAGAGGACCCACCGAATTGCCGTTATGGCAATTTCCCCCCAGGGGGCCCACAGTTCTTTTGTGGGTACGTGTGTGGCGCGCACGGGGCCCCGAGCCGGAGCAGCCTTTCTTCTGCCCCAGGCTGCTTCACTGTCCCTCCCGGTTTATGCCTTCGCCCGGAGACGGGCATATTTCGTGAGCTACTGTGGTTCTTGTTGTGGTTTTTCTTCCTTCGTTCCTTCCCTTCTTACCCTTTGTTTTCTGTCTTTCTCTCCTTGTACTCTCCTGGCTTTCTTCTCCTCATTAGTCTCCGCTTCGGCGTTTGAGACACTTCTTCCTTCTTTCTCTTCATTTCCTATCCTCTTCTTCTTTCCTCCCTGTGCGTGTCTGAAGGCCGACCCACGCATTATCGTGCGTAGCAGGTGACGGGGTAACGCGTAATTCCCCGCCCCGGGTAGACAAGTAGGGCACGTACGTACCCCCTGGTAAAGGCCAGGCCCAGGGAGGGGTGATTACCCGAGCTGGTACCTTCCGAACGTGCCGATTGGTCCCTCCGTCAGTTCTCGGGAGGTGTGACCTGAGGTGTGAACAATCACCTAAGGCGGGTAAGCCCTCGGAGAGGGCCCCCACTAGGAAGGAGCGCGCCATCGGAGACGCCGGTAATCACGGGGGACACTTCCGCGATGACTTCCTTATCTTCTTTCGTGACGTTGACTCACAAACGTAAGTTGGACTCGCCTCAGCCTAAAAAGACTCTGCCTAATGTGCCTAAATTTCTGGTTGTCTCTCGCACCGACGGAAAGGATTTCAATTCTGTCAATCCTTTCGTTATACAGAAAGGTGTAGATGCAATTGCTGGCCCTGTTAAAACCTGTTCACGTCAGCGCAATGGCACATTGTTGCTGGAAGTGGACAGTGCCTTCCAAGCCCAAAAACTTATACGTACTACGTTGTTGCACACGTTTCCCGTTAAGGTAGAAGCACACCGCACACTCAACTCGTCAAGGGGGGTAGTTTTTACGAGATCCCTTGACGGGCTGTCTGATGAAGACATCCAATCGTATATGTCCGATCAGGGTGTGACAGCCGTCCACAGGGTGATGAAAAAGGTCGATACCCAATTGACACCGACTCGTACTGTGTTTTTGACGTTCGACAGAGTTGACCTCCCGTCGAAGGTCAAAGCAGGGTATGAAGTCATCTCTGTCCGACCTTATGTGCCTAACCCAACGCGCTGTTTTCAATGCCACAGGTACAATCATACCCGTGAACATTGCCCAAATGCAGCAAAGTGTGTCACTTGTGGTAGGGACGCCCATGAGGGGGATTGCCCACCTCCGTCCCCTCACTGCCTAAACTGCAACGGTGACCATGCGGCTTCCTCTCGCGACTGTCCTGTATACAAGGATGAGAAGGTAATCCAGCAAATCCGGGTTACGGAGAAGGTATCAACATCTGCCGCTCGTAAGTTGTTGGCGAGTCGAAGGCCCACTGTCCTCCCAGCGGGTACATACAGTAAGGTACTCACCTCACCTCGACCTACCAAAGATTCCAGTACCCAGACATGTGATTTCACTTTCGCTGACACAGTTGTGCGATCCGCCAGCCCGAAGATTGCCCGTTCCACGTCCCCGCTTCCTCCTGCTGCTTCTAAGGTACAGTCTTCGTCAACATCTAGTAAACCGCGGGCACCTAAACAAGATGCCCGGACCTTGAAAAAGGAACCCGTCCGCGAGGATTTTCTGCGTTCTCAGGCTTCCCAACCGTCAACTGCCTCTTCCCGCCGTCACTCTTCCAGAAGAGCTGACAAGAAAAAGAGTTCCTCTCCTTCCCCGCCGAGGCGTGACCCATCTGTCGCGCCGTCCAACAGTTGCCGGCCTCGGCCGTCTTCTGTTTCACCGGGACGCTCCGTTTGCCGGGCGCCCGGCCCTTTACCGGCGGTGGAAACTGCCCCTCCTGATCAACTCAGGGAGGTGGCAGGCGCGTCGGTCGAACCTATGGACCACGACCCTTTGCCCCTGGACAGCGATAGCAGTGCTCCCTCGAAATCCGGTCCTCAGCGGCCGTCGAGGTGACCCCGCTCGCTACTTGGTTTTTATCCTTATTTCTTCTCTCATTTTTATCATGGCGCTCCTTCAATGGAACATTCGCGGCATTCGTTCTAATCGGGAGGAGTTAAAATTACTCCTTCGATTGCACTGCCCGCTTCTAGTCTGCCTCCAGGAAACTAAGTTGCGTCCACGTGATCGTGCAGACTTTCCACACTACACCTCTGTGCGGTTCGACCTGCCACCTGTGGAAGGTGTCCCAGCCCATGGAGGGGTTCTGATGCTCCTTCGAGACGACGTCTATTTCCATCCCATTTCCTTGCACACTCACCTACAGGCAGTTGCCGTCCGCATCACCTTATCCACATTTACCTTCTCCCTCTGTAATATATATTCGCCATCGTCATCTGCCCTTACTAGGGCAGATTTGCTAAACCTTGTTGACCAGCTCCCTTCACCTTTCGTGTTGGTAGGCGACTTTAATGCCCACCACCCCCTATGGGGCTCTCCGGCACCTTGTCCGAGAGGCTCCCTTTTGGTGGACATTCTCCACCACCTCGATCTTGTCTGCCTCAACACCGGTGCACCGACCTTCCTTTCTGACACAACACACACTTATTCCCATATAGACCTCGCAATATGCACTCCTCAGCTTGCCGGTCGGTTTGAGTGGTATGCACTTTCTGACACGTACTCGAGTGACCATTTCCCTTGTATCATCCACTTCCTACATCATTCCCCATCTCCACGTCCCACCAGTTGGAACATTTCTAAAGCCGACTGGGGGCTTTATTCTTCCATGGCTGTTTTTCACAATCAGAATTTTCCCAACTGTGACAGTCAGGTCGAATACCTCACAGAGGTTATCCTCACTGCTGCTGAACGTTCCATACCTCGTACATCCTCTTCTCCACGTCGTGTCCAGGTCCCTTGGTGGACTGCAGCCTGCCGCGACGCGCTTCGAGCCCGGCGCCGTGCTTTACGCACCTTCCGCCGCCACCCAACTTTGGAGAATTGCATCAATTACAAACGTATGAGAGCGCAGTGTCGTCGTATCATAAACGACAGCAAGAAAGCTTGCTGGACTGCTTTTACTAGTTCTTTTAACCGTTTTACTCCCTCCACGGTTGTCTGGGGTGGCCTACGCCGTTTGTCCGGCATCAAGGTCCACTCCCCGATTCCTGGCCTGACCGTGGAGAATGCGGTCCTCGTGGACCCAGCTGATGTTTCAAACGCATTGGGTCGTTTCTTTGCGGAGGTTTCGAGCTCTGCCCATTACCACCCTGCCTTTCTCCCTCGCAAACAGGTAGAGGAGGCACGGCCGCCTTCTTTCCGTTCTTTTAATCGGGAAAATTATAACGTCGCCTTCACCATGCAGGAGCTAGATCGTGCTCTCGCCCTGTCCCGGTCTTCTGCTCCCGGGCCCGATTCCATTCACATTGAAATGCTGAAGAACCTCTCTCCTGCGAGCAAGTGCTTTCTTCTTAGTACCTACAATCGCATATGGACTGAAGGTCATGTTCCCACAAGTTGGCGTGAAGCCATTGTTGTCCCCATCCCCAAACCAGGGAAGGACAAACACCTTCCTTCCAGTTATCGTCCTATTTCTCTGACGAGCTGCGTCTGTAAGGTGATGGAACGCATGGTTAACGCTCGGTTGGTCTGGCTCCTCGAATCTCGCCGCCTTCTGACTAATATCCAATGCGGTTTTCGTCGACACCGCTCTGCTGCTGACCACCTCGTTACGTTGTCGACCTTCATTATGAACAACTTTCTGAAGAAGCGTCAAACAGTAGCCGTGTTCTTCGACTTGGAGAAGGCATACGATACCTGTTGGAGAGCGGGCATTCTCCGCACGTTGCACACATGGGGCCTTCGGGGCCGCCTTCCTCTTTTCATTCAAGCGTTTTTGGCGGATCGCAAGTTCCGGGTGCGGGTGGGCTCTGTTTTGTCAGATACCTTTTGCCAGGAGAATGGGGTACCACAGGGCTCCGTCTTGAGTGTGGCGCTCTTTGCCATTGCAATCAATCCGATCGTGGACTGCCTTTCAGCCGACGTCTCCGGATCTCTTTTTGTTGACGATTTCGCAATTTATTGTAGCGCCCAGCGGACGTGTCTCTTGGAGCGTTCTCTCCAACGCTGTCTTGACCGTCTGTATTCCTGGAGCATCGCAAACGGCTTCCGATTCTCCACTGAGAAAACTGTGTGTATCAATTTCTGGAGATACAAGGAATTTCTTCCACCTTCTCTACGTCTCGGCCCTGTTGCTCTCCCTTTCGTGGAGACTACAAAATTCTTGGGACTCATGTTGGATCGGAAACTTTGCTGGTCCACACACGTGTCCTACCTGGCTGCCCGTTGTGCCCGATCCCTTAACGTTCTTCGTGTCCTCAGTGGCACGTCATGGGGAGCGGATCGTACCGTCCTGCTTCACCTTTACCAGGCCATTGTTCAGTCGAAGCTCGACTATGGAAGCCTTGTATACTCTTCAGCACGGCCGTCTATTCTCCGCCGTCTCAATTCTATCCACCATCGTGGATTACGTTTGGCGACCGGTGCATTTTATACCAGCCCTGTTGAAAGTCTGTATGCCGAGGCTGCTGTATTACCCTTGACCAATCGACGTGACATACTCTTGTGTCGGTACGCATGCCGCCTACGGTCGATGCCCAACCATCCATCTTACAGATTATTTTTTGACGACTCACTCGATCGCCAATATCAGTTGTCTGCGATTGCCTTGCTTCCACCGGGAGTTCGGTTTCGCCGCCTGCTACAGCGGCTCGATTTTACCCTTCCTTCCACCCTTCGGTTGAGCGAAAGCCCATTGCCACCGTGGCATCAGGCCCAGGTTCACACACACCTCGAACTTACTTCGCTCCCCAAGGAGAGCACTCCGGATTTGGTATTCCGCTCGAGGCTTGTCGAACTCCGTTCGCGGTTCGATAATGCCGTATTTATTTACACTGATGGTTCCAAGAGCACTGCCGGTGTCGGATCTGCCTTCGTCGTCGGGGACAACCGTTTCCAATACAAGCTCCCTGACCGGTGCTCAAACTTCACGGCTGAGCTTTTCGCCCTCCACCAGGCCGTTTTGTATACCTGCCGCCACCGCCACCCTTTCTATGCCATATGCTCTGACTCCCTAAGTGCCCTGCAGAGTCTTAAGGACCCTTTCTCGAACCATCCTCTCGTGTATCGGATCCAACGCTCCCTCCAGTTGCTGGCTGATGACAGCTGTCACGTTTCTTTCCTGTGGGTTCCTGGCCATGTGGGTGTGCCTGGGAATGAGGCCGCCGACACAGCAGCCAAGGCAGCAGCTCTTTTGCCTCGCATGGCTACCTTTTGCGTCCCATCGGACGATGTTCAACGGGCTCTTCGCCGGAGTATCGTGTCGCAATGGCACAGTGTGTGGCTTTCACTGTACAATAATAAATTGCGAACTGTCAAACCGATCCCGACCGCTTGGAGGACATCCTCACGCCCCTCTCGGCGGGAGGAGGTCATCCTGGCTCGGTTGCGGATCGGTCATTGCCGTTTCAGCCACCGTCACTTGCTGTCCGCCGAACCTGCACCGCTATGCTCCTGCGGTGAACTGTTGACAGTGCGACATGTTTTACTGACTTGTGTTAATTTTAATCACCTCCGTGTAGCCCTTCACTTTCCGTCTACTCTGGAGGAAATTTTAGCTGATGACACACGAGCAGCTGCTCGACTTTTGCGTTTTATCAACTTGGCCAACCTATCCAAGGATATTTAACCCTTTTAATTGTCTTTTATCTTTCGTTTTTAGCCTCTCGCTGATGTTCTGACAGTCACCATTTTTTTTTAGATCATAGCGATTCAATGTTCTTAGCTGGGCGCTAATGACCATAGAAGTTGTGCGCCCTAAAACCACAAAAAAAAAAAAAAAAAAAAAAAAGTTATGGCAATTTGTTGACAATGTTGCAGAGGTAATCACACCGCTTACTAGAGATACTAAACATTAATCTTCGGTAACTACAGTGTAAGCCAAGACGGACGGCAAATTAAGTTGCAGTTATTCAGAACAAAAACGAAGTACTTTGTCATTGTCGATACTAATTTCCATTAGTAGGCGTACTTCTTTAATAAAGTTTATACAGTAGAAGTTCCCGTGCTTCTGCACTCGTAAACTTCACAAATACAGTTGAGAAGAGCACAAATCAATACATGAAACTGCACACCACCAATGTGATTTATGGGCAATAAAAATTTTGAAAATTATGCTTAAGTTTAAAGATTTTGGCTTGTCATAAAGTATTCACTACATTGTAAACATTACATATGCAACATACAGGTAATCATTTATACGGCCTGACACGAACAGGGGAGATTAGCGATATTTTGTAAGTTTTCCAAGAAGGAATGTATTACATACATTGCTAACTACTTTAAAATATTCTTGTATTAACAAGCATTACATATGACGGGTTTTGCTGTTACATTTTATATCATATTCAGATCTAGATTTAAAATTTCTTAGATATAACTGTCTCCTGTAAAGACACAAAAATCGTTTCATTTTCTGTAATATATGAATGTAGAATCGCTTAAACATGTCTTAAATATGTCATAATGTATTTGTGGTAAGATTGTTTTGGCTTTGTTGGGATAGCCTACACTTCATATAAAAATTAATCTAGTATCTACCGATCAGATGTGCAGACATTACACAATGTAAAGCGATGTTTCACTCGTGAACATGTTGCCCATAAGTGAGTTCAGAGTGGCACTGCAGCTATTACGAAGTGTCAGCAAGGCAGTGCTACTAGTATATAGATCATATTTGGTGTTTACATTACGAAAAATGTTTCCCCTTTTACAATTTCAATTTTTAATAACTGATTTGTCTCAAAATATTAAAGATAAAGTAATGTTATAGTCATTTATTCAGTTATGTGCCATATTCTGTACATGTAAGGCACAATTAATTGATTATAGAAGAAATTCAACATACGTCATATACAGTGTAATCCTAAGTGATCAGGATAATAGTACGGATCTAAAGTATTTTAGGGCTTAACTTTCTTGAAATAGTCGCAATTGTTAATCTTTTGAACAAAGTATGTGTAAAAAGCTAAGAGCAAGATAAGAATTACTAAGTTATGTTAATATGAGATTAGCTGCCAACTACGAGTAAGAGTGCCATGATTTTCTAGCCACAGAAACATAAGTTTTCTTAATAACGTTGATAGGGTTCTTATGCATCTCGCATTGGTGCATAAATGGATAAATTTCTTACTGACGAAGTTGTTAAATTCGTAAGAAGAAACATTTGACGGTTGTAAAGAATTTCCGGGCTAATAATATGCTGTTAATTTGAAAAAATCTTAATGAATTGTTCAGTGTGTGTGTATATATATATATATATATATATATATATATATATATATATATATATATATATGAAAACATACATATCCACTGTCTTCATAATGCTAAAATCAGAATTCTTATGTTTTTAAACAAGGTGACCGTGATCTAAACTACATTAGTCTCATACTGAAATACAGGGTAGGGCAAGTAAGTGGCGCGGAGAGTAGTTACAAGGTACGAAGAAACACAGGACTGGTCTGGCTGCAGCAAATGTTGAATGTCACCGCAATTGATCTCTTCGCACCTTTGGGGCCTGTTAAATTGCTGGAGGTCTGCTGGAATTCTGGTGAATTCACCCAATGTTCTGCTGCAGTTATTGAACAGAGGCTAGTTCAGATACACCTTACTGTTAAATTACTTTTTGTGGGGAGCACTGGAGTCCAATAGAAAATGGCCAGCAAGGACTGCGACAAGACTAAAAACTGTAAAGTTTGAATATTGTGTAAATGCGGGCAAAGGTTCGCCCGGCTGTGTGGACAATTGATCCACAATTCGTACCCACTCATCCAGGCCACTTTAATTTGCCACATTCTGTACTTTATTGCATAGAAGATAGAAACAAAAATTAGTATTAAATGCTTTGTGTCCCTGGAACTACCAGTGTGTATTGTGTTAGAGGCTACATTTATTTATATAATATGAATGTCTTTTTCTCAGATATTTCTGGAAAATGTAGATGTAGTTTTATGTGGTTTTCTATGTATCACGTTACTGGATTGTAAACCTATTAAATCTACATGTTGTCTGTCGTACATGTTTCTGGTAACAATCTCCCTGAGGCAAATGATATTCATGTGCACGATAACATATTGAAATTTTACCAGCCATATGTGTAGTCATACTGTCTTCTGGAATGATCGTAAAAAGTGATTTGGTGGTGCTGGTGCAGTACTGCATTCGCTTCTGCTATGAACTAGTACTTCACTCAGGATTCTACGCCCTATAGTATGGTGGCGACGTTGTCACTACTATGGGTCTAGTTACTCAATGGCTAGCATCGCCTTTATGGACATGATTCAAACCAGTACAGTACCATATTGCTAATGTATACAAATCGTTGGTGAAGCAGACAGACATTAGACATTCAGAAGTGTAGCGCGAAATACTGGACAGTGTTCGATGCAGTGGCTGTAGCATTCAGCGTATTCATAAATACACAGTGTGGAAGAACAGGCTACCTTTGCGACTCCCAGTTGTATTGAACCCATATACGTAGTGTGTTTGGACTCACTGACAATGTAAGAAGTGGATACCTCTGTTCAGCCGCAAAATTGAGGAACGCAGTCGTTCGGCAGAGAGAAAATTGTTTTCTTTAGTGTATTATCAATTTTTTGTATGATGCATACGGTTCGCCCATAATAACGCTAGAACGTCTAGCAAGCAAATCTTTCGACGGACGTCATACACAGACATTAAGTGGCCAGTGCTCCAGAAAAGGCGACAAGAGACGTTGGATAACTGAAAACAGGTGTACCAATAGCGGTCGTAAAAAACCATCAGGACCTGGCATCGCTCATACATCACACAATGAGAACTTCGGACATTTTTGACTGTTCAGCCCAGACAGTAAGCAGCCGAATTTAATGCTGAACCCATCCAGGAAGAAGTAGCATCGCTAATTTAAAACATATTCTCCATGAGACAACAGTAAGGGATGCAGGCGTATATGCTAGAGATTTGACAGAATAGGAAGAAAATATTATAAATTACCGTTGAATAATACAACAGAAAACCTAACAAATGCGATGCTCACTTGAAGACAAGGACATTTGTTTCCTCTTATGGACGACAAAGGTACATATACCGTACTGCAGAAGACGGTTACATCGCAGATCAGTCAATAACAGAGCAGATATATCAACGCCAGAAAATTTAAGTCTGGTCACAAATAATGAACTACGACATTTAATGTCCAGAAACAGCAGCTAAAATGTCTGCGATCTTTGCTGATAATTTCAACTAACTTCGGCAGACCTATGGGATGATTCCTTAAGTCATTACTATTAACAAATATATAAAATGCTGCAGTGAAGAGCTATTTTTTTAAGGTGGTTGCATTCGTTAATTCAACTGCCGAAACAAGAGAAACTAAAAGTAGTGATCTTGTATGGAAATTGTGGCAATAGATGAAAATACTCCTTTGGCGACAGATATCAATCACTTTCACTTGGCCAGACAGTATTCACAATAACTATCTGCGGCACACAGTTGTATGTTCGTCGGTTTCGGAAAGATCAGAACATCACGTCCAATCGTCTGCTTTGTAATATGGAATTTCAGAACTTCAAATAGCGAAGACAGTCTTTGAGAAAACGTTTGACAAGATAAAGCTGTTTCCATTTGTCGCTTTAACAGAACACAGCCACGTTTTATCCTTCGGTGGAACTTAGTGCTGGTATCACAGCCGTCATGGTGTAGAATATGGACGCTCTAAACTGACGAAGTTACTTAACAGTTAACACGATGAGTCGAGTATCTACCATTGATATCCAACTGGCTGATACAGAAGTTCTGATCGGCACACGTGACACGGTTAACTATGGTGTTATGGACGTCTCCAGTAAACGATCGTCGAAAAGCGGTTGAGCTATCAACGATAAAAATCTGTACAGTGAGACGTAAAGATCCCAAATCACCATGAACAGAGGTATTCCAATGAATTGTGGAGAGGGACCAATCAGTTGAGCAAGGTCAACTTTATTCCAATGATGGAAAACACCACCACCCACCGAAGATGGCTGTCACCGAACTGCCAGCAGGCCTAAGGCTTACGCGAGGAAGTAACTACGCAGACGATCATTCGCAACTATAGATCGTGTTAGGCAACATCAAACTATGACGAGGAAACCCAAGAACATGAAGAATCCACCACTCGTCGTGTTCTTAAGCGCTTATAGAGAAAATTCCGGCAAATTAGTAGAATGTTGTCACAAAAGATAGTTCGTCGTTAATCACGGTTGCTTCACATGAAGAGCAATGACAAATCGCATATAGCCCTTAAGCGTATATTGTAGGCTGTTGTACAGTAGTGGACGTGAACACATTAAAACGAATTGGACTCCTGCATTCTATGAAGTAGGCCATTAGTCCATTGCGAATCCCGAGGCTGGTCACTGGCAAAGTCTGGTGAAGCAACTGCTCTCCTATCGGCTGGTGGCAGATGCCTTCGCTATCTTGTGTAGCCTGGCTGGACACCTAAAAATAAAAAAAATTGGAACTGGGCGGATGGACAAGTGCACGGAAATGTATCCATGATAAAGGTCTTATTAAATTTTGGAAAGTGAGTCTAGCAAGTCACCTAGTCACTAAAATGAAAAATATCCATGGCAGCTTCCGTTCCTGCATAGATTGCAACTCGTTCCTGCAATAATGCGATGGATGCACTTCTAACGTAACTGCAACGGCAACTGAAGAGTGATCAAGACTTAAAAATATAACTTCAGACAGTAAATGGTACGTTGTTGGCTACCACCATTGTTGTGCTGGATAACAATTCTGAATAATTAATCACGACGATTGCTTAGATGGAAGCTTCACGTCAAATAATACCGTCACAGTAGTAGAAAAAATGGACCGATCGGAAGGATGGAAAGTGTTGTGGATTGTATAAGGGAGACATGATGCAGGAGATGGATCATCACTGATGACAAAAGCAAGCTGTACAATATCGAGGGAGACATTTTATAATCCAATTAACTTCATGTGAAGATTTGTCGGTTGTTGCTCATTCCGCCTTTATAGGCAGCTGAAATATTTTCTGAATAGAAGTGCATATTACTTAAGATTCTGTATACAAACATAAGTTATTGCCCTGGGCTGTATCGACGCATTATGCTTTCTGTGAGTCATTTTATGACACGGTTAATACAAAATGTGCGGCTCAGTTACCAACAGGACTCATTTTACCCTTCCCCTGCAACATATTTGAATGAATCCGAGTGAACCTGTAGGAGAGGTGACTGAACTTGAGGTGTGAATACGTAGTGCGCACAACCTACCTCAACAACCAAAGTGTCAGCAGACAGCAGAAGCTCAA
Organism: Locusta migratoria; assembly: GCA_026315105.1. Lineage (NCBI taxonomy): Eukaryota > Metazoa > Arthropoda > Insecta > Orthoptera > Acrididae > Locusta > Locusta migratoria. The sequence goes on from CM048746.1 coordinate 591,974,938, forward strand.
AATTCACCAGTTCTTTTCCTCAGAAGACTCATGCCATTTTCGAGCCTGTCATCGCTCAACGAACCAAATGTTGGAAAGTGTTTGTCATATTGGTGTCAAAAAGCATTTTAAATATGAACATCTATAAGCTGACAATTGCAGGTGCCGGTGAATCTGGAATGTTTCAGCAAGACTCTTTGAAGACTTCATCACCGAGCAAATTCTAGAATAAGCCAGTTTTTATATTACAGAGAAAGGTGATGTGGAAGGCCTCGAAGCACCAGCTGCGCCACAGATACTTCCCATTGTTCTTGCGGCGAGGACAAAATCTGCAGACCTTGGAAAAGTCCTGAAGACAGTGTACTGGTAATCCTGTGATGAAAAGAACTTCAGATAACGGAAGTCTGAAACAGGCTGTTGCAGTGGTTTTGAAGAGGCTTGCATTTTGCAGGCTGGGATACCCTTTCACAAAGTACAGACTACAATGACAAGAAGTTCAAGCAAATGAAAACTGGGCAGTGAAAAAGTATACAAGTTCTACTTTTCAAGTACCTATTGTCTGTTACAAGGAATTAAGATCGGACTCACTTCTCAACTTCTTAAATAGCATGAATCATAAAATTTAAATTGAAAGTACTTCTTACTATGAAATTATTCCCGCCATTTCAACAACTGAGTTTTTGAGAAAGAAAAAAATCATTAACATAAAATGACTAGCATAATCGATGTTTGAATTGGTTTCCCTTAAGTGTTGAGCTGAAAACTGTTTGGAAAATTGGACAAAGTGGACACAGCAAGCAAAGAAAACACACAGATTACTGCAAAGGGGGAATAAGAACATTATTAACACAGTAAAGTTCTTTGTTGAATTAAGATACTGTCAATGTTAAGTATTAGGCTTGTTTAGAAACCTGATCTGGTAACTGTACTCACTTCTAAATTCACTGTTAAAATTCGATTTGAAACTAGACACTCCATCAAATTAATACCTGTTTGTTCAAAGGGTGCAAGTCTCAGCTAAAATTTTTATGAAGGCTGTTTCATGGCTGTTATTGCATATTGTATCTATTTTATCAGTTTTGACCCTGTATTTAAACTACTTCAAATTGTGCTAATTTAGGCTTTTCCAACATAATATACGATTGAACAGTTCAAATATTGTGTGGTTCTTAAAATACAATATCATTGTGATCCGTTCAAGCACTGTTTTAAATTTAGGTACAAAATTGCACTTCATGCTTACCGTGTTACTTCAACCGTTTCAACAAGGGTAATGTCCAAAGGGTTACATAAACCACCTTGTACTCCTAAAAAATCAAATTTTATTACAGACAAAAATCATATGTAAGTTTTTATTGCTCTTGTGAAAATCAACCTACAATTAATTTCTACAAAAGTGTCTCAAGTATTATCACAGTTAAACAAATGTAAAGTTTTCTTCTATTTCCAAGACAATATATGTGGAAGAATGTTCTTAAGTAGCAGTTTACCTTTTGGTTACGCTACTAAACCAAGGAGGCATCTCGTATCTTCATGAAATGGCTTTTAATAACTGTCTATGTTCATTACATACAAAATAGCTAAATTTAATAATTACAAAGTAGTTTTTTGAAATTATAATCTTAACATGAAACAGATGAATTTGTATGTGGTACTTAGACGATTTAATAACCATTGTCAAAATGCAGTCTGAGACCTCCAATTAGAAGAAATATTTATTAAATTTAATATATTTTAGACCTTGCAACAAATGAAGTAAAGCAGAGTTGAAGCATATTGTCTTAGATAATAGCATAAGTACATTTACTATTAAACCTAGATTCAATTAATATTTAGTTGTGACTACTAAACTAGAGTACAGGAACTGTGCATGTAATCTGGTACTGACTGTAAATCATTCCAATTCTTTAAGAAATTTGTCAAATACTTCCTTACTATGTATAATTTACTCTCATAATTCAAAAGGATAACTAACTTCAATATTTTCTTGAAAGGCCAAATCCAGGGCATGTTTTTTAAACAAAAATTGCAGTATTTATCATTTTGAAAGTGCTTCTCAAAGCCCTTTGACTCGATGTTTATTGGTAAAAAACGAGAAAGTAGAATTGATATTACGTAAATTCCATTCATTTATCAATTCATAGAAAGTTGATATACGGGATTTTAGTACCTTAAATGTTGTCAAACATGTTACCACTGTTTATAACAAAATCCCAGGAAGGATTCAACAATTTTTTTGAGAAGGGTAGGTTGCTTACTCACCCCCCAGAGACGTCCAGTGAGCCACAGAAAGGCACAAATAACAATATGTATGACTGGTTACTGTCGCCCAGGCCATGGTGGGTAACACAGATCAGCCACAGTGGACAGAGTCGGCAGTTGTCTACGTATCTGTCCCTGATGGAGGCCTAAATGGCCGAAAGCTCTAATTTTTTGTTCGTGCCTTTCCGCAGCTCACCGGACGTCTGTGGTGGCTACAAACAATTCATTGTAAGAGTTGTAGCGTAAATTATTTTGTCTGTATAATATGATGCACAATGTGTACTAGCTGATGAGAATAAAATGTTAAATTATTCACTCCAAATAAAAAATTGTCACTAGTAAAATGCTAAAAGAGAAAACTTAATCATTTACGTAGTATGTAAAAGCTTAAAAGTATTTTATATTACCTGAATTTCAAACTGAACAAAATAAATATTCCTTTGCTTCTAAGAGTTCATTTTGAAGGTGATACATGAATTGTTCCGGCAAAATAGTATCAGTTCCTGTTATTTCATTATGTAATGAGGTTTACTCGTAAGTTTAAAGTCAATTTTTACCTCTCAATTAAGATAGTTCTCGAACTACATAGTAATTATTGTTTTAAATTAAGCTCATTTGTACGTAGATAAATGATTTGTAATCAGGTTCAGCAGTTAATACACATTTCATTCAAAATTAACTTTGTTGCATTTGAAAATGTCTTTAAAACTTTGGCTATAATGAAATGTAGAAACTTCAAATTATTCTAGGCTTTGAACCACAGTGTTCACATACAAGCACGCTACCTGTAATAAAGCGGTTTGCAATGAAGTGATTAGACTGAGTGTTCAGTATATTGGTGTTTGGGATTATCAACAAGAAAGACATACTTGTAATTGGATTTTTTCAAGTACTGTGAAGTTTCCCATTGGAGGTTTTAGTTCACAGCCAACATTATTTTGTCAAAATTTAGGATTTTTTCTTTATATGCATAGTTACAAAAAAATTTACCTATGTATGAGAATTACTTGATATATTACTTTTATAGTGACCTTCCTCTATGTATTTTGGTACTTTTCCAGTTACCATATATCAGCTGGTCTTATACTTGATCTAAGCTTTAAATTTTTGCCCATTTTTGTAACAAAAAAGGTTTTATCATTTTGTGCAGTTGTAATAGATTTTCTGGTTTACCTGGAATTTTGAAATAAAAGTTAACAATTACATACCTCGTGTGTAATGAAACACGACAATTAATGCAGTGTGTTTTAGAATACTTTAATACAGTTGAAATTAATGCCCAGTGTTCTGTAGATTGTGAATACTATTGTATTTTTCACATAATAATGTACGCAATGTAGTATATACTTCTGGATGACAAAGCTGTAATTTTACATGTAAGTTACCAAGGTAGAATTTATTGCAGATTTTACTCAGTGTATTATTAAAAATGAGAATGTATAAATTTCTGTGATGTCCTTCGTGGTTACAATGTTCACTTAACATAAGAAAGGATCACTGTTCTCAATTAATCCGAAGTGGTAAAGGGGATAGTCTGGACACAAAATATACTGTTTGTCTTCGCAGAACTGTCCCATTAAAGTGATTTAAAGCTGCTGTAGAAGCATTGTAGGGTAAATGTGTAGGGTAAATAAGAAAAGTCAAAGTAAAAAAAAAGGAATTGGGCTTAAGTCTAAAAGCCCAAGCGAAAAAAAAATCAATGGAAACACTGCCTTGAATAAAATATTTTTACTGTCGGTAGGTTCATTCACAGATGACATGAAATGTAAATCAAATAATTGGATCCATATTTTCATTTTAGTGGTATGCAGTACGCTCTTTTCCAGTACGGTAACGAACTTTGAACTTCATTTTTGGAAGCCAACTCCACATACACCAATAAAAAATCAAATAGGTGGTAAGATAGAAAGGCAAACGAGGCAGCATTGGATGGTAAATGCATGGCTTTTACAGACCGACGTTTTGTAACAGTGGCAAATACTCCTGTTTTTCGTCATGACTAAGAAGGCACATGCTACTTTTATAGCAACTTATCGGCAGGCATGCTTACTGGTTTGTTGCAAGGATAAAGACCTCTGTTTCTCTTCGCATAGATACATCTATTCTCCTTCCCTCCAATGAGTGTTTCTTACCGCGGTATTAAGGACACACAAATCTCATGACCCAATCTCTGCTTGTTCTTTAAGTTAACTGTGGCATGGTTTGTTACCCACCCACAGCCCCTTTGGACAAGAAGTGAAATTAAATTTGTGGTTTCCAAATCCACCTTTCCATCATTCATAGTATCACTTTTAATTTTTCATTGAAAGCAACTGTCTTGTCAGGCTGAAAGAGGAACTAGGAACTACCCTGAGGTATGGAAGGAACGCAATAACTTCTTTCCCAGATGGTTTCTACCAATGTTCGCTGGTTCCTTCTCCAGTGTGTTTCGCCTTAAAACGTGTCTTGCGGCCCAAGTACATAGTTGTAAACAGTTTGTCGGGTTATGCAGGTGTTTCGTGTGTGTACACACACACACACACACACACACACACACACACACACACACACACACACATATTCTCAACTACTTAAAACTGTTCCATCAACTGTGATATGTGGTTGGTGAGCACTTTCCCCTTTCTCTCCCACCTGGCAGTAACCACCCAACTGCAATGGAAGCGTATGAATCGTAGCGCATCGTGGGGGACTGAGGCGAGCAGTAATGCCCATGTCGGTGGCCACACTGGTTGTGGAGGCAGGGAGGTTGTGTGTCTGTCGATACGCCTACTGATATCTCGTTCATTGTTTTCGGCATTTGAGATGCTCTGCAAACATACATCTGCTGTGGGTTTCTTGTTATTTCCACAAAATCAGACATTATTACCATTACCTCACATTTCAAGGAGGCGATCCATGTAGGTTAATAACTACTCCCATAACGGCATGTAGCCAAAGATAACATTTTTCAGTCCTTTACTTTTTACCATCGGCTTCAATGCATACGTGAACTTCAGATAAACAGTCTACGAAATGTTGGTCATTCACTGAAAGTACGTTACAGATTGCAAATAACTATTCACAACAATTTTCCTACAGAAAAACAGTGGAATATACCTTAAACATATTAGGGATGATATTGCAATTTTTATGTGCAAACATAGCTGAAGTCATATTAAATTTTCTTAAGTATGCATGTTCCACCTGTCACAGGATGGCAGCACAATACTTCTGTACATTGTGTTCTTCATACTAAATAAAGCCGATTTATTTGTAATGTATTCATATTACAGATGGTACGGGATTGTTTGCGTGAATAGTTTAATCACTAGCAATTGATTACGAAAAGTCTTCTCGGATTTTTGTAGTCTTGCGGGTCTATAAATGATGAATGTATACCTTACCAGAATAACAATCCAGTACATTCTCAAACCACTGCAACAACACAGCTAGCCTCTCAAGCATAATGCGAAGATCAGACACAGGAAAAAGGCGTTATATATGACAGAGAAAAGTTGAGAGAGCAAATCTTGCTAAAACATAAAGGCAAAATAGGGGAATGACAGCAAAAAAGCATTTCATAAATACAACATACTTCATGTACAATTGACAATTTTCACACATCTCTTAAAAGGTTAAATCTTTCTCGTACTTCGCGCTTCCGTATGTTATAGTTGTTAGAGGTCCAGGTTATGAAACGTCGCATTTGATTTAGATAATCTTATGGGTTGTCGACTTGGGTCTTTGTGATTTGACATATGTACAGATGTCCTATACAAATATTACATAAACAAGGTGTTACAGTAATACTAATTTTTCACGTTAAATTTTTATTGGATACGTAAAAATGGCACAATGTTTGCCATGAAGACTCGTCGCGGGCTAATCGAATTGTAATAAATGTAAATCTGACATTAAGATATAATTTTTATAGGTTTTGACAGTAAATAGCATTATATAAAAAGGATGAAAAACCCAGAATAATTAAGTATATAGATAAATTGCACCGTCTTGTACTTTGGGCTTTTGTGAGTCTGTAGCTGTAAAGTCTGTGCATAAAATACAGAAATTACCAATGGTGAATGGATTGACATTTTAATTTCATGAGAACTTACCCACATTTTCAAATATGGGTTATACAATACTTCTATCGAAATGAGCCTCCAGGGGAATTGTACTATGTTTCACAATATTACGTAAGACATACATGTGTAGCGTATTTAAGGTAGTGGCATAATACTATTTACTGTCGCTTCCATAAGGAACAAGGCGACAGAAAGTTTAGGATGGAAATCTGGAGTGAACTAAATAAATCCCTGCGATAGGACAAAAGTCTAAACTGACAGAGCACATAAGAATGGCCCTGCGGTCGTGCAGCTAACAGACTGGAAGCTGGGACTGTGGGCTGTGCCCCAACGTCCACTCAGTTAGCCACACAACCACGGCCTGCTGTGACGCTACGCGACTGCACAGGCCTCCTGTCTAGACCACGCCTTTTAACCGGGTGTCGCGACAACCTGGGGTACAGTGAAAGCAAGGGTGTCGCAGTACTAAGTAGTCCAGAATAAAAACGGTTAAAAACTTGTAAAATACTCTTCTATAGGTCAGTGCATACTGAGAATGGTATCATAAAAGTTTATCATAGAATGAAGGCTTTCACGGCAAGTATCGTCATGACTTAAAGCTTCCGGGCTGAGATGCCGTGGTCCATACATGAAACTTTCCCCTGATGTTTCGCCCTCGTCTGCGGAAGGCATCCTCTGAGGTAAAGCGGCGTACTGCAACGAGAGCGCGAGTAAGCGTCGTATATATAGGCAAAACAGAGGGCGCTGCTGTCAGTCACGTGATGTCGGCTGTGCTGTGGTCTCTATTGCCAACCACCTCGATTCAAATTAATCGATTGTCATGCTGTTGCTGCAGTGTTGACATCCATATCTTATCAAGTTTGAGAACTTCCTCTTTTTGTTAAAATTATTTCGATGTTTAAAGATTTCAATGGCCCCTGTACAAACGCGCATAATAATGCGACGTCTTTGCTATGACGGACGTCTCGTTAAATTTTATTTTGTGGTCACCTTCTTGATACACGTGTTCCGCTATAGCCGATTTATCAGTATGTCCGAGGCGGCAGTTCCTTTTGTGTTGGCCCACACGAGTGTTGACACTTTAGTTGTACCTATATAAACTTGTCCACAACTGCAGGGGATTTTATAGACACCTGGTGTAGCCAGGGGATGTCGATTATGTATGGACCACGGCATCTCAGCCCGGAAGCTTTAAGTAATGATGATAAAACATTATATTCTTTCAAAGCATTTTGTACAGTTGTATCTCTGTTAATGAAACTGTCGTAAAACTATTAAAATGTGTCGCCATTAGAAAAAGTTTGAAAAACTCTGCTCCGTTTAATAGGGCCACCGCCACCAAATGAGCATTACACCTTGTCAGTGTCAACAGGATAGGACCTTGAAATAACGGTTCACCAAAACCAGACGATTTGTCTGTAACACCCTAATGGCCTCCAAAGACGGCTGCTGAATGTTGTCTCAATTAAGGACCACACCTGTCCAGCTCAGATAATTTCGGCATTCCACCAGTGGCGCAAATTTGGGTATGAAGTGTAGAAAAAATCGTCATTCCAATAGATCCAGCAGTGCTCTTTTTTCTTTAAAAATTAATTTATATCTGCAAATCTATTTCGACATGATCAATCTTCAGTGCATATACAAGCCTATAAGGATGACAAAAGAACAAAAACTGTAGTCCTCTCCTGATCAGTTGTCACCAGATATCAGGTGTCATAAAAATGAAGTGTTAGTGAGCCAGTGTGTTCTTTGACAGCCTCACCCAAACGACTCCAACCTGCTTTTAAACGCGACAAATGTTTGGCGAAACTGGGACTTACTACGGCACTTCTAATGTATGAAGGCAGATATTAAATGGAAAAAGAAATGCAATTCAAAACAACCGGCAAATGAACTTCTTTAAATTGAAAAGGTAACTACACAGAAAAATATCGCATGTAAAATACCTTCCGTCGCCAAGTGATAAACATATTAAGAGCGACAGTTGTGGCTCGTTGGTTTTGTAGTCAGTTATCGATAGCATTCGGGCTACCTCAACCTACACGGATTCCATTGCGTTCATATCAGCAGCTTAAAGATCGTGGCATGAACTTCTGTACAGATGATTTGCCTGCAGCGTGAATTCTTCTTCGCAGTTAGAAATGCGAAAGGCAGCATGCAATTCAGCATGTGAACATAATGCTTTCAGTCGATATTCCCTCTCCATGTGAAGTACTCCTGCTCCCCTCCCATTCATCCTCAGCAAGAAACAGATCGCCGTTCACTTCTCGTCGCCAGTACAAATTCTGTAGTAATCTGTCCCTCGTGGCCGGTATACTACTCGTCACTACATGTTCTTCACGAAAATGATTTCCAATCCATGGTGTACAACAGAAATCAGTTAGAATAAATATTCCTTCAAACCGTCTTGATTGCAAATTTTTATTAATGACGCGTTTCGCCCTTTAGCAGGGCATCTTCAGATTTTTTTATAAAGGTGAATAGATGGGGCATAACAGCTTTCAGATAATTACAAAACGACATGTTGACCATAGCTGTTTATTAATTCTCAATGCTACCGGTTTCGGTTTTGTACCATTGTCAAGCGTTAGCAGAGATTAGCTAATAGCTTAACATGTCGGATTATAAAAATACAAAATTATACCACAAGTATTCGTTGTCATTGTTCAAGTTATTGTCACAGTAGCTGACTGCTATAGAAACACCGCAATAACAACTTACGGTGTCACACCACGGAGAGCGCATTGCAAGCTTCTTTACCATTCATACTGTCTTCTTAACACAAAATAAGCCCAAGTACCATTATAACCCTTTGTAATTCCGCCTTGTAATTTTGTGTAAATTCTGTCACGCAGATAATCTGAAGATGCCCTGCTAAAGGGCGAAACGCGTCATTAACTATTAAAAATTTGCAATCAAGACGGTTTGAAGGAATGTTCTTCACGATGTCTTGTCCCTTGCTGCCGGTAAACTACTTGTAGAAAGTCATAGCTCGGTAAATATTAAATTTTCGTATGCTGCCTGGAAATGCTCAGAATTGCTGTCCAAATGAAAATTTTCTCGCTGTTATATTATTTTCCCTCGTGTGAGTAATAGTCCCTCTACCTTTAATGTACCGTGACGCTGTCGCTTGTCTTACACACAAGCTCTCTGTTCTCGTTTCGGATGCTCACTCTTCCTGTTTGTGTCTGGATATTTGCTGGGAGTCGCTTATTTAGCGTAATTTCTGTCGTCTCTTTGTAGTAGTAACACACATGCTAGAATCTCTAATAGATAACTGGCCTTCGAGAATCAGTACGACAGCCTTTCTCATTCTGATCAACCCAGTGAATCACTGGTAAGGTCTACTAGTGTTTCCTACTGGGCGGTCTTCAGCTCACGCCCGAGGAGGAAGTAAAGACATGGCCGTCAAAACGAGCGTAAGTGGTGAGGCTTTACGCTACCTGCCTGCTCGTAAGCCTCTGTAGCTGCGATCTGTGGAAGTCACGTAGCCAACACACAGAATCCCGCCTTTGCCAGGGACGATTTTGTCTTGTGTTCTTACAGTATCTCTGTGTTCTCGAATTAAAATTTGTGAAATACTACTTACGAAACTTGTTTAAATTCACACAAATAACTGCTTTATGATTTTATATGCGTCTTGGACTTGTCAGGAAATTTTTTAAAGAAATTCCCCGCCTCCTGACAAACATTTTCACGACCAGGCCATATCAAGTGATGAAACCTTTCAGAGGTTGTGATTCTTCAGTTTCTCCCGGCGTATTTGATATTCAAAATATCCACGGGTGTACTGCCGGTCTATAGTGTAAAACGGGCACAATATTTCGGCATTCATACATGTCGCCATCATCAGGTGAACTGACGGACTGAGCTCCTGGAAACGCGCCGGCTCGGAGATCCGCACGCTACGGCTGCTCGAAGGGAATTGGGTTCTAGCCCGGTAGCCGGCGATTTAAAAACCCTCGGCCCGCGGAGCGACCCCTCCGCGGTCCGCGCCGCGGCCGCGCAGTGGAACAGATTGCGACGGCGTCTGAGATGACGTCGGTGTGAGGGCTCTGTCCGCCGTGGTCGTCACTACGTTACGTTTGCTAGATTTACTCTTAATTAACATAATCGCTGGTTCCTAAGCTTTGCTAAGGTTATAGCCACAGTCACGGTTTATGAGGTCGTCACTTGTGCCAATTTCAATGGCCTCTCTAACGACGCAGTCCCAGTATCTCGACGTCTGTACCAGAATCCTAGTGCGTTCATATTCTATCGCATGATTCTCCGACAAACAATGTTCAGCGATCGCCGACTTGCTCGGATACATCAATCGTGTGTGCCTCTGGTGTTAAACGCATCGATCCTCGACGGTACGCATCGTCTGTCCAATATGACTTTCCACACTGACACGGAATCTTGTACACGCCGGCCTTCTTCAGAGATCATGTTTAGCGCTCCCCACCAGTGCGCGAATTTTATTCGGCGGACAAAAAACAGTTCCAACCTAGTGTTTTTCAAAATGCGGGCGATCTTCCCCGAGAGTGCGCCGGTATATGGAACGTTTCAAAATGCGGGCGATCTTTCCCGAGAGTGCGCCGGTATATGGAACGAACGCAGTGCCTACATCCTCCTTCGTGTTTTCATCCGTTTCCTCATGTTGTGTTGTATTGGTTGGGCGGAGAGCCCGCTTAATCTGCCACTCTGAGTACCCATATTTTTTCGAAATAAAGTTCTCAGGTGTTCCAATTCCTGGGGTAGACTCTCCGCGTCCTATGTACTAGAGTTTTAAGTACCCCATTTCTCTGTGAAGAGTGGTGACAGCTGTCTGCGTGTAAATACAGATCAAAGTGCGTTGTATTCCGATGTACACTATGACCCAGGGTGCCATCAGCTCTTCTCTTGACCAAGACGTCAAGGAACGGCAATTTACCCTCCGTTTCAGTCTCCATAGTGAATTTGATGTTGGGGTGTATGGAGTTCAGATGTGTAAGGAAGTCAAGGAGTTTATCCGTACCATGTGTCCAGATGACGAAAGTGTCGTCCACGTAACGGAAAAAGCAAGTAGGTTTCCATTCAGATGATGCCAAGGCTTCCTCCTCGAAATTCTTAATGTACAAATTTGCGACCACAGGGGAGAGTGGGCTATCCATGGCGACTCCCTCCGTTTGTTCATAGTATTCACCATTGAAAAGAAAATACGTGGAGGTTAAGACATGCCTAAAAAGTTCAGTGGTTTTCTCGTTAAATTTCTGACCAATCAAATCTAGTGACTCTCGAAGGGCACCCTCGTAAACAACGAAACGTCAAAACTCACCATGATATCTGACTCATCCAGCCTGAAGCTGTTAAGACGTTTAACAAAATCCACGGAATTTCGGATGTGATGAGGGCATTTACCCACATAAGGACTTAATATTCCCGTCAAATATTTGGCCAACAAATATGTAGGTGCTCTGATGTTACTGACAATGGGACGTAACGGCACCCCGTCTTTGTGAACCTTAGGGAGTCCATAAAGTCTTGGCGGTACCGGACCTTGAGGTAGCAGTTTCTTGGCGACACCCTCCGGTAAATCCGCATCCTTGAGAAGTGCCCTCGTCTTGTTTTCCACGTTTGTGGGGTCAACGCTGATCTTCCGGTAGGAATCGTCATTTAGCAGGCTCTGCATCTTTTCAGTGTAGTCCTTATGGGAGACAACAACCGTAGCATTGCCTTTGTCAGCCAGTAAGACAATTTCAGGGCGCTCCCTCAGGTCACGAATAGCCGCCCTCTCTTTACTAGTGATGTTCGACTTCATGGGCTTGGATTTCGTCAGCGCACAATTTTCACGACGTATTTCCTCAGCTGATTCAGGCGGAAGTCGAGCTTAAACCTGTCCAACCTGTTCAACAGCACTAATAATTTCTGCGACCGGTGTGAACTTGGGGGTAGGAGCAAAGTTGAATGCTTTCTCCAAAACTAAGACCGCATCATCACTCAACTCCATGCCACTCAGATTGATGAGTCTTGCACGGAACCTACAGAGATGGTTTGTCAAGGAGGCGTTAGAACTTAGCTGTTTGACGTCCCGTTGCCTTCTTATAGGCGGAATCGGCTGGAATCGAAGTAACACCATCAATCCAATCCCAGGAAAAAGACGTGAAGTGACTAGCTAGTTGCAAATGCAGTTTGAACAGTTCCATTGAGATGAACTCAAGGCTACGGCGGGTGAAATGCACTCTCACGAAGCAATGCAAGGCTAGCCAGTTTCTTAATCCTCTTCGCTGCTGCAGAATCGATGTGATTCGTAACCTTAGCAAAATTTGGAACATCATTCTCGGAACGACATCTCTTTAGAAAAGCAAGAGTACTTAGCAAACGACATCTACAGTGGCGCAACTTTACAAATTTCTTCATGCTGCGATACATCTCCTCCCCATAAAGGTGTATGATGTGATTCTTCAGTTTCTCCCGGCGTATTTGATAATCAAAATATCCACGGGTGTACTGCCGGTCTGTAGTGTCCAACGGGCACAATATTTCGGCGATCATACATGTCGCCATCATCAGGTGAACTGACGGACTGAGCTCCTGGAAACGCGCCGGCACGGAGATCCGCACGCTACGGCTGCTCGAAGGGAACTGGGTTGTAGCCCTCACACCGACGTCTTCTGACGCCTTCGCAATCGGTTCCACTGCGCGGGGCGCGGACCGCGGAGGGGTCGCTCCACGGGCCAAGAGTATTTAAATCGCCGGCTACCGGGCTAGAACCCAGTTCCCTTCGAGCAGCCGTAGCGTGCATTTCTCCGTGCCGGCGCGTTTTCAGGAGGTCAGTCCGTCAGTTCACCTGATAATTGCGACGTGTGAGATCGCCGAAATATTGTGCCCGTAGGACACTATAAACCTGCAGTACACCCATGGATATTTTGACTTTGAGAGGTTTTTTCTAAGTCATTGTCTTGGCAATAAAATCGTTCAGACAGGTCCATGTCATTAACATGGGTACCACATTTGTACCCGCATGTTTCTTTAAAATAATTATACAGAAAAAGTTAGTTATATCGGACACAAACGAACACACATTCTGTATAATTTCAATCTTACATAAAATGAATATTATGGATCTTTCAATTACTAATTTCGGTAATACAATACTATAATCTTCAGACAAAAGGTATGAATTATAAGCAGAGGCATTGAATTAAAAATTAGTACAGTGGCCGCGATTTGAATACAGGACCTCGTGCTTACGAGGCAGACGCGATACACCGCTCAGTTGACTTACGTTAAAAGCAAAGCGACTACACACTGTCTTAAACCATGTCGCCCTCCACACCGCATACTTCTGCCTCAATGTTCCCCTGTGCCATCTAAACAGGTTCTACAATGGTTAACTCTTACTTAGATCCATTTTTGTGCGATCTGCCTTAAAACGTTCAACGTTTGAGATTGTGCACGAAACCAAACAGTCAAAAGCTGGTGTACAAACAGTACCTGATGGAAATCCAAATGAGAGGAAACGGGTGATAGGTTTTCATGAATTTAATGCAGAATTAGACTAATGATCTGAGTGTAAACTTTAGGGTGGATCTGTCACGGAAAGTCAGTAACTGCATCGGAATAATTGATTAAGTTTCGCCGTTACAGTGATTGCACCGGAATGGAAAACTAGAGATGGGCAAAATACTGATTTCCATCTTCATAATCTGTTTCAAGAAGGATAAAGTTGCTCCTTTCAGTCAAAGCACAAAGATACCGACATTGCATAAACGGAGATAGTTACGAACAGGAAATCATCATCTAAAAATAATAAACACGGTATGAAGTTTTGCAGAATTTCTGGGATGCAACTCGTTTTTCTCCTAGCAGCAGTTTATCATAAGTAACTGGAGTACATAGCTAATACAGAAAACTGAATAATTTTTTTCCATGAGGACCGCTGGTCCATGTATAGGCTCTTATTGGTATCCTCATTCTGTTTATACTCATGCATATGTACGAACTGGATATTATAGACAGGTATGTTGACACTTGTCTCGACCATGTCTCGACCATGTCTCGACCAGCCCATCCCAAATATTTTTGCTCTATGCGCAACCGTAATTTTGAACACGACGTGACGTCCTCTAGAATCATAGATCAAGTAGCCTCAAATCTTATATTTGAAATGGTGTCACTCTCTGCTTCAATTGTAACCCCCGTCTACATTCAAAGTAAAGAACAAATTCTTAAGAAAGCATTTAAAGTGATATCCCCCTCTGCCTCATTTTACAAACGGATAACTGTATATGTAGTACACACGGCCAGCTGGTCGTGTTAAGCCAGTGGATACAGAGGCCAGGTGATCACACCTTTTCGATTTGTGGACCTCGTCTTATTTGTTGCGTGCCGTGCGAGTGAAGTGGATCTACTAGTAAGGGATGCAAGCTAGTTGGTACAGGAGGCCTTCGTGGAACCTTAGAAGTAGGTAAAAAGCGAGGCAGACAGCCCTGTACTGAACTTTTCGAAGCAGTTACCCATGGGTGTCAACTGCAGTTGCCCACATTGTTGCTGCGCCGTAGTCCAGGCGGTTCCTGATGTATGTCTTTCACTGTGGCAGCCCTGGAGAGAGCATCGTGATAAGACTGAGCAGGGCTGGCATCTGTTCTAATGCCTTTGCCCTGACTTCTGCTGTGGGTGCCCAGGTAAGGTGGCAGTCTGTCGTCACTCCAAGCTACTTTGCTGCACTCCCCTATGGAGAAGGTTCTCCCCTACAGCCAGTACTTGTATTTTACTTGTTGATTGCCAGTCTCCATCTGACTGTCGAGGTTTCAAAATGATAGACCACCGTTAATTTTGAAGGTGGTTAGGACTAATGCTGCTGCTGCTGCTGCTGATGTACAATGCAGTGTCGTCTGCATTTACAGTGATTTGCACTCTGTGGATCATGGTTATGTCCAATGTGTCCAGTATCGTGCCCAGCACCGAACTCCTTTGCAATATTCCTTTGACGTGACACTTTCGTGTAACATAGGTTTTTCCTTTGAGGTACTTTCTGAGCAGACTCATGTGACATGGGGAAGCCTGTTTTGTGGCAGCTTGCGTAGCAATCTTTCGTGCCACCCAGAAGTAGAAGTACGGGACACAGCCCGCATCAGTGGTATTTAACTATTACTACAAATTGATCAGCTCCAAAAGGGAAAAAGTCAAGATCGCTGTTTGATTTATTTCTTGACTGATGGCCGGTTTAAATGTGCTGTGCCATCTTCTGGATGCGTATATTTTTTAATGTGGTCAACATTTTAAAAAGATGGAGGATAAACAAAGTGCAACATAGCACTTGATCAGGATATAAAATTCACATGTTACAGTACGTACTGCTTGTAAGAGACTATCGGCCGAAGGAGCTGAGTGGTGGCATGTCTCTCAATGTACCCGAACTGTCCATCTGCCAGAAGGCTTTCCGTCACGACAAGCTGCATTCAAGGTCACATGTCAGCTTATCAAACTACTGACGGGCCTATATTTCGAGGGTAGACTGTCTCGACGGCTTGGAGGATTACTTAAATCTCTCCTTTCTTCGATGCTGGTGAAAATGTTATGCTGCATAATTCTTATTTGATCATGTCTCATATGTGAGGTGGCAGATCTCTCAGGAAAGTGTGCATTAGTAGATAGGGGCCTCTCGATTTACTTGTAAGGTAGCGGAGCTGCTCCTTCTGCTCTTCAGTGGAGACGGGTTCCAGATCGTCCTGTTATGATCCTGTCTAGGCCTGAAGTGGTTACCGAAGGTGTCTGCTACAGCATTTGCCTTAAAACTGGCTCTGCAATATCTTCGGCCCCTACTTTGAGGGGAGTAGTGTATTACTCAGTGCCTCTGCGATGATGACTGATTTTTTATCCACAAGGTTGGCTGTCTTCCAGATCATTTGGCATTACTGGGGCGTTTCTCGGCAGCTTTTATCTCCTTCCACTGTGTTGAGACGCTTGGTGACAAGTTGTCTAGCCAACTGCCAGTCTAAATGTTCATATTCTTAATCACGATGGCACCCAGTATCACAGGTGATAGTCAGCCGTGATTGTACCCCTCAGATCTTTGTTGATGGCAGGGTTGCCGCTTTTCCTGCGTCCAACGGGTTTATCGTGCTTCTGCCACTTGGCCTACTACTTTTGTTGCTGTTTGCCGGAAGTGAGAGAATTGCTGGTCAAACGCATTCCTGTTAGTCATATTTTAGTATAGTTACCTGGCGATCACTGGTAGGACCAGTCTTTGGTTTGCAGTGACCTGTTGCGGGACACCCGTGACAGAAATGTCACTGACAACCGCTCGCCGCTGTCTGGAAAGAACGACAGCCAGTAGGGGCCCACAGTCAGTGCGTTTTTCCGGTCTGCAACTGTGGGCAGGCAGGGCGTTTCGACGTTCCTCACCCTGGAGTTTCATCAGGCATGCTTAACGTTGGTCTCCCTGCAAAGATGTCTTGACGCCGATGGGGAGCACTTCATACACATCCGCCGGTATCAGAACTGACAGTTGTCTGTAGGTTGACGTACACAATATCTTTCCAGTTTTCGTCCACACTGCCATAGTAGTGTCCATTCTTCTGAGCTGAGTGGCAATGAAAGCTTACGCGTGCCGCCACCGCCCCCCCCCCCACACACACACACACAACCATTCGTCCAGCATGGACGAGTGGAGCTCACCTGCTTGACGCTGGATGCTTCTTCAGTTCCACAGGTGGCGGCCTTTGTAATAAACCTGTCATCCATTGAGGGGTGTTGACATCAACCAGCTAACTGAAAGTTAATAACAAAGTATGAATAGTAGAGTATCAAAGTAATCAACCATTCAGATTTGAGGAGGTACGTAATGAGCAGAAATTGGTAATACTCAAAAGCACTGAATGAAATGTCGTAGAGAAGGCAAGCAGTTACAGGATAAGATCAACCGTGGCTAAATAAATGGATTAAAATTTACGTATTAGGAATGACAGATTAGTATCGTATTTAAATGATTACAAAACCTAGTATACAAAGAGAGAACCTGAGTAAACTCTAAATGAGTGTAAGAATACGGATGACAGCATTTCATAAATTCTGTTTCATGACTTGTCGAGTGATGTACTATAAATGTGGTTTTGTTTTACATAGTCTGTGTATGAATCGAAATAATCTATGAACTCTCCGTGAAAATACTTGCCCCGAAAGGGAAAATAAGAGGCGAAGCAAACTTGCAAAATTCTTCTGTTGAAGACAAAGTATCTTCCACTCTACGCGCTAATACCGATATGGCATGTGCGGAGAAAGCAATTACTAAAAAGAAAAGAATGAAGCTTAACATAAGATGAAATACCTGTGAGGTGTGAGATTTTGTGAAAGAATGTTTTCCTCTTCTAGTAGCAGTTTATCAAAGGTTACTGGAGTAACAAACGGTGCGTGGTTCCTACGGTGGGGTCTGGAGGTGGGAGTACACCAGCCGAGGTGCCTGGTATCGGTAACGTCATTCTGTTTATACTCCAGCATTATCTCATTCATAAAGATAGAAAATCCCCCGTGTATACTTAATTGGATTTCAGAAAAAAGATGGACTTCAGTCGATCTCTTCGTCCATGAGATGCAATGTCCCAAATTCTAAGGTTGATGGTCCTCTCCTTAACTTCCTGAACAATTGAGCACTGTTTTAATGAACAAAATAGGCGTAACAAAGTTTCAGATCTATTGCGTCTGTTACTTTAGATGATTCTTTGCCTCGTAGTTATCTAGAACAGCGTCACTATGAGCTATAAGCTTTATAAACTGAGCACATAAAATTACTTCACAGTAGAATGTTGATCCAATTGTAATATTTATGTGCGCATTTCGCTGCAGCATATTCGAATAGTACATTTGCTTGTAGACTTAAAAGTTACAAATCTACAAGTACAAAAGATAAGTTCTGTCACAACCAGGTACTTACTACACAAAAGTGTACACAACTGATGTGCACATTATTCGAATGTTCATTTTCATAAAGTCGTCAGGGCTGTGACGGGGGACGTCTGGCTCTTGTTGGCTGAATCCTCACGTGGGTTTCGAAGCGCCTCGTAGGCCTTCGGTGACGTAAAGTACTTGGTACTTCGCATGGTCCAAGGTTTTCGATACAGCAAGAAATGTGGTTACTGGGCCTCTACGTGACATCAATGATGTATTTTAACGATCTAATGCTGATCGAATTATTCAAATTGTCACTTAGTGGATGCTATTCCCATCGGTAAGAAGCTGATAGCCGTAGAAGCCTGCAGTAAGAATTGTACAGCATGAATTCTATATCTACATACATACATACATACATACATACTCCGCAATTCACCGTAAGGTGCGTGGCGGAGGGTACACTGTACCACTACTAGCCATTTCCTTTCCTATTCCACTCCCAAATTGAACGAGGAAAAAAAGAATGCCTATATGCCTCCGTACGAGCCCTAATTTCTCTTATCTTGTCTTTGTGATCTTTACGCGAAATGTAAGTAGCAAGATCGTACTACACTCAGCTTCAAATTCCGCCCCTCTAAATTTACTTAACAGAAATTCACGAAAAGAGCGTCGTCTTTCTTCCAGCGATCCCCAATTGAGTTGCCGGAGCATTTCCGTGACACTCTCGCATTGGTCGAACCTACCAGTAACAAACCTAGCTGCTTGCCTCTGAACTGCTTCAATGTCTTCCTTTAAACTGATCTGCTGCGTGTCCCAAACACTTGAGCAATACTCAAGACGTGGTCGTACAAGCGTTTTATACGCGGTCTCCTTTACTGGTGAAGTACATCGTCCCAAAATTCTCCCAATAAAGTAGGCTGTCTACCTTAGTCACAACTGTCCTTACATGCTCGTTCCATTTCATATCGCTCTGCAATGTTACGCCTAGATATTTGAACGACGCGACAGCATCAAGAAGCTCACTACTAATGCTATGTATTCGAACATTATAGGATTGTTTTTTCTACTCATGCGCATCACCTTACATTGAGAGCTAGCTGCCAATCTTCGCACAAACTAGAAATTTTGTCTAAGTCAACCTGTATGCTATTACAGTCAGTTACAGACGACACCCTCCCATACACCACGGCATCATCAGCAAACAGCCGCAAATTACAACTTACTCTGTCCATCAGATCATTTATATAGATAGAAAATAACAGCGGTCCTATCACACTCCCCTGGGGCACGCCTGACGATACACTCGTCTCTGATGAACACTCGCCGTCGAGAACAACGTACTGCGTTCTATTACTTAGGAAGTCTTCCAGCCAGTCACAAATCTGTGAACCTATTACATAAGCTCGTATCTTCGTTAGCAGTCTGCAGCGTCGAACACCTTTTTGAAGTCGAGAAAAACACAATCCGCCTGTTGCCCTTCGTCCATGGCTCGCAAGATGTCATGTGAGAAAAGGGCAAGCTGAGTTTCACATGAACGATGTTTCCTAAACCCGTGCTGATTCATGGAAAGAAGCTTTTCCCTTTCAAGGAAATTTACTATATTCGAACTGAGAAAATATGCTCTAAAATTCTACATGAAACTGATGTCAACGATATTGGCCTGTAATTGTATGGGTCAGCTCTCTTTCCTTTCTTATAAACGGGAGTCACCTGCGCTTTTTCCAATCACTAGGAACTTTGCCCTGAATTAAAGATTCGCGATAAATGCAAGCTAAGTAGGGGGCCAACGCCGCAGAATAGTCTTTGTAAAACCGAACTGGTATTCCATCCGGACCAGCAGACTTTTTCGTATTTAGCTCTCTCAGCTGCTTCTCTACACCGGAAATACCTATTGCTATGTCCCCCATTGCTGAATTAGTACGTTGATCAAATGATGGTACATTTGTGCGGTCCTCCTGCGTGAAAGATTTCTTAAAGGTTAAATTTAGAACTTCAGCTTTCCGTTTGCTTTCTTCTATTACTGCCCCGGAATGATCGAGTGACTGAACAGTGGGCTTTGACCCGCTTATCGATTTTACATAGGACCAGAATTTTTTCGGGTTCTCGGAAAGATCTTTTGCTAAGGTATGGCTGTGATAATTATTCTATGCTTCGCGCATCGATCTTTTTATAGACGCACGTATTACTACTAACTTTTGCCTGTCATCATTTGCGTGTTCTTTTTTGAATCGAGAGTGCAACAGGCTTTGCTTTCTCAGCAGCTTTCTAACATTATTATACCACGGTGGATCTTTTCCATCCTTAATCGTCTTTACTGGCACATATTTCTCTAACCCTTTATTAACAGTGCACTTAAATTTAGTCCACAATTCCTCTACATCCATTGTCCCGGAATTAAACGATGCCCATTCATTTTCTAAGTGCGATCGTAACATTTGCTTGTCGGCTCTTCCCAACAAAAACACGCTCCTAGCCTTCTTGACTGACTCATGAACTTTGGTCACCATCGACGCTATGACGATATCATGATCACTAATTCCTGTCTCTACACAGACATCGTTAATAATGTGAAGCCTGTTTGTGGCTATTAGGTCTAGAATATTTCCATTGTGCGTGGTCTGCTCGTTTAACAGACAGTTTTCGGAGAATGTGTCCGAAAGAGCTCGCAAGACTGCTTGTTAGTGATGGGAACAATCGAATGAAAACAATCGATTCATTCGGTTGTTGGGAAAAAATCGACCATTCGGTTGTAGTTTCTCGTATCGGTTGAATTATTCATTAGTTCTTTTGAGTGAAACCAGTCTGTGGGAGCAACCGAATGAAACAGTCAGTCGGTCGTAGTTTTACTATGTTGGATTAATATTCGTTTATTTTTTTCGAATGAAAGGAGTCTGTGGGAACAACTGAATGAAAACGTGCGACACTTTTGCAGTTTTGTACATAGACTGAATTACTCATTCTTTCTTTTCAAGAAATTATGTACTGAATGAAATAACTTTTCGTTTTATAATATACAATAACAGTAATTCATATTTTGTTGTAGATTAAATTGTTTGAGGTGCCATCAACGAGTAACTAATTACATGTCATAACGCTGGAGCAGGCCTGCGATCACTTTCATTGCCCACCCCAGACCTCAAAAACGCCGATCATCTGGGCCCGATCAGATTACTTTCGCAGACACCCACAATCTGTAGAAGATAAGTGGCCAATGACCACGAAGTACCGCGGAAAGCGGGGCCACGAGAGGGGGTGCTGCCTCGCTTGCGTTTTCACTGCTGACAGCGCCAGAAGGCGCGCGCTAAACTCCACACAACAGTGTCTGGCAGGAGAGGCGTGTCATCGCCGATTGTTGTCGGTTTCTTACTGTCTCAATAAAGAAGCGTGGAAACTACAGGGTGTTCCAAAATGATCACTACAAGTTTAATCTCGCATACCGTATCTCCGAAGTGGGAACAGGTAGAAACGTGCGGTTTTCGGCTTCTTGTTCATACATATATAAGGTTCTAGCAGGACAGAGTTAAGTATGTTAACTTTGAGCATACTTGCTAGATTCAAATTCTAAGATCACTAAAACATTAGGTATTGTAAAAAAAGCCTTCATTAAAGTATTTTGTATGAAAATACTTCCTATAAAAATATTTTTGTTAATTCCATCTAATTTGAAGGAGTACGAGAAGACATACAACATTTATCAGTGCTGTAAATTTTCTCCAGCGTGTCTGCATTCGTCAACAGTATATGAAAACATTCATCTCAAATTTCACAATTATTCACTCTTGTCACGCCGCGGCGGAGTAGCCGAGCGGTCTAAGGCACTTCGCTGCG
The DNA here is from genome assembly GCA_026315105.1 of Locusta migratoria. Taxonomy (NCBI): domain Eukaryota; kingdom Metazoa; phylum Arthropoda; class Insecta; order Orthoptera; family Acrididae; genus Locusta; species Locusta migratoria. The sequence continues at coordinate 591,996,924 of CM048746.1, forward strand.
GAGGGCGCGGTTGCTCGCCGTCGGAGGTTCGAGTCCTCCCTGGAGCGCGCGCGCGCGCGCGCGCGCGCGCGCGCGCGCGCTGTGTGTGTGTGTGTGTGTGTGTGTGTGTGTGTGTGTGTGTGTGTGTGTGTGTGTGTGTGTGTGTGTTGTCCTTAGGTTAGTTTACCTTAGTTTAAGTAGTTTGTAAGCTACGGACTGATGACCACGCAGTTTGGTCCGATAGATTTACAAACATTTGAAGTTTTGTTACAGATATTTCTGTGGTTATCGGTGAAACGGTGTGGAGGTTTATTCCATCCCTCCGCCATGTACCATACAAAATCTTATATGAAGAGTGAACTGCCACTTGTTTTGAAAGTCGCGTGTTCAACATTTCATCAAGATCGGAATAAAACTCTATATTGGCGTCAAAGTCTGGAATACCTTCTGTCATGCATCGAACTAAAGTAGATGTAGCCGGTGACCATTCTCTTTCTTTGAAGGTGACGAGTGAAACATATCATTAAAATTCGAATACAAACTTAATTTATCGAAGGTAGTAGGTAAAGTACCCTCCGCCATGTACCTACTATATTTATTGTAAACAATTACCTTCGTCTTGTTTTAATGGTCAAGTGTGAAAAATTTCATAAAGATCGCAGCCACCGATGCACCGAATGAAATTTGATGTAGACAGTGACTTTCCACTTGCTTTGAAGGTCAAGTGTGCAACATTTCATAAAGATTGGAACAAAACTGTAGATTTGCATGCGATAAAAACACACACACACACACACACACACACACACACACACACACACACTGCTATATTTATAAGATTTGTCTCTAAGAAAGTTTCATGCTGAAGCTCGGTTCATTTATACCCGAAAAGACTGAAGGAGTAAGCAAATAGTCACACAAAGTCGGTGAATTAATAAAAACATCCATATAACTGCAGAAACCGACAGTTTTTCCAGCCGGTTGTATCGCATCAAGTGAAACCACTCAATACCGAAAACATTCATATAAAGGGCAGAGAATTGTTTCATTCGGTGGTCGCGCATCGACTGAAACCACTCAAACCCACTGAATGAGTGAAAACATTCATATAGCGGCTGCAACCGATAGCGACTAGTTTCATTAGATTGTTTCGCATCGACTGAAACCACTCAAACCCCGCCAGCGAGTGAAAACATTCATACGGCCACAGACTATTTTCATTCGGTTGTTTCATTCGACTGAAAAAACCGACTGAACGAAAAAACGACCGATTTACCAATCGGTTGTTAAAAACAGTCGGTTGTCCCATCACTACTGCTTGTCTGTACCGCCTGAAATGTAACTAGCGAGGTCCCAATCTATACTCTCAAGGTTGAAGTCTCCTCCGACTAATATTACATGGCCCGGATACCTATGCACTACCTGGTGTAGACTTTCCTTGAATGATTCTAAAACTGCTACTGCAGCACTGGGGGGGGGGGGGGGGGGGCGGTAAAACACCTAACTATTAACTTTACTTCTTTTAGACCTGTTATACGTGCCCAGATAACTTCAGTTACTTTCAACCTCGATCTCAGTAGAAACAATATCGTTGTCCACAGCGATGAACACTCCTCCTCCAGTTGTATCAGATCTATCTTTCCGATATGCATTCCACGCTTCGCTAAATATTTCTGAACTTGCCACATCATCATTTAGCCAGCTTTCGGTGCCTAAAACTATCTGAGCGCAATAACTTCCATGCAGCGCTGCAAATTCGGGAACTTTGTTTCTAATACTCTGTAAGTTCGCGGCTAATATTTTTATGTTCGAATTTTTGTTCCGAACGTGGCCTGAATTCGCTGTTTGAATGCTGACAGTCGAGTGCTCATCAGAGTTAGCGCCTAGCCTAAAAATTCCCCATGTGCACTCCACAAGTACTCTGCTACCCGAGTAGCCGCTTCCTTAGTGTAGTGCACCCCTGATCTATCTAGGGGCACCCTACAATTCCCCACCCGATAACGCAGATCCAGAAATCTGCAGCCATGACTGTCACAGAGTCAGCGAAGCCTCTGGTTCAGACCCTCGACTCGGCTCCAAACCAAACGACCCCGATCAACCCTGGGAACAATGCTACAAATCGACAGCTCTGCTTGCATCCCGCGTGCGAAGGCAGCAGCCTTCACCAATTCCGCCAGCCGCTCGTAGGACCTGAGGATGTCCTCAGAACCCAAGCGACAAGCGTCATTGGTGCCGACGTGAGCCACGACTTGCAGTCGACTGCACCCCGCACCCTCGATAGCCGCCGGCAAGGCCGCCTCCACATCTCGGATGTCCCCCCCCCCCCCGGCAGACACACAGAGTGCACGTTGGAATTCCTTCCAGATCTGGACGCTATCAGCCTAAGGGGCTCCATCACGCGCCTAACATTGGAGCTCCCAATAACTAATAATCCCCTCCCCACGTGCACCTGCTCGGACCATGCTGAAGGAGTGGCCACATTTCCACTCACAGGACGAACGGACGCGGACGGACGTCCAGCCTCCACATTGGCCTTCCGCCTCGAGCGACGCGAACGCCGTACAACCCGCCACTCCCCTTGCGGAGAAGGCGGCTCGACGACGTCCGGTACACCTGAAGGTGCCTCGGTAGCAGGGACAGAGAGCGAAGGGAGAGACACCTGAGGTGTCCCACTCGACGCACCAGACTCCCCACCATCGCTGCACCCCGAGACAGCAGCCTGAAGACGGCTGACCGTAGCCAACAGCACGCTCAGCTGTTCGCGAACCGCGGCCAACTCCTCCTGCGTCCGCACACAGCAGGCACACATCCTATCCATCCTAGCGATACAATTAACTGCAGAAAGTAGAAAATTAATCAACTTTTAAATAGCCTAGTACTCTAATAAAGGCGGCTGGCTGCTGACTGAACTGTGGTCAGTGGTAACTACACTGTCGAATCAACAAAACGGAGTCCGGCGGGTTAGCGCTTTTTAGGATGTGGCACTGGTGACAGCTGGCACTGGACTCAGTGCAGGTACTGCTTATCACGTGCAAAGAATTCCATTATCTAGTGAAAATAATGTACCGTATCGCAAATAGAAAATTACATTGAAATACTAACACAGTGGTTTCTTAAAATGAAGTGCAACATAATGTGGCCACGTAGCTCTGGCGGGCTAACTCCGAAAGGTCCCAATCCATGCCACTAGGGAGGTGGGCCTGTACTACCATAAACCACTGCCCTATTTCCATTTTAAATAACCCAAAAGCCAACACCAATCACTGTTCTGCGGGGTGACGCTCTTAACCCTTTCTTTACCGAATTTTCAAGGTTTGAGAAAAAATATTTGCCCGTATTTTTACACTTGGTTAGATGTATGAATGTGAAATATATCGAAATCTATCTTCTATTTTGAACACGTTGATTTTAAAAATTATTTAATGTTGCTTTTTAGCAAGATTGCCTATAAGAACCAATGTTGCCGTAGAAACAAATTCCAATAAACATAAGCTTAGTTTAGCAAAATGTTGGTTTATTCGTCACATTTAAGAGCTTAGAAGTCTAGTCATAGCATTTTTATTGTTTACAGTTGATAAATGTGCAATTTTACATTAAGTAATCAAAAAATTTTTGCGTATGAATATTTTAATAAAAATTTGATTCATTACACAGTTCAATTTTCACGTATCATTCTTGTCACACCACTGTATGCTGATACTTCTTATGTATCCTTGTGAAACAATTATTTTCCATGAAAGATGTGGAAACACTTCCTGTTTATAGTTAGACATACGTATTTTACACTTGGTAGAGATAGTTTGTGTAGTGTTCTTGATGCACTCTTTATACCGGCTTTGCTTCTCCAGCATATCTGCAAAGTGATGAAAACCATCAAAACGCAAATACGTGATTGGAGCTAAACACACACTTCTTTTTGCTGGAGGAGTATTTGTCATTTGTTCAGAATTTGGTCTTCCTCTCCATTTGGGAAGCTGTTTTTCCCGCAAGCAATAGACCTGCAGCTATAATAACTTGAAACTGCATAAGTGACATCTTTGTGGTTGTCCTACATTTATCATATGACGTCAATAGAGTAACTATCCATTGACAACGGCTACAGACAACATTCAGTAAACAATGCGCATATACCACTTGCGTGATCTCAGCTTGATGCGGTAGAGCACTAGCAACCTGGCTGCAAGATCCACTGCCCCCATATGTTATATTTTTCCACAATGTAAGGTCTTAGCACATCAATGAATTTCCTTTCATATGCAGAATACCTAATTCATTTTCGTTGTCTGCAAAGAAAGTCTTCTTGCAAAGCATAGATGTTTGACTGCTTAGCAATAAGTTCAAAATCATCATCATTCACAAATGCTTTATAATAATCCAGTAGTGTCATTTCTTCTACTGGTGGTTGTGGTAGTGATCCTTTCCATTCTGTACCATGGACCACAAAATCAGTTTTTCTAAATGTATAGTCAGTATTCTTCTATTTACTTTGCAACATCAATAAAAACAGTTTTTTTACAATACTGGTAGCTCTTAAAGAGGAGCTACTTTTGGCAGTACTGATGGACAGGAAGTTCAAAAAATGTCATTTTTTGATTGTGTAAAATAACTATTGAGGTCAAGAAATTAGTAGCCTCACTGCAGTTCGAATCTTTGTTTATGAAATTAATTTTAGCAACTTGAGACGCAGAATGTAATCTGCTTGACATATTGGTATAAGAACTGAAAGGGGTTTGCAGAACTGTGTATAGTTCCAGATATGAATGACACATTGCCACAGTGGACGCACTTTAAGTTGAACCCTATGACAATAGTTGTCTTCTGAGCAGCCCACGCTAGTGTAAGGTATTTAGTTTACAGCATTAAACATGCTAATATTTTTGCTAGATACCCTAATGCTAATGTTCGATGCATTAGTTAAGAAAAAGTTATGGCATGCTTCGTGTTCGTAAAAGAATTTGGTAGTTGCTCGTTGCTGTATTCACAATGTAAGAAGCTATTTTTATTATGTATCTGATAGCATATTTCACATTCTCAATCGATTTTTAACATTAACTGTTTCAGGCAGCCCTGTTTGCTTGTTTGATACCATGAAGTATCTATATATTGGATAATACAGCACTAAAGCAAAGACGTATAGTGTGAAACTCTTCCGAAATTAATGTTTCACAAGTGTAGAATATACTGAGAAAGTGCCAGAAAATTGTCTGATAAATTCCGTTCACATACTGCACTTAGAACGTTAGAAAACTAAATGTTATAGTTCGGTTTCGTTAGGAAGAGGATACGCTGTTGTCCAATTTCTACTCCGTATGTGTAATAAATTCACACACAACCAATAGCCGCTGTATATTCAAGCAGTCTGAAGCTGTTTTGTAGTTATATATTTCAATTAGACATAGTTTTCGCGACTTCACTCGAAGGAATACACCTTCTAATCAAAAGAATCTTATGCATATTTAAAGTTCGCGAGAAAGTTGGCCACCACAATGGCCGCCAAGGCGCTCTACAATTTGTCCGCTGTTCGCAGTCGGCCGCTTACGCGATTGTGGGAGCTTGACGTAGGTTCAGGGCTGAACTACAGAATAGGGAGTATACAGAAAGGAAAATCCCGCTGAAGTATGTCGTCTAAAAGTTAGTGCGCATGCGCGGAGTCGGCCATCTTGAAATAAATTAAACGCGAGGTCACTTCCTGTTCTGTTGTATGGTAATGCGCCGTCTTTAAAGCGAGACGGGACTAGATAAGTTTCCTTTGTTTTGTTAATAGTGTACTTTAACAGCTTTAATCGCGTGAAAGTAATATTAGGGGCAGGGCAGTGAAAAGATAGAAACATGTGGCAATTAGGTGCTGAACACCATCGGCCGCCTTTTCTTTTATTGCTGCTTCTAATAAAAATCGAACAGCTCTAATACAAATAAGGATATATGCGTCTACACATTTTCAAAAGACGTTGTACGTTAAGTGAACGTCGCGATATATTTACTAAAAGTTAAATGCTACCAATTTCGAGCCGCTGTGTAGTAGCCGAGTGGACTAAAGCGTCTCGCTGCGGAGCGCGCGGTTGCTCGCCGTGGAGGTTCGAGTCCCCCCTGGTGCGTGTGTGTGTGTGTGTGTGTGTGTGTGTGTGTGTGTCTTCGTCCTTAGGTTAGTTTACCTAGGTTTAAGTAGTTTGTAAGCTACGGACTGATGACCACGCAGTTTGGTCCGATAGATTTACAAACATTTGAACATTTTTGAACCAATTTCGAATCAGAACAACGTCTGCATAATCATTAAAAGTAGCCTTGCTTCTTCTCTTGACGATAACTATCGCTGTTCCTGTAGCAATTAAACAGCAGCGAAATGTTGAAGTACATTTATATTTTGTAAGTTTAACGTTGCAGGGAATAATATGAGTCAATAGTTCGTAAGTGATGGGGCTTAAAACTTTTACGCGTGCATTCCATTTTCCTATTGCCCACATAGGTGAGCTATTCCAGGAATTTTTAAGGCGCATATACCTGCTCACCTTCACATTATTTGATACTAACTGTAACGGCAGTGGAGGCGTAATGTGCTAATGTCAACGACTGTTGATTGCTCTTCGGGCATTTAAACAAATAGAACAAGAGGAATAATCTTGGTGTTCTTGCTCTTTGGTTGCCAGGTTCTACTGTGTGCCCTTGGGCGATCTGTAAATTATCCTCCTAATTCGAATACAAGTTACCAACATTAAAACACAACCACACCACAGCCATAAGTAAAATATAACATACAGGCATGTTTTAAAGGCAATATTTATTTCCAATGTTAAAAATGGACTGTGAACTCAAGGAGAGCTGATTGACCTAAAAAGGATGCGAAATACTAAAATAAAAACTGCAGAATGTGTAGTGTACACTTTGAGGAAGTCATGTTTGTTAACTTTTTGAAAATCCTGTTAAAACCTGATGCAGTTAGTACATTGTTAAATATACCGAATCCACCAAAGGCCGTACCGCTAAAAAGGAATTTCTCAAAAGTAATTTCGCGTTACTAGGGATTTTTCTAGTGGTAACCACCAATTAAAACCATCACTGATGTTATCGTACATTTTCGTTGTTGTATTAAAATTTAGGCCTATTTTTTAGTCGGATTACAATTAGGTGCAAGAACAGAGCTCAAAACAGAGGAGAGCATAATGAAATGAAAATCCGGTGAGATTAGCTACAGTTCGTAAAAAGTAAATTTCCAGCCATGGTACTAAACAGCTATACTTCAGCGCTTACTATTTTTCAATACGACGTCTAGCGCAACTCTTGGCCACAGAGATCAAAGTCGCCGCCCTCCAGCTTTCTCTTTCCTATTCTGTCGCTTTGTGGTGTAAGCTGATAACTGACTTCACTCACAACAGCAAGAAATCCTGGACCACAATAAAGAAATTATCCAGTGATCTGCAAGAACCTGCACAATTTAGCAATATCACTGCAAACTAAATCGCTCACCAACTTCTAGGTACTGGAAAATATGGAGGGAAGCGTCTAAGGACTACTTAGAAGAGATAACATGAAACTATTTACTGACATTATCAGCCGCCCCATCACTGCAGACACAATTACTAACGGAATTTTAGCTCTGAAAGAAGGCAAAGCAGTTTGGGTAGGCAACATACATGTGGAAGTTATAAAACACCTAGGTCAAAGAGGTACTGAGTGGCTGCACCAAATATTCAAAAAGTGTCTGGAAACTTGAGAATATTTAACAGATGGGGCATAACAGCTTTTAGATAATTGCAGAACGACATGTTGACCATAGCTGTTTATTTTTTCTCAGTGCTCTGCTCAAACCACGAAAATCACGACCCGAAAAATTTTCGGCCAATATCGTTACTTTGCCATTCATTCAAGCTATTTGAGCGACTTCTCTTGACCCGCCTCACCCCACTCGTAGAAGACAAGCTCATTAGAGAAAAAGCTGGCTTCCGACCTGGACGGTCTTGTACTGCACAAACACTTAGTCTTACGTAGCACATCACGGATGGCTTTGAAAAAGGTCTCGTCACCAGAGTTGACCTGAGGGCGGCCTGTGGCACAGTAAACACCAGGAAAATACTGCTACACATTTACGATGCAACGAAAGCTGACGGCTTCATGATCATTGCGGAGCTTCTGAGCAATAGGTATTACGTTATCTTCCAAAACACCAAAATTCGGCGGGGCACAATAAAAATTGCTTTTCCAAGGTAGTGTTCCTACTCCCACACTTTCTAACCTATATATTAACGATAAACCGCTTAGAAAGGCTTCCAGTTTATTCATTTATGCCAACGATCTGGCCCCCATTTTCCCAGCATAAGACATTTGAAGGTGACGAAAGACAACTTTCGTCTGCTCTCGACCAGCTGGGAAAGCTACTATTATCATTACGTAATTAAGTCTTTGTAACAGTATCTCGCCAGTTATGTACATGTGATAAAGAAATCTGTTTGCAGTTATGTATTTCATGGCCTGTTCACAAAAGAGAACTGCACTTTCCAGAGAAAGCGCTGTTACCTTAGAACAACTCGTAACCTTGCAGGATATAGTTCCGTACAATTAACGAGAGTGACTGAAAACCGTTTCAAAAAGATGGAAAAAAAGGCCACTGGCGGGTTTCATATTTCCTTGTTAAAGTACATGGATGCTTCGCGGTCGTTTGTCCATGTCCGTTCTGGGTTCTTCATTGAGAATTTTCCTCAGTCTTTTGTATTACATATGGCGTTGAGCCCTCTTTCTTTTCTCTTTTCATTGGTTACTTGCGTCTTCGGCTTCATCGGTTCTTTATTTTAATTTTGATCGTTTCGTCGTTGACGCAGTTCTTCCGTTACAGAGGGCGTCTAGCCCTCTGGCCGAGCATGCTGAGCTACCACGCAGACAACCCTCTGACCACGGGCTCTAAGCCACAGCACCCGGCAAGTTTCGAACCACCGTCTTAATTCATTGTCCTAACGTGTTTTTGATCATTTTCAGTGCACCATTGTGTTGAAATGAAAAGGCTTCATTTATAGAATCGTCAAATACATAAAGCAAGATAGCGTATGCAAAGCGGTGTTTCGGGCGAGGAGGTCAAAGGTCCAAATATTATTCTTGACTGGGCCCAATTGTAATTTAGGTACACCTCAACTTGGCGTCTGTGTGTTCTATAAAGTATGTTTATTACTTCAATAATTGCTTGTTTGGGCACCTCACTTTTCTCAATCCACCAGTCCAGACCCTCCTTTTTACATAATACTCTGCCGTATTTTCTTGTCAGCTCTTGTATTGTGGCTGGGGTCGTGGAGAAACCTTTCTGGGACGCCATATTCTCTAGCGCTTTTCTGATCAATGGTGATAGGGTATTTTGTGCTCGAAGTTGCCATGGTGCTTGATATAGGATTGGGGTCTTTTAGGCTTCTAGAACAACTCTCAATCAGTTTTGCATTTGACGTTGGGTTTTCTCTTATCTCTATAGAACGTTGTTGCGTTATTTTTCTTACTGCCTCCATAAAAAGTGCTTTTTTTCTCCGATAAATTCATGTTTTGGGCAACAGAAAGTAGTTTTTGAAATAGGGATCGGTTCTTACTGGAATAATAGACCCTCCACCGCTATGCTCCTGCGGTGAACTGCTGACAGTGCGACATGTTTTACTGTCTTGTGTTCATTTTAATCATCTCCGTGTAGCCCTTAACTTTCCGTCTACTCTGGAGGAAATTTTAGCTGATGACACACGAGCAGCTGCTCGAGTTTTGCGTTTTATCAACTTGGCCAACTTATCGAAGGATATTTAACCCTTTTGTCTTTTATCTTTCGTTTTTAGCCTCTTCTTGATGTTCTGACAGTCACCAATCTTTTTTTTTTTTTTTTTTTGAGATCTAGCGAATCTATGTTCTTGTCTGGGCGCTAATGACCGTAGAAGTTGTGCGCCCTAAAAAAAATAAAAAAATAAAAAAAAAAACTTTCTGGAATAATTTTATTAATTTCCCTTGCATCTAGTACTAATCTAACGGAACCATCTGGTTTACAAACAGCTAAGAGAGGTGAAGCATATGGAGAAAGTGAAGTTTCAATATTCCACTGAAGCATAGGGTTAATTTCCTTCTTAACTTCTTCCCGTTTTGTCCATGGGATAGAATGTGTGTTTTGCAAAAGTTTCATGGGGGTTAACTTCCATATGATATTGGTAGGTCTTAATGATACCTGGCTTCTTATCAAAAACTTGAATAAATTTCTTTAGTAGCTGGGATAACTGAGATTGTTGTTCTTGTGATAGATCCATTGATTCTGGAACTTTTTGCTCAATTGATTCAACAGTTTCTTTGGTATCCTCTACCGTGTTACTTTGAGTTATTTGCACTATCGGATTAATAGATTGTACATTAATGGTAAAAGAATGACAATACTTTCCATGTGGTTTTTTTCTTTCTTAACAGGTCAACAACACACAACTTGTCAGTCACAGTTAAATAGCACTTACCTTGTTTGACATCCAATTTTGCACAACGGTCTCTTAGATATTCAATGCCCAGATTACAATTCTCAATTAATTCGTCTACAACCAAAAATGTGCCCATTCATTGCCAATCTTAGTAGGCACCTGTGCATGAATTTTTTACTAATTTGGATCTGCCTCCGTCACCTAATATACGACAGTTTTGAATAGGAAATGTTGGAAGTGCAAGTGTATAGTTAATTCTTTCAAATATTTAGCAATGACATTAACATATGCTCCTGTATCAAGCAGGACAGCAGTATAACTTCCACGGACATCAGTATGAATGACAGCATGAGTAATCTCTCTTTGGCTTTACATGGAATGGTTTCATTAAATAGCTCTTCTCTCCTATCTACACGTTAATTGTAACGTAGCATGTTAACTTTAGGGTGCAATAAGTCTGAGTGTCGTCGATTGTGGAAAATGCCCCCACACGAATCGCCGCTCATCGCCGAGAGGCCGAACGAGAGCGATATTAGTTTGTTTGTACGGTTCGAGACTGTACAGGCTCATCAGTTACTTCTGTTATAACACCACCTTGTGTTACATCTTGAGGAGGTTCGTTAGTTCGGGTACTACAAGAGATATTTAACTGGCAAGTCACGGTTATTACTAAGATTCCGTAAACGTCGGTTATTCTTTCTCTCTCTTAAAATTGTTAACCCGTGTGTTTCTAATGTTATTGTTTGGTTGCCTCCAGGACCCTCGATCATTATCTTAATACCCTGGGTTATACCGATTCTCTTGTCTTCGACTGAAAACTCCACTGTAATTATTTCTGTGACCATCACTTTCAACTGAACGGAAATTGGGTTTGCGGGGCTTGTTGTGGTGCGTGTGTCCGTGTGACGTAAGGCTGTTGCGCGACTGAAGTAGTAGAGCGCGGATCTGTCTGGTACGGAATAGTTTGCACCGTTATAACGTTTGTAACCATTGCCGTATTTGTGTCCATTACTCTAAACGCGGTCATCTTCATATATCGCATCTAATGAGTCAATGACAGAAAGTATTCAACATTGTGTTCAGGAGTGTTCACTAATAGCGTACGAATGTGAGTGGGTGGTTTGGCTTTCAGAATGTTTAGGACTTGCCGTGTTGGCACCGGTTCACCGAAGAAGCGAACTTTATTCAGATATTTTTCAAAGTAACGCCTAAGGTTACCATTTTTCTCATTAATTTTCTTAGTCGATCTTGTGCGGAGGGAAACCAGTATTTAGCTAAGAAAATATCTTCAAACTCGTCTAAAGTATCACAATCGGCTACGTCATTAGCTCAGAGCGTTCCTTCTACCTATATGTAGCCAACTAGAAACTGAATCTTAACTTTTTCAGACCATGATAGTGGTAATGCTCCACGAAATGACCTAATGAAAATTACAGGATGAATATTCTTTTTTTCTGGTATGAAAACTTGAAATTGACGATATTTTACTAGACTTTCCTCATACAACAGAAGTTACAATGTGTAATGGTGACGTATTACTTGGTATGCGTGATGGCCGTGTCAGTTCTGTATTACAACATCCTGCTGTAAGAGGAGAGGCATGAAATTGCTGAGTACTGATTGATGGAAGAGATTGAAATACATTATTACCAATGCGATTACTATTATTGTTAGCATTTGACGCTCCACTTCCTTAAAACCCAGATGGAATTTTGAACGAACAAATCCGTTCTCACAGAAAATGGTTCTTTGACATTTTCCGGGATTTATTAGGAACAGTGCCCAGCCCGCTGGTTCCCTATATCTATGATGAATGCTACTGCTTTTACAAATGTTTCTTACACCTCCTTATCTGATGTAAAGTGCCTTATGTTAATTTTATGACTACTTGTTCTATCTATGGCTACAGCCAACTGTCATAAGGAATGCTAGTCACTTTTTAAAACACCTTTGACAATGTTCTGCATTTGTTGAGCTGTCTGTCACTTCTTATTAATTTTATTTTTATGTGGTTTTAACTTAGGCTATATAAGCGCTATGTAGTCAATCATGATTTACAACGAAGGTTTAGCAGCTGACAAGTGTTTTTTAAAAGCATATGTATAATTGTTCTTTTTAAAAAAATTTATACTTTGTACAACAGTTGCACAGCTGACCTATGTAAATTGATACGCATATCTTATGTGATATGGCGCCACTATACACATTGCAATGCCACCTGGTGGCAAAAATGTCTACTTGGACAGTATCATATGTGTTAAAACTTGTAATCTGCGTTTGTATGTATATTGAAGAACATCTTCCATCTGTTCACGTGTGCACATGGCACGGTAAATCATAATTTTCAATATGAATTGCAACCTACTACTTTTTCTATCATATAAGGAATTTTATTAATTTTATTATTTTATATTCTTATGATTTTAGATTCTAATCTGATGATGGTTATTCCGAAACGCGTCATTTTGAGGACACGCTGTACATAAAGTGTGACCAATAATAAATAGCTTGCGACCTAACCAGCTTCACAGCAGTACTACCTAGTCACTTAACCTTGGTTGACTGTGACCAACCCTTCTGTCTGATTGGTAATACTAGTTACTGTTGCCTTCATTTCCTCCTGATCAACACGCAATTTAGCAATATCTTGTGTAAGTGCGTCTATAGAAACTGGAATATTGCCTACAGTTCTCTTAAGGAGATAAATTTTACTTTTGACATAATAGTTGATACAGCTTCTATTTCCCCTTTAACAGCATCCATAACATTTATAGCAACTTGTACTTAAAGTGAACAGATTTTTGAATCAAGTTTAGTCTGAAAATTTTCTACCTGCATTTGAAGCTGTTTACTTAATTCCTCTGTCATGTTTGCTGAAAAATTTTGTTCCTCCAAAATGGCGATTTTTTTAAAAAATTCCTCTTTAGTGACCATTTGTTCTGTGATTTCTTTTTGCTGTTAAGATTATCATTTTGCATCTAATTGCTGTGTGATTTGTTGGTTGAAAGTAACTACCAAAATTTCAAATTTTTGGAACCACGCGGCCTGTGTAGTTGTCTCTTTACCGTCGTCTGTTTGTACAGCACTGACAGACGCACTCTCTTCATTAGCGATTGGCACATTAATAACATGAATGCTTAACATCTCAACACTGAGTTTTCTGGTAAAGTTTCAGACCGTGTGATTCCGTTATATTTGTTTGACTGCGAGTTTTTATCATTCTTAAATGCAGATGTACTGGAAATGTTCATTTACTCGATAACGAATATTAATCAGCTGTCAACCCAGAGAGGTTAATTCAGCTGTACTTCGCAACAGTATGTAAGAGAATCGGTGAGAAAAATGAAGATCGGACTGGCTAAAATGTTAGCTCGACAGCCATGTTGTCTGTGTCGTATTTATGATATTTAATTTCGAAAAAAATACTTGCATGAAAATTTTCTACTTTTCTGGTGGTATAGAAAAAACACTGCGCCATGCGACAGGCTACTAGAGGTGATTATAAGCATCTAGTAAGCGTACCGAATGGAAATGATCTTACTATTGCTGGATCGGTTGACGTGAAGTTTTAATAGTGGCTCCATCAGTATGTCCAGTCCAGTTAAAGTTTGTAGCCATGTAGTCTCCGGTACATTTTTAGTCCATTTCGGGCTTCTTGTATATTAAATAAAAGGAAAAGGTGTCAGAATCACAAAACGAAAATTATTTATATATAATTTCACAAATCTTTTGTCATTTCGTCCTGTCACGGTCGCCAATTTTATAATGCTACCGCCTATAAGAATTGGTTTAATCTACAGATAAAATTTATTCGAATTTCAGGGTCGTGGAAAATGTTCAAAAAAATTGTTAAATGATTATACTTTTACTCATAACTTCAATTTAAAGGTTGTACATAGGGCGGCTAGTAGCACTTTAAAAATTAGGAATGAAGTTACCTCGTATGGCTAGTCGATGCTGGTTCTGCAACACCAATCTGTCGACTATGCTGAAATTAAAATATCTTATTATTGGTAACTTATTCCTAAAGTGATTTGGATCAGTTATAGTTGTTACGTCATGCACAATCGGAATATGTAAAATAATCAGGATTATGTTGCAACAATGTGAACAAAGAAAATTTTTTATGTTCACTTATCGGACTTCGAAAAGGAAAAGAAAATGCGGCGGGATCGAATGATTGCAGGCTCTTCCGACACTGTGACTGTGAAGTAAGGAATTGCCGCTATTTACTGACGAATTTATGCAACCGATTGTACATGCTGCTTTTTTACCATAATGGTGTCCGAATCACTATAAGATTAAGTTCTTGAACATTAACGTCATATGGATAGGGATAAAGCTGAAATGACTAAAAACATTTTAGTAAACTTTAACCCTACTTTATTCATTACTTATCTCGAAAAACAAATTACTCACATTAACAGTTATAGAATTGAATGAGCAGGAATGCTTACGTCCTTCCAAGACAACGGATCTAAAGACAATGAAAGCAAATGAACATATTTTTCTTTGCAGAGAGGAAATAATAAAGGGTTGATCAGTGAGGTATCTTTGCAGCGAAAAGAATGACGCTGACTTGCAGAAAAGTTATTACTACGACCTACCCGATGAATCGTGTATCGTTTCAGTGCGATTTTTTAATACGTTCGTGAAACATGTTGCGAAATTGGTGTAACTTCATTGCGTTGCAGCTTACATCATAGAATTAGTGATATTCGCCGCTTTTTATATTACTTCCGTGAATGTGTATCTTGACAATTTATTGCGACCTGGAAAGCAAAATACAGATACGGTTGCTGCTGCCGCTTCAAGGGACAGACGTAAAGTTCTATAATTCCATATTAGTAAGATTACGCTTATATCCGTAATCATGGAAATATTTCAAAGGTAAAGAAGAAATACACGAAGGAACTAAAATATTTCTATTCTTTTAAAGCATTGAAATCGACTTGTCTCTAAGAGTATACAACTGTTCCAAAGAGTATTGCTCTCTTACTATACTGTCATTGGATATTAGATCCTCATCTTTCTTCCTATTATTCTGTTTTGTTAACCCGCTGCTACGTACCTTAATTACCTTAATTACATACGCAGAATCCTTTCTTCCACACTAGTAAGAGAAACAGATGCGCTTCTAATAGGAAGCTGACATGTTGACTCACTAACTGCAAGGACAAAGTAAGAAAGAAGAAAACATTCTTATTCTCTTGCCACATTTTGGCTTGAATCGGAGAAATAAATAATATCCAATTCAACATAATGGTTGTGAACTTTCACCCTCCTGTCAATCTAATGTCAAGTCAGTTTTAACGCAAAAGGTAACTTGACCTCTCTCCTACCAAGCAGCCCCACTGTGCAGCTACTTGCTTCCAAAAGCATAGAATTCCGCGTTCAAATTTTCATTTGATAATGTCTTGCATGTTGGGTGCGGGGAGCATAGGACCCATCAATTGGAAAGTGACACTATTGACTAATTTCACAACATAGGCGCTGAGTCTTCCATTTGTCCATGAACTGCTGCACCATCTGGGCCACTGGTGCCTCTTCAGGTCTGTGTCGCTTCGCCATATGCTCGCTGGCTGGGATCGAGCTTTTCCGCTTTAGCACCTGCTGCTACTGTTGGTGCTGCTGCAGTGGCAGTGTCAGCAGCAGTGTCGGCGACATCAGCACCCGCTGTTCTGGTTCTTTCCCCTCTCTACACCTCTCGCACGGTTGTAGGCCTCAAGGCCCCGACGGAGGCGTCTGCTTCTCACGCTGCATTAGGACGAGTACCTCCTTCCTAAGATTCTCATACTTGCTCGACTTCACAAGTGTTTCCTGAAGTCGCGCTGATCACATCAAATGTTGCTTCATCCAACTGCTGTTCCCCTCTGTAACTGTCGTATCTTCTCCTGGAGCTCATCATGTGGGACTCCCTCTGTAACTGTAGTATTTTCTCTTGGAGCTCATCATATGTGCGCACCCACCCATTAATAGGATAATCATCCGTCTCCTCCACTTCACGAGGTACGAATAGCGGGGTAGCTAGCCATCTTGTTCAGAACGACGAATTCGGTGTCGAAGAAAAGACAATGAAGCACATTACTAATCAAAGACGGACGCACACTACTTATAGACAGTGATATCTAATATTTATAAAAATGTTCGTTGTTTGCATTTTATGCACGGCCTTACGGTACATCTGATTACGATAAAACGTTGTCAACTCATTTCGTGCACTTGCGCAGAGATTATAGGTATAAACAAATTAACTTCGTTTGGTGCATAGCGGAGGTTGCTTTACAATTGATGTTTCTTACTCCTTCACAATGGAGTGACTGGACGGATATGAATGAAATTTCGAACAGAGGTAGCTAATACCATGATTGACACATGGGCTAGCTTTCATAAAGGTACCTTACACTGTGTTAATGTTTTCTACTCATTTATGCTGAAACGGATGGACAGATATGAATGAAATGTGGAATGAGGATAGCTTAGAACGCCGAATTAATACACTTTGTACGTACGTAAGCCTTCGTAGGTCCCCCCAGGGGGCCCACAGTTCTTTTGTGGGTACGTGTGTGGCGCGCACGGGGCCCCGAGCCGGAGTAGCCTTTCTTCTGCCCCAGGCTGCTTCACTTTCCCCTCCCGGTTTATGCCTTCGCCCCGAGACGGGCGTATTTCACGAGTTCAGGTGTTTTCTTGTTGTCGTTTCTCTTATTCCTTGGTTCCTTCCTTTCTTACCCTTTGTTTCTGTCTCTCTCTCCTTGTCCTCTCCTAGCCTTCTTCTCCTCATTAGTCTCCGCTTCGGCGTTTGAGACACCTTTCCTTCTTTCTCTTCACTTCCTCTATTCTTCTTCTTTCCTCCCTGTGCGTGTCTGAAGGCCGACCCACGCATTATCATGCGTAGCAGGTGACGGGGTAACGCGTAATTCCCCGCCCCGGGTAGACAAGTAGGGCACGTACGTACCCCCTGGTAAAGGCCAGGCCCAGGGAGGGGTGATTACCCGAGCTGGTACCTTCCGAACATGCCAATTGGTCCCTCCGTCAGTTCTCGGGAGGTGTGACCTGAGGTGTGAACAATCACCTAAGGCGGGTAAGCCCTCGGAGAGGGCCCCCACTAGGAAGGAGCGCGCCATCGGAGACGCCGGTAATCACGGGGGACACTTCCGCAATGACTTCCTTCTCTTCTTCTCTGACATTGACCCAGAAACGTAAGATAGACTCGCCTCAGCAAAAGAAGACTCTGCCTAATTTGCCGAAATTTCTTGTTGTGTCGCGCACCGACGGAAAGGATTTCACTTCTGTCAATCCTTTCGTTATACAGAAAGGTGTTGATGCAATTGCTGGCCCTGTTAAAACCTGTTCGCGTCAGCGCAATGGCTCATTGTTGCTGGAAGTGGACAGTGCTTTCCAAGCCCAGAAACTTATCCGGACTACGTTATTGCACACGTTTCCAGTCAAAGTAGAAGCGCACCGTACACTCAACTCGTCACGTGGGGTAGTTTTTACGAGATCCCTTGACGGGTTGTCTGATGACGACATCCGGTCCTATATGTCCGATCAGGGTGTGACAGCCGTCCACAGGGTGATAAAAAGGGTAGATAACCAGCTGACACCGACTCGTACTGTGTTTTTGACATTCGACAGAGTTGACCTCCCGTCGAAGGTCAAAGCAGGGTACGAAGTTATCTCAGTCCGCCCTTATATTCCGAACCCAACGCGCTGCTACCAATGCCACAGGTACAACCATACCCGTGAACATTGCCCACATGCAGCAAAATGTGTCACTTGTGGTAGGGACGCCCATGAGGGGGATTGCCCACCTCCGTCCCCTCACTGCCTTAACTGCAACGGCGACCATGCGGCTTCCTCTCGCGACTGCCCTGTATATAAGGATGAAAAAATCATTCAGCAAATTCGGGTCACGGAGAAGGTATCAACATCTGCCGCTCGAAAGTTGTTGGCGAGTCGAAAGCCCACTGTTCTCCCAGCGGGTACATACAGTAAGGTCCTCACCTCACCTCGACCTACTAAGGATTCCAGTACCCAGACTTGTGATTTCACTTTCGCTGACACAGTTGTGCGATCCGCCAGCCCGAAGATTGCCCGTTCCACGTCCCCACTTCCTCCTGCTGCTCCTAAAGTACAGTCCTCGTCGACCTCTAGTAAACCGCGGGCACCTAAACAAGATGCCCGGACCTTGAAAAAGAACCCGTCCGTGAGGATTTTCTGCGTTCTCAGGCTTCCCAACCGTCAACTGCCTCTTCCCGCCGTCACTCTTCCAGAAGAGCTGACAAGAAAAAGAGTTCCTCTCCTTCCCCGCCGAGGCGTGACCCATCTGTCACGCCGTCCAACAGTTGCCGGCCTCGGCCGTCTTCTGTTTCACCGGGACGCTCCGTTTGCCGGGCGCCCGGCCCTTTACCGGCGGTGGAAACTGCCCCTCCTGATCAACCCAGGGAGGTGGCAGGCGCGTCGGTAGAACCAATGGAACATGACCCTTTGCCCCCAGACAGCGATAGCAGTGCTCCCTCGAAATCCGGTCCTCAGCGGCCGTCGAGGTGACCCCGCTCGCTACTTGGTTTTTATCCTTATTTCTTCTCTCATTTTTATCATGGCGCTCCTTCAATGGAACATTCGTGGCATTCGTTCTAATCGGGAGGAGTTAAAACTACTCCTTCGATTGCACTGCCCGCTTCTAGTCTGCCTCCAGGAAACTAAGTTGCGTCCACGTGATCGTGCAGACTTTCCACACTACACCTCTGTGCGGTTCGACCTGCCACCCGTGGAAGGTGTCCCAGCCCATGGAGGGGTTCTGATGCTCCTTCGAGACGACGTCTATTTCCATCCCATTTCCTTGCACACTCACCTACAGGCAGTTGCCGTCCGCATCACCTTATCCACATTTACCTTCTCCCTCTGTAATATATATTCGCCGTCGTCATCTGCCCTTACTAGGGCAGATGTGCTAAACCTTGTTGACCAGCTCCCTTTACCTTTCGTGTTGGTAGGCGACTTTAATGCCCACCACCCCCTATGGGGCTCTCCGGCACCTTGTCAGAGAGGCTCCCTTTTGGTGGACATTCTCCACCACCTCGATCTTGTCTGCCTCAACACCGGTGCACCGACCTTCCTTTCTGACACAACACACACTTATTCCCATATAGACCTCGCAATATGCACTCCTCAGCTTGCCGGTCGGTTTGAGTGGTATGCACTTTCTGACACGTACTCGAGTGACCATTTCCCTTGTATCATCCACTTCCTACATCATTCCCCATCTCCACGTCCCACCAGTTGGAACATTTCTAAAGCCGACTGGGGGCTTTATTCTTCCATGGCTGTTTTTCACAATCAGAATTTTCCCAACTGTGACAGTCAGGTCGAATACCTCACAGAGGTTATTCTCACTGCTGCTGAACGTTCCATACCTCGTACATCCTCTTCTCCACGTCGTGTCCAGGTCCCTTGGTGGACTGCAGCCTGCCGCGACGCGCTTCGAGCCCGGCGCCGTGCTTTACGCACCTTCCGCCGCCACCCAACTTTGGAGAATTGCATCAATTACAAACGTATGAGAGCGCAGTGCCGTCGTATCATAAACGACAGCAAGAAAGTTTGCTGGACTGCTTTTACTAGTTCTTTTAACCGTTTTACTCCCTCCACGGTTGTCTGGGGTGGCCTACGCCGTTTGTCCGGCATCAAGGTCCACTCCCCGATTCCTGGCCTGACCGTGGAGAACGCAGTCCTCGTGGACCCAGCTGATGTTTCAAACGCATTGGGTCGTTTCTTTGCGGAGGTTTCGAGCTCTGCCCGTTACCACCCTGCCTTTCTCCCTCGCAAACAGGTAGAGGAGGCACGGCCGCCTTCTTTCCGCTCTTTTAATCGTGAAAATTATAACGTCGCCTTCACCATGCAGGAGCTAGATCGTGCTCTCGCCCTGTCCCGGTCTTCTGCTCCCGGGCCCGATTCCATTCATATTGAGATGCTGAAGAACCTCTCTCCTGCGGGCAAGTGCTTTCTTCTTAGTACCTACAACCGCATATGGACTGAAGGTCATGTTCCCACAAGTTGGCGTGAAGCCATTGTTGTCCCCATCCCCAAACCAGGGAAGGACAAACACCTTCCTTCCAGCTATCGCCCCATTTCTCTGACGAGCTGCGTCTGTAAGGTGATGGAACGCATGGTTAACGCTCGGTTGGTCTGGCTCCTCGAATCTCGCCGCCTCCTGACTAATATCCAATGCGGTTTTCGTCGACACCGCTCTGCTGCTGACCACCTCGTTACGTTGTCGACCTTCATTATGAACAACTTTCTAAAGAAGCGTCAAACAGTAGCAGTGTTCTTCGACTTGGAGAAGGCGTACGATACCTGTTGGAGAGCGGGCATTCTCCGCACATTGCACACATGGGGCCTTCGGGGCCGCCTTCCTCTTTTCATTCAAGCGTTTTTGGCGGATCGCAAGTTCCGGGTACGGGTGGGCTCTGTTTTGTCAGATACCTTTTGCCAGGAGAATGGGGTACCACAGGGCTCCGTCTTGAGTGTGGCGCTCTTTGCCATTGCAATCAATCCGATCGTAGATTGCCTTTCAGCCGACGTCTCCGGATCTCTTTTTGTTGACGATTTCGCAATTTATTGTAGCGCCCAGCGGACGTGTCTCTTGGAGCGTTCTCTCCAACGCTGTCTTGACCGTCTATATTCCTGGAGCATCGCAAACGGCTTCCGATTCTCCACTGAGAAAACTGTGTGTATCAATTTCTGGAGATACAAGGAATTTCTTCCACCTTCTCTACGTCTCGGCCCTGTTGCTCTCCCTTTCGTGGAGACTACAAAATTCTTGGGACTCATGTTGGATCGGAAACTTTGCTGTTCCACACATGTGTCCTACCTGGCTGCCCGTTGTGCCCGATCCCTTAACGTTCTTCGTGTCCTCAGTGGCACGTCATGGGGAGCGGATCGTACCGTCCTGCTTCACCTTTACCAGGCCATTGTTCAGTCGAAGCTCGACTATGGAAGCCTTGTATACTCTTCAGCACGGCCGTCGATTCTCCGCCGTCTCAACTCTATCCACCATCGTGGATTACGTCTGGCGACCGGTGCATTTTATACCAGCCCTGTTGAAAGTCTGTATGCCGAGGCTGCTGTATTACCCTTGACCAATCGACGTGACATACTCTTGTGTCGGTACGCATGCCGCCTACGGTCGATGCCCAACCATCCATCTTACAGATTATTTTTTGACGACTCACTCGATCGCCAATATCAGTTGTCTGCGATTGCCTTGCTTCCACCGGGAGTTCGGTTTCGCCGCCTGCTACAGCGGCTCGATTTTACCCTTCCTTCCACCCTTCGGTTGAGCGAAAGCCCATTGCCACCGTGGCATCAGGCCCAGGTTCACACACACCTCGAACTTAGTTCGCTCCCCAAGGAGAGCACTCCGGATTTGGTATTCCGCTCGAGGCTTGTCGAACTCCGTTCGCGGTTCGATAATGCCGTATTTATTTACACTGATGGTTCCAAGAGCACTGCCGGTGTCGGATCTGCCTTCGTCGTCGGGGACAACCGTTTCCAATACAAGCTCCCTGACCGGTGCTCAAACTTCACGGCTGAGCATTTCGTCCTCAACCAGGCCGTTTTGTATACCTGCCGCCACCGCCACCCTTTCTATGCCATATGTTCTGACTCCCTTAGTGCCCTGCAGAGTCTTAAGGACCCTTTCTCGAACCATCCTCTCGTGTATCGGATCCAACGCTCCCTCCAGTTGCTGGCGGATGACAGCTGTCACGTTTCTTTCCTGTGGGTCCCTGGCCATGTGGGTGTGCCCGGGAATGAGGCCGCCGACACAGCAGCCAAGGCAGCAGCTCTTTTGCCTCGCATGGCTACCTTTTGCGTCCCATCGGACGATGTTCAACGGGCTCTTCGCCGGAGTATCGTGTCGCAATGGCACAGTGTGTGGCTTTCACTGTACAACAATAAATTGCGAACTGTCAAACCGATCCCGACCGCTTGGAGGACATCCTCACGCCCCTCTCGGCGGGAGGAGGTCATCCTGGCTCGGTTGCGGATCGGTCATTGCCGTTTCAGCCACCGTCACTTGCTATCCGCCGAACCTGCACCGCTATGCTCCTGCGGTGAACTGCTGACAGTGCGACATGTTTTACTGACTTGTGTTAATTTTAATCATCTCCGTGTAGCCCTTCATTTTCCGTCTACTCTGGAGGAAATTTTAGCTGATGACACACGAGCAGCTGCTCGAGTTTTGCGTTTTATCAACTTGGCCAACTTATCCAAGGACATTTAACTCTTTTAATTGTCTTTTATCTTTCGTTTTTAGCCTCTTGTTGATTTTCTGACAGTCTACAATTTTTTAGATCATAGCGAATCTATGTTCTTGGCTTGGCGCTAATGACCATAGAAGTTGTGCGCCCTAAAACCACAAAAAAAAAAAAAAAAAAAAAAAAAAAGCCTTCGTAGGTGCATGGCGGAGTGTACAAAAACATCCAGACTGATCGGTCACCATGAAAGTCAGCACATGAGTCATGTCGAAGGATACTTCGTGACTTTGACCAGTCAACATTACACTTGGCGCAGATACCTATGTTTTCATATATAGGAGGGAGAGTAGGTGCAGGAGGAGACGGACAGAGGGAGGGTAGGAGAATGAGAGGAGGAATATGACACAGGCGAGAGGAGATGTGCAGAGGAAGGGGAGGATGAAATAGAGGGACAGGATCAGGCGGAATGTAGGAGCAGGTGAACAGAGAATGGAAAGGACGAGATATAATAATGGAAGATTCGAAACCTCATACATATTTCTTCGTTTCTTCGTATTTTATGCGCTGATGTTTCAGTAACCGTATTTTACATAGACTGTAACATGAACATTTCTATCATTCAAATTAAAAAAAGCTAACACTTTAAATTTCAAACGTTAGTTACATAATTTCTTCTGCGGCAGCAATGCGCAGGGTACCTGCTAGTTAGAATATAATTAAGAATTACACACCGAGTGTTGTGTAAGCATTGTACTTACTGCGTTGCATCATATTTCGTAGAACAATGCAACGAGTAAAACCTTATTGCAAAGTCATAGTAAATACAAAATATTTTACATAGATGAAAAAGCTTATAATTGTGGCAGTATGGTGTCTAGATGTTACCTAAGAGCGTAGCATGCTGTATACGAATGCGCGCGTGAAAAATACAAATAAAGGATTTGTTTAAAATACATAAACCACAAAAGAAACAAAACCTCATCCTGTCCTCAAAACATAAGGGAAACAAGATCTGAACTTCTGCCGTTTGAAGATGTCAGTATTTTCATCTCCGTAGTGACAACAGCAAATTTTAACCGTTTCTCATTTGTCATTGTGTTGCTGTGGTAGGTTTCAACACGTTTCAATGTAATTGTGCTGATTTCGCAAGGAGCAGTGGTTACTGGAATTGCAAGAACTAAAGACAGCAATTTCACACGTTCAGAGAATGAAATTTTAAATCAATTTTTGTAGGTCTTAGCAGATAAATGGATGTTGATGCTAAAACCTGCCAACACGCTACGAGACGATAAACATTTGAAATAACTGAGACTACCTAAATTTAATTTCAAGTAAGAAAGTAAAAGCGGCCTTTTTCATTTCGATATTCTTATGTCGTCGTCCAGTGATATTCATGTGCATTTTCGATTAATTACGAATATCTTAATTTCTGCTTTCATTTCGATCAGAAATAAGAAGTTAATAGCTTCTCATAGTGCTCGGCTGGCGGCTAGGACATGGAATGTGGCGCTGTCTGTTGGGAACTAGTGAACGACTTTTCTTTACACGGGCCTATTCCATCTGCTGGCGATAAATCCAATGACAGCTTTTCCAAGACTTATCAAGGCCGAGGTAATACAGTCGGCTGCGCGAAAGAAACGGGTTTACTGCGCAAACACCGAAACATTGAGAGCAACTGTTTTTGCAGAAAACAAAGTCAAGCATTTCACTGGCGTGAACATCTATATAGTTAAAATATAATATTTGAAAACGTATGTGAATGTTCGTGACCAGACGGATTATTACTTCGGACAACTATCTAAATTTTTGTTAGTAGGCTCTGCCTTAGAGCCTTAATGAACGATTCGTCACCGATCATGACGATTTCAAAAGATCTAGTTCTAGTTTTTTTTTCACAGGAATGGAGCCCCTCCACTCTCACTAGCATGGTGAACAACTAAATAGGTCTACTGTCACCTCCGCATGTGTTAGTACTTCTAATGTAGGATTCACAGGAGCGGGAACTGTGATGTGGGTGGGATTAACCATTAATACTGTCTATCGGAGGATAGTAAGTGGTTGAAAGCTTTTTGAAACGAGCGGTTTTAAGGGCAAAGCGAGAAAAGTTCCAAGTGGAAACAACCTCTGCAACAGTCCTGGACAGGTAGTAAGAGCAGTAGCGGAATTTTTGCTATCTCTGACAGATCATGGAAGGGTTTGGTTACTGGGTATCGCGCAAGCACGGTACCATTTTCATTTCGTGTTTGTCCTAAATTTGTTAATAGGGTTTGAGTCGCCCCACTGCAGCTGGCACTGGCATGTCTCCTGGGCACCATAAGCGGCTCCTGGCTGCAACAAACAAGATTGAGGCGTGAGTAGTCGATTTTGGAATCGACCGCTGCGTGTGTGGGATGCTTGTGGGATGTATGTGTCGTATTTGTTCGTGATACCTGCTGTCGCCAATTAGCCGGCTGTATAGCTCATCTGGCATAGCCAGTCAGTTTGCTGTGCTACAGGGTATGACAATTATTGTGTTCGTGTTAGTTAAGCTTAACATAGGTTGTTGTTATCTGTTCCTGAGAAAATGTTACAGGACGGTTGTACTTCCACCTATGGTTATGATCGTTGTCGCCCAGATTGGGGATGATGGGGTTGTCGTGCGGCGTGGTTTTTTTTTTTTTTTTTTTTTTTTTTTTTTTTTTTTTTTTTTTTTTTTTTTTTTTTTAATACCTCCGTGAGAGTGTCCAGGCGGTATTCGCGGTGAAGGTCCGCTGTGCGCGTGTATCTTGTGGCATTGCTTACGATACGTAGTACCTTGTTCTGTATGAACTGAAAGCGGCGCAGCCGTGTCAGTGTGCAGAAGCCCAGCACGGAGCACCTTACATCAGAGGTCTCGAGTGTTGTGTACATGATCCTCGACACCCGCCTATTCAGTTTGCCTGTTGAGCGTTTGGTAGAGGTGGTTGAGCGTTTGACAATATTTAGTGACATTGTAATATATTCCTCATAAAATACAGAAACCCTCCTTAAGCACAAATTTAAACAGAACAACGTAACTGTACATGAAAACTTACACCCTTCTAATAAGGAAACCTAAATATTTAACTTTAATTGAACCAAAGGCGTACACGTTGCCTGGGTGCAACAGCTCAGGCTTTATAACTCCAATATAAATTAATAAGTAAATCTTAATACAGGGCGTCCAGAAAAGGGCTCCCTGATTCCAAAATTAAATATCTCGAAAACAAAGATCGATAGAGGAATGCAGTAAACTGTATGTTTATTGTGAAAGCTGTAAGACGTTTATACAGCAGTTTGAAATAATAGTTACAAAAGCTGCTAACAGATGGCACTGTACGCTGTACAGCTCATATCAGCATACATAAGTGAAATAATCGTATGAAAACACTATTTGCAAACAATCACATAACAATGTTTTCAAAATGTTCACCATTGGCACTACATAGGTGGCACAAACGAAGAATGAAATTCCCCATCACATTTCGTAGTGTCTCAACCGAAATGGATTCACATGCCACAGAGATCGCAGATTAAAGTTCGTCCAGCGTGGCGGGATGCTTTGGGTAGACCATGTCTTCCAATGTGCCCCACAAAAAAGTCACAGGGAGTCAAATCCGGCGAATATGGAGTCAGCCATGCCTGCACCTGTAAATTTGGGACATTACAAAGCAATGACTAGATTCCCGAAGTATTCCTCAAGAAAGCGAAACACTTGTTCGGTCCGATGTGGTCGGGCTTCATCTTGCATAAACCATTTAGTACCTGGTCGATCCTCTAACGTTTGCTGTGTGGCGACAAATTGTTCCGAAATTGTAACGTAACGTGCACCAGTGACCGTTTCTCGAATGAAAAAAGGGCCAATAATGCCTATGCTGCATACTGCAGCCAACACAGTAACTTCAGGTGAATACAGGGGTTTCGCTTCACACCAATATGGCTTTTCGGAACCCCAAAATCGCCAGTTCTGCTTATTCACGTATCCATTCAGGTGGAAGTGTGCTTCATCTGTAAACCAGATGCAGCCAACATCAAATCCTATACTACTAATCATTTGAGCATCTGATTAGCAAAGGCAACCCTTTGTTGCGCAGCTCGTACGGGTATGGCCAGGTGCGATTGAATTTTGAATGGAAACATGTGTATGCTCTTTCTCAGTATTTTCTGCGTGCTGGAACGCTTCAAACCAGTCTCAGATGCAATTCTACGGATGGATGACATTAGATTTCGCTGAATAATTCCAGAAACTGTAGCGATATTTTCAGGCGGAACTGCGGTTTGCTTGCAGCCAACATGCCCCACTAGGTCATGAGTTACGCTGCCTGTTCGTTGAAATTTTGCGAAGAGCGTACGAATGGTTTTCGCATCGGGTCCTTTTGGAACATTAAATCGTGCTTGAAAACTTCTCCTTGTTGCCGTAGGGCGCTCTTCTAACCTGTGGTACTCTAGCAAGAGAAAAACGCGTTGTTCAATGGAGTACATGGTTTTAATTTCGTCCTTCGGTACGCTAACCTCCTTTTACGTTTCAATAGTGGAACAGATCGCTCTGGGCTTCGGATCACTATTTATACTAGGCATTACGTATGGCGATTAGGGCGGCATCTGTTGGCAGCTTTTGTAACTATTATTTCTAACTGCTGTATAAACTTCTTACAGCTTTCACAATAAACATACCGTTTACTGCATTCCTCTATCGATCTTTGTTTTCGACTTATTTAATTTTGAAATATGGGAGTCCTTTTGTGGACACCCTGTAGTTGCATGTGGAGTTCGGAACACCCAGCAGGACTTACTCCAAAGGAAACCAATAACATCGGTAGTACCAAGCACAAGTTAAAAAATAATCAGTAAATTATTAAATAGGTAAATTAATAAATTCCAAGAAAATACGAACTATCCACACTTACGCTCACTGACAAGAGGGAATCAGCGTCAGAGCCGACACCTCCGAGAATTTAATTGACGTGAGCATAATAAAGAACTTGTACATACACTTCGCAAAGGCTGAATGTACGTGCCCACTAGACTCCAGCAAAAAATGTACTTTGCACAAGGCGTCCACCCATAGGTTCAAGTACAGTGAACTTGACACGGGTCTCTTAATGCGGCCACTAATTCTGTCAGTCAGGACACTGGGCCGTGCTCGGTACGCAAGCAAGATAAGACGATCCCCACCCGGCTATGGAGTATGCGAGCAACAACAGTTAACACGCTGGTTGTGGGATGATGGACAGAACAATCGCCCAAGTTCAAATACCAGGAATCTCACCGTCAGTCTGCGCCAATTTCCAGGCACGAAGCGGAATGTGTGTCCGCACTCAACACAGTCAGCATCACCTGTGCCCGAGGTCTCTCTCTCTCTCTCTCTCTCTCTCTCTCTCTCTCTCTCTCTCTCTCTCTCTCTCCGTAATTCGTACACACTCCAGGAGCATGATACTACTGCGGTGCTGGAAGGAACAAACATCAGCTCGTGACCCGTCAGCCGCGCTGAATGTAAACAGTGGAGGCCTCGACACGACGGGCGTGACGTCAATAATCTTCACATCAGTCCTTCGTCCGGAAGCCCCTACCACGCCGTAGCGGAGAAGCTAGACAACTGTCAAATGTTCAAATGTTTGTACAGCTTATGGGACTTAACTACGGGGTCATCAGTCCCTAAACTTACAAACTACTTATGAACTACTTACGAACTAGGACAGCACAAATATCCATGCCCGAGGGGGGATTCGAACCCCCGAGCTTAGTGGCCGTGCAGACCGTGACTAGCGCCTCAGTCTCCTCGGCCACCGTGACAACTGTCCCCGGATTGAAGCGGCTGATCGCCATTTGCAGGGTAGAATCCTAGTGCTGGGGTTGTGATTTGAAGTATACGAGACGCAACAAGAGCAAAATAAAGCACAAAATAAACACATGTTGGTTTAAAAAAAAATTACTCAGTATTGTAGTCAGTTTAAAAAGTATTCTAAAATGAAGTCTCCTAATTTTCGAAATAACATCTGAATAGACACACGAAATTTAAGGATGTAAGGCTCTTTTCTGATAAGGTGGAGCGACTTTTCATCGAGATACTTGCATAAGATGTTTACATAAAATTTGTAAAGTAGCAGAGGGTGCGATTATTTTTTAATTCACGTAATTTTCTGTCAGGTCCTGTTTACTTTTCGCCAACTACTATGTTCGTTTTGCACGCTTATTTTTGTACATTACATTTTTGTCTACATTCCATATTACATAGAATTTTTCTTTCAACTTCCTCGAATTTGGGTACGAATAATTTTAATAACTCTTAAAATTTGAAAAACGCATTTCATTCACCCATTACTCTTTAACAGCGATAATACTTCTCAAAGGAGTTGAGTATGCAACATTCGACCAAGTAATGACCAATTACGAAGTACAATCACCACCTGTTAAGTGTCCAAAAACAATTATTCGACCTACTTATGCATCATACTTAAAGGCTAGTTATTCACTCAGCTCAAATTAGTATTTTTAGTAATTTATATGCAAATGAAATATAAGTACTTGATATGCACCAAAGTGAGTGTCTCAATTTTAGAGAATCATTTGTAAGAGGAAGCTTAAACAAAATTAACGCTCATGATTTCTTATTTCTCCATGAAAATACTATACGGTATACAAGTAATGACTGATATGTGAAATGTAACATTGTTTCCGTCTTCGTCTTTGTTTCCGTTCTCACTGTTACAATTAAAAGCACCACACTAACGAACCATGTTACGCACAATTACCCTGCAAATGGTGGCTTGTCACATTCAATGTGGCGACGCGACACTAGCGCCAGCGAGCGGTCTAGTTTTTATGTAGTAAGTCTATGGTCACCTCGCACCACTTGCCAGGCTGACCGTGCACTGCGCCCCCTCCCGGCAAAGATAACACCACGAGGGAAGACGAAGTCCTACCGCAAGCCGACTGATCGATCTCTTCACTGCGATCCGGCTCAAATGCATCATTCTGCCTCTACGGATTCCTATGAAGGATTTGAAGGAGGCTGTAGTGACAGTTCATTGCCGAGATGACTTTTTCTTTTTTCTCAGGGAAGGTTTTAATCAAAGCCATAGTAATGGCTCGTAGAAAATGATCTGTGTGACAAAGTTTCTGAAGTTTGTATTCCGGATCTGGTAGTGTACTGTAGGAGAGTCGATACATTTGATAGTCGAAGTCTCAGCAGTTGCTGGTCCCTTAGGCTATTTTGGTCATTTAGTATTTTTGGCGTGATGATATCCTGAACAGTTTGCATATCATGCCTTTTCAGTTCACGTGAACAGCTACTGGAGAAATGTTGCTCTGAACTTTTACAAAATTTTTAATATTTTAAATATTTTTGCTATTTTCCATCACATGATTGAAAGCATAACATTTCAAACTTTATACGCTGTGGAGGTGGCAATCATGGAGGTTCCACGTTGTGTATCTAAGCCGAGAACTTAAACTTACATTTTAGCAAATAATCCACCGTGGCTTTCTCCTGAGTAAAAACTCTAACCATTGGGGCATCTTTGCTTTCGAGTTAACGCTTACTGCATTTTGTTTGCGTTACTTCGCGATTCTTCTACCACTTGTTTTGAATCAACATCTAATTCGATATTTGTAATAACTTTGAACGTTGGTGAAATTATTTTTTGGTTTTTCCTTTGTAGTCGTCAGCTTTCGGGTCCTTTGTAGTTCGAATTTTCCTTCAGTGCGGTAGTGGTATAGATTTTATTAAAATTTGATCATGTTCCAGTTACAGCTTTCAACTCTGTGCCATCTCTTTAAATTTAAAGTTGTAAATATCATTGGCAACTCAGCTGTTTGACGGCAGTCCAAAGTTTCCGTTCATTTGATGATGGATCCAGATAGCTTATGAAAACAGCATTTAGTTCTTCGGTTGGTGTTAAGTGTTGATCTCCTTTTCCCAACAGATTGTTGCATCTGCTTACGAATAAGCGCTATATTAGATTACGGGATCTCTTCTTTGTCCAAAAATTATTCTACTTTTGTCTTTAGTTGTTACCTGAGATAATGGAGTCTGATGAGACTGATGAAAACGGGATACAGCTTGAATCCTGGGCTGACAGTAATGACCTGCAACTTATTCATGACCCAAAACTCCCAGCATCATTCAATAGCGGAAGATGGAGGAGGGGATATAATCCTGACAACATCTTTGTGAGTAGGATGTTGGCAATGCAGTGTGTGAAGCTTGTTGATCATCCCATCCCAAGTACCCAACACAGACCCATTATTTGTTGTGAATGCCATCGTGAAGCCGGATGAGGTGCCCTTTCGAAGGCGGTTTAATTTCAAAAAAGCAAAGTGGAACAATTTAAAGAGCAATTGGATGAAGAGGTTGAGAAAATTCCTCCTCGACCAGATGAGCATGGTAGATTTATCGACCTTGTGAAAGAGGTTTCAAGGAAAAATATTCTGAGAGGTTGCCGCACCCAGTACATCCAAGGACTGACTGGCAGCAGCAAAGCCTTGCTCGACAGGTACCAGAAGTTGTTCAATCAGGACCCTTTCAACGAAGATACGTTGGATCCTGCGGAAGACCTAATGCAGGTTATTGCTGAGGATAAGAGATCACGGTGGTGCAGTATCAGTTGTCTGCGATTGCCTTACTTCCACCTGGAGTTCGGTTTCGCCGCCTACTACAGCGGCTCGATTTTACCCTTCCTTCCACCTTTCGGTTGAACGCAAGCCCATTGCCACCGTGGCATCAGGCCCAGGTTCACACTCACCTTGAACTTAGTTCGCTCCCCAAGGAGAGCACTCCGGATTTGGTATACCGCTCGAGGCTTGTCGAACTCCGTTCGCGATTCGATAACGCCATATTTATTTACACTGATGGTTCCAAGAGCACTGCCGGTGTCGGATCTGCCTTTCTATGCCATATGTTCGGACTCCCTTAGTGCCCTGCAGAGTCTTAAGGACCCTCTCTCGAACCATCCTCTCGTGTATCGGATCCAACGCTCCCTCCAGTTGTTAGCAGATGACAGCTGTCACGTTTCTTTCCTGTGGGTCCCTGGCCACGTAGGTGTGCCCGGGAATGAGACCGCCGTCATAGCGGCCAAGGCTGCAGCTCTTTTGCCTCGCGTGGCTACCTTTTGCGTCCCATCGGACGATGTTCAACGGGCTCTCCGCCGGAATATCGTGTCGCAATGGCACAGTGCGTGGTTCTCAATGTACAACAATAAATTGAGAACTGTAAAACCGATCCCGACCGCTTGGAGGACCTCCTCACGCCCCTCTCGGCGGGAGGAGGTCATCCTGGCCCGGTTGCGGATCGGTCACTGCCGTTTCAGCCGCCGTCACTTGCTATCCGCCGAACCTGCACCGCTATGCTCCTGCGGTGAATTGCTGACAGTGCGACATGTTTTACTGACTTGTGTTAATTTTAATCATCTCCGTGTAGCCCTTCACTTTCCGTCTACTCTGGAGGAAATTTTAGCTGATGACACACGAGCAGCTGCTCGAGTTTTGCGTTATATCAACTTGGCCAACTTATCCAAGGATATTTAACCCTTTTAATTGTCTTTTATCTTTCGTTTTTAGCCTCTTGTTGATGTTCTGACAGTTACCATTTTTTTATGAGATCATAGCGAATCTATGTTCTTGGCTGGGCGCTAATGACCATAGAAGTTGTGCGCCCTAAAACCACAAAAAAAAAAAAAAAAAAAAAAAAAAAAAAAAAAAAACGGTGGTGCAGTCTTGTCGAGAACCTAGACATGAAGCAAAACAGCAGACGTGCACGGAAATTATTAAACTTGAGTGGGGACCCAACTGACTATAAACAGAACAACAATCGAGTAACAGCAAATCAGATCGCTAGCCAACTTCTGAAGAATGGGAAAACAGGAGGGAAAAAAGAAAGGAAAAGAGCTATACCCCAAGAACAAAAAGACGATGGCCTCCTCAATACATCATTCACAGCAACCGAACTGGAAGACGCCATTCAGAGTATGAAACTGAATAAGGCCGCTGGAATTGATGACCTTATAACAGAGCAGATAAAACATTTTGGGCCTAAAGTTCGAAACTGGTTATGGCAAATGATTAATGCCTGTATTAAGGAGCTTAAGATCCCAAAACTATGGCGGCAGGCGAGGGTGGTGGCCTTACTAAAATCTGACAAGGAAATATTGGATCCTAAAAGTTACAGACCAGTGTCACTTTTATGCCATCTCTTAAAGATGCTGGAGCGGATGATTCATAACCGTGTGGCTCAAATAACTGATGGAAAGATCATAAAGGAACAAGCCGGTTTTAGACCAGGAAGATCTTGCTGTGGGCAAATACTCAATTTAACGCAGCACATAAAAGATGGCTTTGAAAGAAAATTAATAACTGGAGCAGCTTTTCTAGATCTTACTGCTGCGTATGACACACTAAACCACAGAAAGTTATTGTGCAAATTGTATCATATCACAGGGTACTGTAGGCTGACAATGGTTATTGGCAGCCTTCTGCAGAATCGAAGATTTTATGTATCTCTAAATGGCAAGAACAGCAGATGGCGACTGCAGAAGAACGGCTTACCACAAGGAAGTGTACTTTATCCGATCTTGTATAATGTGTACACTAATGACTAACCTATCTCTCAAGATAACACGATTGTTCGTATATGCTGATGACACAGCTGTGGCTGTACAGGGATCCAGTTTTGATGAAGTATCCCAAAAACTATCCAGTGGTCTTGAAGAACTGGCTCAATACTACGATCCCAATAATGCCAAACCCTTGTAAAACACAAGTATGTGCTTTCCATCTACGCAACAGAGATGCTAGAGTTGATCTTGACGTTACGTGTCAGGGTAAGAAGCTAGAGCACTGTCAAACACCTAAATACCTTGGGGTTACACTTGACAGAACGCTCTCATTCAAACAACATTGCCGAAATACGAAGGCCAAAGTCTGCTCCAGAAATACCATCCGCAGGCTAACAAACTATGAATGGGGAGCTCAACCATCAGTACTGATAACATCAGCACTTGCTCTGTGTGTCTCAGCAGCAGAATATGCAGCACCAGTATGGGATGCATCCGCCCACACTAAACAGGTTGATGTAATTGTCAACGAGACTATGCGCATTGTTACAGGCTGTCTCAGTCCGACACCAACAGGTAATATGTACCTCTTTGCTGGAATTGCCCCACCCAGGGTAAGAAGACAGGTGGCAGCAGACGCTTAGAGAACAAAGAAAGTGTGACTACCGACACCCATTGAATGGGCACGTCACTCAGGCTCGGAGGCTCAAATCTAGAAACAGTTTCATCGCAAGAACTAAGATCCTTGATGGTTCGCAGGAAGATAAGTCTGTATATGGAAGATTGAACAAACCGGACTGCCAATAACGCCAAAAGAGGAAATGGCACCTGGAAACAAGCTTCCCTATACAGTTTGGAGAACACTAAACCGGATGAGGGCAGGTGTACCCAGATGTAAAACTAATCTGCGCAGGTGGGGCCTGCTAACTAACGATGACGACTCTCTTTGTGAATGCGGAGAGGTTCAGGACGAGGCACATCTGCTTACGTGCCGACTATTGCCGGAGCCCTGCAGTTTCAATGACCTGCTACAAGCCAACGACAAAGCCGTGGCTAACTATTGGAAAAACAAAACTTGATCTGGACACGGAAATGAATGAATGAATGGAGTCTGCATCTTTTTATGATTGGCTTTTTTTGGTCCAGTTTGACACCTCTTCAGCAGCATTTATAGTTTCTTGTTTGTTTGGTTTCTTGTTGGTTTTCTTGGCATTTGTTTTACTTCGTCACCATCAAGAGTCATGTTTGGTTCTCTGTCGTAGCCAGATTTTGCAGTATCGCCACGAGCATTGGCCATTTGATTCACTGTATAGGATCTTTCGTTTGTTCTCTCCAGTACTATCGCGATGTCAGAGGGGTCAGAGCCACTATTTGTGGATGGAAACCCCTTGTCTTTAAAAGTCCTGTAGGCTTTTGATCCCTTGCTAAATTATATATATATATAAACTAGCACCAGTAGAGGGAGGGGGCAGCCACTAGCCACTAGCCTGTGCCTCCGCAGCCACGGGCAAGTCCCCTAGCTAACGCCCTAGATCCGGCTATGCCGGCGTCATACAGGACAGTTGGGACGAAGTTCAGCTGAAAATAACGGTTCCGTCCACAGCGCAGCGCAGAAAGCATAGACGCAGCGCCAGCGAAGGCTCGGCGCAAATTGTACGCAAACTGTAGAGCACTTCATATTAACAAATAGGTAGCTCTGGACCGTGTTTTAATCCGTTCAAAGTGACCAGCGTGCAGCCCATAGGCCCATGCTCTTCCTCACATCCTTTGGTCTTTGGTATCCACGATCTCCTTGCTGACCTTCGTCATACCGTCTGCTCCGTTGGTTTTCTCTGTGCCACCCTGTCATGTAGGTACCCTAGGAACTGGACAGACTGACCAGTTGGCTAGAGTAGCTATAACTTGCTATCCCTTCTCCGTCGGCCATCCCGGGTGCAGATTTGCGGGTACAGATGCAATCACTGCTCATACAGAATTGGAACAGCAACTGGCAGGCAATTGCCCCAGCTAATAAATATCGCTCCATATAGTAGACTCCTGCAGCTTGGAGTTCTCCAAAAAATTGCTACACGTGCTGTTCGTTGACAAAATAATGTAGGTGCCTGGCTCGTATTAAACAGAGGATGGTGGTACTATGTCTGCTGCAGCCATCCTTCACGCGAAGCCAGTTATAGATAGAGCACTCGGCAGTTTCAGGTCTGCTTGTGCATATGACGCGATAAATGTACAGATTAATCAGACATAAGTTACATATAGGAATAACACAGAAGGAAAAGAAGGGGAAAAAATAATAAAAAAAACTTTCAGTGGAGTGTAAACTATGTTGTGTAGTTCTACATCTACATAAATTCTCTAAAACGTTCAAATGTTTGTAAATCTATCGGACCAAACTGCGTGGTCATCAGTCCGTAGGTTACAAACTACTTAAACCTAGGTAAACTAACCTACGGACACACACACACATCCATGCCCCAGGGAGGACTCGAACCTCCACGGCGAGCAACCGCGCGCTCCGCAGCGAGACGCTTGAGACCGCTCGGCTACTCCACCGCGGCCGGAGTTCTTCCTTACTCCCTTCTCGGAGGAAATCTGCTGTCCTTTGCCGTCTCCACATTGGTCATTCCAGGCTGACCCATGGTTTCGTTTCGCGCAGTGAACCTCCCCACATCGTGGTTGTGGAGCCCTACAATCTGTAGTTCACATCTTAGTGGAATGTCCGCTCCTCTTTGCGCTCCGTGATAAATACGGCAGTCCGCACTCGTTACGTTTGGTTGTGGCGGATGATCCTCGAATGCTTGACAAGATATCGGATTTCTCCATGAAAGCGGTTTTTACTGGCACCAAAACCTTCAGATAAGACAGATAGGTACCAAACGTTGTATATCGATAGTGTCAACCGAAACTTTCATATAATTCGTGCTATGTGCTGCTGTCAAGAACAACATGCGTAAACTATTATACCTAACCTACGGACCCGAGGAAAAGAATAACTGAGAGCTTATCTCGTTGCGCTACCGTGGTTTAGTTGGTAAGAGCGTTAGTTCATCGAATAGAGCGTTCTGGGTTCAAGCCCCCGCGTAGAGCCTTTTGTTAAAGTGCAGTACCTTGGAAATTGTTAAAAGGTATAACGTGTTCCTCACATGTAATAGAACAGTTTATATTTTATAGCGATGTGTTATCAGCAGTTTGCTCTTGCTTCGTTTATTTGAAAGTAGCAAATCTGTAAGGTTTATTAGTGGTTTCACAGAATAAATACAATCGGAACATACGTATAAATAACTGCATCGCACATAAGGCAGTATTTATAGTAATAATAGCAATAACAATACCATTATTTTTGTTAATGTTAAAAACAATAAGCTTAATTAAAGTAATACCAATAGTATTGAAAATAAGTACGAAAAGTTCAGGGATAAACACAAACACCACCATAGACATATAGTGTCGTTCATTTAGGAACGAATGTTTCACAATAGTGGTTGTGTAAAAAGAAAAGTTAAGCAAATTACTTTCGTGCACCAAGCAGATTGATGAATCCCACATTTAAGCAGAGATTGCAGAATGGAAGCTTGTTGAACACACAACTATCGACGTTTTAAAGGGTCTGGGTTGATAAAGTTTAGCCATTAACCCGCCGTGACGATGAGAACTATAGAAACGCAGAAAACATTGTATGGAAGCGACTGAAGTTTAAGAAGGTAATTCCGTTGCTCAATACTAACCTCTAAGGAAGAAGCCCGAGCAGCATCGGAGATTGTGCGAACCATATGCTTGCACATTCTGAAAAAATGATTAAGCGGCTAACACGTAAAGGTAGTTTGGTGTAATTGTATATTGTAATATTGTAATTTTGTCTTTTGGCAGTTTATTTTGTACATGCAGGTCACATAGAACAGTGGCGTCTTTGTGGGGGCCGCAACAGTCCAGTATTAGTTTCTCTCCACTGATTTGTTCTACTACTGCCTCTTGTAGAAATGCACTGAACAGTTCTTTGGACATTTTGCCGGAGGAATGAGTGTACAATTACATCGGATGCTGTGGATGTGGACTGACGTATTTGAGCACTCAAAGAACGTGGTTCCTGAAGGACGACAAACAGCATTGTAGCAAGTTTGCCTGTCAATGAAAGCAATGGAATAATTTTGTACATATGGGTTGTCGTGTGACTGAACAACCTCTACAATCTGGCTAGAATCTCTTAGCTGTAAGAGTGCGGACCACAATCATCTCCTGGTTCACTTTAGTCTGCATTGTTTGCATTTTGCTACAGTGCAAAATCTATTTTTCATTGCAGAGGTCGTGCGATGTGCTCAGTCATAGGGGGGTTGCAAGGATAAAGACCTCTGTTGGCGTGTATACATTTATTCCCTTCACCTCCAATAAGTGTTTTTTATGGCGGTGTTATGGACACACAAACTTCATGACCTAATCTCTGCTTGTTCTTTTAGTTACCTGTGGCATGGTTTCTGACCCACCCACAGCCCTTTTGGACAAGATGTGTGACACTAAGATTAGTGGTTTTCCAAATCCACCTTTCAGTCAGTCTGAAAGAGGAACTTGGAACTGCCCTGAGGTGTGGAACTTCTTTCACAGGTGGTTCCTACCAATTTTTGTTCGAAGCTGTTCTGGTAATTGTAAGTGGAAAGTAAGGGACATATTGTTTTGATTACTCAAATTCAACTTCTTTCATTAGTAAAACACATTGATTTGGCACTAATAAAACGTTTCTCTAGTTCCTTTTCGAGTGAGAAGGTTCACCTTAGAACGTGTCTTAGGGCCCAAGTATATAGAAGTGGTAAACTGTATCAGTCGGGTTACGGTTGCGTTTCATACATAAACCGTTATCAACTACTTAAAACTGTCCCATAAACTGTGATGTTAGTGAGTACTTATCCCTTTCTCTCACTTGGCAGTAACCATCCAACTCCAATGGAAGTGTACGAATCCTAGCGCATCTAGGGAGAATAAGGCGAGCAGTAATGCACATGTTGGTGGCCTCGTTGGTTCTGGAGCCAGGGAGGCTGAGTGTCTGTCGATCCCCCTACTGATGCCTCGTTCATTTTGTCTCCGGCATTTGAGTTGCTCTATAAACACATCTGCTGTGGTTTTCTTATTATTGCCACAAAATCAGCCATAGAATATTACTATTACCTCACATTTCACGGAGGCGGCGATCCAATTAGCTTAATAACTAACTACTCCCATAGCGGAGTGTAACCAAAGATTGGACTTTTCAGTCCTTTATTTCTTAATATCGGCTTGAATGCAGTATGTCATCTTCAGATGACTTCTGCAAAACTGTAGTTCTGTCCTGATCAGTTGTCACCAGAAATCAGGTGTCATAAAAATAGTGTTAGTGAGCCAGTGTGTTCTACGACAGCTTGACAGTCAGGCCAGCCTCACCCAAACGAATCAAACCTGCTTCTAAACGCGGCAACTGTTTAGCTCAAGTGACACGTCTTAGGGTAATTCCCAGCCATTGAAGAGAGTAAATGAAAAAGAAATATTCAAAACATCAGTCACATCAACTTATTTCAATTGAAAAGGTAACTACACAGAAGTATCTCCGTACAATATTTTCCGTCGCCAAGTGATCACACATTCTTTAAGAGCGACAGTTGTGGGTCGTGTTGTCGACACTATCTATTCATCAATGCCATGTCCCTCGTAGCTGGTATACTACTGCGTGTCACTACTGCGTGTCACTACTGCGTGTCACTACTGCGTGTCACTACTGCGTGTCACTACTGCGTGTCACTACTGCGTGTCACTACTGCGTGTCACTACTGCGTGTCACTACTGCGTGTCACTACTGCGTGTCACTACTGCGTGTCACTACTGCGTGTCACTACTGCGTGTCACTACTGCGTGTCACTACTGCGTGTCACTACTGCGTGTCACTACTGCGTGTCACTACTGCGTGTCACTACTGCGTGTCACTACTGCGTGTCACTACTGCGTGTCACTACTGCGTGTCACTACTGCGTGTCACTACTGCGTGTCACTACTGCGTGTCACTACTGCGTGTCACTACTGCGTGTCACCTGATGGCCGGCCGGCCGACGCAGAGGCTGTCATAGTCGGTCGCGCTGCGTGGACAATAAATTCTATATAGACTTCACATATAAGAACGCTTAGATCGCATTTTTTACTTCATACTTCAGCATGTGACTAGTTTCGACAACAAGTTGTCATTTTTAAACGTAAAATTAAAATTATAAATCCGTATAAAAGCTTTCAAAGGCACATGCATCTGGTGTACACAGTACATAAAATACTCCACCTGTGTGCTGGTTACTGGGGTACCATTGACATGCTTGGAACATTAACATATGGATAACACACAACGTAGGATAGTACATTCCATCAGTTACAAATTGACAACTGCGGAGTACATGGTGCCATACAGTTGAGGTTGCCTGGAAAACACACACATTGTATATAGTTAGCTGTTACAAAAGAAAAATATAAAAATGCAGTAAATGAAACAGGCAAAATGGAGTACGGACGACTAAGAAATGAGATTGACAGGAAGTGC
The DNA here is from genome assembly GCA_026315105.1 of Locusta migratoria. Taxonomy (NCBI): domain Eukaryota; kingdom Metazoa; phylum Arthropoda; class Insecta; order Orthoptera; family Acrididae; genus Locusta; species Locusta migratoria. The sequence continues at coordinate 592,036,654 of CM048746.1, forward strand.
GAAATGGCTAAGCAGGAGTGGCTAGAAGGCAAATACAAGGATGTAGAAGAATGTATAAATAGGGGGAAAATATACAGCCTACAGGAAAATAAAAGAAACATTTGGAGATAAGAAAAACAGCTCTATGAATATCAAGGACTCTGATGGAAAACCAGTTCTCAGCAAAGAAGGGAAAGCTGAAAGGTGGAAAGAGTACATAGAGCAGCTCTACAAAGGAAATGAACTTTGAGACGATGTTGTGGGAAGGGAAGAGGAAGTAGATCAAGATGAAATAGGAGATACTATACTGAGAGATGAATCTGACAGAGCCCTGAAAGACCTAGGTCGGAACAAGGCCCCAGGAGTAGATGACATACCCTCAGAGCTAGTAAAGTCTCTGGAAGAGCCAGCCATGACAAAACTATTTGAACTTGTGTTTAGGATGTATGAGACAGGCGAAGTACCCCCAGACTTTAAGAAAAATGTTATAATCCCCATTCCAAAGAAATCAGGCGCAGACAGGTGTGAAAATTACAGAACCATCAGTTTGATAAGTCATGGTTGCAAAATATTAACACGAATTATATACAGAAGGATGGAAAAGCTGGTAGAAGCCGACCTCGGGGAAGATCAGTTTGGGTTCGGGAGAAATGTAGGAACACGGGAAGCAATACTCACTTTACGACTTATCCTAGAAGATAGATTAAGAAAAGGCAAACCTACATTTCTAGCTTTTGTAGATTTGGAGAAGGCTTTTGACAATGTTTATTGGAATAAACTCATTCAAGTTCTGAAGCAAGCAGGAGTAAAATATAGGGAGCGTAAGGTTATCTACAACTTGTACAAAAACCAGACAGCGGTTGTCAGAGTTGGACATGAAAGGGATGCAGTGGTTGGAAAAGGAGTAAGACAGGGTTGTAGTCTTCTCCATTGTTATTCAATTTGTACAATGAGGAAGCTATAAAGGAAAGCAAGGAGAAATTTGGAGAAGGAATTAAAGTTCAGGGTGAAGAATTAAAAACATTGCGTTTTGTCGACGACATAGTAATTCTGTCAGATACAGCAAAGGACCTGGAAGAGCAATTGAACGGAATGGACAGTGTGCTGAAAGGTGCATATAAGATGATTAACAAGAGCAAAACTAGGGTAATGGAGTGCAGTGTAAGAAAATCAGGTGATGCTGAAGGAATTAGATTGGGAAACGAAGCAATAAAGGAGGTAGACGAGTTTGTTACTTGGGCAGTAAAATAACATATGATGGTCGCAGTACAGAGGATATAAAATGCAGAATGGCAATGGGTAGAAAAGCGTTCTTGAAAAAGAGAAACTTGTTAACATCGAATAGTGATTTAAGCCTAAGGAAGTCCTTTCTGAAGGCATTTGTATGGAGTGCCGCCTTGTATGGGAGTGAGACATGGACGATAAACAGCGCGGACAGGAAGAGGATAGTCTTTTGAAATGTGGTGCTACAGAAGAATGTTGAAGATTAGGTGGGTGGATCGCGTAACTAATGAGGTACTGAACAAAATTAGGGAGAAAAGAAATTTGTGGCACACCGTGACTAAAAGAAGGGATAGATTGGTAGGACACATTCTTAGACATCAAGGAATCGTGAATTTCGAGGTTGGACGGAAGTGTGTGGGGCAAAAACCGCAGAGGAAGACGGAGATGGATACAATAAGCAGATTCAGACAGATGTAGGTTGCCGTTCTTATGTGGAGATGAAGAGGCTTGCTCAGGATAGGGTACTGTGGATAGCTGCATCAAACCAGTCTCCGGACTGAAGACCACAACAACAGCTGTTACAAAGTCTAAGTAATACATATGGTCTGTTGAAGGCAGTTAATTACCTGTAGTAACAGCAGACGACCAATGTTAGCCAGCACACATCCCAATTACAACTGTGTACTACGAGAGCATGAACACAGCTGTCCATGTCTTACATTGGTCATGTTTACAAATTAAATCGTCACAGCGCCACCAGTCGGTGCTCTAGTCAATCACAAGATGTATTTGTTTCACAGATATCAAAATATGACTTTTGCAGAGCTTATATGTGCATTGATCTGTATTTGGTCTGTACATATTAGTTGCTACACCATGAATAAAATGAAAAGAGTTCTAAAATTGCACAATAAATTACATAGTTGTAAATACAAAGCGTGTTATACGATTAACAATAACATCGATTTATGCAACTGTAATACGATGTAAATAATTGTAAAGCAGACATACAAATGTAACTGGCCATTACGATAAGGGTTATACAACAAGGCTCTACACCAATTACTTACGTTAACGTCGTTAAACATGTCTATACAGTGTGTGTCTGAATGATGACCGATCAAGTAATCATAATCATAAATGACAGACGGAATTAGTCATCCGTTTAATTTACATTCGTAGCCTTTAGGTTTACGCATGCAGGTTACCAGGTGGAGCATAAAATACAATTAAACATTGGTTATAAGGTATCCAACCGTTTATTCGGATGTGGCTGCATGTTACATTACGTAATGGCTGCAAGTATCTGTAATAGAAAGTGATAGGTTATCTGACAGTGTTAAGTCTCGGTTGACAAATAGCCTTAGGTCTAGGTGTAACCTACGGCCACATCCGATTAAACGGTTGGATACCTGGCAGCTCAGCACATCCGGACATACTGCAACATGTTTTGTTCACCATCAGGCATTTATGCGTACTTACCCGTTAGTTAAGGGAATTGTCTTAGCATCGGTTTTGTTCCGATCCGCTCTAGTGTGGCTGTTGTAGTTTCAGACGGAAAGCGGTGCTAGTGAGTGAACAGAAATCGATGCCCACCGGTGCCTTCCGCTAGCGTAAAGCCATGTCTCGTCTTGTGTTCTGACTGAAATCACGGCCTATATGGATAGCAGATAGTTACTTCACTCATTTTCGTTTGACATGGTGCAATACACATTTTATAAACCACTTGATCAATCATGATTACTGCATCAGACACTTCATCTGCATCCATGGCACAACAACGAATTACGAAAATAGGTTTTCCATGCTGTAAATTACGAGACACATTGTAATTTACTCTTCAGATGAGCTCCTTGTAGACGAAAACGTAAATTTCCTTTGATTATTGCTTTTTAGACACGAATTAATTTGTTTGTCAGACAATAATCGAAATGGCACTTAAACGGTTTTCAGTCATAGGGAATTGTTTGTGAAGAAGCCAAAATGTGTCAAATACTTGTGTCTCGGAGAGGGAAGTGTATTCAAGTAACTAATGGGCCATACATTTCGTAACAGTGGAAATACTTCAGCAAATGGACTGCTTAGTTGTATCATATAAACTTGTGTAATGGATGTCACTTCAGTTGTGTAGCAGACGGTTATTTGCCTAAGTAATTATTTGCAGAATTCATTATTTACCATACGATTTAAGTTTGTCTTTACTTACCCCCATTCAGACAGGTGTATCGTATAATGGACTGAGCAGACAAACGAGTGTTTCCTTTCAAATGTCAAGGGTTCTTGGTTCCAATCTCTGCTGGTCGTAAGAACAGATAATACCGACACAATGTCAGCGCTTGATAAAATTCACAAGCACTACCACGTTGTACAGCTGATAGACAGCGTGAGGCCGTGTCGCTTTCTAAGCATCCCTACTGTTCAAAAATGTTCGTAGCACATATGGGACTCAACTACGGGGTCATCAGTCCCTAAGCTTACAAACTACATATGAACTAGCTAAGACTAAGGACGGCACAAATATCCATGTCCGAGGGGGGATTCGAACCGCTGACAGTAGGGGCCGTGCAGACCGTGACTGAAGCGCCTCAGTCCCCTCGGCCACCGCGACCGGCCCTACTGTTCCGGTATACAAATTCTATTGTCCAACATTAAAGATGCTGATGCTTTGCCGGGAAACGTGAAAAGCACCTTACCGATAATTTTTATTTCAGCATGCCTCCATTCATGAGTTTGTTCTAAATAAATTCCCAGCAGGTCCATTTTCAACTATCAAATTAATCGCACAGGAATTATCCTAGTGTAACTGCTAGATCACTCGACTGATTTAAGTAATATTCAATTTTTGTATGAATATGTCTCTGAAAGCGACGTCAATTTTATTGTAGTCCATCTCCTGTCATCTTACTGAGTACTGTCTGAATGATCTGACAATTGCGTTAATTCTGTGAAGGGTTGTGGCAACTGTGGGACAGTGATGAATGAACACAAGCGCAGCGATATTCACCGATGAAAGGAGGGCGCGGATGTACTTTCCTCCTTATGTGTCCCCATGTCTATATATAAAAATGGTCTGTTGGTTTTTGTATAGCCTTTAATCTTCGAAAGTTCTTGACCCATTGTTTTGTAATTCTGACACAACGTTGCATTCTAGACCAGGAAGGTTTTTAGGTAAACATTTCTTGAATATGTTATATATAACCTATAAATGCGTTACTTTTGCGATTTTCCGTGCATAACTTTTTCCAGTTATAAAGTTCGTATAAATTCATGACATATATTGAAAAATTTGGTATAGGAAAACCTGTACATATTTTATTAGAATGTTAACATTTCAAAGGGAGAAGGAGAGGAGAATGTGGACTAATACGGGAGGTGGTTTTGGGCAGAGAGAAGAATGAGCAAAGGTGCAGCGAGAGGGGACAGAGATAAGGGGAGCGGAAAATTTCCATCAACACGGCAGTAGGAAATTACTTATATAAGAAATCAATGGTTACTTTTCTTTTCCATTTAATTTGTAACAAAATACAGCAACGCGTGGACGGGTACAGCTAGTGCCATAGTAAGTAACGCAACGTTCTGTCACAAGCAACATTTGATGTCCGAATGAAGGGTATTTATGTAGGAAGGGAAGAAAGTCCTGGAGCTGATGGTGTCAAGTCCGGACTGCTATTACGGAAATGCATCATCAGACTTCGCAACCCTATCATGTTGATTTTTTCACACTGACACAAGGGCTGTGATAAGAGAGAAGAAAATTTGATATGTTTCTCACAAAAGGCCTTTACTGTGTACCTCTATCGAGTGCAGAAAAGCTCCTTATTTGTTTTCGTGTGTGTGTTGCATGAATTTTGTTGGGTTAAATAGCTTCTCTTCCTGTGTTGGGTAAGAAGAGTGTCATCGGTATAGTCTCATTTTGGTTACGAGAAAACTGTGCAGGTAGTTCGTAAAATACTCTCGGTGTTCTTGCCGCGTCAAATATGGGTAGGAGCCCAAGCTTTCGACTATATCCTCCACACTCGTCATCAGGGGTAAAACTGACTGCCGTGAACTGGAGGCTTCCGCTTATATAACCAGGAGACGGCTTCTCATTGGCTAACTTACGTCACAGCGGTAATGGCGCGTACTTGGGTGGTGCCATCAACCACCTAGAATTTTCTAGCGCACTCTATTCCGCGTTGTTAGCAGCGCCATCTCTCGCAGCAGGCGGTAATCTGCGGGAAGTACTAAAGGTTCTGGGAGCCAACCTTTGTTCCTTCTCCTTCTCCAGTGCTCGCTTCCATGCATTGCTGAGTGCATATCCGGAGTCTCTATTGATGTTATTATCGCGTAATCTGATTTCAATTGCGTCCCTGATGACAGAATCCCAGTAGTTGGAAGCGAGAGCCAGTACTCTCGTTTCTTCAAACAAAATCGGATATTTATTTAACAGGCTGTGCTCAACCACCGCAGATTTTTCTAAATGTCTGTATTTCAAGTGACGCTGATGTTCAACGCAGCGTTCAGAAACAGTTCTTATTGGCTGCCCCCCCCCCCCCCACGTAAGTTTTGCCACACTCGGACGGAATGCTGTATATACCCGGTACTCTCAGACCGAGGTTGTCTTTGATGGGTGGCATCATTTCTTTCATCATCTTGGGAGGACGAAAGACAGGTCGGATCCCCTGCCTATTTAGGACTCCTCCGATTTTACTGCTTGTTGCACCGCAGAATGGAAGCGGCGCGATGTGTTGGTCCTCTTGATTTGTTGAAATAGCATCCTGTCTAGGTTTCCTCGACAGTGTAGACCTAATATCACGGGAGAAATATCAATTCTTTCTGAAGACTTTCTTCAGGTGGTTGATCTCAGATTCGAGGCGGTTTTCGTCTGAAATAATCCTTGCTCTGTGTACCAAGGTGTTCAGCATAGCTGTCTTCCGAGTGGGATGATGAAAGCTACGGGCATTCAGATACAAGTCTGTATGCGTCGGCTTTCTGTACACAGTGTGTCCAAGTCGTCTATCTGATTTTCGTTCAACCAACATGTCTAAGAAGGGTACCTTCCCGTCCTCTACTTCCACTGTGAATCTTATGTTGATGTATTCCATTCAAATGATCCACGAACTGCTGCAGTACCTCATTCCCATTTGGCCAAACTAAAAATGTACCGTCAACACCTATAGAAGTAAGATGGACGAAAGGGAGCACTGTTCAACGCTCGTTCTTCAAAATCCTTCATGAAGTAGTTTGCAATGGCTGGTGACAGTGGCGAACCCATGGCTGTTCCGTCAGTCATTTCATAATAATTTCCACCATACAACAGGTAGTGTTTCGGCACACGGCGTTCAGAACCAAGACGACGTCTTCCTTTTTGTGTCTTAGCGAGTGCTAACTTGGCCGCCTATATTGGAGTGGGCCGCTGTTTACAGATGCATTCCTTGCGAGTCTCGACACATTGAACGCACTGCCTTTGGCAACTATTTTACAAACGTAATACATTCTCCACGATTTTAACGAACTTAATGCCGGTAAATAATATGACCTGTCGACGGGTTAAAAATGTGTTGTTTACTTTTATTTGTTGTTTCAATGACTTTATAATTTTATATATTTATGCAATATTATGGAAAACGGTTTTCTTGTGAGTAAATAACAATCTTTAATTGTTATTTACATAATGAAGTATCTTGCAAATTAAGTCTTGACTGTTCTATCAAGACAAAATTTGACTGAAATAGTGGAGCTAAGCCACGCAACAATCAAAACAATAATTCTTGTAATTATAAAATGACAATTTTCCCTTAGAAGTTTTTGTTTAAATTCTTCTCACAAATTTCTTCAGTATAACTCACTTGAAAATATTACAATATACTTGACAACTAAAATTCACAAGCAATGCAGCTGCTCCTAAAGCAGAAAGGTATAAATTATTACGATCCTTTGGTTCCTGCGTTCCTGGCGTAGCCTCCCGTGGAGAGCAGAGGTGGCCGGGCGGAGACCGGGAGTTGGACAGCGCGGCGTGGCGAGACGACGGCCGAGAGACTCCAGCAGCTTCCAGCGGCCACTCCGTTCCTCGACGGCGGCGTGGTCCACGACGCCTTGACGTGGCTGTAGGGGCAGTATTTAATGCGGCGCGGAAGGAGACACTCGAAGCTGCTCGGCGGTCCGCGGCGTGCTGTGATAGGCCGCTTTCGCGTCTACTTCCCTCACGTCAAGTAGTCCGTCGTGTCGCTAATACTGCGCCGGCGCCTGCGGGAAGGGCCCAGCGACTTCTCTCGACCACGGCTGGCCTGCGTGCCTCGTGACGTAGCTGAGGCGAGGCGAGGCACGGGGTTTAAGCAGGGTGCGCTCGGTGACACTGTTGCGCCGTGGCGCGTGTACTGGCGCACCTTTGTCTGTTGCCGTTGCGCGCCACGGCACATAACATTAGCGTTCCTTTTATCAGCAATAATAGTTTCCTTTATACGTGAGGACGCTGTTCACGTTGCCGCGGATGCTCTACACACACAATATATAGATGATGCATTACACCATACTTCACGGCAGATCGATGGCAGCTCATTGGGACCACGAGACGCGAGTTAAAGTGATCGGCCTGATCGAGGATGGGGGTGACACATGTAGCGTGCCGAAAGTGACGGCGAGGCGTTGCTGGAGTGAGTACGTCACCACTGGACGCACCCGGCGTGCAACGGGAGTGGGCGGCAGCGGTATCCAGCGAGGTAGTCGACCGACGCCTGCTCGACAGCATCAGCGCCGAATCTTTCATCAGCTGCCGGCGACTGGGTGAGGTGTTCCACTTTACTGGGAGTGCGAGTTTTCGAAGAGCTGCTGTAAAGCAGCGCTTGACTATGGAGCAAAAGATTGACCGCATGGCTTTTGCGGAAGAATATGTGTGATATTTACGGACGAGAGTCTTTCCTCCCGTTAGTAACGCACCAGTTCAGGTGAGAGATAAGTAAATTGATTTCGAATATTATCATATAAGCAACGGTTTCATATAAAAGCAAATTGTTTTTGTTTAATATTTAGACATATATGATATTGCATTTGTTCAATAAAATTTTAGGGTGGGCCAAAAAATCGATTTTTGAGTATCGGGTTGTAATAGGGCTCGAAAGTGAGCGGCTTTATTAACAGCAGACGCTTTCGGTGTTACTAGGTTACGCCAAGTTAGCGATTTTCCTCCAGATACCTAGTCGAAAGAGAACGCAGTGGACGCTTTTCTGTTAGCGTTATGTTTCGGCTCGAGGAGCAGGAAAATTGTGGGAGATTTGAGGGGATTTACAACGCCGAAGGCTACGTTGGTATTCTGCAGAATATTATGAAGCCAAGCGTTGAGATGCTGTACCCTCAAGGTGACGTCTATTTCCTGCAGGTATGGACACCAAATAGCAAAAGTATTTTAGTTCCCAAACATTAGTCTATTAAGTTATATATAAACAAAAGGAAACCATCTAACAATTCTTTTTCTTTTATTCTTTCCTATTTTTCAAGTACTCCGTCATTTTCTCCCGTGTTGTATTTTACTTATTCTGTTCAGGTTGTTTCCAATTTCTTATTTCCTCTTCTTTCAATAGCTTCTAACTTTGTTATATTCGTTATTGTGGTTAGTTCATATTTGATGTTTGTTTGTAATTATTTACTTCTTTATTCATTCTATTATTGATTTATTCTTCCAGAAGTATACGAATAATGGTTTATTTAGCCTTTATCATCCATTTAATCACCCCGACTGATATTTTTCCATATTTTTGTAGGTCTCATTACTATGGATTTTCCAACCGACTGTACTGTCTGTTGCACACATTTCCTTTCTTATAATAGGGTATTTGACTGTTTTCTGGAAATCGTTTTAAATTGTTAATTGTCATATTATGATCCGAACATGCTTTTTTACCTCGTGGATTTCAGTACTTTTTTTAAAAAAGAAATGAAATTCAAATAATTTGAAAGCCCGCCAAAACGCTACATTTGAGTCACGTGATGCCTGTGACTTCATACAACACGCTGCTGCTGCTGCTCTCGTAAGATAAACGAATACCTGTATATCGTTTGGGCCGAGGCCTCGTGTTTGGGCGTTAACGTTTGCATAATGACCTACAAATATTGCTTAGTTCCGCACTGTACCAATAGATCTGTCAAGACTCCAGAAAAATTGTTCTTGCAAGTACCAAAAAATGAGAATATATGCAAAAAGTGGTTGACACTGGCGCGAAGAGATCCAAATGAAATAGCGGCTACTTCATGTGTGTATTTCTGTGAGGATCATTTTGATCTAAGTAAACTATTATTCCATTGGTAAACTAAACTGTTTAGTATCATTCTCTTTTTCTGCAAAGGTGTAAAGTAGTATTATGTGTAGGTTAATGACCTGATGTTTACATTTGCGAAGTAAAACTTCATAATGTTACACGCCTACGATTTATGTGTAATTAAAGCCGTTTTCTAATATATTTGGTGAAAGAACAACTGATTAACAAGAGCAATTTATTTTAATATTGCGTACCAGAAACAAGTTAAAGTAATGAATTGTAGTTTTCTCATATTCCGTGCTGGATCGTCACGTTGCGGAATGAGAGACCTCCCGCGTCGGGTATGGATGTGTGCGCTGTCCTTAGGTTAGTTTAACTTAGGTGAAGTAGTTTGTAAGCTACGAGCTAATAACCTATAGCAGAGTCCGATAGATTTACAAACATTTGCCCCAAAATATAAATGTCGAGGCATTTTAAATCACTAGGGGAATAACTGAGTATGTAGGTCGCATCAAACCAGTCAGAAGACTGATGACTAGGGATGAAAATGATACATCGATGTTCTGAAAACATCGATGTTTTGACCAAAAACGTCGACTTTAACACCGCTGTTTTGAACAGCGATATATCGCCGATGTATCGGTGATCTAATTCGAAAACTATAGACACCGTTAAACCCTGGTTGTAAGCATTTTTATTGTATATTACAAGGATGTTATAAAACATTGTATGTTATTTACATTTCCATCTGATTAGAAAACTAAGGAAGAAATGTTTGGATGTTTATTTCCGAATAAATGACAATTTTAGAATATTTGGTTAGGTTACAAAATAACAAATGTTCAATTGTTTGTTAAGCTTAAGGGACTTAACTGCGGGGTCATCAGTCCCTAAACGTACAAACATGAATTAACTTATACTAAATGCAACACAAACATCCATGTCAGAGGGAGGAATCGAACCCTCGACGCGGGATGCCGCGCGATCCGTAACGTGGCGCTCCAGACCGCTCGGCTATTCCAGTGCGGCACAAAATAAATTACTAATAAATTACTATCCTCAAAACGAACCACTAATTATCTTCTCAGATGGGTAGAGTCGAAGAACGAAGTACCTTCACACGAATAAGTATTTCTGTATTTAAGACATAAAAGAATGTTCGAATGTTTGTAAATCTATCAGACTCAACTGCTTGGTCATTAGTCCGTAGCTTATAAACTACTTCAACTAAGTAAACTATGAAATAAATCGCAATTTGCGATAGTTACGGATCACTGTGCTAGGTTTTGAAGGAAAACCAAACTTAAACAGTGTTACCACAATTAGACTCTATCGTGCTGTCGAAACTTCAGTTAACATCAAACAAACATCAGCCGAAAAATTCGAGACAGAAGACAAGAAATTTTAAGTACGTAAAACACACAGATCTCCATTTCTGCTACGTACATGTTTTTGTAAACGTAATAGATTAAATAATAATTTATAGGTACCTAATGTTTGTTTAATTCTTCTCCACATCGACGGCTAAGAAAACGTGCAATACGTAAGCAAAACGCAAGTTATTTCACACGTAATCAACACATAGATTTAAATCCCAACTCAGCACAATACGTTGCGAAACGTCATTTCCAACTTCGCTTTCATTCAGATGTGCTATTTCGCTGTGTATTCCTAGCCTAGATAAAGAACATATTGAGGCCCATATTTCACATTTTAATACCAAATCACAAACACTCCGCCGCTAACGTCATGTGTAAGTCGGGTAGTGTAAAGAAACAGGTAATTATTTCCAGTTTATTTGTGTTTCAAAATGTCTCTGACAACACACCTTACTTTCAGTTACTATTATACCGACAAATAAAATCATTTCAGTTCACTTTCCATAATATTTCTGAAAAGAATGAAAACATCGATATTTTCAAACATCGATATTTTCATAGCGATGTTATTTAACATCGATGTTTGTTCGTCTGAACATCGACGTCTGATCATCGATGTATTTCAGAGCGATGTTGCATCTTTACTGATGACGCAAAAAAGTTTTGTATTTTCTAACAGATGATTGGCTTATCCCGAAACTGATCATAAATAAAAATTTGCTTCAGAGAGACCATGTGCTGTCTACCGAATATTCGTAATAAACCTATTCCCATCACACTCTTGTCCAGGCTTTGGACTAGCTAAAAGGCAGAAGTAAATTGCCATTTACACGTTCTTAAAATCATTTTATTTTAATTATTTTTATATACATTTTTATTTTATTTTTATTCTGGTTGTAATTTTTTAAAAATTATTATTAACCTCTTTCCACGTTCTGTTGTCTAACAAGACACCTACGAAGTTACTTCATAGTGGCCAGCCACATAGCTTTCCTCGTTGGTCGTTGATATCTCCATACCGAGCCTATAAGCTCACAAACTGTATCAACCGAACACTAAGATATTCAGAATCGCAGTCATTCTCTGAGGTGGACAAGGTCGTTGTGACTGCAGGCAGACTGCGTTGATAGTGTTTCAGGTAAGGGAGGACTCCCGGGGGTGAGGGTGGCGCGGACACAGGAGCGGCTTAGCTGCAGGTATGTCGTGACGTAGTAAACAGGTAGTTTCCAGTCTGGGTGCAAATGTCACAGATTTTTGGTTGGGTGCAAATGTCACTGGGTGCAATCGTCACATATCCGAGCCGACTGGGCTATGGTATTGCTTCTGCAGCACAAGTATCTCGCGTCTCCAGCCTGTTCACATCACAGGTTTCTCTGCATGATAACTTTTTTAAATATTTGTGAAAAAATGTTCTGTTTATTTTTTCTTGTATTATTAATTCTGAAAAATGGATAAAAAAATTCAGACATGGTTTTTAACTGTTCTCATAAGGAAAAATTCTCCTAAATGTCAGTCGAAATACATGGGATGGGTCCATTATCACCTGTTTCTTATATGCTTAAAATCCGATGTCACTACAGTGTGAGAACAATAGTATTAAAATAACAAAATCAATTAACTGTTAGCTGACTCGAAAAAGTTTTGGTCACCCCCATGTTTCCTTAGATATTCTGCTGACAGTGGGCGGGGATGCCTTGTTGCTGCGGACAAGCCCACCAAGAAGGAAAATTGACAGACGCCTCTGTCCTGTAGTGTCTGAGGCTAAACTAATTCAGCGTACTTTCCTTTCAGTTAAACAATAAAATTCGAAATGAAAGTACTATAATCCAGACAAATAAAATTGTCATCTGATGATTCAGTAAAATGTTCATCGAAACTTATTTCCCCTTACATTATATATAATCTGAAATAAATATCTGATAGCTGGGTAGAGTTTTTTGAACGTGGAGGTGGGCTGAAATATAGTATAGCATGACGCATATGAAACCGGTGCATCTCACGTATGCCTCTAGCCACCAGTTGCAGCCTTTCTTATAAGCAGGTAACTGCGTGTTTTTACTGTCACTGTTCCGAATTGTTTTTTACTTAATTCATTCTTAATTTAATCTCAGACGTGAGGGTACCACTTTTATGTGGGAGACGCTGTGTAGAAATGTTATCACATTGTGGTACTAAATTTTTCGAGAGCTACAAAAGCGAAAATAAGAATATATTTTGTATTAGGAGTAGATGCATCCATAACTGTAATTGTAGTTTTTAGCTTCTTTTATCATCGCCAACTAGAAAGCCATTAAGTATAATGTTAGAATATTTTATTTCAGTCCATCAACACTAAAGTAGCAGTTTACATTAATTTTTTCCTCTTCTACTTCCAAACACGAAATATATAGTCCATTAAGTGATTAGTGTGGATAAAAATCCAGTTTTATGCCTGTCATAAAGTCAAGTATGGCCTGAAGTAAAACGTTAGCAGATCGTTGTCCATTGTAATCGGTCGCCACCCAAGAAAAATTACGTCATACTTGTTTTCAGTGCTTCACGCTATGCTCAACAGCCGCCGAGTTCGTAGGCTTGCGATCGCGGTATGACGCCGCTCAGATAACTCGCAATAAATTGTAAAAGGAGGTAGATATCGGTGCGACTACTATTTCAAAAACTTTTCTATACTTTTGGCTCCATTTCACTTGCTGTACTGTATGGTCTAAAATGCATAGAACAGTAAACTGCCGGAAATCGAACTTTTTCAATACACAGTTTGTAAATCAAGCATATTTGACAAAATGCATCATTTGAAAACGATTGTTACGAATTTCGAAAAGGTGAATGGTTTATTCGAAAGCTAGGATTTTGTACTACCATGTGTCTAAAAGTTAGATGTTTTTAACCGTATACTTTCATCAAAATCGAATGAGGAGCGTTACGAAATTAGAAACTCTCGTTGAATGAAAAGTACACTTTATATTTTTTCACAGGCAAGGCAAAGGTTGTCAGGAAAAACTAAGTTGAAAAAACAATGTGGCGTGGTCTTATACACCGTCAAAATTTTTTACAATTTGAAAATCGAAAAAGTTGATTTTCCCCCTCTTTTTCATCTCGACTCGGCCCGGCGCGCAGTGCGTGCGCCGACTAGACGTCAGACGGCTCGGCACGAACCGGCCGGCAGTGTGAACGCACCCTCAGGCCCGGCGCACACTTGACGCAGCACAGGCAGAGGAGAGGCAGGGGAGAGCTCAGTACTGGCTCACCGCTGGCCGAGCACAGAGCACGCAGCTATGTCTACTGCGAGTTAGTCTATGCAGTTAGATTACGACTCTGATTCGGAATTCAGGAATGTAGTTTTGTTGTACAGTGCACAAGAAAACAGATCTCTATGGAGAAGCAAGTACATGCAAAAGCGAAAAACACGTGGGAAATACGTATTGTCTACAGAAGTTTCTGATCAAGTGTTCAAGGAAAGCTTCCAACTAAATAGACGGCAGTTCGAAGAGGTACACACATTGATAGAAGACATAAGAAGAAAAGCAAGTTACATGCGGGAGCCCATACCTACAAAAGAAAAATTAACTATGTTTAAGGTATATAATTGAAATGTTTTTTTCACTCAATATTTATTGAACTTTAAAGAAATAAATTCCATATGAAAACTGACACAAATAGTACACATTATAACATTGCTTATAATTAATTATGCTCTAAAGGTTTAAACTCTATCTCAGGAGTGTACGATAATGAAGTGGCAGACGAAGTGTTTTCAGTGTTGCATGATTCACGTTGAATAACTGATGTACTTAAAATCCTTTCTTCCGTTTCAGACACTCTCTGAAACACTTTTTTCTTTACAGACTCCTCGTCGACTTTCGGCATATCTTTTGTAGACAGTTATATCGACATGAAAAACTGTTATAAGGCGTCATTTTCTTGGTGTAGTGATCTTTAGTGTAAAATCTCTTTTCCTTGTTCTTTCCTCATAGCTATCACTACTTTCAAGAACGATTTACTTCTGCATTTTTCTTCCTTTTCTTCACTGAAAACGGCTACCAGGGGACGCAGGCTGGCCGCTGCAGGTGGGGAACAGCCGCGCGTAGCTGCCGACCGCGTCCCCTCAAACACTCTCACATTATTTTCTCGAGAACGGATACAAGTGTGACTCTCGTTGAAGCGTTAAAAACTATTTCGATATGTTAGCTACATTTCATATGCAGTAATGTATGGTGTAAAAAGCACCAAACGCAAACTAGCCAGCGACTACTTTTTTCACTGCAGACTCTTCAAAATATGCGCAGCATTGTACTTCATTTTTTATTATAACAATAACTATGTACAATAATGAAAAGAAAACCTCCCCAACGTCATGCGGTGGCTTTTGCCTGTATGATACAGAAAAATAATTTTTCTGTAGCGAGTAGTTTCTGCAAAATCGATTGTGGAAGCTGCGTTAGCGCAAAACACGCACAAATCGGAAAATCGTGTTTTTAATTTTTTTACGCAGAAAGTGTTACAAAAAAACTAAATACAGACCGAAGGATGAGGCTTATATTCGTCTACATAAAACAATTTTTTTTTCGAAGCATATCAGATGACTTGAAATTTCCACTTTGCGACAGAGGTGGAACAGAGGCGCAGGAAAACTGTGCGCCTCGGACAACCGGACAGAGGCGTGACCGAGGAAACGCCTGCCCTCCGCCTCTGCTGCGTTAAGTGTGCGCTGCCCCATTAGAAAGCATGCGTTACAGACGGACGGAGGCCTCGCCTCTGCCTCTCCTCTGCCTCTGCTGCGTAAAGTGTGCGCCGGGCCTTATAGTAGTTCTGGAAATCAGCTTTTTTAAGGCTGTACATATAATCTATAATATGCCACTGGTTTAATATTTACAAGAATTTTGAGTAAACTACGAAAATTTTATGTGGCTGGTACCAGAGCTGCGCGCTCTGGATATCATGACCGTGGCATAGAGACCTGACAGTCCTCGGATCTTCTGTCTGTCGGGTGGAGTTCGGACGAGGGGATCAGTCGACCGTCCCTCCCCCCTCACTGGGAGCGATTGTCAGGACACCGGCAGGCCTACCCCAGCGATAAGTCAGTGTAATTAGCTATGGCATCTGGAACAACTTAATCCACAGCAGAATATGAACGAGTTATTCTATAATTATGAAAAGACTGTTTCTCCATTCAGAGCACAATTAAATGAACACTATAATATGCATTTTAACTTTAGCATACACCCTCCCCTCCTTTTCACTTGCCCATGGGGGTACAATGGCGGTATACGGAAGTACTGCTTTACTTATCTGCTTGCTAATTTCATTCAGAAGATTGGATAGATAGCTCAGTCAATTAAAAAACATTAAATAGTGGTTTCAGTTGAAAGAATGACTAGGCCTACTTTGTTCAGATGATAGAAAAACTGAGTGCTTCACTTGAAAAGAAAGGATGAGTAATTGAAGACCTAACATTCTAAATGTGCTAATGACCAAACATAAAGTTCTGAGATATAGCAAAAAAACTCTGTTGTTTATAATACGTAATTAATACAAACATTTTATGGTATTATACTGTTTAACATCCAGTTAATACAAACTGTACAGCAAGTTACGATAAAATTGCATTGAATTAGCGAGAAGAAGAAAGTTAAAAAGTGAAAGCAGAAGGTCTTCCACGTTGCGTTATTCAGACTAAATGGCTCAAGTCCAACAGAGGTCTCAAGCTGTAACGCTTGACGAATTATATCTAAAAATAGAAAATGAAAAACGTGAAACCAATATCTTCAGTTCGTAGCATCATTACACAAATCAGTAAAAAACTGAAGATGACTATGTGGTATAAAAGGTACCGTAGCAAGCAAGGTTTTTTTTTCAGCCGACAATCGTGGAACATGTGGCAACACTGAAAGTTGTGTATGAATGAAATCGTCCACAGTTTTGCCTTTCCTCAGGGTGTTTACTATTCCAGGTGACTTGAATTTGTGCAGCAGAACTGATGTGTAGCTTCGTTGTGTTGACCACATTATCAGCAGCAGCCTGGAACTCAGTGAAGTTCTTTTCTTCCATTCTGAGTGTTTTGAATGGGAGAGACGGGCGTGTTGAAGTAAATACTTCTTGTAAATCATCAGGTTCGTAAAATTTAACTACCTTATTGCACTTTTCTATTAAGGCAAACTTTGTCACAAGATAGGAAACTGTGGCCTGAAACCAGATACAGTCAAATAGACCACAAGCCACTGCGAATATATATATATATATATATATATATATATATATATATATATATATATATATATATATATATATAGTACACGGCCACAGCAGTTGTCACTCAAATCACAAGTTTCTTTTTGTTACCAGTTACACTGACAGTAACTTTTAGTGCAATTCAAGACGTGGAACAGACATGATGCTATGCTGTTAGCTCCTCGAGACCCTATACCCTCATGCCATAAACACATTATTGATTATTGATTAAAGAGCACATTAAAATCGAAGAATGCTGTGCAGTTAACAATGCTATCTGTCGGTGCCTGTAGAAACCTCTTAAATTTGTCATATGGCTAAGCGCTTTTAGTATAATATATTTACATTGATGTAGCACCTTTAGAGCGAAAAAACACAATTTTGAAAAAATGGTACTTAGCACATTTAGAATGTTAGGTCTTCAATTGTCAATGTACAAAGCTGCAATACAGTCGCATAGTTTCATTCGGTTCCTTCCACAGACTGCTTTCACTCGAAAAAATAAATGAGTAACAATCCAACCGACACCAAACTGATCGTTTGATTCGGTTGCTTCCACAGAGGGGTTTCACTCAAAGGAAAGAATGAGTAAATCCAACCGACTGTGTAGATTTTTTCATTCGGTTCCTCCTACCGACTGGTTTCTCTCATAAGGACGAATGACTAGTCTGACCGACTGGTTTCACTCAAAAGATCTAATGAATTATTCAGCCGATACGTCGAACTACAGCCGAATGAGTGAATTGTTTTCCAACAACCGAATGAGTCAATTGTTTTCATTCGGTTGTTCCCATCACTAGTTCCTAGTCTACCATCATTCTTTAACGGGTTACTGAAGTTGACAAAGTCTAAGAATGATCTCGTGGCTCATGATCTGATGATGATCTCTTACTTAGAGTTCATTTCATGCTCTGCCGTTAATGTAAGTGCTGCAGTTTCCACACTACCCTGGAGGTACACAGCTCAGTGCGTTACCCTATTTTTAAAAGTGGTGGATTCGCCTGCAGCCATATTTCCACTAATTCGTAGAGAGCTTCAGCAACAATTTATTAATCAGACTTAAGAACAAGGTTGCCTACTTTGCAAGTGAAAGATTTCTTAATGTCGGTAAAACTGCTGAAGTATGTAAAACATTTTTCATGTATCAGTCGCTCACGTAGTCTGCACTTTGCACTTTGACAGCCATTTACTCCTAAACCACAGTAAAGACACATTCCATATTGCCAGACATCTGCAGTAGGTTAACTTGCCAAAATAGTCTGACGTCTGATGTATTTATACCATCAGTGAGTGACCTCCCCTAGAGACATCATATACATATAATTTATAACAAAAATTCCACAGCTGGAATTATCTTTTTGTTTTGCGTGTTGCCACTGAACTAATTTAAAGTCCCTGCAAGATACTTTGTCGAACTCTGTTATGTAATTCCAAGACCTACATAGATTTTTGAAACTTGTCAAGCACTCTTCAACATTTTCACTTTGCGCTTCCAACGAATCCAAATACACCGCTTCTTTGAGTTTCAAGTTGACTGCAAACAAACACCAGTGATTGCCATGTGCATGGACTGGAAAAAATATCCTATCAAAATCATTCACATTTTTTTGTAAATCGGATTGTTGCTACTAATTCTTCTTTTCCATATGCAGTCAGCAATCAGATACCCAACATACAAATCTTTTGGACGGCTCTGGAAAATAATTGCTGCACAGCAATCTATAGCAAAATTTGTCAGCCAGTTGTTATCGAAGAGCGACTTGTAATCCTCACTTCTCAAAAACAGCTCTCTTTGTGGCTCTACCGTGTCTGAAAAAGTGGCAACAACAAAATCTTCTTCGCATCCTTTCCTGTACTGGGCTGGATTTCTGAACAGGCCATTTGGGAAACGATCTGGTATACATTTGGAGTCAATATTACTCACGGTTGTCGAATGAGAAGCACACGTTAGTTCTGACAAACAATGATCAGAATATTGAATGGCCGATGAAAACTTTTGATTGAAATAAGAATATTTCGGCTTCTCTTTCCTTTGCCAAAATTCTCCTGTATATGGATCATCATTATGTCGAAGCATTGTTTCCCTTTTCGTCCCTTTTGCCTCTCCAGCAACTCGATCCCAGCTATGAATTCTGATCTCTTTCAGACGCGACCTTACTTGGGTCTACATGATCTCTACGAAGCGCCCGACCTTCTGTTTCTGAAGTTAAGGAGAGATCCTGTTTTAATCTGCCCAAACCAATTTTCAACTGTAGCATTACTGAACCTCGTAATATTTTCTCCACCAGGCAAGACGTTAATGGTAATTCCAGACCACAGAGCCACAAATGGCATATACCTCTTTAAAATTTGTGTGACACAATCATCATCATTTAAAGGATTCTTGACGGCATTGCTTTCCTCACGTGTTTGTACTCGTATTTCCTCTACCTTCTTTCTACAAAATCCAATAGAATCTGCTCCTTTTGTACAGTGTTGTTGCTGGTGAATGGTCTTCGGGCTGTTCTTCCGGCTTTTCTTCAGCTTTATGGCTTGATGAGTATAGGTCATGGTCATTCGTACTGAATTGCTTTAGCACATTGAAGGATTACTTGAAGTAATATCAGTATGTATCATAACCGTGATGAAATTTTTAAAAATACAAAGCACCTCATCCCACTTCTTTGATGAAACCATAGAGGCCATACACACCATAATAAATTTCTTGTTTGTCTTTGGAAGGTTCTGTTTCGTGAGGAGCATTGACAGACTCTTCATGAAATGTGCACAACAAATATGCACTGTAGCTGAACATTTTTCCTTAAAAGAGGAAGCTTGACAAACAATGTCACTGTACATGAAGTCAAAGTATATTTCCTTGATACAAAACGTTTCTAAAATGGCGTATATACTTGCCCAACTCCAGTCTACCACAATCCTTGAAACAACTGGCCACTTAATACCTTTCTTCACACAATGGTGTTTGAAAAATCGAAACAACGATGAAATTGAATTAGCATCATGCGTGGCACTAGCCATCTCGAGCAAGGGTAGAATTCTTCCACCAATATTTAATACTACAGCGTAATAATAAATTCTTTTTCCTCCTCTCCAGGCTTCCCTCGAACTACACAGCCTCTTGCATCGAAATACATTGTTGAGTGCCTTATGTTTTTCAACAAAGTGACCTGCTCAGAGCAAAACATGAACACCTGCAGTGGCACAGATACATGTTCTATGTACCTGTCCTCTGCGTTTTGGTTTGGGTAACGTACCACCATATCAACATAGTTATTATTATCCAGATCACCGTCACAAAAAGCTTCTGATCTGGCTTTCTGCAAAACAAAGTTCGTACATTTTGAAAATTACCATTTAATTCTATATCTTCATTACAAAGAAAATTTAACTTAAGATACAACTGCCTTGGAGTGACATCTTTAAGAATTATTTTCATACTTTCTCTCTCAGCAACTCTAAAAGCATAAAACTGATTTCTCTGATTTGCGTGATTTCCGACTTCATAAGCGGCAGATACAATAACTCGCACAACGCCATTGTTAATAATGCAACCGAATTTGAAAGTAGTAAAATTCTTATATTTGCACTTACCATAGTAAACAAAATTATAATACTGCTTGTACTGTTTGCCGTTTGTGTAACTTTTGAAACAAATGACACACGGTAGCTTCATATCACCAAGCTTTAGTCTGAGCCATCAAGAAACTCATTTTTTTTTACATCAACCCAGAAGTAAAAGTTCTAAATCCACAACGCCTACTTCATTGTTGAACGATACTGACTGACTGTTGCGACAAATTACTTTCTTGCAAGACGTAGCATTAGACTATTTAAGGTTATATTTCGCCTTCTCCCGTATTCCACCCGTGTTGTTCTGCCACCATTTATTCATTCGACGCACAATTACCTTTCTTGCAGAATGCTTTGTTGCACTGATGACTACTTCGAAGATAGTGATCCCCAAGCATCAAAGTTATCAGAGCTCCCGCCTCTTCGTTTGATCAGCTGCGCAATATTTTTAGCTCCAAAGTGAACGTCCGAAAATCCGCTGAAAACCATTACGTTGCAGTAACACAAGCGTCTCCGTGAACTGTGCTGGCGGGGTCTGGTACGCGACGAGGTGACACTTGAGGACTCGCCATCGAGATTGGGGTGGGGGGAAAATACCCGGGACGTCTCACTGGAAGCGCAGCTCTTCAAACAAATGGTCGGAAACTCCACTAAGGCAGTCAGCCAACTGCGACTGTACTGGATCTTCTGACATGATACGCATGTGACTACAAATCGCATTACCAGCTTCTAGTACGGTCAAGGTAGCGTAAAAAAAATTAAAACGCCAGAAGTTTCTACCAAATGCCAAAATGTATAATAATCCCTCTAATTATGTGTCAAAAACTTGCACCCTTTAGCTCTGGTATGGTAAAACTTCGAAATGTTGTGGGCCAAACTTTATTTTGCAAATTCATTCGCGAGCCGCGACTCTCATTGGCTAGTTAATCTGCCTTAATATTTTCTCACATAGTATTTGGAAGTGTGTGCTATGGGTATACAGAGTGTCAAATGGCGACGGCTAGTAATTCTTTAGTTACACGCCCTTGAATGTGGGACGGAAAGGCAATGCCTTTCTACGCCGGAAATTTTGAGGAATGTCTAAGAATCTTATTTCGTAATCTGCTCGGTAATGCGTTTTCTTACTTCATCACTTAGGACCTGTATGTTTCTGATATTCGTCAGTAGTGTGTTAGGAGTCGACGCCAAACAATTTTTTCGTTACTTACGTTTGAGCTTACTATGAACGGCACTTCGGTGACAAACAGAACTCCTATTTCTCTCTTTAATCTGCCTTGGTATGTTGTCAGGCAATACTTGGATGCGTATGCTGTACTTCTACAGACTGTTAAATGACGACAGTAAACACCGCTTTGGTTTTGTTTCCCAGTACCAAACGGGAGAATCGTGCCGACTGAAAGTTTGCCGATTTTTAATAGGCTTATGAGCTTTGAATATCTGTATGTTTTATCAAATATAAAAGAGGAAGTATTTCTGCTGCTTCGAAAGTTCGCAACGTAGTTCAGGTAATAGGATTCTGAATGTTTTGTAAACTGTGTTTCACTAAAATAATGCGCATTGCTTTTTGTTAAGATTTTTTTTAATGTGGAGGTTGGCACTACTTCAGGTTCAGGAACTATACTGACACGCTCTTCTTTCTTTACTCTTCTGTACATTTTGTTTCCCATTTTCTCCTGGAGGACAGTATATCGGGCATATTTCTCCAGAAAGTGCAACTGGAAGGGGAATAGCTGAGTGCATTCTGAAGATAATAATTTTAACATTGAGGTACAAGCTATTGGCTCGCTTGCGCCTGGGAGCTATACCGCGCGCATGCACAAGGAAAGACTGTCTATTCAGCAATAAAACCGCAGCATTAATATAATAGAGGGAATATACTTTGATGGCAAAAGAGAGTACACTTTCGCAGTGTATGTACTGTTCCTGTATCCATTTACTCAATACTGGTTTATGGTTCATTGTTTGTTTTGACTTCATATTTTACACTAGGTTACTCCCCCCAGGGGGCCCACAGCTCTTTTGTGGTACGTGTGTGGCGCGCACGGGTCCCAGAGCCATTGCAGCCTTTTTTCCTGCTTTCCCCAGGCTGCATTACCCCTCCTAGTTCCCCCTCCTTCCCATCCCAATTCCTCCTTCCCACCCTCTCCAACCCTGTCTCTCGGTGGTACTCTGGATGACGGCTTCGCTATCCCATGGTACCGATTGTCCTGCACTTTGGTTTTGTCTGCTGTGTACACCGGTTTTTGGCCCAGTTTGGTCCCCCTCGGGGTTTGACCTTCCATACCGAAATTGTCCGATAATGTGTGAGCCAATTGGGGAAGAACTCCCGACCTAGCCCCTACGGCGCGGGTCCCTATCCTTTCCTTTCCACTTCCTTTCCTCGCTGTAGCCCCCATCCCCCGCTAGGTCACCAGCACGTGTAGCCAGTCCGTGTGGGGGGGGGGCTGTTATGTACCCTTTGGCTGAGCCCCCTGACACCACAGGGATCACACTACTGGTGTCTGAGCTGCGACCTCTCCATGCAAGCCAAGGAGTTGATGCCTGTCCTCGGGGGTATCAGAACTCCCGGCAATGGCCATCGTGCCAGGTGGCCTTTGCTGAGGCTGGGTGGCGCCCATGGAGAGAGCCCTGGTTTCGGAGTGGGTGACACCAGGGCGGACGTCTAGCCCCATGAAAAGAGTTAGACTCCAAAATGGTCGTGCATCGGCCGTCTCTGAAGACAGGAAGAGATCGTTTAATGCTGCTACTGCGGATAAGAGGATGTTTCCCTCCCTTGCTACCCCTTGGGAGGAAGGCCAGGCTCGCCGGTTAGGAGCAAAACCTTTTCCTCGCTATCTCGTTTGCTCAAGGACTGATGGAGGAACTTTTACTACCACCAAACCTCTGTTCTTTGTCGAGACCATAGAGGACAAGTTTGGTGAAGTGGAATCTATGGGTAAGCTTAGATCTGGCTCATTACTCATTAAAACAGTGTCGGAAGCCCAGTCTGAAGCTTTGCTCGCCTGCACCACCCTTGGCGACATTCCAGTAACAATTGTCCCGCACAAATCCTTGAATATGGTACAGCGTGTGATATTCCACCTGGACCACCTCCTTCAAACTGATGAGGAGCTTAGGGCCTATCTCGAGCGGCGTGGTGTACATTTTGTTCGCCGCGTTCAGAGGGGACCTAAAGATAACCGCGTCGATACTGGGGCCTTTATCTTGGCCTTCGAGGGGGACACACTCCCAGAGAAGGTCAAGATAATGATATATTGATGTGAAGTGAAGCCCTACATTCCACCTCCCCTGCGGTGTTTTCGATGTATGAGGTTTGGTCATATGTCCTCTCGCTGTACAGCAGTCCCAGTATGCGGTGATTGTGGACGCCCACCAGCCGGCCATCGGACTCCCAGTCAGTGAGTTCAAAGGTCGCCCAATCCTCGTCAGTACCAGACCTAACTGACAAAAGTCCTCTCTCTGGGGTGGGTCCTGCCCGTCCCACACGAGAGGAGAAGGAGAAAGAGAAAGAGAAGGAGAAGAAGAAGAAACCAAAGTTACAAAGATAAAGCCCCTCCGGTACCACCGGAGGTGCCGACTGTGCTTTCGCAACTCGCTCATCCCATTGAGCCCGAGGCTGATCAGCTATTTATGGATGTTGTCCCTTCTTCTTTGGTGACAGACGCTGACAAAGCAGCGTGACAGACGTTATGCCATTCACTTCCCGCCTAGATCCTCGTGATGTGATCATCCAATGGAACTGTAATGGTTACTACCGTCACCTCTTGGAGATTAAACAGCTCATCTCTCTCTCTTCTGCGGCCTGTGTCGTCCTGCAGGAATCGAGGTTTATGGATGCACATTCGCTGACCCTCCGTGGGTTCCGTGCTTTTTGTCGGAACCGGGTTGGTCCCCTCCAGGCGTCTGGTGGGGTTTGTACTTTGGTCCAGACAGATATTGGCAGTACCTGGATTCCTCTCCAAACTCCATTGGAAGTGGTTGTTGTCTGGGTTCACTTGGACACTCCATTGACCATTTGCAACCTCTACCTTCCACCTGACAGGCCACCTACACTCACGTCCCTAGTGGCCCTCCTTCAGCAACTCCCCCCTCCTTACCTCATCCTTGGGGACTTCAATGCCCACCATCCTTTGTGGGGCAGTGCTTATACATCTAGACGGGGCTGCCTCATAGACCAGTTTCTTGCTGACCACAATCTGAGCCTTCTCAATGATGGTTCCCCAACTCATTTTAGTGCCGCTCACGGCACCTTTTCTGCCATAGACCTCTCTCTCACTTCTCCTTCTCTCCTTCCTTTATTTCACTGGTCGGCGTATGACGACCTCTGCGATAGCGACCACTTTCCGTTGATCCTTTCACTTCCCTCACGCCTACCACGAGCCAGGGTACCCCGCTGGGTATTCCGTCGTGCTAATTGGCCGCTATATACATTCCAGGTTGTGTTCCCATCTTCCCCCTCAGGCAGTATAGATGATATTATAAGCCAACTGACCAACATGATTACCCAAGCTGCCAACGCCGCTGTTCCCCGGTCGACAGGCCCTCCTACTCGCTGGCCTGTCCCTTGGTGGAATGCAACTGTTACCGCAGTCATTCGCGAGCGCCGTAGGGCCTTGCAACATCTTAAGCGCCACCCATCGCTCGCTGGTCTAATAAATTTCAAACGTCTGCGTGCCAGAACTCGTTACTTAATCAAACAAAGTAAGCGGACATGCTGGGAGAATTTTGTCTCCTCGTTGGGTTCTTCTGTCCCTTTGACAAGAGTGTGGGCTATGCTCCGATCTATCCAAGGTAGCTGGCGGCCGTCTTCCGTCCCTGGTCTTGCCCTGCCTGATGGGGTCTGCACAGAGCCATCTGTTGTTGCAGAACATCTTGCAACTCACTTCGCCAATGTATCAGCAACAACTTCATATCCGGCGACCTTTCTCCTTCAGACACCAGGCCGAAACCTTCAAATTAGGCTTTACTTCTCATCAGGTGGAACCATATAACGAACCTTTTACTGACTGGGAGCTGTCGCTGGCCCTCTCCTCTTCTCGTGATTCAGCACCTGGCCCTGATGATATCCATAATCAATTGCTGAAACACCTTAACCCCTCACAACGACAATTTCTCCTAAAAGTTTTTAACCGTATTTGGCTTCAAGGGGTGTTCCCCTCCCAGTGGAGGGAGAGTATTGTGGTCCCCGCCCTCAAGCCTGGCAAGGACCCGTCGGCGCTGGACAGTTATCGACCAATAAGCCTGACAAGTGTCCCCTGTAAACTACTTGAGCGGATGGTAGCCCGCAGATTATGCTGGGTTCTTGAATCCTGGGGACTTCTCTCACCTTACCAGTGTGTGTTCCGGGAGGGACGATCCCCTATTGACCATTTACTTCGACTGGAGACTGCGATCAGACAGGCCTTCTCTAAAAGACATCATCTGGTAGCAGTCTTCTTCGATCTGCATAAGGCGTACGATACTGCTTGGCGTCGTCATATTTTACGTTCTCTTCATGACTGGGGCCTCAGAGGCTCCTTACCAATTTTTATCCGTCAGTTTTTATCCCACCGTCTGTTCCGTGTCAGAGTTGGCTCTTCCTTTAGCTCCCCTCGGATGCAGGAGAACGGTGTCCCCCAGGGCTCAGTGTTGAGTGTTACACTTTTTCTAATCGCCATCAATGGGTTGGTGAGCTCTGTTGGGTCACTGGTAACCCCGGCATTGTATGTCGACGACTTTTGCATATGGTACAGCTCTTACTCATTAGCCTCTACTGAACGTCAGCTCCAGAGCGCCATTCGGCGGGCTTCAGTGTGGGCTACGTCCCATGGTTTCCAGTTTTCCTCATCAAAAACGAGGGTGGTGCACTTTTGTCGTCGTACTACAGTTCACCCTGATCCAGAACTGTTCTTGGGTAATCAGCGCCTGGAAGTTGTAGCACCGCATCGTTTCCTGGGTCTTCTCTTTGACAAAAAATTGACTTGGGTAACCCATATTCGCCACCTAAAGATTAGTTGTATGAGGAAACTCAATGCCCTACGTTTCCTTGCTCATTCATCTTGGGGTGCAGACCGAACAACTATCCTCCGTATCTATCGGGCTCTAATCTTGTCCCGATTGGACTATGGGTGTCAAGTTTCTGGCTCGGCAGCTCCTCCTGCCCTGAAATTATTAGACCCGGTTCACCATTATGGTGTCCGCTTGGCTACAGGTGCATTCCCGACTAGCCCGGTCGACAGTCTCCTTGTTGAGGCGGGAATCTGCCCTCTTCAGGTCAGGCGGCATCAGCTTCTGGCGTCTTATGCCATCGCCATCCGGCAATATCCTGCTCATCCCGCTTACCAGGTTCTTTTTGCATATGAAGGGCTTCGACTCCCTGATACCCGGCCGTGGGCGGGCCTTCCCTTCGGACTGCGGCTTGCCTCTCTTTGCCAGGATTTCCATTTCCCTTCGTTAGATTGCGCCCCCCATTTTACTGCACGCACACCTCCGTGGATGGTGCCACGACCACTAATTCGGGCGGATCTCTTCCAGGGCCCAAAAGCATTAATTTCCCCCATGGTCTTTCGGCGTTTGGTGCGCCCAGTACTAGAAGAGTTTCAGGGAGCCTCTATCTTCTACACTGATGGCTCGAAAACAGCGGGCCACTCCGGATATGCTTTTACATCTCCTGTTGGGGCGGAATGCCATTCTCTGCCAGAGGCATGCAGTGTGTTTACGGCAGAGCTGATGGCGATTTATAGAACCCTCTGTTTTATTAAACATTCTGCCGTGGAACGTGGTTTAATCTTTGCTGACTCCATGAGCAGTCTGTAGGCCATTGATCGTTGTTTCCCCTCCCATTCTTTAGTTATTTCCATCCATGAACTCCTTGCTGACCTTCATCGTGCTGCCTGCTCCGTTACCTTTCTCTGGGTGCCAAGCCATGTTGGTATTACAGGGAATGAAGTGCTGACCAGTTGGCTAGATCGGCAATTACTCGCTGCCCGTTTCCCTTTCAAATTCCGGGTGCGGATCTGCGGGTGCAGATCAGATCTTTGCTTCACTCCTCATGGGATAGCATTTGGAAAGCTACTGCCCCTTCCAATAAACTCCGCACCATCAAAGATACGACTGCAGCTTGGAGTTCATCTTTACGCCCTTCCCGGAGAGAATCAATTGTCCTCTGTCGCCTCCGTCTTGGACACTGCAGGTTGACCCATGAATTTCTTTTATAAAATGACGATCCACCACATTGTGATTGTGGAGCCGTACAATCCGTGTCTCATATTCTGACTGAATGTCCTCTCCATTCGACACTTCGTGGCGACTATGGCCTACCGCCTGCACTGCCTTTAGTTTTGGCGGATGACCCACAGATGGTTGATCGCGTCCTTGCCTTCCTCCGTGAAAGTAGATTTTATTGTCAGCTCTAGGACTCGCTTGGTCGGGGAGAGTGGGTTTGTGATTCTTGGCTGATTGTGGGGTTTAGAGCCTTATCCCCATCAGCCCCCCCCACTCTTTTACATTTTAATGTAGTTTTATTTCTCCCTGCTCTGGAGCTATGATAAGTTGACCACTGTGCCATTAGTACCTTGTGGTTTAGGCTAGAGGTCGCTTCCAGAGCTGTGGGATCGGACACTGTAGCATTTGCTGCCCTGGGTTGGTCTTAGTCTTGTTGGCGAGTCGCTTTTATTTCCTAGTGTAATGGTCTTTTGGCTTTCACCTATTTTTGTTGGGTTCCGTGGCGTATAAAATTTGGGGTTGAAGGAACTGATGACCTCGTTGTTTGGTCCCTCATGTCCACCACCACCACACTAGGTTACTGACTCCCCCTTTTTTTTCCTTCTAAGAAGACCAGTAGACCTGTAAATCAATACGTTTTAGCGGCTTTTCCGAGGAAATTGATATTGTTTTTCGGATCTCCTATAGCCTTAACGTGAGCGTTGTTCTGAGATGGAGTGGTGGTGTGACTATGGTTTGCTGTTATCATGCGGACGTGTACAGAACATCGTTGTAATACGCCATGGAAAATTATTCAAAAAAGGGCTTTTGTCGTAGTACTTGCATTAATAAATTTTCTTCGAACATGAATTATATTTCTGGCAGGTAGTTACAACCTCACGTATGTGGATAACATTCGCTTAAATCCATACTGATCAGGCACTTTTCGATCAAAACTTTGTAGATAGAAGAAACGAAGGCTCTTGCAATTTAAAAATTATTTCGCGAACATGTACTCCAATTTGCAAAACATGTGTTGTTTCTTTTTGCAGGCAGGTTAAAGGTTTGACTGAAAATGTGTAAAGCAGGCAACTTGCGTAAGACTAATAGAGAAAATATTTCGTGGGAAGTTTATATTAAAAGAATAAATTATATTTTGCATCTGTTTAATGTGCCTACTTTCAGAGTAATGATCAGATATGCGTAGTTAACATCAAACTTGATCACAGTAATAATAATTATTGGAATTTAAATAATCTATGTTTACGGGTATCGTCTGTTTATTCCATGAAATGTGGACATTACGCTAAGAATTAGTGTTTGTTACTAAATATTGTTCCATATTTTCTGGCACAGCAAACTATAATGCCCAAGAATATACTGCAATCTATTCGGTAACAAACGGACTACACATTTGAAGAAAGTCTGCTGTAATGATGGTTCTTTATTAATAAAATTACTGTCTAAAATTATTTTCGATAATCTTACATAACATACACTGCTTATAATGATATGGTGTGTTGTTGTGGTTGTAGTCTTCAGTCCGTAGACAGGTTTGATGCAGTTCACCACCACGCTACCATATCTTGTGCAAAACTTTTCGGCTCTGAGTAAGAAACATAGCCCACATCCCTCTGAATCTACTCGCTGGATCCATTTCGTGGTCCACCCCTGCGATTTTTATCCCACACGCTCATCTCAAATACCAAATTGACGATTAGTTGTCTTAGAATGTGTCCTACCAATCGATCCTGTCTTTTAGATATGCCAGAAATTTTTCTCCCCTATTCTGCTCAGTACGTCCTCATTTACTTACATGATCTACCCTTCTACTCTTTAGCATTCTCATGTAGCACGAAATTTCGAAAGCTTCTATCCTCTTCTGGTCCGTACTGAGTTATCGTCCACACTTCACTGCCGTACAGAGCCACACTTCAGACAAATGCCTTCAAAAAGGTCCCTATCCATTAAATTAAAAGTTTCTCTTCAGAAATAGGGGGAAGTCGGATAAGATGGCGACATTAACGGTTATTATATTTTTTCTAGCTCCTACGTTGAAATCAGATATTTACGGAAAATGATTACTCAATGTATCTTGTTTGTAATAAAAATCTTTAATGTTTCCTAAGACAGAAGATTTCTTAGGTGGACCTATTTTTGTTAGTGACAGTACCATTCGTCGACTTGCCCTACAGGTAGGGTAAGATGACGAAATGAACATTTAATTTAGGAAAAAAGACTTTTTAATGCTGCATATCTACTTGTCAAAAGAGACAGACACATAACATTTCTCCTTTGCAGCCCTGTAATTTATTCCTTTACATTGATCGGAGCCTTCTTCATCAATATGTTTCTTTACATAGTGACCTAAAGTAGCTTCAGGGAAGTTTAACTTCCTAGCGGTGCCTTTAACAAGCTTGCCATATCTTGCCGCTTTCACTGATTCCTTGCTCCATTTATCACCCTTTCTTCACCCTGTGAACTGCATAATTGGTCATCTTAACCGCAATCGGCATTTTGGATTCAGACTTGTACATGCTGTGACGATACTGCTGGCCCCTTCATCTCAATGTTGTCGTGCGATGCAGTCTGCCTGGTCCTCTCATCTCGGTGTCATCCTACGATGCCGTTTGCGTCGGGTCCGGAGTCGTGTGGTTCAATGGTGATAGAAGTTGCGTGTGAAGTCAGTTAGAAACGATATAGCCAGCCTAGGAATCAGTGTAGAACAGTGTCTCGGTGATACTGTGATTAAAACAAGTGATAATTAATGAAATCTAAGAGATTTGTATAAGACGTTTCCAGATAATTCTCTAAACAATACTTTTGTCATGGTACATTATTTTAATAAATAGAGAGACGAAGGGTAAAAACTTTTGTAAAACATAGTCATGAAAATAAATGGCATTGTATATAGGTTAGGCGCATAAACAAGTTGTGTTGGCCAGCTAATTGTGTTATTTTGACTATTACATTATCAATATTGAATTCTTTATATATATTGACTGCTGTGACATTTTGAGTACATTTTGTGAATGGCCATGAGATTTGATAGTTCAATATATGTTAAGAACATGTATGATGTACTCATTAACTAATTAATTGATATTTAACATTGCACTTTGTTGTCAACAGAAAGATCGGAAATTTCGTCTTAAAATACATGCGCCATCTAAAATGATTGTATGTATAGTTTTCATTTTATATTGTCATTATTTTTGTATACATGAAATGCTTTACTGTTATTTATTCATTGTAAATTGGTATATTCAATTGTTATGAACAATGGATAATGTAAGGTCATTATTGCCGATGTTAAATATTTGCCTCACGGCCTTGCGTGGGGGAGTTTAGAGTTTCAGTCGTCTGTGAAGTGCTCTGGAAGCTATGTCAGTCTTTGTTTTGAAATGGAAGTACTACAGTTCTGATGCATTGTTTATGTTTTAAAGTTGTAATTTTTGTGGTGTTAAAGAAGTTTGATTCAAATTAAAGAAGTGAAAAATTGTACATACCGAGTATTTATTTCTACCACGACGCCCCAGGAGAATAATGTTGCAGCGAGCAGAACCCCCATACAACGTAATCTTGAAAAGATGAGTATTCTGTTTGAAAGTGGTAGAATGTAACTGTAATTACCTATATAGCATAGAAATGTTTTAATGCACAGTCTTACACAATAAATTCCATTGCACAAATGGGGCCTTCGCGGCCGCCTTCCTCTTTTCATTCAAGCGTTTTTGGCGGATCGCAAGTTCCGGGTACGGGTGGGCTCTGTTTTGTCAGATACCTTTTGCCAGGAGAATGGGGTACCAGAGGGCTCCGTCTTGAGTGTGGCGCTCTTTGCCATTGCAATCAATCCGATCGTGGACTGCCTTTCAGCCGACGTCTCCGGATCTCTTTTTCTTGACGATTTCGCAATTTATTGTAGCGCCCAGCGGACGTGTCTCTTGGAGCGTTCTCTCCAACGCTGTCTTGACCGTCTGTATTCCTGGAGCATCGCAAACGGCTTCCGATTCTCCACTGAGAAAACTGTATGTATCAATTTTTGGAGATACAAGGAATTTCTTCCACCTTCTCTACGTCTCGGCCCTGTTGCTCTCCCTTTCGTGGAGACTACGAAATTCTTGGGACTCATGTTGGATCGGAAACTTTGCTGGTCCACACACGTGTCCTACCTGGCTGCCCGTTGTGCCCGATCCCTTAACGTTCTTCGTGTCCTCAGTGGCACATCATGGGGAGCGGATCGTACCGTCCTGCTTCACCTTTACCAGGCCATTGTTCAGTCGAAGCTCGACTATGGAAGCCTTGTGTACTCTTCAGCACGGCCGTCGATTCTCCGCCGTCTCAACTCTATCCACCATCGTGGATTACGTCTGGCGACCGGTGCATTTTATACCAGCCCAGTTGAAAGTCTGTATGCCGAGGCTGCTGTATTACCCTTGACCACTCGACGTGACATACTCTTGTGTCGTTATGCATGCCGCCTACGGTCGATGCCCAACCATCCCTCTTACAGATTATTTTTTGACGACTCACTCGATCGCCAATATCGGTTGTCTGCGATTGCCTTGCTTCCACCGGGAGTTCGGTTTCGCCGCCTGCTACAACGGCTAGATTTTACCCTTCCTTCCACCCTTCGGTTGAGCGAAAGCCCATTGCCACCGTGGCATCAGGCCCAGGTTCACACATACCTCGAACTTAGTTCGCTCCCCAAGGAGAGCACTCCGGATTTGGTATTCCGCTCGAGGCTTGTCGAACTCCGTTCGCGGTTCGATAATGCCGTATTTATTTACACTGATGGTTCCAAGAGCACTGCCGGTGTCGGATCTGCCTTCGTCGTCGGGGACAACCGGTTCCAATACAAGCTCCCTGACCGGTGCTCGACCTTCACGGCTGAGCTTTTCGCCCTCCACCAGGCCGTTTTGTATACCTGCCGCCACCGCCAACCTTTCTATGCCATATGTTCTGACTCCCTTAGTGCCTTATTTACACTGATGGTTCCAAGAGCACTGCCGGTGTCGGATCTGCCTTCGTCGTCGGGGACAACCGGTTCCAATACAAGCTCCCTGACCGGTGCTCGACCTTCACGGCTGAGCTTTTCGCCCTCCACCAGGCCGTTTTGTATACCTGCCGCCACCGCCAACCTTTCTATGCCATATGTTCTGACTCCCTTAGTGCCCTGCAGAGTCTTAAGGACCCTTTCTCGAACCATCCTCTCGTGTATCGGATCCAACGCTCCCTCCAGTTGCTGGCGGATGACAGCTGTCACGTTTCTTTCCTGTGGGTCCCTGGCCATGTGGGTGTGCCCGGGAATGAGGCCGCCGACACAGCAGCCAAGGCAGCAGCTCTTTTGCCTCGCATGGCTGCCTTTTGCGTCCCATCGGACGATGTTCAACGGGCTCTTCGCCGGAGTATCGTGTCGCAATGGCACAGTGTGTGGCTTTCACTGTACAACAATAAATTGCGAACTGTCAAACCGATCCCGACCGCTTGGAGGACATCCTCACGCCCCTCTCGGCGGGAGGAGGTCATCCTGGCTCGGTTGCGGATCGGTCATTGCCGTTTCAGCCACCGTCACTTGCTATCCGCCGAACCTGCACCGCTATGCTCCTGCGGTGAACTGCTGACAGTGCGACATGTTTTACTGACTTATGTTCATTTTAATCATCTCCGTGTAGCCCTTCACTTTCCGTCTACTCTGGAGGAAATTTTAGCTGATGACACACGAGCAGCTGCTCGGGTTTTGCGTTTTATGAACTTGGCCAACCTATCCAAGGATATTTAACCCTTTTAATTGTCTTTTATCTTTCGTTTTTAGCCTCTTGTTGATGTTCTGACAGTCACCGTTTTTTTTAAAAGATCATAGCGAATCAATGTTCTTGGCTGGGCGCTAATGACCATAGAAGTTGTGCGCCCTAAAACCACAAAAAAAAAAAAAAATTACACAATAAATTCATTAAACCGTTGTTAAAACGTCAATAAGTCCACAAGGTTTAAGATGAATCAACTGATACTCGTTAATACAAAAGTATAACTTGCATGAAACTTTAAACCGCAAGGAAATTGTTACAAAAGTATCATCCACTTCGTAGCCTCAGTTTTCAACAAACAAAATGACCGGGCAGTTCTATTTCAAGAGACACGACTGCAGAGCGCACTAAGGAGCGGTACCATAGTGCACGTTAAACAATCTGTAGATTTATCGGAGAAATTCAAAATTCGTCATCTTAGACTCCTCGTCAAATAACGCGACCTTCCCCTACTTTTCGTCCCATTGGATTCTACACTTTATATCTTCATTACTCCGGGCATCAGAACTTACTTTACACCAAAAAGTAACTCAACCGAGCGATGTAGCGCAGTGCTTAGCACACTGGACTCGGTAGGATGGTGGTTAAAATCCACCTCCAGCTATCCTTGATTTAGGTTTTTCTTGATTCCTCTAAATCATAGCTGGCTAATGTCGGCATATTTCCTTTAAAAGGGCACGGACAATTTACTTCATCGTTAACCGGACTGATAACTTGAGTAGTCTAGTCCCTTCAACCAACCACCCCCTTCCCCCCCCCCCCCCGCCCCACAACCCACAAAACTCATCTACCACTTTTAATGTCTCGTTTCCTAATCTATTACCTACCACATCACATGATTTT
The DNA here is from genome assembly GCA_026315105.1 of Locusta migratoria. Classification (NCBI taxonomy): domain Eukaryota; kingdom Metazoa; phylum Arthropoda; class Insecta; order Orthoptera; family Acrididae; genus Locusta; species Locusta migratoria. Next base: position 592,071,094 of record CM048746.1, read on the forward strand.
CTTAGACATATTCCATTACTTTTTTCCTTGCTATGCTAATGTTTATAATATACCATCTTTTCAGGATACTGTCCATTCCATACAATTGCTCTTCCAGGTCCATTACAGTCTCTGACAGAAGTAGTACGTCATCAGCTAATCGCCAAGTCTTTACTTCTTCTCCCTAACTGTAATCCTTTCTCCACATTTCTCCTTGCGCTCCTTCACAACCTGCTCAATGAACGGACTGAACAACATTGGGGGGAAAAGCTACAGGCCTGTGTTACTATCTTCCCAACTACTGCGTCCCTTTCATGCTCTTTGGTTCTCACAAAAGCTGACTGCCATTTGCACAAATTGTATACTACCCTGCGGTCGTGCTGTACAATGATATGAGTAGCTTGTTATCAAATGCGGACATCTGTCGTTTGCAAATAACGGAGATAAACGCCATTTTTTATTACGTAACGTGGAGTTAATGCGTCTGCATCCTGGTTTGGTCATAATTTAGTTGCAAATAATCCCCATAGCAGCATGGAAATAAGTTTCGTAATAAAAATGGCGTTTATCTCAATTAACGGCATGGTAACTTTGGACTGTGGCAGCTGCACTTCTGTTAGTTCCTTAATACAGGAATCACGTTAGTGGTGTGAATGGTACTCATTATACTTCAGTTAAAAGCCTGGCATTCAGTAGAGGTTCCTCCTGGTTGGGTAACTGTTCCGATGGCCTTAACAGCTCTAAACTGCATCGCTTGTTCTGATTCATCTGCCGGCCGCGGTGGCCGAGGTGACTGAGGCGCTCCAGTCACGGTCAACACGGCCACTACGGTCGGGGGTTCGAATCCCCCCTCGGGCATGGATATTTGTGCCGTCTTTAGTCTTAGCTAGTTCGTAAGTAGTTTGTAAGCTTAGGGACTGATGACCCCGTAGTTAAGTCCCATAAGTTCTACAAACATTTGAACATTTTTCTGATTCATCCAGTCACGCACAATCTGACATTGAGGATAGGGTACTCGCAACATGATGGATATGGAAATGTTTAACTGACAAAGGCCTCTTAGCGATATTTGAACCTGACTTCTTACACACCGTAAACAAAACATTATTACAGTGAGTTCATTATAAATACGTTTTTCACATATACAGAGATGAAATAACTGGATACCTATTTATTTACAAGACCACAGTCCCATCCACCAGAGCCGCGCCGTCGGTTTCGCAACCTAGAACGAATAAAGCTGATGGAGTTCCTTCCACGGTCTCCAGACCTTAATACAATTGAAAATATGTGGTCGGAAGTAACCAGATCGTTGCCACTTCGTTCAAGAAATGCAAGCGAACGTTGGCCAAATATCGAGCACACATATTGGGAAATAAACCACCGTGCAACATTAACAAGGCACTTACTGGAATAAGTTACAAGACGCCCTAGGGAAGTATTAGGAAATGATGGTGGATGGGCAGGCTATTAGTAGTCCCTACTCAAAACGTGAAGTTGTGTGTGTGTGTGTGTGTGTGTGTGTGTGTGTGTGTGTGTGTGTGTGTGTGTGTGTGTGTGTGTTGTAGCTTTAGAAGTAATTAAAACATTCCACATTGATATTTTATGAATCTTTATTGTTTGTGTCTTTACATATTCGCGCGCGCGCGCGCGCGCGCGAATATGTAAAGACACAAACAATAAAGATTCATAAAATATCAATGTGGAATGTTTTAATTACTTCTAAAGCTACAAAATTCATAATTACGTAAAAACGTTTCTCTAAATTACATGCTCGGGTTGTGAAGTCTGATGTGATGCATTTCCGTAATAGCGATTCGGACCGTGAACACTATCAACTCACACTTTCTTCCCTTCCTGCATAAATATCCGTCACAACCCTTTATTTATGGAATTTCCGACATCGAATGTTTCTTGTGACTGAACGATGCGTTACTTTACTTACTATGGCACTAGCTGTACCCGTCCACACGTTGCTGTGTTTTGTTAAAGATTAAATGGAGAAGAAAAAGAAAAGTAACCACATTTCTTGTATACTTAATTTCCTACTGCCTTGTGGATGGGAATTGGATATACGTCCTATATTCTCTGCTCCCCTTATCTGTGCCCTCTCTCTGCACCTCTCCTCGTTCCCCTCTTTGTCAATAACCTCATCCCCCCTTTCTGTCTCCTCCCCTCTGTCTGTCCGTCCGTTTCTCCTTCCCCCTCTTTCTTTGCATCTGCATCTCCTCCCTCTCCATTTACATATAATTACATTCTCCCTGTTTGTCTCATCCTCCTATCCCCTCTCAGAACTTTCTATACTAAAGCCTTGTTTAGTGTTCTGTTCAAAATCGTATATTTCCGAAGTTCTTGACCAAAAGCTTTGAAATGTTGACACAACGTTCTAAAAAAAATATGTGAAGGTTTTCATATACCAAATTTTTCAGTGTATGTCATATATGAATTTATATTAACTTTATAATGGGAAAAGGGTTCATAAGAAAATCGCAATAGTGTATTTATAGGTTATACATATGTTCAAGAAATGTGTACATAAAAGCCTTAGTGGTCTAGAATGCAACGTTGTCAGAATTTCAAAGCAATGGGTCTAGTACTTTCGGATATTAAAGGCTATACACAAACCAACAGAACATTTTTATATATAGATATGGGGACATATATGGAGCGAAGTACAACGGCGCCTTCCTTTCATCGGTGAATATCGCTGCGCTTGTGTTAAATCATCACTGACCCACAGTTGCCACAACCCTTTACAGAATTAACGCAATTGTCAGATCATTCAGGGAGTATTCAATAAGACGACAGGAGATGGACTACAATAAAATTGACGTCTCTTTCCGAGCCATATTCATAAAAAAATTGAATATTACTTAAATCAGTCGAGTGATCCAGCAGTTACACTTGGATAATTCCTATGGGATTAATTTGACCACCCTCATCTCAATGTTATCGTACGATACCGTTTGCCTAGTCCTCTCAGCTCAATGTTATTGTACGATACCGTCTGCGTCGGATCCGGAATCGTGTGGTTCAATAGTGATAAAAGTTGCGTGTGAAGTTAGTTAAAAACGAAATAGCCAGTTCAGGAATCAGTGTAGGACAGTGTCTCGGTGATACTGTGTTTAAAACAAGTGATAGATTTCATTAAGAGATTCATATAGTTTCTTTCCAGACAGTTCTATAAACAATACTTTTGTTATTCATTATTTCAAATAAATAAACGAAGGGTACAAACTTTTGTAAAATGTAAAGGCATTAAAATAAATAGCATTGAATATGTTAGGCTCATAAACAAGTTGTGTAGACCAGCTAATTGTGTAATTAATGATGTACTCGAGATTTGAATATTGTATTTCTTCGTATATATTGACTCACTTCAGATTTTGAACCTATTTTGAAAATTTCCAAGATAATTGATAGCTCAATATATGTTAGTAACGTGTGTGATGTACTCATTAACAAATTGATTGACATCTAACATGGCACTTTGTTGTTAACAGAAAGATCGGAAATTTCGTTTTAAAAATACATGTGCCATCTAAAATTATTGTATGCATAGTTTTCATTTTATATTGAGAGTATTTTTGTATACATGAAATGTTTTACTGTTGTGTTCGTTAATTGTAAATTACTATATTCAATTGTTATGAACAATGGATAATGTAACGTCATTATTGCCAAGGTTATATATTTGCCTCACCACCTTGCGTGAGGGAGTTCGGGTTTTGGCTTTTCTAAAGTGCGCTAGAATCTGTCACTCTGTTTTGAAATGGAAGTACTACCGTGCTGATGCTTTGTAATTTGTATATGTTTTGAAGTTACGTTGTGGTGGAGAAGAAGGTTGATTCAAATTAAAGAAGTGAAAAATTGTACATATCGAGTATTTATTTCTACCACGACGCCCCAGGAGAATAATGTTGCAGCGAGCAGAACCCCCGTACATCAAAATATTGAAAAGATGAGTATTCTGTTTGAATGTGGTAGAATAGACTGTAATTACTTAAAATCTAGTAAAACGTTTTAGTGTGAAATTGCCGGGAATTTATTTAGAACTAACTCACTAATGGAGGCATGCGAAAATAAAAATTCTAATCTGTAAGGCGCTTTTCCCGTTTCGCTGTAAAGCTTCAGAAGCAGTTATATTGCAACTATCGCTAATAGTAGACAGTGGAACCTGTATAATCAGAACAGTGCTGAGAGAGCGACACAGCGTCACTCTGTCTGCCGGCTGTACAACGTGGTAGTGCTGGTGGGCTTAATCTAGTGCTGACATCGTAAGTGTCGAAGGTGTCTTCTCTTCTTATGACCAGCAGACCATCAAGAACAAGCAGAGAATGGAAACAAGAACCCTCAACATTTGATACACTCTTTTGTCTGCTCAGTGAAATGATACACCTGTCTGAATAGGAATAAGAAGACAAAGTTAAACAGTATGATAATCAATTCGACAAATAAGTGCTACGCAATTGAAATGACAGCCATTACACAATTTATATTTTACAATTAAGCATTCAGTTTGCTGCAGTATTTCCTCTGTTACGAAAAGTATGGCCCATTAGTTGTTTGAATAATACAATTTTCACTCCCACAAGTATTTGACATATTTTGGCCTCTTCTCAAAGCAGGGGGCCCCACAGCTCTTTTGTGGGTACGTGTGTGGCGCGCATGGGGCCCCGAGCTGAGGCAGCCTTTTTTCCGCCCCAGGCTACTTCACTTTCCCTCCCGGTTTATGCCTTCGCCCGGAGACGGGCGTGCTTCGCGAGTTGAGGTGGTTTCTTGTCATGGTTTCTCTTATTCCTTGGTTTCTTCCTTTCCTAACCTTCTGTCTTTCTCTCCTTGCTGTACTCTCCTAGCCTTCTCCTCATTAGTCTCCGCATCGGCGTTTAAGAACTTCTTTCTCTTCATTTCCTCTGTTTTTCTTCTTTCCTCCCTGTGCGTGTCTGAAGGCCGACCCACGCATTATCAAGCGTATCAGGTTACGGGGTAACGCGTAATTCCCCGCACCGGGTAGACAAGTAGGGCACGTACGTACCCCCTGGTAAAGGCCAGGCCCAGGGAGGGGTGAATACCCGAGTTGGTACCTTCCGAAAATGCCGATTGGTCCCTCCGTCAGTTCTCGAGAGGTGTGACCTGAGATGTGACAATCACCTAAGGCGGCTAAGCCCTCGGAGAGGGGCCCCCCATTAGGAAGGAGCGCGCCATCGGAGACGCCGGTAATCTTGGGGGACACTTCCGCAATGACTTCCTTCTCTTCTTCTGTGACGTTGACCCAGAAACGTAAGATAGATTCGCCTTAGCCAAAGAAGACTCTGCCTAATCTACCGAGATTTCACGTCTGTAAATCCTTTCGTCATCCAGAAAGGTGTAGATGCAATTGCTGGCCCTGTTAAAACCTGTTCGCGTCAGCGCAATGGCACATAGTTGCTGGAAGTGAACAGTGCCTTCCAAGCTCAGAAACTAATCCGGACTACACTGTTACACACGTTTCCTGTCAAGGTAGAAGCGCATCACACACTCAACTCGTCACGGGGGGTAGTCTTCACGAGATTCCTTGACGGGTTGTCTGATGAAGACATCCAATCCTATATGTCCGATCAGGGTGTCACAGCCGTGCATAGAGTTTTGAAAAAGGTAAATAACCAGCTGACACCGACTCGTACTGTGTTTTTGACGTTCGACAGAGTTTAACTCCCGTCGAAGTTCAAAGCAGGGTACGAAGTTCTCTGTCCGCACTTATATTCCAAACCCAACGTGCTGCTTCCAATGCCACAGGTAGGATGAGAAGGTCATCCAGCATATTCGGGTTACGGAAAAGGTGTCGACATCTGCCGCTCGAAAGTTGTTGGCGAGTCGAAAGCCCGCTGTCCTCCCAGCGGGCACATACAGTAAGGCCCTCACCTCCACTCGACCTACTAAGGATTCAAGTACCCAGACGTGTGATATTACCTTCGGTTACACAGTTGTGCGATCCGCCAGCCCGAAGATTGCCCTTTCCACGTCCCCGCTTCCTCCTGCTGCTTCTAAAGTACAGTCTCCATCAACCTCTGGCAAACCGCGGGCACCTAAACAAGATGCCCGAACTTTGAAAAAGGAACCCGTCCGTGAATATTTTCTGCGTTCTCAGGCTTCCCAACCGTCGACTGCCTCTTCTCGCCGTCACTCTTCGAGAAGAGCCAACAAGAAAGTGTTCCTCTCCTTCCCCGCCGAGGCGTGATCCATCCGTCACGCCGCCCAACAGTTGCCGGCCTCGGCCGTCTTCTGTTTCACCGGGACGCTCCGTCTGCCGGGCACCCGTCCCTTTACCGGCGGTGGAATCTGCCCCTCCTGATCAACTCAAGGAGGTGGCGGGCGCGTCGGTCGAACCTATGGACCACGACCCTTTGCCCCTAGACAGCGATAGCAGTGCTCCCTCGAAATCCGGTCCTCAGCGGCCGTCGAGGTGACCCCGCTTGCTCGTTCGTTTTTATCCTCATTTCTTATCTCATTTTTATCATGGCGCTCCTTCAATGGAATATTCGCGGTATTCGTTCTAATCGGGAGGAGTTAAAACTACTCCTTCGATTGCACTGCCCGCTTCTAGTCTGCCTCCAGGAAACTAAGTTGCGTCCACGTGATCGTACAGACTTTCCACACACCACCTCTGTGCGGTTCGACCTGCCACCCGTGGAAGGTATCCCCGCCCATGGAGGGGTTCTGATGCTCCTTCGAGACGATGTCTATTACCATCCCATTTCATTGCATACTCACCTACAGGCAGTTGCCATCCGCATCACTTTATCCACATTTACCTTTTCCCTCTGTAATATCTATTCGCCATCGTCATCCGCCCTTACTAGGGCAGATGTGCTACACCTTGTTGACCAGCTCCCTTCACCTTTCGTGTTGGTAGGCGACTTTAATGCCCACCACCCCCTATGGGGCTCTCCGGCACCTTGTCCGAGAGGCTCCCTTTTGGTGGACCTTCTCCAACACCTCGATCTTGTCTGCCTCAACACCGGTGCACCGACCTTCCTTTCAGACACAACACACACTTATTCCCATATAGACCTCGCAATATGCACTCCTCAGCTTGCCGGTTGGTTTGAGTGGTATGCACTTTCTGACACATACTCAAGTGACCATTTCCCTTGTATCATCCACTTCCTGCATCATTCCCCATCTCCTCGTCCCACCAGTTGGAACATTTCTAAAGCTGACTGGGGGCTTTATTCTTCCATGGCTCTTTTTCACGATCAGAATTTTCCCCACTGTGACAGTCAAGTCGACTACCTCACAGAGGTTATTCTCACCGCTGCTGAACGTTCCATACCTCGTACATCCACTTCTCCACGACGTGTCCCGGTCCCTTGGTGGACTGGAGCCTGCCGCGACGCGCTTCGAGCCCGGCGCCGTGCTTTACGCACCTTCCGCCGCCACCCAACTTTGGAGAATTGCATAAATTATAAACATATGATAGCGCAATGTCGTCGTATCATAAACGACAGCAAGAAAGCTTTTACTAGTTCTTTTAACCGTTTTACTCCCTCCACGGTTGTTTGGGGTGGCCTACGCCGTTTATCCGGCATCAAGGTCCACTCCCCGATTCCTGGCCTGACCGTGGAGAACGCAGTCCTCGTGGACCCCGCTGATATTTCCAACGCATTGGGCCGTTTCTTTGCGGAGATTTCGAGCTCTGCCCATTACCACCCTGCCTTTCTCCCTCGCAAACAGGTAGAGGAGGCCCGGCCGCCTTCTTTCCACTCTTCTAATCGTGAAAATTATAACGTCGCCTTCACCATGCAGGAGCTAGACCGTGCTCTCGCCCTGTCCCGATCTTCTGCTCCCGGGCCCGTTTCCATTCATATTGAGATGCTGAAGAACCCCTCTCCTGCGGCCAAGTGCTTTCTTCTTAGTACCCACAATTGCATATGGACTGAAGGTCATGTTCCCACAAGTTGGCGTGAAGCCATTATTGTCCCCATCCCCAAACCAGGGAAGAACAAACACCTTCCTTCCAGTTATCGCCCCATCTCTCTGACGAGCTGCGTCTATAAGGTGATGGAACGCATGGTTAACGCTGGGTTGGTCTGGCTCCTCGAATCTCGCCGCCTCCTGACTAATATCCAATGCGGTTTTCGCGGACACCGCTCTGCTGCTGATCATCTCGTTACGTTGTCGACCTTCATTATGAATAACTTTCTATAGAAGCGTCAAACAGTAGCAGTATTCTTCGACTTGGAGAAGGCATACGATACCTGTTGGAGAGCGGGCATTCTCCGCACATTGCACACATGGGGTCTTCGGGGCAGCCTCCCTCTTTTTATTCAAGCGTTTTTGGCGGATCGCAAATTCCGGGTACGGGTCAGTTCTGTTTTGTCAGATACCTTTCGCCAGGAGAATGGGGTACCGCAGGGCTCCGTCTTGAGTGTGGCGCTCTTTGCCATTGCAATCAATCCGATTGTAGATTGCCTTTCAGCCGACGTTTCGGGATCCCCCTTTGTAGACGATTTCGCAATTTATTGCAGCGCCCAGCGGACGTGTCTCTTGGAGCACTGTCTTCAACGTTGTGTTGACCGCCTATATTCCTGGAGCATTGCGAACGGCTTCAGATTCTCCACTGAGAAAACTGTGTGTATAAACTTCTGGAGATACAAGGAATTTCTTCCACCATCCCTACATCTCGGCCCCGTTGCTCTCCCTTTCGTGGAGACTACGAAATTCTTGGGACTCATGTTGGATCGGAAATTTTGCTGGTCCACACACGTGTCCTACCTGGCTGCCCGTTGTGCCCGATCCCTTAATGTTAGTGTCCTCAGTGCCACGTCATGGAGAGCGGATCGTACCGTCCTGCTTCACCTTTACCAGGCCATTGTTCAGTCGAAGCTCGACTACGGAAGCCTTGTATACTCTTCTGCACGGCTGTCGATTCTTCGCCGTCTCAACTCTATTCATCATCGGTGATTACGTCTGGAGACCGGTGCATTTCATACCAGCCCTCTTGAAAGTCTGTATGACGAGGCTGCTGTATTACCCTTGACCATTTGGCGTGACATACTCTTGTGTCGGTACGCATGCCGCCTGCATTCGATGCCCAAACATCCATCTTACCTATTATTTGTTTGACGACTCACTCGATCACCAATATCAGTTGTCTGCGATAGCCTTGCTTCCACCTGGAGTTCGGTTTCGCCGCCTGCTTCAGCGGCTCGATTTTACCCTTCCTTCAACCTTTAAGTTGAGAGAGAGCCCATTGCCATCGTGGCATCAGGCCCAGGTTCACACCCACCTTGAACTTAGATCGCTGCCCAAGGAGAGCATCCCGGATTTGGTATACCGCTCGAGGGTTGTCGAACTCCGTTCGCGGTTCCATAATGCCATATTTATCTACGCTGATGGTTCCAAGAGCACTGACGGTGTCGGATCTGCCTTCGTCGTCCAATACAAGCTCCCTCACCGGTGCTCGAATTTCACGGCTTAGCTTTTTGCCCTCCACCAGGCTGTTTTATATAACTGCCGCCGCCGCCATACTTTTTATGCCATCTGTTCGGACTCCCTTATTTCCCTGCAGAGCCTTAAGGACCCTCTCTCGACCCATCCTCTCGTGTATCGGATCCAACGCTCACTCCAGTTGGTAGCAGATGACAGCTGTCACGTTTCTTTCCTGTGGGTCCCTGACCACGTGGGTGTGGCCGGGAGTGAGATCGCCGACATAGCAGCCAAGGCCGCAGCTCTTTTGCCTCGCATGGCTACCTTTTGCGTCCCATCGGAAGATGTTCAACGGGCTCTTCGCCGGAGTATCTTGTTGTCCTGGCATAGTGCGTGGTTCTCACTGTACGACAATAAATTGAAAACTGTAAAACCGATTCCGACCGCTTGGAGGACCTCCTCACGTCCCTCTCGGAGAGAGGTGGTCATCCTGGCCCTTTTGCGGATCGGTCACTGCCGTCATTTGCTAACCGCCGAGCCTGCACCGCTGTGCTCCTGCAGTGAATTGCTGACGGTGCGACGTGTTTTACTGTCTTATGTTAATTTTGTCTCCGTGTAGCCCTTCACTTTCCGTCTATTCTGGAGGAAATTTTAGCTGATGACACACGGGCAGCTGCTAGAGTTTCGCGTTTTATCAACTTGGCCAATTTATCAAAGGGTATTTAACACTTTTGTTTTCTTTCGTTTTTAGCCTTCTCTTGATATTCTAACTGGCAGTTACCCATTTTTCTAAGATCTAGCGAATCTCTGTTCATGTCTGGGCGCTAATGACCTTAGCAGTTGTGCGTCCTAAAACCGCAAAAATAAAATAATTGCCTGATGAATGAATACCGTTGAAGTGCCTTTACGTTTAATGTCTGAAAAACAGTTAAATATAATTCGTGGCCGGCTGCGGTGGCTTAGGTGACTGAGGCGCTCCAGTCACGGTCAGTACGGCCACTACGGTCGGGGGTTCGAATCCCCCCTCGGGCATGGATATTTGTGCCGTCCTAGTTCGTAAGTAGTTCATAAGTAGTTTGTAAGTTTAGGGACTGATGGCCCCGTAGTTAAGTCCCATAAGCTTAACAAACATTTGAACATTTTTTATAATTCGTGTGTAATCAGCAATAATAAGTAATTTACGTTTTCGCTTACAAGGAGCTAATCTGAAGAGCAGATTACAATGTCTCTCGAAATTTACGGCATGGGAAACCTCCTGTTTTCGTAATTGGTTGTGCCGTGGATGCATAAGACGTGTTTCATGTCCTCTGGCATTATTATGGCAGTATGTTAAATTCGAGATAAAATAAATGGTAATGAGGCTGACCAATCCCAGGCGTTATGTCCCGGCCAATAATGCCATATGATCATTTCAATAATTCCAATAGCCGCTTTCTAACGTAGCCTGCACTAAAGAAATAAGAGAATCTTCACAGACTCGACAATAAACACCACCTGTGTACTGATGCAACTGTAGTCATACAATCAAATCCCACAACAAAAGTTTGTTTAAAGCTGGAAGTTTTTACTATTCCTGTATTTTAAACGGGTACGACTGCAACATCAACTAAAAGAATCCTACGAAACATCTGCGTTCGTAATCGTCAGGTGACAGAATTCGTCCCTCTTGCCAGTAACTTCTATAACATCTGTCAAAAACGAATTTGTCACTCATTGAACTGCATTTTGATTGGTGGAGCTGTAAGAATGGTGGCGTTTATGTTTTCAGAATAACAGTAGAATAAAGTCTCAAATAAATAAATAAAATAAAAAAAGCTGACAACGAGAAGCACAGGGGATATATATGAAATTGCATCCAGTGTCATATATTATGAAACATCTACGGTTCCGGGAAGGGTGTAGGTGTGAATTATGGTGTGGTGGACTGCAACAATTGTTTTTCACTTCCAAAAGTAGGTGACAGTCTACTGCAAAGCAAAAAGTAGAAAAACGGTGAAGATAATCGCAGTGAAACGCAACATGGTTGTGTCTTTCTGGTAGCGTCTAACTTGCATAATATTTGTCTGGTTATGTGTGTGGTACCAGAATGTGAATGCTTATTCACCCATTGCTGAGAAACTCTTTCACGGGCAGGAAATACGTCACACAATCCGACGTAGTTAAGCATCAAGACCTAGTTACGTATGGATAGTCTCTAAAAGATCTGTCTGCCTGTCTGTGCCGTCCTTCTAAATGCCTGTAATTCTCATTTGAATATTGTGGCAGAGTGGAAACATCGTTTATAATTGGCACCATCAGGGAGTAAGTGAACTACACCGTGAACCGAACCAGAAGCACTCTACGGAAAATGAGCTCAACGCTCAGCTCGATGAAGGTATTTCAGTCGAGGTAAGTCTCTGTTGTGAGCGTAATGCAAGTTTGAGAGCTCTTTGGCACTTTTGTTATCGCCGAGTTACTTCCGGGATGACACAGAAACGTAACAAATTCACGTATTATTTACATGTCTGTTTGGTTGAATAATCTCAGTTACTTTAAAGGTGTGACATCGGCGCATTACTTTCTACTTAAAGTGCAAGGAGGTCATACCATGCGGAAATTGGCTGTAGCCACCAGTGGAACAAGCAGAGAGAGAGAGAGAGAGAGAGAGAGAGAGACGTAGCAGCGCGTCATTAGCTCGATGATGATGATGATGATGATGATGATGATGATGATGATGACGTGTCTGCTTATTAAGCGAGTGCTGCTGTGGGTCTGTAGATCAGAATTTTAACCCTCTTTTGATAGAGCTACAGGCAGTTGCGAGGGACACACAACCAGATGTAAAGCATCACGTTTACAATGCCATTGCCTTTCGTTTGGGCTCAGTTATTTAAGAAGATATCATAAGGCTACAAAATAAGTTACTAATAACAGCCTTATAATTACACTTAATGAGTGAACTAATGACGTTTAAGCAAAAATGCAATAATTTGGACTTCATCGCTTTTGAAACGGAGTGTGGAGTTCTCCTGCTCCCAACTTCTGAATCCTGCCTGACCAGTGAAAACGTCGCACGATGGTCAACTCGTCATAGTTCATGACTTACGTGAGTTATCGAGTCTTTCTTAATGTGTAAAATCATGAATACCCGAAAGATCTTTATTGCAACTGGAAATCTCCTTTGTGAGGTCATTTGCCCAAAAGCACTCCCATCATACATACGTTTAGAGCTGTCTCCTCTGCTATCATATCTATGTGGGACCCAATGACAACAAAATGTTTTGAAAAACTTGAAGCATGTTGAATATTATTTGCATAGCCCGCTCCGCCAGAGGAGTGACCGGATCTGTAGTTTTTAAGGAAAAAAGGGAAACACATCGATCTTACCAGTCAACAAAGAACAAAAACTATCCAACGACCACACGACTAGGGAAAAGAAAGCAGGGTTCCAGTCCCACTCCGGCACATATTTTCAATATTACCACTGACTATCTGAATTCACTGTCCTGCAACTACCGAGAAGTTTTAACATTTAGAATTCGACTAATAAAAAGATGTAGAGCCTCTTTAATCTGTCTCAGACAACGATTATCATACGGAAAGTGATTGTCAGCTCGGTGATAATCGACGGAGTTCAAAGACCTGTAATCCTGATGAAATATTCGTATGTTTTATCCCTTTTCTAGTACAAGTGATACGGACCAAAACAAAAGTAGAGCCTAAGTAACGCATTTCTGTAAAATCCAAGAGTGTGTATTGCAGCGGTGTGTAGGTCAAGACAGTATTTTTCATGTTCTTCCAATGGAGTTTTTAAACGTCCAATAACTGTTTTAATTTTATTTATTGGCATTTGCTTGGTTCCACCATTGTTTGGTTTGTGGAACTGAAATGGGCACCTCAGATATTCATCCAACTGAATATTAGTATTTACGTTGAGTATTCATCTTCAGAACAATGGCAGAATACTGTCAGGAAAACTGACAACAACATCATTAATGCAAGTATGTATTTTATGTCATAATGTGACATCTACAGTGGGTGTAGGGGTGAGAGCAGGAAGTGGACGTGAACGATGAAGTGATACTCATGCTTGTTGAACACTTTCAGTAAGTAATAACACACTGTTGTGAAAGAAATAAAATCATTCGTAGGAAGATCAAGTCATAGAAATTTAGCTGCATATAATTGGCAACTGATGGGTTTGTGTTACTGTTCACCAACTGTTCACCAACTGTTGAGCAATTCTTCATCTGGAATATAAATCGACTTAGTGACACTTTGGCGTTATCCATTAGCAGCATATAAAGTCTCCACTCTTTCTAAAACCATCTGATCAACTGTGTCATCTCATTATGGCCCGATGATTGTGATATGAATATTGTGGGAGCCCAGAGCATGTATTCATAACAAAACGACTGGGGTAAAAAAATAACATAGTGAATCTGCTGCATATGTCAGCACTATGCTCTACTACGTTAACCCATAGTTATTTTGGGATCTCTCTGCCCTGAATGTTATGCACAGTGAAAAGCTTTTCAGTATATCAGCTTCTCGTTTTTGTTGGCGGATATATTGGGACTCTAATCAACGGGTGATACGTTTCATTTTTGCCATATTTGTAGATTGGATGACAGTTTGGCTTAAAGATAAATTAATCTATACATTACTGTCGCTAATTATACGTTCGGATGACTCAAGCTCTTGTTATTTTGAGCTCCATGTTACGAAGTCTTCCCAGAGATGTTGACATCTTGAAAACAACGCTGCATTGATTTCTCTTAGTCTGTTTGCGTCTGTGTGGGGATTGTCACTGACAGCGATATCAAGAAAGATATTTTTAAGGCTAAAATTGCAAAGAAAACTGTTGCTTACGTCTGTTTTCAGTATAATCAATGGAAGTGCTCGAATAAATGTGAAACACAACTGGTGAATGACATTTTGTAGTCATTGCGCTTAAGATAGATAACTCAAATAATTGAGACACTTATTCAGATGTTATCGGTTGGTGTGTCTGTGTATTTTCATAAGTGACTACGCTCGACTCATTAAAACTAGTTGCGGAAATGAGAGCAGGGCTCATTGAAATATACTTCAGGTGCTCAGACCCTCAGCAGACGCGCGAGGCGACGAGCTCGCTTAGCAATCACCTCGGCTCCTTAATCTTCCTATTGATATTTCCATAAAATCTCGGGCGAACGGCCGGATGTCCGTAACTTCTTGCCACGATATTTCGGCGCAGAGTCTTCTGGCCATCTTCAGGTGAGTACCGCCGTAGTACTGGCGAAGACGCACTGAGCTGTGCTATTTATGCCCAATTCAGCCGACATTGCGCATGCGCGTACCTAGCGTGCGCGTTCACTACAGCTACGTACGCTGCTCCGAGCGCCCTCCGTGGTGGAGGCTTGCCGCTTCGATATCAGATCGATTATCATCGTCATTCAGTTGCAGGAAACTACGCCGACTACGAAGTTTTTCAATGACAGGATTCCATGCAGCATTTATTTGGAAACCGCTGTCTCGATTGAAAATTGATAGTATGACTGAAGCTTGGCAACATCGCAGTGTAAGTCTGTCAACGCTGGTACCGAGGTCTTACTTCCTGGTTCGCACAGAACTATGCTCATAAATTCACTTGATGTTTCCTGTAATTTCCATTTAATAATCTGACTGGTTTCTCAGTCGAGAGGCAACAGTAGGCTATTAGTTCATGCTGCTGGATCCAGAAAATTGTTTATGCGGCTAAATTGCGACTAATATCGTCTTTTACGTTGCGAGTTATATGTTCTAGTGCTGTATGTGGCAATAGGAAAGAGATTGCTTGCATAGATCCTCGCTAGCTCTGAGGTAAAATAGTCGCCTGGCACCGAGAGGAGGGTTTGGTCCATGGTTCCGGTCTCAGCGGAGTATACGTTTTTAACTGTTTTTGTGTCACAAGTTACACGAATCCCCATCGAAAATAACAAGAAACGTCTTGCGGCTATTTGCTATTTTCTATTTGATTATGGGGAAGTCTGTCAACGTTCAGATGGCTTGCCGAATCCAGCCCTGTAGAAACCAACTGATCCCAAGCTAATGATGCCGCCAATCGATGTTTGACGTGTATTTCCTTCCCATAATGTTTTTCCCCAAGGTTATTCGAGTAGGGGCAAAAGATAAACATTTAGGACATACGATCGAAAGACTGTGAGAAATGGGTGACTTCCAGAGCACACCATTGGATGTTTTTGTTTGTGGTATCATCAGGAACTACTATGGTGTAGTTCTAACACATTGTTTTTTAGGTCGTTTGGCCTTACAGTGCGACTAAATGGTATCTCAGTTGTCTGCAACAAATGGCCACACCCAGAATTTTCTCAGTATAAATTTTTTTTTAGTATTCAGTCATTAATTTCTTCTTAAGATGTAAGCATGAAGGCATCAAAACTCCTCACTAGTAACAATTGTGAGTGGGAATCGTGAATGGCCGGCCGCGGTGGCCGAGGGGACTGAGGCGCTCCAGTCACGGTATGCACGGCCAATACGGTCGAGGGTTCGAATCCCTCTTCGGGCATGGATATTTGTGCCGTCCTTATTCTTAGCTAGTTCATAAGTAGTTTGTAAACTTAGGGACTGATGAACCCGTAGTTAAGTCCCATAAGTTCTACAAACATTTCAACATTTGAATCGTGAATGTGCGACCTGATGACGTTCATGAAAAATGTACTAATAGTCATCCCTAGAACCTTTTTTCCCCCTATTCTACCTTATGACGTTTACATTATGTTCATACATCAGTCAGAAAAATCCATTAAGTGACTAGAATATAAGTACTAAAAGTAAGAATATAACTGCCGGTAAATAAAGTGAGAGCTGCGCGCCGCTGTCATTGAGTCCGCAGGCGGCTGCCGCGATGCGGCCGCTGGCGCGTCGCCGTAGCGAGGTGTCCACTGCGAGGGTAGAGGGCTCCCGAGAGTAAACAGTTTCGCTGCAGCCGCGAGCTCTTTTCTGTAATTATTTCTGGAATATTTCGCTGTTAAATTTATGGTTCTTCCACACTGATAACACAGCCGATATGCGGTTAAAAAAAATTGAAGGTTATTGGCTTCGATCTCGCAACTGCCTATACATTCGCTTGTAAACGCGACCTTTACCACGAGCCCTGACCACCGGCTGATACAGTGCAGTACTGCCTCCTGAAGGAGGCAGACGGTGCCGCATTCTACAGTGTTGCCAGATCGTGCATATCACCGGACTTAGAATTCTGAAGGGCGATCGCATTTATTGTCCACGTTGCGCGACCGACTCGGACTTAGCCGCCTGCTTCAGCGGCTAGATATTACCCTTCCTTCCACCTTTCGGTTGAGCGAGAGCCCATTGCCACCGTGGCATCACGCCCAGGTTCACCCCCACCTTGAACTTAGTTCGCTCCCCAAGGAGAGCACTCCGGATTTGGTATACCGCTCGAGGCTTGTCGAACTCCGTTCGCGGTTCGATAATGCCATATTTATCTACACTGATGGTTCCAAGAGCACTGACGGTGTCGGATCTGCCTTCGTCGTCGGGGACAACCGATTCCAATACAAGCTCCCTGACCGGTGCTCGAATTTCACGGCTGAGCTTTTTTGCACTCCACTAGGCCGTCTTGTATACCTGCCGCCACCGCGAACCTTTCTATGCCATATGTTCGGACTCCCTTAGTGCCCTGCAGTGTCTTAAGGACCCTTTCTCGAACCATCCTCTCGTGTATCGGATCCAACGCTCCCCCCAGATGCTAGCAGTTGACAGCTGTCACGTTTCTTTCCTGTGGGTCCCTGGCCACGTGGGTGTGCCTGGGAATGAGACCGCCGACATAGCAGCCAAGGCAGCAGCTCTTTTGTCTCGCCTGGCTACTTTTTGCGTCCCATCAGACGATGTTCAACGGGCTCTTCGCCGGAGTATCGTATCGTCATGGCACAGTCCGTGGTTCAGTCCACGACAATAAATTGAGAACTGTAAAACCGATCCCGACCGCTTGGAGGACCTCCTCACGCCCCTCTCGGCGAGAGGAGGTCATCCTGGCCCGGTTGCGGATCGGTAACTGCCGTTTCAACCACCGTCATTTTATAACCGCCGACCCTGCACCGCTGTGCTCCTGCGGTGAACTGCTGACGGTGCGACATGTTTTACTGTCTTGTGTTAATTTTAATCATCTCCGTGTAGCCCTTCACTTGCCGTCTACTCTGGAGGAAATTTTAGCTGATGACACACGAGCAGCTGCTCGAGTTTTGCGTTTTATCGGCCAACTTATCCAAGGATATTTAACCCTTTTAATTGTCTTTTATCTTTCGTTTTTAGTCTCTTGTTGATGTTCTGACAGTCACCTTTTTTCTTTGAGGTCATAGCGAATCTTATGTTCTTGGCTGGGCGCTAATGACCATAGAAGTTGTGCGCCCTAAAACCACAGAAGACTTAGCCTCTGCGCCGGCCGGCCGGCGATCAATTTTTTTGTGTCTAAGACTGTGCCATGCCAGACTGCGGGCAGGGAGAGGAAACGGCGCTGTAGACGCCAGATGGCACAGACTTACAAACTATAAGTTTTTTGATTAAAACAGTAATAAAATCTTTACATTGTTATACTGATGACATTGGTGTTCTTAATAAGCTTTTATGACAATTTGGTTATAGAATGTGATATACCATATATAAACACAGAATCTCATGATAAACGTACAGTTTACCATCCTATAGGTCTGAAAGTAGAAAGGAATGCTGCCCATCTGACATTACTTGTCAACTTAATCGATTGTTCTAACATCTAACCTAATGGCAGCTAATTACAGTGCCATATCAGTGATACATACGAATATAAAACGGGCAAAGCTTGTTTAGTTTCCATAATTAAAAGGGTGATTAAGCAGCCACAAGGGGGAGGAGAAGTTGACATATCAAATGTTAATAACAAGTTATGAATCTTAATATACAATAAATGTGTTCAAATGTAACACAACAAGGTGACAAAATTAGCGGAACTATATTGGGGAGGAAGGAAAGAGGCACCACCTTTGTGTGAATTAACATGCATAATTTGATATATCAAGATCAAAATTTTGAATATTTAATTTTACAAGGGCTAATTATGTGTATGAGCAGTTGGCAGTTGTTAATATTGAACCTCAACTAGTACAATGATATAGCAATAAGTTTGATGTAACATGAACTATGTGAAAATCATACATACATCATGAGCTGTGAAGTTGATATGTTGTAGGTGAATTATGACAAATTTAACGTACTGGATGCATAATTTCACCACTCTAGGCAGAAATATACAAAACAACTGGAAAGCCAGTATAAACAAACGCCAGTATACTATAAAAGACCTGCACATAGAATATGTGCCAGTGAGTTAAACTTACGCGTTGTAATCATCGTATTTCCTTATACACCACTCAATTTGGAGCAAGGAGGGGGAGGGAGCAAGAAGATAAGAGGGGGCAGACATGAGTTGAAGAGAGGGGCAGTAGTGGCTCTTTTACAATAAAGTATTTATAAGGTAAAATATAGATTATAATGTGCCTGTTAAATGCAGTCTCTTATGTTAAGGTATGTATTTGAATAATCAAAATAACAATTCTTGAAACCATAATAGTCATGCATTGACACTCCAGTGCTCATAAAATTCAGACATGTCCGAAATAAGCTACAGAACACCTATTTCTGGCCCTTATTGCATTTGCAATTTTTTGTTTGTAAGGAGGATGGAGGATGACGAAGAAAAAGAATGACTTCCGCTGCAATAGGGCATTGAAATTAGGGGTGGGCTATGAGTGCGCTCGAGAAACGCGCAATGCTCAGGCAGAATCTCGCGCACTCTCGAGTAGTTGTCGACAGAGCTGCGCTATGTGGAGGCTGGACGAAACTAGCCCAGAAGGAAGCATTTAATCAGAGCAGTAGTAATTGTCGTCTTCTATAGGTTCAAAATGTTCAAATGTTTGTAGAGCTTATGGGACTTAACTACGGGGTCATCAGTCTCTAAACTTACAAACTACTTACAAACTAGCTAATACTAAGGACGACTCAAATATCCATGCCCGAGGGGGGATTCGAACCCCCGACCGTAGTGGCCGTGCAGACCGTGACTGGCGCGCCGCTGTCCCCTCGACCATCGCGGCCGGGTTTCTGTAGACTGTGCAAAGATAAGTGTGTACTTATTTCTTTTATTTTTACTGAATGAGTAGTAGCTAAAGAATGTTTCGCCGAAGAAAAACGATAATTTGTATATTATTAGCTAAAACATGTATCTTAATCGATACAAAAACATTTTTACAAAATAAAATACTAGCAAAATGTTTGTCAGGAGACACAAAATCATTGGGCTAATATTGAAAGAAGTATCTCACACGAAACAAACATCATTCTTGCCAAAAACAAACTGCATCATTGAAATTTCTGGGGGGGATGATTAGTACTTTTTGCCAGCCTCGGGCGGCTTTATAAAACAATTTACAAAACGTGAAATAAGATATTTAATTTCAATACTGAATGGCAAAATTGGATTCATAGTTTATTACCTTATAAATATCTCGAGTGGGGTGGGTGGGTTGGGTAACAGTTTCGGGAGGAGGGGTCATTCGCTAAGGGGGATGGGGGCGGGCGCCTCTGATTAGATGGGTGTCATTTTGTCATTTTTTTAAAATTGATACCTAAAGGGTCGCAAGTCATGAGTTACTTATCTACTCTCTCACCAAGGAGCCAAAAACACGGGCGCACTTAGTGAATACGACTGCTGAAATATAGGGTTTTACAATTACGTTTCTGAAATTAAATTAGATATATTATCTAATGCATGTTCATTGATTCCATACAACAAATTGTTGTTCCTTTACATTCCGGACTGTACATTCACAAAAACGCAGACCTAGGGCCTATATCAGTTACTAGTCTCACATGCTGTCAGAAAGGGCCACAATTTTCTTTCTAGCCCTGGGCTCCACATTCATGAAACCAGTCCTACATATGAGTGCAGACGACATTTAGAATCAGCAACACTATACAACCTTGTACAAATACGGGTTACGGTGTAATTTCTTCGTAAGCTAATAAAGATCCGTAAACTGAAGGAATAAACAAATGAATGTCGCCCAACAGAGGCTGTTAAGTTTCCTAGCAACAAATCGCTATTAGCTGTCCGTGAACGAAAGAGCCTGCAGCGAAAGAGAATGTGGCTCGGAAGAACTATCTTGTTGTTCACGGCCGTGTACGCGCTGGGAGTCGTTCTGCGCAACGCCGATCGGTACCAACCGAAAGGCAATGTCGCCTCTACCGGGCGGCCTGATCGCTCAAGTGCGTCTGTAGAATCGACAGCATATGAGGCTGTCGCGTCCCAAGGACATGCGGATACCACTCACAGAGACTTACGTGAGGTTAAAGAAGAAAGTATCCTGATGACCATCAAGAAAAAAGTAAATAGAAAACTGGCGGTAAGTGAAAATCTTTTTAATATAGCCTTCTTAGTTCATTTGTTGGTATTCATTGCTGATAGTTAATGATAATATTGAAGGCTTCTTAATTCGTATAAAATACCAAAGCTTGTCGAAATCATAGTCCCGTTTTTGTAAAGTTAATGCCCTCCATTTCCGATTAGTGTTGCGTATGATCAGTTGTTAATCTGTAACTCGCTTCTGATATCCTCTGTTTGATTCCACAGGACATAAAGAAGAGCAAAGCTGGATCAGATGAATATGTGTATCTTCAGAAAACCATCATACCAGCCATGCGCCGAGGCGCGCTGTTTGTGAAACGTACTGTGCAGTCTTACGACAGAGACTACGTAGTGAAATACTTTCGTGAATCTTTTGAAGAGACTATACAGTCATTGAAAGAAGCTGCCCTATGGTGCCAGAAACATGACATTTGGAACCTGGCCCTGCTATTCTTTTGGTGTGTGTGTCAGCACGCAATAACGGTGCTTATAGCCGTCAGACATTTTATCGACAGTTGACTCTACGTTCTACTGGTGTTTTGTGAATTGCTCTGTCACGCTCCCTTGGTTTCTAAAAACGAAAGTCTAAATTTTCACCAGAGCCAGAAACACATTGTTCCTGTTCATTGCTGTTCATGTGGTTTGGTTTTGTGTGCGCTCAGATACATAAAAATGGCTCCAAAACCTTCCTCGGTTTTTTCATGATACAAACTAAATTCGGAGCCAAAAACTATACTTTGTTCTGTTTTGTTCCATAACAGAAATATATTTCTCAACAAAACCTAATACTAATTTGTAGTCATTTAATTACTTTCATGAATTTACTATTAGCAAAAAGTTACATCCTTAAGTAATCTGTACAGTTTTGTGTTACTGATCACTAAAAATGAATTTACATTTCCTCTTTCTTCTCGAGCCACAAAACATTGTCGTTCTCAAGCCTTCAGAATTTGTTCACATTAATCGACTTTATATGAGAATCCAGTTGAGCTCTGTCTTCAGAAATGAATCAAAGCCAACGTTAATTTAGCGACAACTACGAAAGCGTAATCGATTGTGTAGCACTGGGAGTTAGGAGAAACAAAAGCTCGATTAACAAGTATTTTGTTGAACAAATTATCTTTAGATTTAATTACAACAAACAGAAACATGCACAGTATTTATTCTGAATGACAAAGACGGTAACTATGAGTTCACAGTACGTGTGCTGTAGCTTTTGGATATGGAATATCATACATTTAAAATTTAGTCGGCATCCATTTCTGTAACATGATAAATGGAAAAATCATAAGCATTGTGTGTTGTTTGCAGTACACCAAACTTGAGCAATATGCATAAGGAAACACAGACCTCGATATCTGTAGCTGTTCTTAATTACTTAGTTTTGTTGTGGCTCTTAAATGCGTACGCTGCGCCAAGATATATCTCACAGACGAGCTGTCCAAAACATTAGAAATGAATCTCGTTTATGCAGTGAAATAGTTAGTTCTACAACAAAACGGCTGCTGAATCTGAGCGGATGATAAAGCAACTAGACAAGGGTACCGATACCTACTATGTGTCTAACAGTAATAATGTGAAACATAGTTGTCACTGTGTTTTACTATTTGAAAAAAGGCCAAATTAATGAGGGGTAGAAAATAACCTCGCATTTTCGCGGTAAATATAACGTTAATGTTTCCATGGGAAAGGACTACAGACACCCTCTGAATGGTGATTTAATGAATACGCCACATCTAGGAAACAAGATGTATCCCTAACAAACGGTATCTATTTGATTTACAGTATATGTCGAGATTCAATCCACTTCAATTCACGATTCATTTATTTTGGAAAACATTTAAGCACATAGAAACGGTTCAGGTATAAGAATGCCGCCTGGTACATTTACTCCAACGAACCGCTTCTCACATACGTTTCATTGGATGAGTGGATAGGCTGACGGTTTATGAACGCAACGCGCGCGCGTTCGAATCCCACTGGAATCAATTTATTTTTTTGATACCTCGCAGGCAATATTTTAAATACTAATTCGCAAAACATGTGCAGTTGCAGGTTTTTATAGGTTTTTAGAAGATTTAAGATATAATTTAATAACAGTAACTAAACCAAGAAACACTTGCACCGAGATAAAAAGGAAAATAAGAAACTAAAGACTTTCATGGCATCCGATCCGATTCCCACCACTTAGCCAGGAAGGCCTACACTATCAATGAGCTACATGTTCTTTCTCGTTAACGAAACGGTCGAATAATCCTACCGCAGTTGAAGAACGAATATTAAACTGGAAACAACAGATAACAAAGGCACAGCCACTCATACCAGTAAACCGTGGGTAAGGACTTAGAAAATTATGCCTATCTGCTGATACATTTATCTTGCAAGGGGAACACAAAGTATGGTACCAACGGAATTTGATGGGTCGTAGGTATGTTGTGAGAGAATTCCTCCAGACCATCAAGCTAAAAGGATTTGTTTCAATGGGCCTTTATTACTAAGAAAATCGAAATCCAATTCGCAGCACATTACCACGGGTAACGTGTCTACTTATACATGGCGGCTACCGCTCAGCGAGACAGCGTGGTGTAATTGGCAAGATGCGAGGCTGCCATGCAGGCGACCTTGGTTCAAGTCCGACATGGGTCAATTACTTTTCTCACCTGTCCGATGATTGTGCATAATTATGTATTTTTATAACCATTCTTACGTAAACGTTTGCAGTAAATGGTCAGGATAAAAACATGTAACATTCGCTCAATATGTTATGTATTGCGCGACGATTATTTTATTCATTTTGTTTTTTCGAAGCACTCTTTTAAGGCTATTGAAGCATATCTAGAAATTGGTAAACAATTTTTTGTTAATACCTATAATATTTGTGCAATATTTAATACCTATGTTTACAGTTCCTGACCGTGCTGTTTTTCTCCTATGACCTGTGTACCCACGTGACGCGTCGCAGGGCACTATTATGCTACGGTGAGTCGGTTAGTCATTCGTAGCGTGTCTTTCATGCGTGCGGCAAGTAGTGCAACGTGGAGAACAAATGTTCTTTGATAGAAGCAGGCCCATCACACGAAACCTCTTCGGGAATGGATGTGTGATGAGCAGTAAAGAGGTGAACTCACTAACGCCTCAAAATAAAATGTTCAAATGTTTGTAGAGCTTATTGGACTTAACTACGGGGTCATCAGTCCCTAAACTTACTAATTATGAAGTAGCTAATACTAAGGACGGCACAAATATCCATGCCCTAGAAGGTATTCGAACCGCCGACCGTAGTGGCCGTACAGACCGTGACTGGCGCGCCGCAGTCCCCTCGGCCACCGCGGCCGGCGCCTTAAAATACGCCGAATGTTTGCTTTGCAATTGGAATCTGCTCACACACACCGCCAAGAATGTTTTTCTTTATCTTTTTTTTTTTTTTTTTCTTAATTATTTTTAATTTTTTGAAATATAGAAAGTAGCAATTACAATTTTTAAAAATTGTTCTGCCGCTAGGTATCGAACCTTTATCAGTTTTAAAATAAATTTTTATTAAAATTTGATGTAGAAATGACATTTGCACTGATTTTACATGAGTTTGTTTTATGTATTACATTTCGTCATCTTATGGGATTAACCCGGGTCTCCTGTATGGGAGCCAGCACCTTGCCGATTACACCACACTGTCACACTGGGCGGTAACCACCATGTACTAGTAAACACGTTATGCGTGGTAATTTGCTGCGAATTTGATCTCGATTTTCTTAGAAATCAAGGCCCATTGGAATAAATCCTTTTACGTTGATGGTCTGGAGGAATTGCCTCACAACATATCAGCGATCCATCAAAATCCGTTGGTACCATACTTGGTGATACCCCCCTTGTTAGTTTAACACCGTAGATTCACCATGTGGCAGTCAAAGTAATTACAAATACATAATCCATTTTCAACAACGTCAATATTATACCGAGTTTAAATGTTTTCAAATTTGGGACCTAAACAATTTGTAGTCGTGTTAATTTTAAACTTAGTAGGAACTCTACAATTAATGTAAGCTTCGAGAAATCACTCGAAATATTGTTTCATTCTTAGCTTCCCATTTTACTCGTTCCGGTAATAAAAAGGAAGTTTCATGTAATTGTTGTTTCTTATCCACACAGAAGACACACAATAATATACATTACAAAAGACTTTGAGAAGGCAAAGTGAAGCTGATGATCTCTGCATCAACAGGTGCGTAACAGCCTTTCAAGTGAGGAGGTACTCTGTTCAAATTGCCTCTCTTCTAGCTTTCCCATAACAGTGGCTGTGAATTAGCTGACAGGTCACTGCTTTGGTTCAAGCGGTAGACGGTTCGCACAAGCAAATCGATGACATTGACGGAGTGAGTGGACGTGCATGCATAATGGTCTCTTTGATGTACGACTCCACCTTGCGAGAAAAATAGCAAGTGGACGTAGCAAGTAGCGTAAACAAATGAAATCTACTAGCAAGATTACAGAAGCACAGAGGTGACATCGTCGCTTACTGTCATATTCAGTTTTCATCTCGGAAATAGAAACGCTGTGTCTCTACAGTCTGTGAATGCGATATATACGATAATTGGTATTAAAGCATTAATTTCCCACAGATTATAACTAGGCCTTACGAACAACAGCTATAAACGGCCCCGATTTACCTGCTTCACTGCTGCAAAGTCATCTTTCGGTTTCTGTGTTTTCTGTCGTTGCGTAATTTCTTCTTTAGTCATAATTTTGTTTCTGTGGCGTTAACACCTATTCCGAATACTGTTTGCTATTAAGTAGTGTGGCTTGACGAAATAAATATTTCTTCTAAACAAATGTAGGGTGATCAAAACTGCAATCATCGTAAGTATACTTAAAGGGATGCTCAAATTAATTTTGTATTTGAGTGTGACGCACGTTTGGTTTGTGAACGTTACTGTTTCTGAATGGGAACATAAACTCTCCACGAACGAGCAGAAATTTTGTGAGACGAAATCGGCTCCTCCTGTCACATTAAGACTAAAATAAGGCGATTACGGTTGCATGAACTATATGGTAAAGGCTTTTACAGTCAGCAATATGTCAGCTACTGCACTTTTTCTGAGCTAAACAAAACTGAATGGAGTTAATATGGGAAAAGCTACAAGCAGTACAAAATCCTGCTGCAGAATCCAAATTGATGTCGCTTTTTAACGATGGACTGACTAAAAAAAGTGTTACGCCGATTGAAGGCGAATGTAGTCATATGTACATAAAAATAATAAACATGCTCCCAGCCACTTTTCACGTAGATCCATAACATCAGTATCATCAACGTAACTAGTGTAATCTTGTACTGGTTTTGTCCCAGAGCATTACATGATTCGGTGGTAAAGCTGTGAATGTTCTTTCATCAGATGACGGGGCGGGAACTACAGTATAAATCGTTTCGTAGGTAATATTTTCTAGCCATAGGAGTGTGTACCACGGGTAATTCCATTAGATCATGTTATTAGTCATATTTGTCCGTCTGTCAAGTACAGGTCTAAGACAAAAAAATTGATCGCCGGCCGGCCGACGCAGAGGCTAAGTCCGAGTCGGTCGCGCAGTGTGGACAATAAATTCGATCGTCCCTCAGAATGCTAAGTCCGGCGATGTGCACGATCTGGCAACACTGTAGAATGCAGTACTGACAGGAGGATGTGTTATACCCTTCTCGAGACGATTTTGTCACATATGAGCGCGTGGCCTTGTGGTAAGAGTAGCGTTTACAAGCGTATATGTAAGCAGTCGCGAGTTCAAATCCAACCACCTTCAACTTTTTTTTTTAACTGCAAATCTTCATTGTCAGTGTGGAAGAACCTCAAATGTAACAGCGATAAATCCCAGAAATAATTACACAAAAGGGCTCGCTGCTGCATCAAAACTGACCTGTTTACTCTCGGGAGTAGTGGGCACCGGCTACGGCGACGCGCCAGCGGCCGCATCGCGGCTGCCGCCTGCGGACTCGGTGACGGCGGCGCGCCGCTGAGAGTTTATTTACCGGCTATTATATCCTTACCTCAAGTTCTGGCACTTATATTACAGTCACGTATTGAATTTTTCTGATTGATACATGAATATAATCTAAATGTCGTAAAGTAGAATCGGTATAAAGGGTCATAGGGGTGACTATTACCACATTTTTCTTGAACGTCATCAGGCCGCTCAATCAGGATTCCTACTCACGATTGTAACTAGTGACGAGTTATGATGCTCTCATGCTGATAGCTTAAGAAGAAATTAATGACTGAGTACTAAAAGATTTTTATACTCAGCAAAGTACAGCCACAACGCCAGGGTGCGGCTTTTTTTCCTGCCTCTACTCGAATAACCTTCGACAAAAATTATTTCCAGACGAAAATACACGTCGAACATCGATTGGCGTCATAATTAGCTTGCAATCAGTTCGATTCTAAAGGCACAGATTTGGTAAACTACCAGAACGTTGTCAGACTTTCCCATTATCAGAGAGAATATAGCAAGTAACCACAAGAGGTTTCTTGTTGTTTTCGATGTTGATTGGTGCAACTCCTGTCACGAAAATAACCTAAAAAAAATTTACTTCAATGAGACCCGAACCATTGACCAAAGCCACCTCTCCGTGGCAGGCGACTACTTTACCGCAGAGCTAGCGAGGAGCTTGCACGGCAGTGCTTTCCTACTGCCACATACGTCAGAAGAACATTTAACGCGCAACGTAAGAGACGAGATTAGTTGGAATTTCGCCGTGTAAACAATTTTCTGGACCCAAAGCATGAAAAAATAGCCTTCTGTCTTCTCTCGACTGAGAAACCAGTCACATTATTCAATGTAAATTACAGGAAGCATCAAGTGAATTTATGAGCATAGTTCTGTGCAAACCAGGAAGTAAGACCTCGGTACCAGCGTTGACAGACTTACACTGCGATGTTGCCAAGCTTCAGTGATACTATCAACAGGAAGAATAAGAGCCGAGGTGATGCCAAGCGAGCTCGACAGAGACTTAGCTCGCGCGTCACGCGCCTGCTGGGGTCCGAACACCTACAGTATAGGTCAATGAGCCCTGTTCTCAATTCCGTAACTAGCTTTAATGAGCCGATTGTTGTCACTAATAAAAATATACAGATGCACCGACCGCTAACATAGTAATAAGTGTCTCAATTATTTACGTATTCTGTCTTAAGCGCAATGACAACAAAAGTCACTCACCAGTGCTGTTTCACATTTCTTCGCGCATTTCCATTGATTATACTGAAAACAATAGACGTAAGCGTCAGTTTTCTTTACAATTATAGACTCGTGAAAAATCTTTCTTGATGTCGCTGTCAGTGGCACAAACAAACGAAGAGAGGCAAACAAACGAAAAGAAATCAAGATGTGAACATTTCTGGGAAGGCTTCGTAACATGGAGTGAAAAATAAAAGCTTCTGTTATCTAAACATAGAATTAGGGACAGTACTCTCCCGTGTTGTACTTTACGTTTTTTCAGGTTGTTTCCAATTTCTTATTTCATCCTCTTTCAATAGCTTCTAACTTTATTATGTTCTTTATTGTGGTTAGTTAAGATTATTTGATGATGTTTCTTTCTAAGTATTTATTTTCTTCTTTGCTCATGCTATTGTTGATTTATTCTTTCAGAAGTATACGAATAATTGTTTCCTTAGCCTTTTATCATTCATTTAATACATATATCTAACAAAAGTTAACCCTTACTTAACCACTCCAACTGATATTTTTTTCCGTATTATTGTCTCATTACTATGGATTTTCCAAACGGCTGTATTTTCTCTTGGACCCATTTTCTTTCTTATAATCCGTCTATTATTATTTTTGCGTCTTCTGTACATTTGATAAGGTGTTCATTTGCAACACTTACACTAATATTTAATATTCAATCTAGTATTAACATCACATAATCGTAATGTGTAAGAATATATACAATGTTGGCACTATTTTTAATTTTCAGCGCCCTTTGTGCGGTCGTTACCTGAAAGGACATCGATGGGACTTATGTGCTCGGTATTGTTGCAAACACAGAATATAAACTGTCCAGTGTTTTTATACCTCCTAAGGTCACCGTTAGACCTGTAAATCAGTATGTGGCTTTTCCGACGAAATAGATGTTGTTTTTCCGCACCTCCTATAGCATTAAAGTGAGTGTTGTTCTGAGATAGAGGGAGTGGTGCTGTGGGTATGGTTTGTGGTTATTATGCGGACCTGTATAGATCATCGTTATAATATGCCATGGAAAATTATTCAGACAAGTGCTTTTGTCGAAGTAGTTGCATTAATAAACAAACTTTCTTCAAACATGAATTATATTTCTGGTAGGTAGTTACAGTCTCACATGTGTGGATAACATTCGCTTGAGTCGACAGATCAGGCACTTTTCCATCAAAACTTTGTAGAGATAAGAAACGTTGGCTTTTGCAGTGTAAAATTGTACCGCGAACAGGTACTCCACTTTACTGAACCTGTGATGATTCTTTTTGCAGGCAGGTTGAAGGTTTCACTGAAAATGTGTAAGGCAGGCAACTTGCATAAGCCTAATAGAGAAAATATTTCGATGGAAGTTTCTATGGAAATACAGCATTCTGTTCTGCATCTGTTTAACGTGCCTGCTTTCACACTAATGATCAGATGTGCGCGGTTAACGTCAAAATTGATCGCAGTAATAATAAAAATGTTCAAATGTTTGTTAAGCCTATGGGACGTAACTACGGGGTCATCAGTCCCTAAACTTACAAACTACTTATGAACTACTTACGAACTAGGACGGGACAAATATCCATGCCCGAGGGGGGATTCGAACCCCCGACCGTAGTGGCCGTGCGGACCGTGACTGGAGCGCCTCAGTCCCCTCGGCCACCGCGGCCGGCAGTAGTAATAATTTTTTTTTTTTTTTTTTTTTCAAAGCGGTAGATTGGCTGGCCAGTACTTACCTTTGTGCTGTACCGCCTATAGTGACACAAATGAAGAGAGAGAGAGAGAGAGAGAGAGAAAAAAAAAAAAAAAAAAAAAAAAAAAAAAAAAAAAAAAGGGAAAAACGGACGAAAAGGACAAGCTTTCGGAACACAGTTCCTTCTTCAGGTGGGAGAGAAGGAAAATAATTAAAAAAAAAAAAAAAGGATGGGAAGGAAGGGGAAGGTAAATCACGACCTAGGTCATGAGGATGGTGTTAAGGAGTGTGGAAGTTAGAGATACTGTATTATAGTACTGAGCCAAGTCAGAGAGGATATATAACCAAAGAGGAAAGACCAAGCAGTACACACTTGGAATTTAAATAAACTATGTTTTCGGTTATCACCTTCATATTCCATGACATGTGGACATTACACCAAGAATTGGTGATTCAGTTACCTGTGCGACAAATTCTGTTCCTAATTCTTTTCTGGTACAGCAAACGTTAATGCCTAAGAGGATACTACAATTCATTCCGTGACAAACGGACTACACATTTGAATAAAGTCTGCTGTAATGATGGTGCTTTATTAATGAAATTACTGTGTCTAAAATGACTATTTCCGAATAAACGTACACGACATACACTACTTAATGATGTGGTGTGTTGTTGTTGTGGTTGTAGTCTTCAGTCCGTAGACTGGTTTGATGCAGTTGTCCACCTCCACGCTACCCTATCTTGCTCAAAAATCTTCATCTCTGAGTAAGAAAGACAGCCCACATTCCATTGAATCTGCTTGCTGTATCCATCTCGTCGTCTACCCCTGCGATTTTTACCCCACACGCTCCCCTCCTAAACTAAATTGACGATGTCTTTCAGACAAGATATGCCAGAAATTTCTTTTCTCCCCAATTCTGTTCAGAACGTCCTCATTACTCACATGATCTACCCATCTACTCTTCAGCATTCTCCATTTAGAAAGTTATCCTCTTCTTGTCTGAACTACTTTATCGTCCACGCTTCACTGGCATACAAGGCCACACTTCGGACAAATACCTTCAGAAAAGACTCCATATCCCTTAAATTCTCTTCCTCCCATTGCATTCTACATTTTATGTCTTCACTACACCGGGCATCAGAAGTTATTTTACAATCCAAATAACAACTCATCGGAGCGAGGTAGGGCAGTGCTTAGCACACTGGAGGATGGTGGTTCAAATCCACCTCCGGCCATCCTGATTTACGTTTTCCATGATTTCCCTACATCACTCCAGGCGAAAGTCAGAATGCATCTTTTCAAAGGGCACGCCCGATTTAGTTTCCCATCCATATCCGAAATAGGGATTGTTGACCTGTCCAGTGCCTTTAAACCACAACCCAATTCTCCAAAACCCCCCCCCTTCCCCACACACACAACCAACAAATCTCATCTACAACTTTTAATGTCTCGTTTTCTAATCTATTACCTTCCACATCACCTGATTTTCTTAGACTAAATTTCATTACTCTTTTTATGCTGTTGTTAATGCTTATTTCATACCCTCTTTTCAAGACACTGTTCATTCAATAGAATTGCTCTGCGAGGTCCAATGCAGTCTCTGGCAGAATTACTACGTTATCGGCAATTCGCAAAATCTGTTCTTCTTGTCCCTGAACATTAATCATTTCTCCAAATTTCTCCTTTCTCTCCTTTACAGCCTGCTCAATGAACAGATTGAACAACACTGGGGGAAAAACTACAGGCTTGTGTTACTTCCTTCCCAACTACTGCGTCCCTTTCATGCTCTTCGGCTCTCACAAAAGCTGACTGGCGTTTGCACAAATTGTATACTACCCTGCGGTCTTGCTGTACGATGATGTGAGTAGCTTGTTATCAAAGGCGGACATCTATCGTTTGCAAATAACTGAGATAAACCATTTTCATTACGAAACGTGGAGTTAATACGTATGCATGTTAGTTTGGTCATCACTTAGTTGTAAATGATCACCAAAGCAGCATGGGAATACACGTTTCGTAATTAAAATGGCGTTTATCTCAATTATTTGTAAACGACAGATAAGAAGTTACTCATATATTTATGCAGATTCTGACCTGTACTGTCGGCATGATAACTAGGGAGTATAGCCGCTGCACTTCTGTTAGTTACTTAATATAGGTATCACGTTAGTGGTATAGATGGTACGCAATATACTTCAGCTAGAAGCATGGTATTCAGTAGAGGTTCCTCGTGGTTAACTGGTCAGATGGTCTTCTTATCAGCACCAAACTGCATCGTTTGGTATGTTTCAGCCAGTCATGCTCAATCTGACATGATGGACACGGAAATGTTTAAGTGACAAAGGCCTCTTAGCGATAGGAAGGAGGAAGTTATGGATAAAGAGAGGGGAACGAGGAAAGGTGCAGAGAGAGGGGACAGAGATAAGGGGAGCAGGAAATGTAGGACGTATATCCAATTCTCATCCACAAGGCAGTAGGAATATACGTATATAGGAAATGTATGGTTCCTCTTATCTTTCTTTTCCATTTAATATGTAACAAGCCACAGCAACGCATGGACGGGTACAGCTAGTGCCATAGTAAGTAAAGTAACACATCGTTCATTCACAAGAAAAATTTGATGTCCGCAATTACATAAATAAAGGGTTGTGAGGGATAGTTATGTAGAAAGGAAAGTCCTGGAGTTTATGTTGTTTACGATCTGGACTACTATTACGGATAGGCATCATATCAGACTTCGCTACCCACATAGGCCATGATTTCAGTCAGGATACATGATGGGACATTTCTTTACGCTAGCGGAAGGCACCGCTGGGCATCGATTTGTTACTTTTTTTCTTTCTGTAAAGCCTGTGGGACTTAACTGCGTGCGGTCGGGGGTTCGAATCCCCCCTCGGGCATTAATGTGTATGCCGTCTTTAGTATAAGGTAGATCATAAGTAGTTTGTAAGTTTAGGGACTGATGACCCCGTAGTCAAGTCCCATAAGGTATACAAACATTTGAACATTTTTGAACTTCACTGCGGCTCATCAGTCCCTAAACTTACAACCTACTTATGAACTAGTTTATACTAAAGACGGCACAAACATACATGCCCGAGGGAGGATTCGAGCCCCCGACGGGGAACGGCCTCGCGCATTGTAGCATAGAGCCTCAATGTTCACTCACTAGCACCGCTTTCCGTCTGAGACTAAAATAGCCTCATTAGAGCGGAGAGTGAACAAAACCGATGCTATGACAATTCCTTTAACTAACGGATCAGAACGCATAAACGCAAAAACGAGCTTGAAATGTGTTGTAGTATGTCAGTGTGCTGAGCTGCCATCGATGGCTGATGTGTTGGAATGATTTATGCCTGAGTGATTGTGTGTTAGAATGATTCTCTTTCTGAAGAAGGGTGCGGCCTAAAATTTAAATTGTCTGAATGTCAATGTCTTTTATTTGTGCCTGCCTGCGACTCAGCGTTCGTCTTTACGGCGAGTTGTTTCCTATCTTATGTTGTTATTATTACAGAACGTTAAATTCGAGATAAATAGTAATGCGGCCGAACAATCCCGCCTGGGATGTCCCGGACCATAATGCCATATGATCACTTCATTTCAATAATTCCAACAAGAGCTTTCTAACTCAGCCAGTACTAAAGAAATGAGAGAATCTTCACAGACTCGACAATATATCACCACCTGTGTACTGCTGCAACTGTAACCATACAGTTACATCCCACCACAAAAGTATATTTAAAGCCGGAAGCTTTTGCTATTCCTGTATTTTAAATGGGTACGACTGCAACATCAACTACACGAATCCTACGAAACACCTGAGTTCGTCAGATGACTTATAGAATTCGTCACACTTGCCTGTTACTACTATAATATTGTTTATCTGTCAGCAACGAATTCATGTCATTGAACTGCATTTTGATTGGAGGCGTTTATGTCTTCAGAATAAAAGTACAATAACCTCTCAAAAAAAGCTGACAACGATAAGCAGATTGGGTAGGTATGGAACTGCATCCAGTATCATATTTTATTTAACATCTCCGGTTGCAACTGTCATTGTCCGGGAAGGAAGTGTGTATTAAGGTGTGCTGGACTGCAAAAATCGTTTTACACTTCCAAAACGAGGAGGCAGACCGCTGCAAAACAGAAAATAGAAAAACTGAAAAGATAGTCGCTGCCAGAAAGACATTGTCATATTGCATTTCACTGCGATTAACTGACATTTACGTGAGATATCGAGTCTTCCTTCATATGTAAAATCATGAATACCGTTGTTACGAAGCCTTCCCAGAAATGTTCACATCTTGATTTCTTTTCGTTTGTTTGCCTCTCTTCGTTCGTTTGTGCCACTGACAGCGACATCAAGAAAGATTTTTCACGAGTCTATAATTGTAAAGAAAACTGACGCTTACGTCTATTGTTTTCAGTATAATCAATGGAAATGCGCGAAGAAATGTGAAACAGCACTGGTGAGTGACTTTTGTTGTCATTGCGCTTAAGACAGAATACGTAAATAATTGAGACACTTATTACTATGTTAGCGGTCGGTGCATCTGTATATTTTTATTAGTGACAACAATCGGCTCATTAAAGCTAGTTACGGAATTGAGAACAGGGCTCATTGACCTATACTGTAGGTGTTCGGACCCCAGCAGGCGCGTGACGCGCGAGCTAAGTCTCTGTCGAGCTCGCTTGGCATCACCTCGGCTCTTATTCTTCCTGTTGATAGTATCACTGAAGCTTGGCAACATCGCAGTGTAAGTCTGTCAACGCTGGTACCGAGGTCTTACTTCCTGGTTTGCACAGAACTATGCTCATAAATTCACTTGATGCTTCCTGTAATTTACATTGAATAATGTGACTGGTTTCTCAGTCGAGAGAAGACAGAAGGCTATTTTTTCATGCTTTGGGTCCAGAAAATTGTTTACACGGCGAAATTCCAACTAATCTCGTCTCTTACGTTGCGCGTTAAATGTTCTTCTGACGTATGTGGCAGTAGGAAAGCACTGCCGTGCAAGCTCCTCGCTAGCTCTGCGGTAAAGTAGTCGCCTGCCACGGAGAGGTGGCTTTGGTCAATGGTTCGGGTCTCATTGAAGTAAATTTTTTTAGGTTATTTTCGTGACAGGAGTTGCACCAATCAACATCGAAAACAACAAGAAACCTCTTGTGGTTACTTGCTATATTCTCTCTGATAATGGGAAAGTCTGACAACGTTCTGGTAGTTTACCAAATCTGTGCCTTTAGAATCGAACTGATTGCAAGCTAATTATGACGCCAATCGATGTTCGACGTGTATTTTCGTCTGGAAATAATTTTTGTCGAAGGTTATTCGAGTAGAGGCAGGAAAAAAAGCCGCACCCTGGCGTTGTGGCTGTACTTTGCTGAGTATAAAAATCTTTTAGTACTCAGTCATTAATTTCTTCTTAAGCTATCAGCATGAGAGCATCATAACTCGTCACTAGTTACAATCGTGAGTAGGAATCCTGATTGAGCGGCCTGATGACGTTCAAGAAAAATGTGGTAATAGTCACCCCTATGACCCTTTATACCGATTCTACTTTACGACATTTAGATTATATTCATGTATCAATCAGAAAAATTCAATACGTGACTGTAATATAAGTGCCAGAACTTGAGGTAAGGATATAATAGCCGGTAAATAAACTCTCAGCGGCGCGCCGCCGTCACCGAGTCCGCAGGCGGCAGCCGCGATGCGGCCGCTGGCGCGTCGCCGTAGCCGGTGCCCACTACTCCCGAGAGTAAACAGGTCAGTTTTGATGCAGCAGCGAGCCCTTTTGTGTAATTATTTCTGGGATTTATCGCTGTTACATTTGAGGTTCTTCCACACTGACAATGAAGATTTGCAGTTAAAAAAAAAAAGTTGAAGGTGGTTGGATTTGAACTCGCGACTGCTTACATATACGCTTGTAAACGCTACTCTTACCACAAGGCCACGCGCTCATATGTGACAAAATCGTCTCGAGAAGGGTATAACACATCCTCCTGTCAGTACTGCATTCTACAGTGTTGCCAGATCGTGCACATCGCCGGACTTAGCATTCTGAGGGACGATCGAATTTATTGTCCACACTGCGCGACCGACTCGGACTTAGCCTCTGCGTCGGCCGGCCGGCGATCAATTTTTTTGTCTAAGACTGTACATGTTTCTGTAAGGTTTTTTTTTTTATTCGAGTTGAGAATTTAACAAAATGTGGCAGTGACAAAGATACAAATGAACAAGGTTACCTGAGGCTAAAACTATACCCTCCCGCCCTTTCCCACCCGTGGGTCGGGTCGTTCCAATAGGCCCGATATTCTCCAAACTGACGTAAGAGGCAAGAAGTTTTCCGGCCATGCGGATACGGTCACCTATGTGGGGTGTGATCTCCCTGTTTCCAAATTCATCAGAACTGCACCCTGTATCCAGCCGCTGGTTACGGACACTTAATGTGGTGGACTAGTTACGTCTATTCGTCTTGGTACCCTTTTGGTCGTAGCCCTCTGACAACACAGGGACCGCAATGCTGACAACTGACATGTGGACTAATCACGAATAGCAAGGAGTAGACGCCCGGCCATGTGGGGAATCAGGACTCTCAGCAGCGGTCATCCCACTAGGTGGCCCTTGCTGTGGCTGGTTGGCTCCCGTGAGGAGAGCCCCTGGCAAGAGTGGCTGGAATTGGGTTGGATAACTCATAATGAAGAAGTCAGTCAAATAAAGCTGGCGGTCGGTCGGCCACCAACGTCTTTAATGGAGGAAAATACGCATTGAATGTAGAGAAATACTTTGCCTCCTTAGCTACGCCATGCGAGGAACGTTGAATCAGAGATCTGGAGAAGCCATATTCTCCCAAATTTCTTATATGTTCATGAACCGATGGGGAGTCTTGTAATTCCGATTTTTGCGGGATAATAATGGTTGTTGTTGTTGTTCTTCACGGGTTTGCGGCCGGATTATGTCGATCTGCTGATACGATATTTCGGCGGTCCACCTGGCCGCCATCTTCAGGTATGACTGGTGCACAATCACGCCGGCACTGAGGACACATCAGTTAGAGCAGCTCCCTTATACCGCGGAAACAGGTCAGTGCGCATGTGCAGGAAGTGGAAGAACGCCCTCTGGGAAGTGTATTGCAGCGCCACCAGCTGTAGAAGTTAGCCAAAGCGAGTAATCGAAAATTTAGGAGGAGCTGGTCGAAAACTAGACCGTTGTTTTTTAATATTGGATAAAATGGGATTTCACGTTTTACTTAATGGAAATCCTTTTTCCCTATTAATAAGATTATCTGATAATCTTATTTCGATCAATTCCTTAAGGACACAATCCCAATAACGTGATGCTGGAGCAATAATTTGCGTGTCTTTAAATGATATGTTATGCCCTTCATTAAGACAATGTTCAGCCACTGCAGACTTTTTTGGTTGGAACATACGTGTGTGTGCCTTTGATGTTCTACACAACGGTCGTGAATCGTACGAACTGTCTGTCCAATATATACCTTTCCACAGTGGCAGGGGATTTTATATACTCCAGGCTTCCTCAGTCCCAAATCATCTTTTACAGATCCTAGAAGAGCTCTGGTTTTAGACAAAGGCAATAAGATAATTTAGATGTTGTATTTTTGAAGGCTTCTTGAAATTTTTTTTTTTGAAGAAATACTTCCCGCATCAGGTGAAAATGCAATTGATTTTGAAGTGTCCGTAGGTGGTTTACGTGGTGGTCCGAATTGGAAAGCTCGACTGATTTGATGATTAGTATAACCATTCTGCCTAAAAACAACCTTAAGATGATCCAATTCTTGCATCAAATGTGCAGAATCAGGAATGGCATAAGCTCTTTTGACGAGTGTACGTAGTGTCTTGTCCACAAGGCCTCTTTCCTTTGTGGAGAACTATGAAGGAAAATTTGGAGAAGTGGCTGGCATGTCTGTAATGAGAAAGTGGTCGGTTCTGATAGAGGTAGCATCTCCTGCCTAGTTTGGAGCGCTACTCGCCTATGACATGCTGGGCGATGTTCCCTCCTGTATCCTTCCACGTGGTCCATCGGATTATTTTCCACCGTGATCTCCTCCTGCAGTCAGACGAAGAGTTACATGCCAATTTAGAGCTAGGAGTTGTACTCTTGGTCTTCCGTGTCTACAGGTGGTTTCAACAATAGGTGTGCCACTGTCGCATTCTTCTCGGCCTTTGAAGGTGATTCTTTGCTGGTAAAGGTCAAGGTGGTAATATGCCGTTGTCACGTGAAGACTTAAGTTTGTGCGTTGTTTCAATTGCTGGAAATCCGTCCACGTATCTTCACGCTGTAATTCCAGTCTTATATGTAGAGGCTGTGGGCGCCCTTTATATCTGGGGCTTTGTATCCACTACTATCTTATGTAAGCTCAGTTTCGCAGAAGATTGTTTATATTTTGTTTTTAAGTGATTTTATGTAAATTTTTTATGTTATGTGATTCTTAAGAGTTATGTATGTTAGTGTGTCGTGTGCTGTAACGGCGATTAAACCTACGAGAGCAACATCTTCGACGCCGAGCTCGAGGAATAAACATCTGGCCACTTAGTCGCGGGTCGACGGCCACGAGGTAAGGAGATGCTGGTCTCTGCGGTTATCGTCGCGAAATTGACATTATTATAGAAACTTTCGTGGAAAATCAAAAAGGCCATAAAATTAGTCTCTATTTAACTGTCGTTGACTCATGATCTGTATTGTGAAAGCAGTAAATGTCATTGTCTCGAAAGTTAACCAAGTGTCAACGATAATTATTTTGATATTTATAGAGATTTTACAAGAAATATATTCATTTATAGGAACTGAAGAATTTTTTTACTGTCAAATTAATTTACAGTTTGAAAGAAGACATTAACAAAAAGTTATTTTGTTTGACAGATAAAGCAAGAAGACTTTTATCAATTTGTAATATTTTAATATATCGATGTTATATAGCAATCGATCACCAGTGAGCAGTGCGTCTATAGCATCCAAAACAACTACGAACGTCTGTTTGACAGTTCGATCTTTAAGGGAAGTTTAAAATATTTCAAAGTGACAGTTTAAAGAAGAGCAAACCTAGAATCATATGCTTCTTCTATCTGCGCAAGGATCTGTCACTGAAATTTCACAATTCAGGAATATTATATTAATTGGAATTTCTTGTTGACGAGCGGACGACTTTCGGATCCTTAATTCTGACATGGTACATTCAAAATTTGGTATCTAGTCCCATGTAAGAAGGTCGTACCGCCGTAGCTTCTTGTCCCACCTCTCATTTGTGCCAGCTGTGGGTTCAAGATGTTCAAATGTTTGTATAGTTTATGGGACTTAACTACGGGGTTATCAGTCCCTAAACTTACAATCTACTTATGAACTACCTAATACTAAGGACGGCACAAATATCCATGCCCGAGGGGGGATTCGAACCCCCGACCGTAGTGGCCGTGCAGACCGTTACTAGAGCGCCTCAGTCCCCACGGCCACCGCGGCCGGCCCAGCTGTGGGAAGCACCATACTTCTTGATCGCCGGAATGTACCATTCTACATAATGGAATTTAAGACCGGATAAAATGTCCGATCGTGTCTCAGACTAAGTTATTGCAATGGATTAAGGATCATGATTTGGAATAAGAGATTATAGCTGTTGATCAATTTGAGATAGTGGCGCGGCGGATTAGCCGTGCGTACTGGGGCGTCGTGCTGCGGTGCGCGCGACCGTACGCCGTCGGGGTTTGAGTCCCCCCCCCCCCTCAGACATGGGTGTTAGTGTTGTCCTTAGGTTAGTTTACCTTAGTTTAAGTAATTCGTAAGCTACGGGCTAATGACCACGCAGTTGAGTCCGCTAGATTTAGGAACATTTGATTTTTAGATAAAGAGTAAACTGTCTGGCAGAAGCGCCCCACGAAATGCCCAAGTCTTCATCAGAGACGATGTCTCACGAACATTGTTCCCTCTGCGCTAACAAAAGCCTGTCATTATCGCTCACAGGACAGAAGAACAGACCCCCCGACTACTGCCCGACAGGCCCCGCAGGTGCCGCTGACTAACTCTTCCGGCTGCCTGTTTCCAGCTCTAATTCTAGCTTCCATCTTTAACTTCCAACTGCCTGAGGAGCGTCTTGCTCTCTGATTTTGTGCTTCGCGCTTCGAAGGTAGCGGCGTCGAAGACTACTCGCCGTCCCATTGGCTTGAATTTAGCATTAGCATCCAGTCGTTCTTCAGGGCCTGGTTGAAAGGGCAGAGGCGCTTCTCTTAACATGGTCAAGCACTGCGTCCTCTCATTGGCTTCTTGTGACGTATTGCTGTATCTTTTATCATTCAACGCAGAAATGCTGACTTCAGTCATCATCGCGTGCCCAATTACCCCATGCACAAAGAGCCCCCCCCCCCCCCCCCCCCTTGTCTGTTCGGAACCCTTTTCACTCTCAGCTTGTTTGTCCTACGGCTTGGCCACGACCATGGGCGTTCTCCTGCTAGAGGTCTGTAAATCGCCGGTTTCGCTCGCTCGTACTCGGTCGAGTGCGCAACGCTCAACGGTGGCGCGCCGAGTGTGTACGCTCCACAGACATACATTACTAGACTGGCAATGGCGTATACAGTATCATTGGTGTCAGTGAAGTCTCGCCGCCATATTTCTTTACTATAACGTGCGAGCAGTCGTGTGAGTTATTACAGAAAACAGTCGTAAAAATACGGATGAACTGATTTAATTATGCTGTCCTTAGAGTTTTGACATGTAGAAAATTCGTGTTTTGTATATGGCCGTTATTATTAATCTGTTACCAATTTCATTCAACCTAGGATTTTCTTTCAGTAGTATGGTTATTATAAACGTGTACCCTTATTGTTTTGAGAGTTCTTACGAAATCTCTAGTCTGCTTTGACGCAGACACTAATGAGTCGCGTTTCCTGTTCTTATTAATCTGTTTCCAGTTTCGATCAATTTCGGTTTTTCTTTTAATAGTATGGCCGTTATAAATGTGTTGTTTGTCTTGGATAACACATAGCTTTATTCTTATTAGTGTCTTTCAGGTAACTACTTCTGCTTTAACTGTACGTAACGGCAAAATTTTACCTATCATACCGCCGACCTCTCATGATTATGTTGGCAACACAACAAAATGGTAGAAAGTCTTTGTCTAGATGTTAATGTTTAACGGTACATAACATGTTTTTCTCATAACACGATTCGAAAATGCGGATTTGTTAGCTCAAATGCAAATCATGTTCAAACCACATAGTAAAGCGTACAACGTCATATCGTGTCAGAAGATCATAGTAGTGCCGTACGGAAATTTTGACGTTAGGTGAGGCAAGATGGCGGCATCAAACTTCAGTTACAGAGGCTAGTTTGCCAGTCTAGTAATGTATGTCTGTGGTACGCTCGGAGCGAACGCGTTAACCCTCGAACGAGGCTACGTGGGGCGGGGCGAGCAGAGGCCGCACAGCGTGGCGTTCCCGCTGTACTCATATCAGTCGCTACGACGGCGGCTCTGTGGCTCTGAGGTGTGGGATGCATCCCCCACTAACTAGAGGAACTATTTTCGGATAAAATCAGTTATTCTGTTTACGTGTATTTCTGCATAGTGGCATGTAGCCGTAATATCATTATACCTCATACGAGACAGAAAGGTTCTATTCACCAACAACATTTGGAAGTAATATAAAGGATCCA
This sequence comes from Locusta migratoria, assembly GCA_026315105.1. Lineage (NCBI taxonomy): Eukaryota > Metazoa > Arthropoda > Insecta > Orthoptera > Acrididae > Locusta > Locusta migratoria. The sequence goes on from CM048746.1 coordinate 592,112,453, forward strand.
AAGAGAAACTAAGGAATGAACAACGTTTTTATTGCAATGTACAAAACTGAAAATTACCGCACAACAAAGTATAAATGAAAACGTAACATTATTCCAGAAACTATTCGCTGCTGGCATTGTACTTGCAATGTATTGTTGAAATATCATTGGCACGTTGTGGATGGAGTCGAGTTCTTGTATGAGAAATCAGGTTCCCATTTGACAGTCCAGCCATTCCGAAAACATGCACTTCATTCTTTTGGCTGGTGCACCCTGATGACATTCTTCAGACGGCCTTAAATATATCACTGAAACAGCTGTATAAATTAAAAAAATTCGAAGAAGAGGATTTAAAATATACTCCGGGCCATTAAAATTGCAACACTACGAAAATGACGTGCTACGGACGCGAAATTTAACCGCCTGGAAGAAGATGCTGTGATATGCAAATGATTAGCTTCAGAGCATTCACACAAGGTTGACTTCTGTGGCGACACCTACAATGTGCTGCCATGAGGAAAGTTTCCAATCGATTACTCATACACAAACAGCAGTTGACCGGTGTTGCCTGGTAAAACATTGTGATGCCTCGTGTGAGGAGGATGAGAAATGCTTACATCACGTTTCCGACTTTGATAAAGCTCAGATTGTAGCTTAACACGATTGTGGTCCATCGTATAGCGACATTGCTGCTCGCGTTGGTTGCGATCCAATGACTGTTAGTAGAAGATGGAATCGGTGGGTCCAGGAGGGCGATACGGAAGGCCATGCTGGTTCCCAATGGCCTCGTATCACTAGCAGTCGAGATGACAGGCATCTTATCCGCATCGCTGTATAGCCGTCCTCACACGGGACGTGTTGTCCCAACGTGGCACAGGTCTGACGTGCTGTCTACCTAGCTACAGCACGCTCTGAAACGACCCGTTACATCCTACGGAACACAACGTGCTGCTCATCGTGATTTGCTTTGCGACCGCAGCGCTCTCCAGTACCCGTTGCGGGTTGGCACATTGTGCCAAAGGTGGATGTGCGTAAAATTACACGGTATCTTAGCCATCGTCGGAAAAGAACGAAATGCTTTCTTATGCTTACAAGTGACATGCAATACTCTTACAGAAATTGTATTTTTTTTCTTCAAGAAGCAAAAAGACGGTACATGTATCTGAAAGCGGTTGAGAATAACGAAAATTACAACAAAATCACTTTTGGCGAAAATTCTTAAAAAAATGGTCAGTGGTGAAATACATTATTTGCACCAGCTCATATTCCTATTTTCCACGTTGTATATATTCTGTATATTCGGAGATAAGAGGTTCTGACCATATATTTTACTTGTTATACACGCGGGACAACGCCTCAGTTCGACAATGCTCGTTGTGATAAGTTTTGCTTTTGGTATTGTACGTAAACATTGTTTTTCCCACACTGCATATGCTTCCGTAACTACGCGCTAGCCATATTCACTTTTCACTATGAAACTGAACTATTCCAACACTGTGCTGAACTGCAACTTAATTCAAATTCCGTGGGGAAAACAGAGTGACGTAGGGTACCGTCTCGAATTTCATTTGTTCCTGTGGCCTAGAACGAAAAACTCAACAAATTCTCTCGTGGACGAAGTTCGTTCTTGTTTCTAATAAATAACGTCGAATACCGGATATTATAATTGTATTAAATTAACAAGTTGCATTAACCATAATTAAACGAAATGGTTAAAAATCTTTGGAAGAGTGTAGATGCATATCTGTTGTTTACATATTTTTTCCTCCACAGCTCGAGACTGTAACAACGACCTTAATACGTTGTCTTAAAAAGAAATAACTACGAATATCGTATATTACACTTAAATTAGCATGAAACAACCAGACACGTTAAGGAAACAAAGAAGAAAAAAGTAATATACTACACTTCTAAAACCTTTAGTAATATTTATCTACGACGTATCACAAAGACGCTTCTTCGATAGAATGCGTTATACCGTAGCAAAGGGAAGATACTCTTTCACATTACACAAATTGTAACACGGACACACGTTAAATACCAGAACCTTTAAAGCCATGAAAATTTTGGTCCCAGTAATTTATTGTAACAAATCATATCTAGAATGACGCGTTTTCAAAAGTTCTTCAGTATTCTAACGGTTTATGTAGATTATATTCATACATCGTTCGCTACAGCGAAAGAAGGAACGAAATACGGAGTTCCGTTTGCAATATGGCGGCTGAATAGTTCCGCTTGTCACTTGAAAACCAGGTCGCTTTTAATTGACAACGTTCCACTCCACGAAGCAAAAATCTAACATGCTGGATTCTTAATTCCACGCTTCGCAGGGCAGTGGAACGTGGAATTCCATGCTGCAACGACATCACGTCCTCCTCAAAGTCCTCATCCACGTGCGTTTCCACGTCCCTTGAAAGGACGGCATAACCGAACGTGCAGCCACGTCTTGATCCCTGAGTCAACAGATGAGGACGTTAACAAGACAACAATCATCTGCACGAACAATTCGACGACATTTGCAACAGCATGGTCTATTAACTCTGAGACCATGGTTGCGATTACCCTTGACGCTGCATCACAGACAGGAGCACCTGCGATGATGTACTCAACGACGAACCTGGGTTCACGAATGGCAAAACGTTTTTTGGATGAATTCAGGTTCTGTTTATAGCATCAAGATGGTCGCATCCATGTTTGGCGACATCGCGGTGCACGCACATTGGAAGCGTGTATTCTTCGCCATACTGGCGTATCACCCGGCGTGATGGTATGGGGTGCCATTGGTTACACGACTCGGTCACCTCTTGTTTGTATCGACGGCACTTTTAACAGTGGCCGTTACATTTCAGATGTGTTAAGACCCGTGGCCCTACCTTTCGTTCTATCCCTGTTAAACCCGACGTTTCAGCAGGATAACGCATGACCGCATGTTGCGTACGAGTCTTTCTGGATACGGAAAATGTTCGATTGCTGTCCTGGCGAGCACATTCTCGAGATCTCTGATCAGCCGTTTTCATTTGGTGAATGGTGGCCGGGCAACTGGCTCGTCACAATACGCCAGTCACTACTCTCGATGAACTGTGGTATCGCGTTGAAACTGCATGGACATCTGTACCTGTACACGCCATCCAAGCTCTGTTTGACCAATACCCAGGCGTATCAAGGCCAGAGGTGGCTGATCTGGGTACTGATTTCTCAGGATCTGTGCATCCAAATTGCGTGAAAATGTAACCATGTCAGTTCTAGTGTATTTGTCCAATTAATACCCGATTATCATCTGCATTTATTCTTGGTGTAGCAATTTTAATGGTCAGTAGTTTAGGTAGAGGATATATGAGCATTAGACAAGCATATGTCCCTGACGACGGAAGAAAGCGCGGATCCTATATATTGCACAAAAGCTTGCATACTTCTAGTGGGGATATATGAAAAAAATTGGAAAAATTCCCGTCAAGGACTCACTCGGAAAAGGTAGAGGCGCAGCAACCAAACACAGTGCCAAAATGCTACGGGTAAATGTATTAATAGGGTGCAACAGAGAGAGAGAGAGAGAGAGAGAGAGAGAGAGAGAGAGAGAGAGATGTACAAACATAACCTAACGGGTGTACATAAATATAGGAGTATTTAATATCAGTATAAAAGGACAGAGGATTGCAGGACGTGAGAGTGATAAGGGGAATGCCTATAACATACAATCATTTTCTCGTTAAGACGGCAAGTAACACCTATCACTAAACAGGCAATGACAGCCGCCAAAATGGGAATGAGAAAGAAACATCACTGAAAACTTATTTAGTAAATGATCTGCACACAAGAACTTTACCATACAGATTATTATACGTGATTAATATAAAATAACCTATGGGTACACACTACAAAATGCGAAACTGAATGGCTAATTCAACTGGATCGAGAGAACAGCTTCCGAAGCACTCGGGAAGGAAAACAACTCCAAAGTAATAAAGTGACGTACGTCATACATTTACTCCTGCTTATCTGGAACCGATATTTCATCACAAATTTGATGCACAGCATTTAACGTCTCATTACACACTGTAACGAACATCATTTTTAGTTGTCGGAAGGGGGCCCCACAAACGTTGGTATTCTGTGCAATGTTTGAAGTTTCACTTTCTCTTCCATGGGACAGAGAAAACGCTCATGGAGCACTCGTAGCACCTACAGTAACCTAAGATAATACGACTGTTGTACCATATCGCTAAATAGCAGTGACATTACCACTGGTGCTTCCAACTTACTATAATTTGTATTCTCTGGACCCGCACCGCATAGTAAAGAGGAAAACAGGATTGGCTATAAGTGAAAGATACGTACCTCTGCAAAGCAGGGCCTGACGACACAAAGATTTTTCAGTTTCTGCAACCACAACGCAACAAACTGAATTCTAGGGTACTTCTCGCCTTAAAGCACGTCAGTTGCTTCTTTGAATGGCTTCAAAAATGTTAAACTACATGGTTACAACAACAAAACTGCGAATGAGCTTATCAAAGACGCCCTTTGCCGCATGTATCTCCATGATTTTGTCGTATTGGCTAACTACAGACTGTAGCGTTCTAAATAAGCTATTCCTCCTCGTCTTCGTTTCTTGCTTCAGGCTTGCCTCTAAAGCATTCACATCACCTGTTAATTTTATTGTTTTTTGTTATTTTTTTCATTTAACGTACGGTGTTTTAGGCGGCGTTAATCGTGGAATAAACCACTGGAACCTCAGTCTTCAAATATTCGTCATAGAACACGTTTTAGGCGCTTACTCAAATGATGTGTCGTGCATGCATAATGTTGAAAGGATTGCAATGCCTTGCGTATATAAGCGCCGCTGGCGGTGACAAATCTACTTAATGTTGTGGGGATTTACTCCGAAGTTACATAGTGTTTCCTCGATATGGGGCATAATAAATTCAAGAGATTTTTTAATTCTCTGAGAAATGAAATGTTGCTAATACCATGTTTTTCAGCGTCCAATCTTGAGCAATAAAATGTGCAGTAACAGGTAAGACCTTTTCCTAATGGATCGGTCCACAAATCAGCTGTACATGCACATGCATTTACTTCTGTGGTTTGGACAAAGCTGGGCATCATACTCGCTCGTATTTCATCGGAGTGTCGTTCAGTATTTCGTGCCACTGTCTTTGGATGCGGCAGAATGGTTGAGACATCCATCTGTCCAGCTCCTGACATATCGAACGAAATCCTGCACCAGATATTAATGTAAATGGACGGAGGTCCCTGCCTCACATATCTACGCACTTTTTCGTGGCAGTCTTTCACTGCACCCAATACTAAATCATGACTTGCACCTTGCCGTGTTTTGCAGATGTGTGTCTTCAGATGTGTCGTCGTAGATCTGTAAGACAGAAGTGCCGAGCACTTGCCTCAGAACACGCAGCAAACATAACGGCCATCCTTACGTGTCACTAAGGAAAATTTCTTCCAAACACTGCTGCGACCGGCACCTTTTGCAGTCTGGATGTATTCTGTAGCGTCTAGTTTGCTCCTGAGACTCGCCTTGGACCCGATTTCACACGACACGGCGTTGCGGTGGGTGACTGACGAGGAAAGTATGTGGGCTCGAACAAACATATCTGTATGAACGTTTCGTTACAGAATCTCTACGTACACCTCAATGTGCTGGTGGGTGTCGTTTTTCTGCAAAACTCTGCAACCATGCTCTAGATAAGCACTGTAGATGTAATTGTAGACGTCATACGTAATGCAGATATCTCAACTATAAATTATGTAATAATCATCGTATATGTTCTCTAGTGAACTGTCATCAAAAGCCGTGATGGTAGTTGCAACTACTTCCCAAAACTGTTGGTATTCACTGCCACTGCTTCCATCGCTTCTTCCCGCACTTACCATAACTCTACCGCTTGCTATGAGTTGTTCGTCATAATCATCCATATTATCATTATTAAGAGTTTGTATCAACAGTATCTAACTTATGTTCATATTTCTGTACCATAAGATACGAGAAAGCATGCAAATGACTCATCTTCTACACTAATACCATCTTCACGAAGAAGGGTTCTTCGTAACTTCATCTCAACTAATCGCCCCTCGCCCAGGGGGCCCACAGCTCTTTTGTGGGTACGTGTGTGGCGTGCACGGGGCCCAAGCCGAAGCAGCCTTTTTTTCCCCGCCCCAGGCTGCTTCACTTTCCCTCCTGGTTCATGCTTTCGCCCGGAGATGGGCGTCCTTTGCGAGTCAAGGTGGTTTCCTGTCCTAGTTTCTCTTTTTCCTTGTTTTCTTTCCTTTCCCAACCTCTGCTTCTGTCTTTCTCTCCTTGCTGTACTTTCCTAACCTTCCTCTCCTTCTCATTCGTCTCCGCTTCGGCGTTTGAGACACTTCTTTCTCTTCACTTCCTCTATTCTATTCTTCTTTCCTCCGTGTGCGTGTCTGAAGGCTGACCCACGCATTATCATGCGTAGCAGGTGACAGCGTAACGCGTATTTGCACGCCCCGGGTAGACAAGTAGGGCACGTAGGTACCCCCTGGTAAAGGCCAGGCCCAGGGAGGTGTGATTACCCGAGCTGGTACCTTCCGAACATGCCGATTGGTCCCTCCGTCAGTTCTCGGGAGGTGTGACCTGAGGTGTGAACAATCACCTAAGGCGGGTAAGCCCTCAGAGAGAGCCCCCATCTGAGACGCCGGTAATCTTGGGAACACTTCTGCAATGACTTCCTTCTCTTCTACTGTGACTTTGACCCAAAAAAGAAAGATCGCTTCACCTCAGCATAAGAAAACTTTGCCCAATCTTCCGAAATTACTGGTTGTCTCTCGAACCGACGGTAAAGATTTAACTTCTGTAAATCCTTTCGTCATACAGAAAGGTGTTGATGCGATATCCCTGTTAAGACCTGTTCGCGTCAGTGCAATGGAACATTGTTGCTGGAAGCGGACAGTGCCTTCCAGGCGCAAAAACTAATGTGGACTACGTTGCTACACACGTTTCCTCTCCAGGTAGAAGCGCATCGCACGCTCAACTCGTCACGGGGGATAGTTTTCACGATATCCCTTGACGGGTTGTCTGACGAAGAAATACAAACCTACATGTCCGATCAGGGTGTAACAGCCGTGCATAGGGTGTTGAAAAAGGTCGATAACCAGCTGACACCAACTGGTACTGTGTTTTTGACGTTCGACAGAGTTCACCTCCCGTCGAAGATCAAAGCAAGGTATGAACTTACCTCTGTTCTCCCTTATGTTCCAAACCCAACGCGCTGTTTCCAATGTCATAGATACAACCACACCCGTCAGTCTTGCCCTAATACAGCAAAATGTCACTTGTGGTAGGGACGCCCATGAGGCGGATTACCCACCTCCGTCCCCTCACTGCCTTAATTGCAATGGTGACCATGCGGCTTCCTCTCGCAACTGCCCAGTATACAAGGATGAGAAGGTCATTCAGCTAATTCGGGTCACGGAAAAGGTATCAACATCTGCCGCTCTAAAGTTGTTAGTGAGTCGAAAGCCCGCTGTCCTCCCAGCGGGCACATACAGTGAGGTCCTCACCTCCACTCGACCTACTAAGGATTTAAGTACCCAGACCTGTGATTTTACTTTCGCTGACACAGTTCTGCGATCGGCCAGCCCGAAGATTGCCCGTTCCACGTCCCCGCTTCCTCCTGCTGCTTCTAAAGTTCAGTCTTCGTCAAACTCTAGTAAACCGCAGGCACCTAAACAAGATGCCCGGACTTTGAAAAAGGAACCCGTCCGTGAGGATTTTCTGCGTTCCCAACCGTTAACTGCCTCTTCTCACCGTGACTCTTCCAGAAGAGCCAAAAAGAAAAAGTTCCTCATCTTCCCCACCGAGGCATGACCCATTCGTCACGCCGCCCAACAGTAGTCGGCCCCAATCATCTTCCGTCACGGTGGGGAGCACTACTGTTAGCCGTGCAACCGGAATTTTACCGGCGGTGAAAGCTGCCCCCCCCCCTGATCAACTCGGGAAGGTGGCAGATGCATCATTTGAACCCATGGAACACGATTCCCTGCCTCTAGATGACGATAGTAGCGTTCCCTCGAAGTCCGTTCTCAGTGACCGTCGAGGTGAACCCGCCTGCTGTTCCTTTTTATCCTCATTTCTTATCTCATTTTTTATCATGGCGCTCCTTCAATGGAATATTCGCGGCTTTCGTTCCAATAGGGACGAATTAAAACTACTCCTTTGATTGCACTGCCCGCTTCTAGTCTGTCTCCAAGAAACTAAGTTACGTCCATGTGATCATCCAGACTTCGCCCACTACACCTCTGTGCGTTTTGACCTGCCACCTGTGGAAGGTACCCTAGTTCATGGAGGGGCTCTGATGCTCATTCGGGACGACGTCTATTACCATCCCGTTTCATTGCATACTCACCTACAGGCAGTTGGCGTCCGCATCACTCTCTCCACTTTTTCCTTTTCCCTCTGTAATATCTATTCGCCATCGTCATCCGCCCTTACTAGGGCAGATGTGCTACACCTCGTTGACCAGCTCCCTTCACCTTTCGTGTTGGTAGGCGACTTGAATGCCCACCACCCCCTATGAGGCTCTCCAGCACATTGTCCGAGTGGCTCCCTCTTAGTGGACCTTTTCTACCACCTCAATCTTGTCTGCCTCAACACTGGAGCACCGACCTTACTTTCTGACACAACACATACTTATTCCCACATAGACCTCACGACATGCACTCCTCAGCTTGCACATCTGTTTGGAGTGGTATGCACTTTCTGACACGTACTCGAGTGACCATTTCCCTTGTGTAATCCATTTCCTGCATCATACCCCATCTCCTCGTCCCACCAGTTGGAACATCTCTAAAGCCGACTGAGGGCTTTATTATTCCGTGGCTGTTATAAAAAACAGCAAAAAAGCTTGCTGGACTGCTTTTACCCGTTCTGTTAACGGCTATACTCCCTCCACGGTTGTTTTGGGCGGCCTACGCCGTTTATCCGGCATCAAGGTCTACTCCCCGATTTCTGGCCTGACCGTCGATAACGCAGGTATTTTGGACCACGCTGATGTCTCCATCGCTTTGGGCCGCTCCTTTGCGGAGGTTTAGAGCTCTGCCCATTACTAACCTGCCTTCCTCCCTCGCAAACAGGCAGACGAGGCAGGGCCGCCCTCTTTCCACTCTTTTATCGCAAAAGTTGTCTCCTTCACCATGCAGGAGCTAGACCGTGCTCTCGCCCTGTTCCGATCTTCTGCTCCTGGGCCCGATTTCATCCATATTGAGATGTTGAAGAACCTTTCTTCTGCGGGCAAGTGTTTCCTTCTTAGCACCTATAATCGCATATGGAATGAAGGTCAGGTTCCCACAAGTTGCCGTGAAGCCATTGTTGTCCCCAACCGCAAACCAGGGAAGGACAAACACTTCCCTCCAGTTACCGCCCCATGACGAGCTGCGTCTGTAAGGTGATGGAATGCATGGTTAACGCTTGGATGGTCTGGCTCCTCGAATCTCAACGCCTCCTGAATAATGTTCAATGTGGTTTTCGTCGACGCCGCTCTGCTGCTGATCACCTCGTTACGTTGTCGACCTTCATTATTCAACTTTCTAAATAAGCGTCAAACAGTAGCAGTGTTCTTCGACTTGGAGAAGGCTTACGATACCTGTTGGAGAGCGGGCATTCTCCGCACATTGCACACATGGGGCCTTAGTGGCCGCCTCCCACTCTTTATTCAAGCGTTTTTGGCTGATCGCAAGTTCCGGATACTGGTGGGCTCTGTTTTGTCAGATACCTTTCGCCAGGAGAATGGGGTGCCACAGGGCTCTGTCTTGAGTGTGGCTCTCTTTGCCATTGCAATCAATCCGATCGTAGATTGCCTTTCAGCCCAGGTTTCCGGATCCCTTTTTCTAGACGATTTCGTTTATTGCAGCGCCCAGCAGACACGTCTCTCGGAGCATTGTCTTCAACGCTGTGTTGACCGCCTATATTCCTGGTGCATTGCGAACGGCTTCAGATTCTTCTGGAGATACAAGGAATTTCTGCCACCATCCCTACGTCTCGGCCCCGTTGTTCTGCCATTCGTGGAGACAACAAAATTCTTGGGGCTAATGTTGGATCAGAAACTTTGCTGGTCCCAACACGTGTCCTGCCTGGCTTCCCGTTGTGCCACTAAGGACACGAAGAAGATTAAGGGATCGGGCACATCACGGGGAGCGGATCGTACCGTCCTGCTTTACCTTTACCAGGCCATTGTTCAGTCGAAGCTCTACTATGGAAGCCTTGTGTACTCTTCAGCACGGCCGTCGATTCTCCGCCGTCTCAACTCTATCCACCATCGGGGATTACGTCCGGCGACCGGTGCATTTTATACCAGTCCTGTTGAAAGTCTGTATGCCGAGGCTGCTGTATTACCCTTGACCACTCGGTGTGACGTACTTTTGTGTCGGTACGCATGCCGCTTGCGGTCGATGCCCAACCATCCATCTTACAGATTATTTGTTTGCGACTCACTCGATCGCCAATATCAGTTGTCTGCGTTAGCCTTGCTTCCACCTGGAGTTCGGTTTCGCCGCCTGCTTCAGCGGCTCGATTTTTACTCTTCCTTCAACCTCTAGGTTGAGCGAGAGCCCATTGCCACCGTGGCATCAGGCCCAGGTTCACACTCACCTTGACCTTAGTTCGCTGCCAAAGGAGAGCACTCCGGATTTGGTATACCGCTCGAGGCTTGTCGAACTCCGTTCGCGGTTCGATAATGCCATATTTATTTACACTGATGGTGCCAAGAGCACTGACGGTGTCGGATATGTCTTCGTCGTCGGGTACAACCGTTTCCAATACAAGCTCCCTGACCTGTGCTCAAATTTCACAGCTGACCTTTTGCCCTCCACCAGGCCGTTTTGTATACCTGCCGCCACCGCCAACCTTTCTGTGCCATATGTTCGGACTCCCTTAGTGCCCTGCAGAGTCTTAAGGACCCTTTCTCGAACCATCCTCTCGTGTATTGGATCCAACGCTTACTCCAGTTGGTAGCAGACGACAGCTGTCACGTTTCTTTCCTGTGGGTCCCTGGCCACGTGGGTGTGCCGGGAATGAGACCGCCGATATAGCAGCCAAGGCAGCAGCTCTTTTGCCTCGCATGGCTACTTTTTGCTAACCGCCGACCCTGCACCGCTGTGCTCATGCGGTGAATTTCTGACGGTGCGACATGTTTTACTGTCTTGTCTCAATTTTAATCATCTCCGTTTAGCCCTAGCTGATGACACACGGGCAGCTGCCCGCGTTTTGCGTTTTATCAACATGGCCAATCTATCAAAATATTTAACCCTTTTAATTGTTTTTATCTTTGTTTTTAGCCTTCTTTTTATACTCTATCTGGTAGTTACTAAATTTTTCGAGATCTAGCGAATCTCCGTTGTTATCTGGGCGCTAATGACATTAGCAGTTGTGTGCCCTAAAACCACAAAAAAAAAAAAAAATCGAACCAAGTCAATATGACACTTCCACTGATTCGGAAGAAGATGCGGGAGTAGTGGTAAAGTTGTTGGGCTACAGAATAGGAAAACAGGATCGCACAAGGTGCAATAAGAAAAAAGCAGAACGTCGACGGAAAGCAATACAAGAGCATGAATGGGACAAAATATGCCTCGCCGGACTATGAACAGCCATGCACCAGTAAAGGGATTATGGAATGCAGTGCGACTATAGAAAAGGCGCAAATTTGCAATCAAGGACCTGCGAGTCTCATACAAAGGGACTACCTTCATCAAGCTTATGATTGTCTCCCCTCCTCCCCCATCAAAGACAGATACTTTAAAGAAGTCAAGAACTGTCTAGAAACTATGTCGGACAAAACGAAATGTAGTTTTACGATCAGTTTCGAAGTAATGTTTCAAACAATCCAGAGGAGACTGAGGGGTGAGTTCGAAGGCTGAAGAAAAACTGGACTGGTGTATTATGCTAATACTGCTGTACCTTCTTTATTGTTTTCCAATTGAAATGTGGTTAATTATGGAAACAAATGGTCTTACAAAGACTATTTCATTCACTTTGGAGCCCCAAAATTCAAAACTCCATTGCACTTATCTGAATGCATGCATGCATGTATGTGTGTGTATTCTGGTCAGTATTATTAGATACCCAATACCCTAACGCAAGGGTGGCTATTTCTTGCATTTGGTAGAAACTGAATTTTTAAAACGTTTTCTTTAATTTGTCATAAACTGAGTAAATGTGGAGCTACCTCCTCCTTGCACTAAACCCTTCAATTTTATTGCAGCAAGGAACAAAACTTCCAAACTGGATGAAGTGAAAGTACTTCTAGTGGAAGCAGCCACTGAATTAACGCTGGATGAGTGGCAGAAATATGCGCAGCACGTTCAGAAAATGGAAAAATCAATGTGGGACCTGGATAACACTGCGGAAACTCACAAAGAGAATTCTGTTATTAACGCCAATATTAGTAGCAGACGTTCACCTGACTTATCTGACGAATAAATGTTCCACTTGTGAGAGGGGAGGGGGGGGGGGCGAATGACGAGCTCGCTAAAACGTCAATCACAAACACAATCTGGCAATGAAGTATGTTAGGAAATATAATTCAGAAATATTGGTAATTTCCATTCATCTTTGTTACTTTCTTGTATGTGCCTGCAAAGATGCCCGTGTGTCTAATGAAGTATTTTTCATGAACATTATTTTCGTCTCCACTGAAAGTTTTATCTACTGAATCACATCTAAAAGTGAATTACAACACTTAACAAAATATTTTCAGATTGAAACTTCCCTATGTATTTAGCTTTATGACATAGAGAATGAAACTCGGCTGTGTGTACAAACACGAGCACGATAAACGAGGGTCGCGGTGCAAGTACAGTCAACGTTCAGTTAATGACAGCACACGTCTCATGCACTGGGCCTTTTGTGTAGAATCTGCTTCACTCGGCACTGGCACTCTAACATACTTATTCTTTCACATATAAAGGTTACAACGGTATGATGCGAATTTGCGACAATCGGAAATAAAGGGTTAAAAACAACCTAAAACCTTCTTTTAAAAAAATTGTCTGCTATATTAGGAGTTAGGGTCTGATGTTGCTGCCTGCCCCGGGCCCTGTGCTGGCTATCAGCGGCCCTGATCAGATATCATAAGCAATAGACATGTGGAAACTTATTTAATTCAGGTATTGGTTACAACTGCAATTTGTGAGAGATACGGTACTATATTTTGCTGTCTGGGCCCCTTGCTTAAGCTTTAAATTGCGTTTTCTTAGTGCGAGGCACCATGGGGCTACTGATTGTCAGTCTAGTTGCCCTCTAATATGGTGTGCGATCACCTCGGACTGCCAGTACTGTTGTACACCTGTGTGGCATGAACACTAGGAGGATATAAATCACCTCTTGAGAGATATTTGGCCATTCTTCCATGAGCGCCATATGTAGCTCTGCAACCGTTGTGGGAGGCGCTAGTTTGATTTCAAAGCGTCTGTCAAGTGAAGACCAGACATGCTCAATTACGAATAAAATTCTTGAATATCCGTCTCCAGATCGCTTTTATTTTCTAAAACATGACCGGTTTCGGGACAGCTGCCCATCTTCAGATCTGTTAAAAAATGTTACAACTGAATATAAGCTATTATTTACAATGTATATCAAAGAGTTAAAGGGAAAACATTAAAAAACATACCAAATTTTTGAACCTGTCCTGTGATGAACGAATGTTCACACTCGTTACTAAAACATAGTAGCTTCCTGAGGCTTTATATAATGTACTTAAAATCATCTGATTGGTGGGGATCATTTTTGTTAAAATTATTCTCAATAAGTAATTATTGACTTACACCTTGACCTCAGAATTGCTTTTATATGTAAGATAGTAGTCAAGGTATAAAATAGCAGTTACAAATGAGATACACAGCTGTCAAACTATAAAAGGACGTAGAAATGAGATAAAATTGTGTTCTGGATACATATAACATTTTAAGTGAAACGGTTGTTGAGTTAAAAAGTAAAAAATATAAAAAAATAAAAAATATGGTTGAATATTAAAATCTCTTAAAAAGGTTTAAAAAATATTGTGGACAATGTCTTCTTTCCCGTCTGCGGATGAGGCTTTAGTGTGTCAGGCAGCAGTAGCGTCGCTGAGGTCTCCTCCGCCTCGCCGCGTCCCATTCACCGCCGCCAGTGTGCTGAGGGCCGCCGTAGCTGGTGTTTGGCAGCGCGTTCAATTCCAGGCAACGCTACAAAATGTCTTTAAATATTTCAAAAAAGTTTTTATGCATGAAATCTGTCTGCTCATTTAGAAGTTTGTCCGGGTCTTTCTCCTTGTGCGCATATACTTCAAGCTCTTCTAGTACATTTAAATGAAAGCTTTTCGGTGCCCTGTGCAAAACTTCCATTTGTTCGCTTATAGTGCTAAATTGGTGTTTGTTGTCCTTAGCATGCGCTCCAAATGCTGTGCGATTGCTGTTATTGCAGTGCTCTTTGTATCGGACTTCTAAGTTGCATCCAGTTTGCCCTATGTAATATTTATTGCAGCTGGCGCATTTAATCTTGTATACCCCAGAGTTGCTATACTTCGTGCGTTTTTTCGTGGTAGGTCTATGCCTTAATCTTTGTGCTATTTCCCTATCATTTTTGAACGCCACCCCTACGTTTCTCGGAAAGTGTTTCGCAATTCTCTCCGACACACGTCCTCTGTATGTTAAAGTGACAAATTTCTTTTTATCTTTAAATATGTTATTGCCAGTGGATTTGTTTTTAATTTTATTGAACATCCCCATGACATAAATATTACATAAGACAAACTGGACGCAACTTTGAAGTCCGACATAAAGAGCACTGCAATAACAGCAATCGCACAGCATTTGGAGCGCATGCTAAGGACAACAAACACCAACTTAGCACTATAACACTATAAGCGAACAAATGGAAGTTTTGCACAGGGCACCGAAAAGCTTTCATTAAATGTACTAGAAGAGCTTGAAGTATATGCACACAAGGAGAAAGACCAGGACAAACTTCTAAATGAGCAGACAGATTTCATGCATAAAAATTTTTGAAATATTTAAAGACATTTTGTAGCGTTGCCTGGAATGGAACGCGCTGCAGAACAGCAGCTACGGCGGCCCTCAGCACACTGGCGGCGGTGGATGGGACGCGGCGAGGCGGAGGAGACCTCGGCGACGCTACTGCTGCCTGACACACGGAAGCCTCATCCGCAGACGGGAAAGAAGACAACGTCCACAATGTTTTTTAAACCTTTTTAAGAGATTTTAATATTTAACCATATTTATTTTTTATATATTTTTATTTTTTACTTTTTAACTCAATAAGTTTCACTTAAAATTGGGTTCTGGATACATATATTTTATCTCATTTGTAACTGCTATTTTATACCTTGACTACTATCTTACACCTTGACCTCAAAATTGCTTTTATATGTAAGTCAATAATTACTTATTAAGAATAATTTTAACAAAAATGATCCAACCAATCAGATGATTTTAAGTACATTATATAAAGCCTCAGGAGGCTACTACATTTTAGTAACGACTGTGAACATTCGTTCAATGCAGGACAGGTTACTCTGTAACTTCAAAATTTGTTATGTTTTTCCTTTAACTCTTTGATATCATACTTTGTAAATAATAGCTTATATTCAGTTGTAACATTTTTTAACAGATCTGAAGATGGGCAGCTGTCCCGATACCGGTCATGTTTTAGAAAATAAAAGCGATCTGGAGACGGATATTCAATAATTTTATTCATATAGCGATCGCAGAAACTGCCTGGAGACCAATAAATCTTGCTTTGATATGCTCAATTACGTTCAACTCCGGTAAACTAGCTGACCATTCCATTCGTCAAAATTCCCTCAGCTTCAAGCATGTTGTTTACCAGTGCAGCTCAGTGGGAACGAGCGTTATCGTCCACCAGAAGGAACCCATCTCCCATGGAACAAGAAAACGTCGAAGGATCTTGTCGATACCTCTGAACAGACAAAGCGCCATTCTGAACGACAAAGAGGGTGGTACATGGGTCAAAACTTAACTTCTGCCCCCTCCCCCCCCCCCCCCCCACACACACACACACCATGATAGTGTTTCCTGCACAAAAGCAGGATTGTACGGAATTCCGCGTTCTCTCCAGATGAGAGAACGAAGATTGGCTCAATACAAGATCTTGACTGGCCTGTGAACATAACCCGGCGCCATTCATAACGACTCCAATCCTGATGTTCTCCGCCCAGTTTCTGCGGGCCAAACGGCGTTATGGTTTAAATGGAACACACAGACCATAGGCCTCCGTGCGTAGTGGTTTCGTTCCCGTAGGCGATTTCGGACTGTTTGTGTTGATATTGCGCGTCCTGTTGCTGTCTGGAGATGCGATGCAGCTGAGTTGCTTTCAGTATCCTGTCTCGACGGGCTCTTAGTGGAAGATAACGGTCATCTCCCTCTGATGTCACCCGTGAACGACCTTGGCAATGGCTTTCTTTGTTTCTTGTGGTCTGCAATCGCGTTCAGGTCCTGGAAATCACATTTTTGAACATTCCAATAGCTGCTGCCACCTCCTTCTGTTCTCTCCCACTTCCAACCTTCCTATGGCTCTCCATGTCATTGCTGAAGGTAAGTAACGTTGTTGTTGCAATGCACTACCTGCTCAACACTGTCTGAACCCAGCTGCGTATGTAAGTCGTTTGGTATGGTAAACATAAGTACTAGCCCTCTCTGCAGCAACTTCTTGTTACTACCACTATCTCCGTTGCTGTAATGTTGTCTCCACTCCGTTGAAAGACGTCGCACCATTTTAGTTCATTCTGCCGATAACAATACTTCAGAACCTAGATACCTCAACTGATTCCCTAATTGTTTTCACAATTGTAGATTTTCGACTACGTACAAATTTTCACTTGCCACCATAGAATTATTTTAATGTCCTTGTGTACCTAAATAATTCCTTACCACCCTCTTTCTTCCCAATCCCAATTCATTTATATTTAGCAGGTTAATGTAAAACATGACATTACCTATTATTCAATGTCGATTTTGTCAACAGTGTATGTTGACGTTTAGCACGGTCTAGAAATATTTTTACACAACTGTTACACCTAATATTTTTTTGTTACATTTTAAAACAAAATAGCTGTTTTCATTCTTCGTAGGTGTATAGGAGAGTTGGAACACGTGATGAGCCACTCCATATTTCTTCTTCTGTTCCTCAACATGCTGAATATTTGCGTACATACTTTCGTTACTGCGGTGGTAAGCTTATCTAAAGTCATTACATACTTAACAGCGCACGCGCGTACGCACGCCATAAGCAATAAGTGAGCTTCATAGCACAGTCATCATCAGATATATTTTCACGATACAGTATCTAGCACCATGTAATATTGGCTTTAAGTGCACTGTTTCATTAATGGAGATCACTGATTTCAACAAAATTGAAGATATCGAAATATTTCTAATTGGTAGGACATACGAAACCTGCGTGTAAGTACTTCCGCAACGCGCCGTACGGTGCGTGGCGGAGGGTACCTCGTACCACTACACTTCGTGTAATAGGAAAACCACCACAAGGTGTAATGTAATTTCTTCATTAACGGCAACCCAAGGGAATCTGTATTTCATTGTATTTTTGTATTTAAAAAAGCTAGTACGCAGATTCTTTTTTTTTTTTTTTTTTTTTTTTTTTTTTTTTTTTTTTTTTTTTTTTTTTGTGGTGTTCCGTGTCACAACACACATCACCGTGCCTATCAGTTGCTTTTGTTATATCTGACAAATATTGGAGACAAGCAAGGAATATCTGGGTAACCACACCTTCAAAAATAGATACTCTTAAATAATCAAATATTTCTGACAAGTAAGCGAAGTGCTACTGATGAAATGAGTAGTAGCGATGACATTTATAAACTATTCTCTTAGTATTATCCCCAACAATACCCTCGGAAATAGACACCTTCGGAAACAAAGATCGTTTGTTACATCAGTTTCATTCTGTTTTCTAATCAGAAGTAACTAAATAGATCGAGAATGAAACTGTAACTCTGCAGCGGAGTGTGTGCTGCTATGAAACTTCCTGGAGATTAAAATTGTGTGCCGTAACCGGGATTCGAACATGTGACCTTTGCCTTTCCGAGCAAGCGCTCTGCCTATTGAGCTATCCCGGCACGCTTCACGGTCCGTTCTCACTCTGCGCTCACACTCCGTTGCCGAGTGAAGGTTTCATTCTGGAATCATCCCTTACGCTGTGGCTAAGCCATGTCTCCACTATATCCTTTCTTCCAGGAGTGCTATCCCTGCAAGGTTCGCAGGAGAACTTCTGTGAAGTTGGGAAAGTAGCAGGCGAGGAACTGGCAGAAATTGTCAGGACGGATCGAGGGGCGGGTCGGAATAGCTCAGTCGGTAGAGCGCTTGCACGGGAAAGGCAAAGGTCTCAGGTTCGAATGCCGGTTCCGGCACACAGTTTTAATCTGCCAGGAAGTTTCAACAAAATTGATGTTACTTGTTCTCGTGACAGCGCTCTCTTGCAGGTATAAAGGCTAGTCTACACGATGACACTAGGTTGCGAAACTCGTTGCATGAAATGAATTACGCGCAACTGGTTTCGTGTATGTCTGTAGACACGGCGCTAATACCACACACTTCAGTTTCGTTGTTTAGTTAGTGCCGTAGTCGCCGTAAAATGAAAGTTTTGATAGGTTTACGAGTTGTGGAGAATCTATTGCTTGTCTGTGTGAAGTCGCTGCATCAGACTAAACATAAAAAGAATAAGAAACGTGTTTGGGTTTGTGACTGGATTAAAAAGACGTCAGCTCTGTTGCTCAGCGACCTTGCTGAAAGAACTTGTGATTGAAGACCCTAGAAGTTATTTTAATCAACTTAGAATGTCACCAGAACAGTTAACGTTCATTTTTAACAGAGTTAGTAATCCAATAAAGAAACAAGTTACCGTTATGTGTGAAGCATAGTTACCAGAACTGAAATTACAAATTACATTACGTTTCTTATCAAGTAGATATTCGTCTTTGAGTATTTGTACTGTGTTCTGAAGTCCACAATTACCATACTTCGTTTATATAGGTATTTCAAATTGGATGTATTTTAGTCTGCAATTCACTAATCGTCAACCCATCAATATTTAATTTCACAAACAATTGCCAGAAGAGCACTAACACCCCGTTAAAATCGCACAAACACCTACGCAACGCATATATGTTCGCAAACCGAATTATTTCTCCCGTTCCCCCCTTATGTTGTATTTTGTTCTGTATTGGTCATAACCTAACCTAAAAACACGCGCAATCAGTTTCGCCAAAGTTGGAAGGTGCCGAAACTGTTTAGTTTCGCCAACGAGTTGCGCGAACGCCTGCCGCGCATGCGCACTGGCCATTTAGCGCAGTTTCATGAAACCTAGTGTCGTCGTGTAAACTAGCCTTTAGAGTACCGCGTAAATGTGGTAACAGGAAGAAAGCGGCCATCTGCGTGCCGACGCTGTCCGCCGCGCCCCCACACCACCTGCTGGAGCCCTCAGAGGACGCTAGAACACCGGCCAGTCTGCTAGTAGCGCCACTGCCGGTAGAACATAGCGCCGTATGTTACCCCTCAAACCTCTCACACTACATTGAAAATACTGTTCGCCAGAAGCATCGGATTTTTACGGCACTTCAGATGTCAGATTGATGGGGAAGTGTCATTTCGTTCATGAGCAGTTATTGTAATATCTAAATTTAAGTGAGAGACTGCGCTAATTTCAGAGATGTTTGCGATTGGATTCACGATTTCCTATCAGAAAGGACACAGTTCGTTGTAATTGACGGTAAGTCATCGAGTAAAACAGAAGTGATATCTGGAGTTCCACAGGGAAGCGTTATAGGTCCCCTACTCTTCCTCGTGTTTATAAACGATTTAGGAGATAATCTAAATAGCTCCCTTAGACTGTTCGCGGATGATGCTGTCGTTTATCGGTTATTGAAGTCAACAGAGGATCAAAAGCAACTGCAAAGCGATTTAGACAAAATTTCTACTTGGTGCGAAAATTGGCAATTGACACTAAATAAAGAAAAGTGTGAAGTAATACACATGACCACTAAAAGAAATCCGCTGAACTTCAATTACGCGATAAATCAGTCAAACCTTAAGGTCGTAAATTCTACCAAATACCTAGGAGTTACAATTACGAACAACTTTGACTGGAGAGAACACACAGAAAATATTGTGGGGAAGGCGAACCAAAGGTTACGTTTCATTGGCAGAACGCTTAGAAGATGCACCAGCTCCACCAAAGAGACTGCCTACATCACACTTGTGCGTCCTCTCTTGGAGTACTGTTGCCCCTTGTGGGACCCTCACCAGGTGGGACTGACGGAAGATATTGAGAAGGTTCAGAGAAGGGCAGCTCGTTTTGTTTTATCACGTTACGGGGGGGAAAGCGTCACGGAAATGTTGCACGAATTGGGGTGGAAATCATTAAAAGAAAGACGTTATTCATTGCGGCGTGATCTGTTTGCGAAGTTTCAATCACCGACTTTTAGTTCTGAATGTGAAAATATTTTGCTAGCACCCACCTACTTAGGGAGACATGACCATCCCAATAAAATAAGAGAAATCAGATCGAAAACGGAACGATTTAGGTGTTCTTTCTTCCCGCGCGCTATTAGAGAATGGAACGGTAGAGAAAAGTTATGAAGGTGGTTAATGAACCCTCTGCCAAGCACTTAAATGTGATTTGCAGAGTATCTGTGTAGATGTAGATGTAGATGAAAGACAAGTAGGGATTGATGGGATTTTGCGTTTACTGTATTTTACACCATAGGTAGCAATGGACGAAATTTTCCGAACATAATTTTACAGTTTCGAAGGACGTCTCTCTCAACTATCTCAAAGTAGATCATACATTGTAAACTTTCACGGCCAGCGACAACTTCATTTAAAACTTCCGGGCTCATAAGCCGTGATCGATTTATAAAACTTTCCCCTAACGTTTCATCTTCGGCTGCGGAAGACATCTTCAGAGGTAGAGTGGTGAACGGCGATGAGAACTTGAGGAAGCGCCGTATATATAGGCAATGTAGAGGGCACCACAAGACATGACATGACGTCGGCTACGACACTATCTCTGGTATTGCCAACATTCTTGGCAGAGAGGAATCGAGTGTCATTCCTCTGGTGCAAAGCTGAAGTCCAAATTCTGTCTAATTTAATAGCTTCCTCTTTCCTGTTAAAATTATTGCGATGTTTATATATTTCAATTGCGTCTCTATATGTGCGCGCATGATAGTGCGAAGTTTTTGAGATGACACTAGTCTCATTAAATTTAATATCATGGTTGCCTTCTTGGTGTACATCGGCCGTAGCGTAATATGTACACCAAGAAGGCAACCATGAAATTAAATCTTGTCCTCAGATCTGAACTTAAGAAAACATTGTTCTGCCTCTCAGGGAGCTCTGCAATAGTTTGCTGGATACGGGCTTGGTGAACCCGGGATCCATCAACTATGTGCACTTCGTCTCGCCAGTAGTGCTGCATACCGTAATCTCAGTGCGTGCCTCAGCGACGACGTTGAAATGTGTGCCACAGATCGCGGGAATCTTAATGTAATTCACTGTGTCACGAGGACGGCCAAAACCACTAAAACAAGAAAAAAAACCTTAATCTCAAGGTGTGCTTCACGCCCAAGAGATGCATGTCTATTAAGGTGGAACCGTCGCTAGCGGGAAACCTCTGAAGATCAGCCGTACTTCAGTTGCATTAAGCTTATCCAGACATGCGATGCTCTGTCTGTATGGACGGTTCTCTTACCTACATGCTGGTCTGAACAAAATGAAACAAGTGAAAAATGCTAGTGGTCGGTCACAGACGTCTCTAAGCATGGAACGACGGAGTATAATGCAACAACATACGACCTCCAGTCGTTCTCTTCAGTGGACGCACCATGGGACCTGAATTCAAGGCATATGCGTCTCGGTAGTTAATTTGCAGTCGAACAGATGGGGGAATCTCTTCTGACAACTGAGCCTTTGTTTTTCGTGGAAAACTCTGAGAAAAAGTTCGGAGAGGTAGGAGCGTCCAAGAAAATGCCTGGATTGATATGAATGGCATTCCTGGTTTCAACTGAGTAACAGTTTTATTCAAAGTGTGCAGTGGCAAAATAAGATTCAAATACAATGAACCAACTAAAAAAAACCATGCTCAAATCACCACACACATTAGGAGGAAAAGCAGTATTCACTGGGCGTAATATATACACAGGCAAAGAGCTTAGAACGTAAGAAATAAGTAACTATCGGAAAACTGCATTACCATCATAGAAAAAATTAAAAGATATAAAAACATCAATTTCCCTTATCATATTCAATTTTTGTTATGTATACAAAGAATTAAAACACACTTCTTATATGGGTCAGTCCCAATGAGATCATCCCGTTCAAAGTCGTGGACATTGCTCGCCTGTGACAAACTGGGTAATGTTCCCATTAGCTTCACTCTCGACAAGAGCTTAAACATCGTCCATGGATTTGTATGCCATAGAGATACGTTGCGGTCTGATGATAAAATGTACAAGAACTTGCAGTGGAGAAGAGTCGATTCGGCGTGTTTATAGGGGTCAAAAGGGTCGCTACCAGTCCATCTTGGCTATTGAGAGCGGTTCATTGTCTGAGGTCAATGTTTTTTACTCCTGGTATGCGCTGTTTAAAGTGATCGGGGTAAGGACACATGTCCTCCCGATGTGATGCCAAGTGCACTTGTCGGGAGTGCGATATGCGTCACATCTAATCATCCCTTGTGCCCCTCCTCCGTCTTTTACCTGTCGACAGCACCACCCCCTAGCACGTGCGACACCTCAGTTATACTTAAAGAAAAGAAAATTATGAAATATAAGACCCTTGACAGATTGTTCTATTCGCAGACAAAAAAGAAATGAGAAAATCTTCACCTTATGAGCATGAAATGATCTTATGCCATAGTTGCACAGACGTCATTATCTCTATCCCTGGCGACAAGATCACCACTTATCTCCAGGCTCAACTGTCAACACCTGCCCCCTTGGTGGTTGGGACTACCGCTATTCTGTTTCCCTCAAAGACCCTGCGTTATGAGCAATAACACTCCATACACTCGCCCCCATGTCAGAGAAACAACAGCCTCCTTTGGCTCCTATCGCAAGAAAGGAGTCCATTGGAACTAAAACGGTTTCTCCAACTGACAAAGTGAACACAAGTGAATGGTTCAGAGAACTGCCAACTTCTGATCACAGTGCTTTAAAGGGAATTCCTCAGTCCCTGACACAGTCAACGAAGTCCTCCCAGCAAAAGAAAGTAAGTCCAGTGACAAAACAAAAAGAGTGCTAAGAAGAAAGAATTCTAAGAAAAATACGTGGTGGCAACCACACCACCACACCATACATTGGTCTACCACCCAGTCTGATTTTACATTGGAACTAGGGCAGTGTCTTTCACCTCCCGGCTTTCTGTGTAGCCCTACAAAAATCTGGTTTCCTGTCCAGTGGAACCCAGCCCTTCGTGGATATCGGAGCTATTATAAATACCGGTCAGACTATGACTGGGTATGCGGTGGTGTGTCTATGTCCTCACCACTGTCCCCAGCGCTACCGACCCTCTCTACACGGACGTCGAGGCAGTGGCTGTAAGAAAAATAAAAATCAGGCTAGTGCAAGACATTACCTTTTGTTCTGTTCACTTCTCCCCAGATGATATTATCTCTCCTGCTGACCACACTGACTTAGTCTCCTAACTTCCCTCACCTTTTCTCCGTATGGGAACTTAAACGCCCACCACCCTTCGTGGAGTGAAACTCAGGCCTCGGGCAGTGGTAGGGATGTTGAGACTGTCTTGGCACAACAGGACGCTTGCCTCTTGAGCACCGGTGCTCCATTCCATTTTAGTGCAGCACATGGCTATTAACCTCTCTTTGTAACCCAAGTCATCTTCCCCATCTGTTTAATGGTGTATGATGCTGTGGTAGCGTCCACTTTCCTGTCCTCCCGTCTCTGCCTCAGTTTAAATATGCAGACCACTTGTGCCAGTGGTGTATCCCTAGGACATTGTTACACCTCAGGTTTTGTGGGGTTGCTGCTCCACTTTCTGCTGAATGTGATATGGCGGGTCACTGCGGCCATTATTTTCACTACTAAGACAAGTGTCCCGTGTATCCCAGGCTAGCTTCTCAAGTCAGTGCCTTGTTGGACACCATTGGTTGTTGAGGCCATCCACGAAGCCTCTCAGCGCCACCAGCGACACCATTCCACAGAGCATATTTACAGCTGTGTAGTGGTTGGTGAACCCAGTGTCCCTGAACTGGATACTGCGTTGCCCAGCAATCCTCTACACTGTAAGCTCTTTGTGTGCCTCAGCGATTAATGTAAGGCGCGATGGTGAACGTTCTACACAACAGAGCCTGGGGATCTTGGCTTAAATGAACAGTTGGCGAGGATGGTAAAACATCAGAAAAATAATCGTGAATGTCTAAGTATAGTGCATGGTGAGGAGGTGCGTGGCTGTTGCGGTGGAACTGTGGCTACTGGGCAACCTCTGAGGATCGTCTGTAACTCAGGCATGTGGGGCTCTGTCACGATCGACCGTTTTTCAAAGCTGTTCGCTTTACCAAAATTAAACCGGTGAATAAAAATGTTGGTGGTCGAATGGATATCAGCGTTTCTAAGCATGAAACGACTGAATGGGGTGCAGTGACATACAACCTCAATCTTTCCGTTACGTGGCCACACTATGGGAGGAACGGAGGGCCCATATTACAGGTGAGACTTAAGCCCCTCGATGCTTAGTTTGTAGTCACATAGCGACTCATTCATGGAAACAGAACCTTTGTTTTTTGTAGAGAACTTTAGACAAGTTCAGAGAAGTGGAGGGGACGTCAAATATGGGATTTGGATCAGTCCTGGCAACGTTGTCACCCACAGAGCAGTCGCAGGCAATGGTCGCCTCTGAAAAGTTGGGTGATGTTTCCAACAAGAGCCTGAATATAGTCCAGGGAATTATTCCATAGGGAAGGGACTTTTATCGCAGTCGATGATGAGTTCCAAAAACAACTTAGTTCCGAGAAATCCATTTTATTTGGCACGTTTATAGGCGTCCGAAGGACAAAAGGGATGCTACCTGCTTTCATCTTGGCTTCAGAGGGTGATTCGTTGCATGAGGTGGTCGGTGCTGATCTACCAGTGTGATGGTCCACCCCCTCCGCAGTACTTTCAGTGCACTACAGTGTTTGGGCACATGTTCTCCTGAAGCAATTCCAGCCCCACATCCAGGGAATGTGGGTAGCCATCACATTCAGATGCTCTGTGTACTCTCAACCTATATGAGTGAATTGTGGACGGCACCATCTACCTTCCTAGCTGGATTGCTCTATTCTCCACAAGGCAACGAAGATCATAAAGATCCAGACCCAAGATTGTCGTTGCATCTGTATTCTCCACAACGCCGGTGGTCTACAGAAGTCGCCGTGCAATTTCTAAAAGAGGCTGTAAGTTGCTCCACAGTACTTCGGTAGCTGGGGATCCCTGCAGTTTCGTTGCCACTTTGCCTTGCTTCACGCGACGGCAAATAAGAGGGAAGAAGCTCGCCTAGATGGATCGGTGCACCACGGCGACAACAGTCAGTACGGAGTCTGACAGTTCCAATCAATACTAGGATGTTCAATGAGACAATAGAAGAGTGCCATCCAAGCGAGCCAGAAGTCTTCATATGAATTACAACATGTGCTATTGAAAGGAACGTACGTGAAGCATAGCAGAACTGTGTATTAGATAATTTATAGCAACAAGCACACAAAAGTTGAGTATCTTGTTGTATTATTAAATCCTTTGTGGACTCATCGCTTCTTTAGTTGCAGACCTTGTGCACATCCTTCTTCGTATGGCCCACCACCTTTCGAATTTACAGCATCCCAAGGACACACCACATACTAAGACTAGAAAACTGAGCGAGCTGGCCCAGTGGTAAGAAACTGGACTCGCATTCGGAAGGACAGTAGTTAAAATCCACCCTGGCCTTGCAGATTTAAGTTTTCTGTGATGTCCCGAAATCCTCCCAGCAAACTGTGGCGTATTTCTTTTGAAAGGGCCCACCCAATTTCTTTCACTACCCTTTCCCCAAAATTCGAACATGAGCTCTTTCTTTAACGACCACGATGTTGATAGGACCTTACGACCTAAACTTCCTTCCTTGAGATGAAAAAGAAATGAGAGCAGCTTCACCCTGTGCGTATGACGTAATTCGCTGCTGTCGCATCGTCGCCGCTCTCTTCCAGGATATCACCTTAAGTATCTCCCATTGTGGCCCAAAAACCACTGCGACTTCAGATTGAGGATGGGGTGGAGATCCTAGCAATCCTTTAGAACCAAGCATTCGTCAAATCCTAAGAATCGATGGAAATTGATTCCACCACAACTCAAGCGTTTGAAAAACGTAGATCTGTGTCATGAAACATATGTTTAGCTCGTTCATGTCATCTAAGAATGCCAACAGCACTATCCTGCAGTGGAATTGCATTGGTTATTTCTACCAGCAGTTTAGCTTTACAGGAAATGTGCTTTATGTGCAGCAGATCCTTGCCCTTAGTGGATAATGGTGCTATTGTAATAATCACAGTGTATGCCAGGATATCTGCTGCCGTCCGCCTCTGTCCTCACATTTCCACTGGCCCCTGTCACTCTCAACATGGGTGTAGAGGCAATGGCTGTCAGACTCAGGCCAGTACAGGATATCATCGTCTTATATGTTTAGCTCTCACCGAGTGTGGTTTTGTCCCCAACTGCGCTCCCTGCTTAGGTCACCGAACCACCCAGATCTCAGATGGCTGGTTTAAATTTCGGCTGCTGTGGTTACTGACATGCATTATACTGATGTTGATACGGCAGTTCAACAAATTACTGCCGAGATATTTTCTGCTGCGTAAGCCGTTTAGCACCCTTCAGAACATCAACTGACTCGTTGTAGAAAAATAATTACCATGGATGAGGCAGGTAGATACAGATGATCTTGGACCCTGACCTTGAATGTTCTGCCTGACCGATGTCATTGTTCAGGCAGTCGTTAAATTTAACTTTTGTAAATGCCCAGAGACTTGAAAGGATCTTTCATTTTATCCCTGTGCCTGATTCTCTGCCCATTATTCCTGGGAACACAAAAAGCTGGGACAATACCACCTTTAGAAAAATGTTTGCCTACATGACTTGAAATTCTACCAAAGTATAGAATTCTGTGGGGGGGGGGAAAATACTTAGTTATGGTTTCTTTTGCTTAAAGGAACTAATATAATTAAGGTTATTTTATAATTGGGGCATCCGCAGATGAGTAAATTTTCTTTTTTGAATTTATCAATTGTTTTAAAAAATTATCAATTGTTTTAAAAATCGATTGTAAGACTTCATATAGTAGAAGAAACACTCTATTTTTTTTATTTTTCTTAAGTTTGACTTAAAAATGTCCTCTCATAAAACAACCAATAAATTCTGGAGCCGCGTGAACTGTTTTCATTGAGGTCTTTTTTTTATATACAGATCCTCTACCTGCGAGGTTTCGCGTCATTAGAGACGCATCTTCAGGTGTTACCAGGGCCGGCGCAAGCCCAAGTGCCGCCCAACGCGAGCAGCTAAATTGCCGCCCCCCCCTCCGAATTATTTTTTTTTTTTACAAAACATTTGTGAAATTTTATTTAAACGAATCTACAAATCTGTAGGAAAAGTCAGCAATTTTTGATTTTACTTTTCAGATCTACCTAGGTTTCGGCCACTGAGTGGCCAGTTTCAAAGCTTTTAATATGTGCTTACATCTAAACCGTCATGTTGACCGTTACGTTCAGCACGACGGTATAGATGTAAACATAACTCAAAGCATTGAGAATATCCGCTCTGTGCCAGAAATCTATGAAGATATGGAAAATAAAAACAATTGAAACGGCCAAAGAGTGGGGCGGAAGGCAATGGAGAGAGGAAGAATGAGATGGAGTAACATAATAATACAATAAATACATACTCGGGAATCGACGGGTACTGATGCTAGTCGAAATATATTAACTCACTGCACTGCGGCTATTCATTTCAAACAACTGACACTCGCTATCTGGCGTAATTTGCATGTGTCCTTTCTGTTGTGTCTGATTATGGAATAATGAGTAACAAATTAGTCATCGCCGTATCACGTCACTTTTCTGCGCTTTATTTTCATTCTAACTTCTGGGGTGACGCGTACCTATTTGCCGAGTTGCCAATTTAAGTAACAGATCATAAGAAAAATAATTTTTCCCATTCTGCATTCTTGGTGGAGAAAAATTCTAACTTATGAGTAACGTGCATGCGCAATACTAATTGTAGGTTATATGAAAAGCACGTACCTATTACATCCCAAGTTGCAAGAAATTCGGACGCACCAATTCTTCTGTTCTTGTGACAAGCAACTTAAGTGCTTCTGACCATAGGCGCAACTAGCTATGGGCCCACCGGGCCCTGGCCCCTCCCGAAATGTCATATGTGTGCGCCTCAGCACTCAGTGTCAAATATATCATTATATATGAGTGGGCCCCCTCCGAAAAAAAATCCTGGTTACGCCACTGCTTCTGACCAATCTTGACTCTCTCGGCCAACTACCTTTTGTCAAGCAGAAATGAGCTTCAAAGCTAGCAAGGAAACACATAGAAGCAATGTACTGTCTATGGATTTTCGTTTTACAAGGTGTCAAAATTAACGTTTTGTTTCGCTTGGACGAGAAGGCATTGTTGCTAAAAGACCATACTTTCTCAGGTTTTCATCAGAATCAAAGCGACCAGTAGTTTACTTAGACGAAACATGGATTCACACGCATTATACAGTAAATAAATGTTGGCAAAGTTATAGTGTGTGAGTAGTATCGTCACACAAAAGTGCTGGTCAGAGTTTGTGTTCATGCAGGCGGAGACAGGTGTTTCAGGGTTCAAAAACCAAAACGTTCGGCTATAACTCAAATGGATAGCAAATATTTTCAAAAATACGTCGAAACCCAACTTATGCCAGGCTTATCAATGTCTTTATCCCTTGTAATTACTCACAGCGTATTTACTCATTCGGAATACTTCTAGCCATTGTAGGTGTTGGACATGTTTGTCTGTAGTAATGTTTAACAATTTTTTTCCATAGCGCGAGAAGAATAAAACACTCAACTGCCATTGAACGGCTTAGCAAAATTGCTTCAGGCTTAACAAGTAACCGCAGTATCAACCATTGCATTCGAGTTTCCAAATTAGATTTCGTCTCCTGCAAAATTAGTTGTTAGTAAACGCAAGACGCGTAACACGCTGGCAGCGCTCCACTCATAAGAATACTGGCTTGTACGCCAGACTGCTTCCCTTCCGGCGTAAACACGACGGCGCTGCCACAGTGGCAAGGAAGAAATTGGTCCTCCTCCCTCCTCTTGTTCAACAGGGGCGGCAGGCATGTAGTCGAGATGCTATGCCACAGTTCCCGAAGCCGCTCCCTCCGAGGTTTGATTTCTAATCCCCACTTGGGAATGAATGTTGAGTTTGTACTACAGAAAAAAAGGGTGGCGGCAGATTTGCCGCCCCACGGAAAGTGCCGCTCCGTGCGGCCGCACGTTTCGCACATGCCTTGCGCCGGCCCTGGGTGTTACTGTGTTAAACAACAAAACAATAATTAAAATTACAGGGCCGGCCGCGGTGGCCGAGGTTACTGAGGCGCTCCAGTCACGGTCAGCACGGCCACTACGGTCGGGGGTTCGAATCCCCCCTCGGGCATGGATATTTGTGCCGTCCTAGTTCGTAAGTAGTTCATAAGTAGTTTGTATGGGACTGATGACCCCGTAGTTAAGTCCCATAAGATTTACAAACATTTGAACATTTTGAAAATTACAGGACCAACAACTTGATAAACGTGATACATGAATTGAACAAGGTATTACTTACAATTTTTTCTCTAGTCATAATTCGTTACAGAGTCCCAACATTCTAGTTGCTTTGATGCGTCAGTTGGTTAAAAATTAAATAGGGCCGAATACATGGGTACATGTCCAATATCAAATCGGTGTCTTTCAGGGTTGAAAACCATGGACGTTAAATGTGGGACATTTAGTCGCGTGATTTTGACTACCGTATTCTCGATAAAACCTAAAGGTAAAAAGACACATGGCATTTTGTGTCCATAGTCATAAAATAAATCATAGGGGAAGGGTAGTTGAGGGGGGGGGGGCACCGATGTTAGTAGACAAAATAAAAGTAATCGTTAGGATGCGAGGGCATTAAAACTTGTTAGGATGACTTACCCGTAGATCGCCAATGGAGTGAGGTGGCCATTGTAAAAAATAAAACTAAAGGTCTTGAATTAGTCATCGAGTTGCAGCAGACCTATAGAGGCGTAGATGAGTGCACTGCGAAGTGACGAAGTGAACTGATCGCGCGCTGTCGTACGGTACCTGGACAGTCTGTCAGAGAAAACAACTGAAGGCTGGGGCTCGTATTACAAAACTGAAACACATTATCTGGCGTATATTTTAATTGTTAGGAACAAGTAGATTGGGATAATATTTCCGGCGATAATAATCTTTGTAGACAAATACTCAAAAGACCCTGAATGTGTCATTCGGTAAAATTTGTAAATATAAAATTGAAGATGATGATCATCAGGAATGGAGCTGAGAGGAGGGGCAGTCAAATTAGATTCAGATAATGAGAACTAGCCAGAATGGAGCGGTGTTTTAACTCCGTTTGGTTATTCAATGTTTGAGTAGCTGACTGTTTCAAAGATCGTATGATCTGGACTTCTTCCAGAAATTTGGGTCCCAGCCTCGTAGCCGCTTTTGTGTCTCGTCCGCCGGTTGTCGTAGGTGTCGGTGGCCGAGTAGAAAGAGACCGACACAGGAATAAAGGATGCACGCGTGTGCAGGTACGGAGGTGACCAGCCACTGGGACGCAGAAACTAGAAACACTAGAGTAAATTAGAATGAGATATATATTTCATAGAGACTTAGCATTCAGCAGTCAGCAGTCAAGAACTATGTAAAAGTTAAGTATTACTGATACATAGTGGAGCTAGAGGCCTGTCTAGTGCCTATCAGATAGCCAAGTCTTAACTGGTGCCTACCTGATTCTCAAGTGTTAACTGGTTCCTATCTCAGTCCCAAGTGAACGAAGCAGTCCAGTGGTGGCCACGAGCGGAGTTGCAGCAGAGGGCGCTCGTGGCTGACGTAAGAACGCCGCGCCGTGCGTGCATGGCGGCGCGCGGCGAAAGAAGGTGGCGCGCACTTCAGACTTGTGCGACACCACACAGAATATTTAGGATATTACCTTTACACTCTTTGTGTAGAATTGTTAGGTTGTTTTCTATACTGGATATTGTGTGTTTGGTTTCCCTTAAATGAACGGTGATGGCGGACTTTGAGTTAGTAAATTTCGTATGTTCTTTAAAACGGACATCGAAGCCTCGTCCTGTCTGCTCAATCTACTTTTGTGGACAGTGATTACAGGTGATTAAATAGACACCTATTCCCTTGTACGGATTAAATTTTGACAATTCTTTGTGTCTATATCTGGCTCCGACATTTTTTTTGAAATGAAGAAGGCTGGTATAATGTTGCTTACCTATCCGGTCCGATAAATTTCGTAAGTATGGGACTCTATGGTAACTTAGTTTTTTTATCCTAATGTGCTGGTAATAAAGTTATAGATGTCCTCTCTTCTCGCCTTGGAGTAATAGTTGGGGTTATCTGTAACTTTTTCATTATCTTCCTATTAATGTTATCTGCGTAATCTGTAGTATAGCCGTTTGAACTTGCTAAATACTGGATGATTTGGTATTAGCGTTTAAAGGCTTCCTCTGAAAGAGGTACGTTATGAATTCTATACAAAAATGATCTAAAAGCTGCCTTCTTGTATTTTTCCGCGTGGTTGGAAGTTTGGTGTATCAGTGTATCTGTGGTGGTAGGTTTGTGGAAAATATCGTAACTGAATTTAGATTCTTGTGAAGTGATAAGTCCAGATACGGAAGTTTGCCTTCATGTACAATCCACAATTGAACATAGTCTTGGTGAGAGTTCAGCTCAGTGACTAACAAGTCACATTCTATATTCGAACCGTTATACAGCAGAAACACATCGTCGACATATCGGTACCATGCTACGATTTTGTTGGCGTGTTTGAATATTGTCATGTACAACAGTCTTCCAAAGTTCGTCATGTGGATATTAGTAAGACAGTATGCTAGTGGCGAACCCATAGCAAGGCCCTGAGTTTGAAGATAGGTTTGATCACCGAACTTGACATAGTTATCATTTAGGATTAGTTCTAAAAGCTTCAATTTCTAAGATTGGGCGCATACTGTATGTACGTAATTTACGAGATATGATTTCTTTAACCTGGTTGCTTGGAATATTTGAATACATAATTTTAACGTCTAGAGAGACCATATTGGTACCAGATGGAATGATTAACAGTGATAGATCTGAAATTGTTTCCTGTTACGGATGTTTTATTGGCCAGGGTGTTTGTAATGTTTGTCTAAATACTGAGACAAAAGTTTTTCAGACAAGTATGCAACGCCGGTTTTTGCGTTAACAATAAGACGCGACGGGAAGCCTTCTTTGTGGACCTTAATGACTGCTCTTAATTTTGGTGCTGAAGGATTCATGGGAATTAGTCTTCTTTTGGAACGTATAAGGGAATATTTTTGCCTCCTTTGTTGTTTTTAGATTAGCCAGAAATTTGGATGTAGGGTCAAATTTACATTTCTCTATTTTTCTGTAACAAAATCCTGCACTTTTGCAACGTACTGTTCCTCAGTAATAAGAACCGCCGTTTTCCCTTTATCTGCCCGTACTATTATTGATTTATTATGCTCGAGTTTTTTATTGATACCCTTTAGAATTGTATTCTCATCTGATATTTTGTGACTGTCGAATTTCGGATTGCTGTTGACTAATAGTGCTTTGTATAGCTTTGTTCGTCCCAATAGCCACCTCATTTCTTTGGGCGGTGGACAAGTTGACTCCCTCGATGGCAGAAACAATGTGTGAAACTAGTGAATGTATTTGGGGCTGTGTCGGATAGTAGTTAGTATTAAGGGCTAACCCCTTGTTGAGAAGCTGTGTTTCATTGTGGTTAAAATGGATATTTCTGATTTCAAATTTGTTCCACGCATCTGTAATCTAGAAATCTCTTACAGAAGGTGAACGAATAACCGCCGAATCGGCTTTCAGTTTTTGGAACTTCTTAGAATGGATTTGCCACAGTTTACCTCTTAGTTGCGTGATACATTCATTAATATGTTTCCTAATTCCATCAAATATCTTATTATTGACTGTTCCGGTTAAGTGTAGAGGGGCGATGTATAAATTTCTATTAATTCTGTCCTTTTTGGCACACAAACTTCGTATTTCATTCCGGATACAAAAAACATAATTCTACGTGCGGAGGTCGTCTGCAGGGCCACATTCCTATTAAGTCAATGTTTTACATATTTAGGAATCCCCCCAGGGGGCCCACAGTTCTTTTGTGGGTACGTGTGTGGTGCGCACGGGGCCCCGAGCCGGAGCAGCCTTTCTTCTGCCCCAGGCTGCTTCACTTTCCCTCCCGGTTTATGCCTTCGCCCGGAGACGGGCATATTTCGTGAGATACGGTGGTTCTTGTTGTGGTTTTTCTTCCTTCGTTCCTTCCTTTCTAACCCTTCGTTTTCTGTCTTTCTCTCCTTGAACTCTCCTAGCCTTCTTCTCCTCATTAGTCTCCGCTTCGGCGTTTGAGACACTTCTTCCTTCTTTCTCTTCATTTCCTATCCTCTTCTTCTTTCCTCCCTGTGCGTGTCTGAAGGCCGACCCACGCATTATCGTGCGTAGCAGGTGACGGGGTAACGCGTAATTCCCCGCCCCAGGTAGAAAAGTAAGGCACGTACGTACCCCCTGGTAAAGGCCAGGCCCAGGGAGGGGTGATTACCCGAGCTGGTACCTTCCGAACGTGCCGATTGGTCCCTCCGTCAGTTCTCGGGAGGTGTGACCTGAGGTGTGAACAATCACCTAAGGCGGGTAAGCCCTCGGAGAGGGCCCCCACTAGGAAGGAGCGCGCCATCGGAGACGCCGGTAATCACGGGGGACACTTCCGCGATGACTTCCTTATCTTCTTTCGTGACGTTGACCCATAAACGTAAGTTAGACTCGCCTCAGCCTAAAAAGACTCTGCCTAATGTACCTAAATTTCTGGTTGTCTCTCGCACTGACGGAAAGGATTTCAATTCTGTCAATCCTTTCGTTATACAGAAAGGTGTAGATGCAATTGCTGGCCCTGTTAAAACCTGTTCACGTCAGCGCAATGGCACATTGTTGCTGGAAGTGGAAAGTGCCTTCCAAGCCCAAAAACTGATACGTACTACGTTGTTGCACACTTTTCCAGTTAAGGTAGAAGCGCACCGCACACTCAACTCGTCACGGGGGGTAGTCTTCACGAGATCCCTTGACGGGTTGTCTGATGAAGATATCCAATCGTATATGTCCGATCAGGGTGTGACAGCCGTCCACAGGGTGATGAAAAAGGTCGATAACCATCTGACACCGACTCGTACTGTGTTTTTGACGTTCGACAGAGTTGACCTCCCGTCGAAGGTCAAAGCAGGGTATGAAGTCATCTCCGTCCGCCCTTATGTACCTAACCCAACGCGCTGTTTTCAGTGCCACAGGTACAACCATACCCGTGAACATTGCCCAAATGCAGCAAAGTGTGTCACTTGTGGTAGGGACGCCCATGAGGGGGATTGCCCACCTCCGTCCCCTCACTGCCTAAACTGCAACGGTGACCATGAGGCTTCCTCTCGCGACTGCCCTGTATACAAGGATGAGAAGGTAATCCAGCAAATTCGGGTTACGGAGAAGGTATCGACATCTGCCGCTCGTAAGTTGTTGGCGAGTCGAAAGCCCACTGTCCTCCCAGCGGGTACATACAGTAAGGTCCTCACCTCAACTCGACCTACTAAGGATTCCAGTACCCAGACTTGTGATTTCACTTTCGCTGACACAGTTGTGCGATCCGCCAGCCCGAAGATTGCCCGTTCCACGTCCCCGCTTCCTCCTGCTGCTTCTAAGGTACAGTCTTCGTCAACATCTAGTAAACCGCGGGCACCTAAACAAGATGCCCGGACCTTGAAAAAGGAACCCGTCCGTGAGGATTTTCTGCGTTCTCAGGCTTCCCAACCGTCAACTGCCTCTTCCCGCCGTCACTCTTCCAGAAGAGCTGACAAGAAAAAGAGTTCCTCTCCTTCCCCGCCGAGGCGTGACCCATCTGTCACGCCGTCCAACAGTTGCCGGCCTCGGCCGTCTTCTGTTTCACCGGGACGCTCCGTTTGCCGGGCGCCCGGCCCTTTACCGGCGGTGGAAACTGCCCCTCCTGATCAACTCAGGGAGGTGGCAGGCGCGTCGGTCGAACCAATGGAACATGACCCTTTGCCCCCAGACAGCAATAGCAGTGCTCCCTCGAAATCCGGTCCTCAGCGGCCGTCGAGGTGACCCCGCTCGCTACTTGGTTTTTATCCTTATTTCTTCTCTCGTTTTTATCATGGCGCTCCTTCAATGGAACATTCGCGGCATTCGTTCTAATCGGGAGGAGTTAAAACTACTCCTTCGATTGCACTGCCCGCTTCTAGTCTGCCTCCAGGAAACTAAGTTGCGTCCACGTGATCATGCAGACTTTCCACACTACACCTCTGTGCGGTTCGACCTGCCACCCGTGGAAGGTGTCCCAGCCCATGGAGGGGTTCTGATGCTCCTTCGAGACGACGTCTATTTCCATCCCATTTCCTTGCACACTCACCTACAGGCAGTTGCCGTCCGCATCACCTTATCCACATTTACCTTCTCCCTCTGTAATATATATTCGCCATCGTCATCTGCCCTTACTAGGGCAGATGTGCTAAACCTTGTTGACCAGCTCCCTTCACCTTTCGTGTTGGTAGGCGACTTTAATGCCCACCACCCCCTATGGGGCTCTCCGGCACCTTGTCCGAGAGGCTCCCTTTTGGTGGACATTCTCCACCACCTCGATCTTGTCTGCCTCAACACCGGTGCACCGACCTTCCTTTCTGACACAACACACACTTATTCCCATATAGACCTCGCAATATGTACTCCTCAGCTTGCCGGTCGGTTTGAGTGGTATGCACTTTCTGACACGTACTCGAGTGACCATTTCCCTTGGATCATCCACTTCCTACATCATTCCCCATCTCCACGTCCCACCAGTTGGAACATTTCTAAAGCCGACTGGGGGCTTTATTCTTCCATGGCTGTTTTTCACAATCAGAATTTTCCCACCTGTGACAGTCAGGTCGAATACCTCACAGAGGTTATTCTCACTGCTGCTGAACGTTCCGTACCTCGTACATCCTCTTCTCCACGTCGTGTCCAGGTCCCTTGGTGGACTGCAGCCTGCCGCGACGCGCTTCGAGCCCGACGCCGTGCTTTACGCACATTACGCCGCCACCCAACTTTGGAGAATTGCATCAATTACAAACGTATGAGAGCGCAGTGCCGTCGTATCATAAACGACAGCAAGAAAGCTTGCTGGACTGCTTTTACTAGTTCTTTTAACCGTTCTACTCCCTCCACGGTTGTCTGGGGTGGCCTACGCCGTTTGTCCGGCATCAAGGTCCACTCCCCGATTCCTGGCCTGACCGTGGAGAACGCAGTCCTCGTGGACCCAGCTGATGTTTCAAACGCATTGGGTCGTTTCTTTGCGGAGGTTTCGAGCTCTGCCCATTACCACCCTGCCTTTCTCCCTCGCAAACAGGTAGAGGAGGCACGGCCGCCTTCTTTCCGCTCTTTTAATCGTGAAAATTATAACGTCGCCTTCACCATGCAGGAGCTAGATCGTGCTCTCGCCCTGTCCCGGTCTTCTGCTCCCGGGCCCGATTCCATTCATATTGCGATGCTGAAGAACCTCTCTCCTGCGGGCAAGTGCTTTCTTCTTAGTACCTACAATCGCATATGGACTGAAGGTCATGTTCCCACAAGTTGGCGTGAAGCCATTGTTGTCCCCATCCCCAAACCAGGGAAGGACAAACACCTTCCTTCCAGTTATCGCCCCATTTCTCTGACGAGCTGCGTCTGTAAGGTGATGGAACGCATGGTTAACGCTCGGTTGGTCTGGCTCCTCGAATCTCGCCGCCTCCTGACTAATATCCAATGCGGTTTTCGTCGACACCGCTCTGCTGCTGACCACCTCGTTACGTTGTCGACCTTCATTATGAACAACTTTCTAAAGAAGCGTCAAACAGTAGCAGTGTTCTTCGACTTGGAGAAGGCATACGATACCTGTTGGAGAGCGGGCATTCTCCGCACATTGCACACATGGGGCCTTCGTGGCCGCCTTCCTCTTTTCATTCAAGCGTTTTTGGCGGATCGCAAGTTCCGGGTACGGGTGGGCTCTGTTTTGTCAGATACCTTTTGCCAGGAGAATGGGGTACCACAGGGCTCCGTCTTGAGTGTGACGCTCTTTGCCATTGCAATCAATCCGATCGTAGATTGCCTTTCAGCCGACGTCTCCGGATCTCTTTTTGTTGACGATTTCGCAATTTATTGTAGCGCCCAGCGGACGTGTCTCTTGGAGCGTTCTCTCCAACGCTGTCTTGACCGTCTATATTCCTGGAGCATCGCAAACGGCTTCCGATTCTCCATTGAGAAAACTGTGTGTATCAATTTCTGGAGATACAAGGAATTTCTTCCACCTTCTCTACGTCTCGGCCCTGTTGCTCTCCCTTTCGTGGAGACTACAAAATTCTTGGGACTCATGTTGGATCGGAAACTTTGCTGGTCCACACATGTGTCCTACCTGGCTGCCCGTTGTGCCCGATCCCTTAACGTTCTTCGTGTCCTCAGTTGCACGTCATGGGGAGCGGATCGCACCGTCCTGCTTCACCTTTACCAGGCCATTGTTCAGTCGAAGCTCGACTATGGAAGCCTTGTATACTCTTCAGCACGGCCGTCGATTCTCCGCCGTCTCAACTCTATCCACCATCGTGGATTACGTCTGGCGACCGGTGCATTTTATACCAGCCCTGTTGAAAGTCTGTATGCCGAGGCTGCTGTATTACCCTTGACCAATCGACGTGACATACTCTTGTGTCGGTACGCATGCCGCCTACGGTCGATGCCCAACCATCCATCTTACAGATTATTTTTTGACGACTCACTCGATCGCCAATATCAGTTGTCTGCGATTGCCTTGCTTCCACCGGGAGTTCGGTTTCGCCGCCTGCTACAGCGGCTCGATTTTACCCTTCCTTCCACCCTTCGGTTGAGCGAAAGCCCATTGCCACCTTGGCATCAGGCCCAGGTTCACACACACCTCGAACTTAGTTCGCTCCCCAAGGAGAGCACTCCGGATTTGGTATTCCGCTCGAGGCTTGTCGAACTCCGTTCGCGGTTCGATAATGCTGTATTTATTTACACTGATGGTTCCAAGAGCACTGCCGGTGTCGGATCTGCCTTCATCGTCGGGGACAACCGTTTCCAATACAAGCTCCCTGACCGGTGCTCGAATTTCACGGCTGAGCTTCTTGCCCTCCACCAGACTGTTTTATATATCTGCCGCCGCCACCACCCTTTCTATGCCATATGTTCTGACTCCCTTAGTGCCCTGCAGAGTCTTAAGGACCCTTTCTCGAACCATCCTCTCGTGTATCGGATCCAACGCTCCCTCCAGTTGCTGGCGGATGACACCTGTCACGTTTCTTTCCTGTGGGTCCCTGGCCATGTGGGTGTGCCCGGGAATGAGGCCGCCGACACAGCAGCCAAGGCAGCAGCTCTTTTGCCTCGCATGGCTACCTTTTGCGTCCCATCGGACGATGTTCAACGGGCTCTTCGCCGGAGTATCGTGTCGCAATGGCACAGTGTGTGGCTTTCACTGTACAACAATAAATTGCGAACTGTCAAACCGATCCCGACCGCTTGGAGGACATCCTCACGCCCCTCTCGGCGGGAGGAGGTCATCCTGGCTCGGTTGCGGATCGGTCATTGCCGTTTCAGCCTCCGTCACTTGCTATCCGCCGAACCTGCACCGCTATGCTCCTGCGGTGAACTGCTGACAGTGCGACATGTTTTACTGACTTGTGTTAATTTTAATCATCTCCGTGTAGCCCTTCACTTTCCGTCTACTCTGGAGGAAATTTTAGCTGATGACACACGAGCAGCTGCTCGAGTTTTGCGTTTTATCAACTTGGCCAACTTATCCAATGATATTTAACCCTTTTAATTGTCTTTTATCTTTCGTTTTTAGCCTCTTGTTGATGTTCTGACAGTCTACCTTTTTTTAGATCATAGCGAATCTATGTTCTTGGCTGGGCGCTAATGACCATAGAAGTTGTGCGCCCTAAAACCACAAAAAAAAAAAATAATAATAATAATAATAATTTAGGAATAATCCAGTGCTTAAGGCACTCTTTGTTAAAATCAGTGTTCATGCTGATCTTAACCAATGTTGATTGGAATAAACTATTTCAAGTTCTGAAGCAAGCAGGAGTAAAATATAGGGAACGTAAGGTTATTTACAACTTGTACAAAACCCAGACAGCGGTTGTCAGAGTTGAAGGGCATGAAAGGGATGCAGTGGTTGGAAAGGGAGTACGACAGGGTTGTAGTCTTTCTCCATTGATGTTCAATTTGTACATTGAGCAAGCTATAAAGGAAAGCAAGGAGATATTTGGGGAGGGAATTATAGTTCAGGGTGAAGAATTAAAAACGTTGCGTTTTGCCGACGACATAGTAATTCTGTCAGATACAGCAAAGGACCTGGAAGAGCAGTTGAACGGAATGGACAGTGTGCTGAAAGGTGCATATAAGATGAACATTAACAAGAGCAAAACTAGGGTAATGGAGTGCAGTGTAAGAAAATCAGGTGATGCTGAAGGAATTATATTGGGAAACGAAGCAATAAAGGAGGTAAATGAGTTTTGTTACTTGGGCAGTAAAATAACAAATGATGGTCGCAGTACAGAGGATATAAAATGCAGAATGGCAATGGGTAGAAAAGCGTTCTTGAAAAAGAAATTTATTAACATCGAATATTAATTTAAGCCTAAGGAAGTCCTTTCGGAAGGCATTTGTATGGAGTGTTGCCTTGTATGGGAGTGAAACATGGACGATAAACAGTGCAGACAGGAAGAGGATTGAGGCTTTTGAAATATGGTGCTACAAAAGAATGCTGAAGATTAGGTGGGTGGATCGCGTAGCTAATGAGGAGGTGCTGAACAGATTTTGGGAGAATAGAAATTTCTGGCATACCTTGACTAAAAGAAGGGATAGATTGGTAGGACACATTCTTAGACATCAAGGAATTGTGAATTTAGCAGTGGAGGGTAGTGTATGGGGAAAAAATCGCAGGGGAAGACCAAGAGATGGATACAGTAAGCAGATTGACAGATGTAGGTTGTCGTTCTTATGTGGAGATGAAGAGGCTTGCTCAGGATAGGGTATTGTGGAGAGATGCATCAAACCAGTCTCCGGACTGAAGACCACAACAACAACAATACAATAATTTTTTAAAACAATAGGATAAATTCAAAAAAGAAAATAATATAATTAAGTTCCTTTGGCTGTCTGAGGGCTCAATAGCTTTCGAAGAGGCCCTTGTTGAAAATTCGCACCCGAAGTTAAATCAAAACGAAGCTAAACTGGTAGTAGCAGGATGTCGAAGTCAGTTGTGGTACAACTGACCATCACACGTCTAACCACGTAACATTTCTTAAGGTATGCATTCTTCTCTTATGCGCATTTCATACTAAATGTGTTGTAAGTGAAATGTTGGAAGTCTTTTTGTTAATCAGACATGTAACTAGGTATGTTAACTAACGCAATTACTTATTCTGCCTTCAATATGTAGGTCTACTGTAAGTTAAAGATATTAATTTTTATAAATGTGGTTTTGATGTCGGATCGGAAGAAGAGGAGGATCGAGAAGACTTCCGACCCTGAATTGTGGATGAGGTGACTCGCAGATGTACAGAGTAATGAAAATGACGTATTTCGTTGTGAAGAATGTGACTCAAATGATCAACTATACCCGGGCCGCTGAAACTTTGCACTTGACGTTTACAAATAACAAGTGACGAGCAAGAAGCGCGAGGCGTTAGACTCTAGGAACGATCCAATCACAGCGCGATAAACACTTCCAGGGATCACGTGCCGTGCCGTGACGTTAACGTTCCCGCGTTGCCGGCTTTGTTCTGTTCTACCGTAAACAAAGTTGTGTATCGTGTATGACTGTATGTTGTGTGCTTTTTTTCGCTGCCATTTGCTTTTCTGTGAGTGGTTTAACTTGACTTTCTGAGTTCAAGTAATTAGATAATGTCACCGAAAAGACGTTTGTCTAATGACGTTTTCTGAGTAAGTTCTCAGTTTCGTATGAATAAAAACTTCGAAGCTTATGCGTTCATTCTCGCTTCAAATGATCAGAAAGAAGTTATGGTGCAGTGGTTACAAGAAAGAAATATTGCTGCAGATATGACAATGTCAAAACTTTTTTTATATTGGCATATGTAGTAGACGAAATCGCAAAGTAGCAGCGTCACAATGAAATAAATCTGCCCCCATTTCACTGCCGTTTTAACCCTATAAAATTGGTATGGAGTGACGTGAAGAATTACTTAAAGGAACAATAAGTGTTACAATTACAATTACAAATGGAAAAGCTGTTGCATAAAGCTGTTGCCAATGTGGAGCTGCATCTTGGAAAAGGGTCGAGCACGTTGAAAAAGTGATTCGGGCAGCGCAAACAATGGAAGGGATCATGAACAGTTGATGATTTGTCTTGGTGACGACGATTTTGGCAGCGACGTCGACAATGAAGATGGGGAGCTGTATGTAATTGTACCATTGTCGCCGTAAATTGGTGAGTGAAAAGCATTGATTATAAAACGTAGAGAGAGAAGTTACTATCTTGATTGTTTCGTATATGCCGTGATTCAATGCTTATTTTCAATATTGCTTTGCTCAGTTACTGAAAACGTGTACATTGTTGTGCTCTGGTCTTCATTAATATGCCGTTAATTACTGCTCAAGGACGAATTATTATATGCACTTATATTGCTCAATAGCTTACATTTACGAGATGCAACTAAAAACCATTTCGTCTGCTGTGTGTATAAAGGCTAGTGTTGCAACGTCGCTAAAGCAGTGTAGCCAACTTAACTCGCCGTAACGCGAAATGTCAAGTGCAATTTTTCAGCGGCCCGGGTATAATGGAAAATGATGGCACAAACTGAACATCTGCAGGTGATTGTGATTACGACTGCGAGTAGTGGTTCCTCTAATATTGGGACGGACAGTAAAACAGAATGGTCGAAGTATTTTCCCAAAAGAAACATGAGAACAGGTCATGAGGTAATTCATTTTCCTGGCCCAAAATTCATACATCATTAATAGTTTCTGAATATAAATTATTACATCTTAGACAGCAGTGTTTACAAATTTATAGTTAACTGCACAAATATTTACGTAAGCAACTTGAAAAGCAAATTTGTGACATAAAATGCTTAGCATTCTGATGAGTCTGACAGTATCCCTTTTTGGCATACTCTACCTAATAGTATCCTTAAGACGTTCTGAAAAGACATTAGCTTGCTCTGAGACAACTCCAGAGGTAAAGGCTTTGAATCCTATTACCTAACTATGGTTAGATTAGTACGTGTTCCATAGATCATGAATACGACACTTGGTAATGATGTTTAACGTGTCAGGTTAATGAAAGGTGTCTTTACAAATCATTACTTTGTACTAAATATTACGTGACAATTTTTTTTTTTCAGATTTACTAATTTATATCTAAAGAAACATCTATAGTGTAGGAGTAGTTGCCATTCAGAAATTATTTCAGTTTATTTTTAAATGCTAGTTGGCTATCTGTTAGGTTTTTGATGCTGTTTGGTAGTGACCAAAGACTTTTGTGGCAGCATAATGCACCCCTTTCTGTGCCAAAGCTAGATTTAACCTTGAGTAGTGAAGATCATTCTTTCTCCTAGTGTTGTAGTTATGTACACTGGTATTGCTTTTGAATTTGGTGTTTACATTTCACGATCCAAAGGACAGAAACCTTAGAAAAGAAATCGATATATTAGCTAGCCCCTATTAGATAAATTTTCGACGTTGTTATCCATAACTTTTCAGAAACCTTTGTTGCAAGTGAATATTTTACTGTTAACAGCTACTTTCGTTTAATGGGAAATAACAATTCTGAAAGTAGCTTCCGACAAAGCCAGCCAAATACGGCAGTAAGCCATTTACTTTCGTAGATAATAAAACTGCCTACATTTTAACTCGGAAACGTATGTTGGTAT
The DNA here is from genome assembly GCA_026315105.1 of Locusta migratoria. Taxonomy (NCBI): domain Eukaryota; kingdom Metazoa; phylum Arthropoda; class Insecta; order Orthoptera; family Acrididae; genus Locusta; species Locusta migratoria. Next base: position 592,155,709 of record CM048746.1, read on the forward strand.
TCAGCCAGAGGGCCCATTCAAGTGAAGCGATTCTCCTAGAGATGTAGTAAAGAGGTTGGTGGAACCTGTCACTGGGACTCACTAAAACTTTGTGGTCCTATACCGTTGGCTACAATATTACTACAAGACAAGGGTCTAATATAGGTGGAACACTCAGAAAAAATGACATCCACAAGGAATTCTTGCTTAATAACATCGTTTGGCTCATGTTTTGGGGTAACTTCGACCCAATGTTACCCCTGGGTGAAATACATTATCTATTTCGTACTTATATCGAGAAATTGACATCTCTTTTTTAAATATTAATCTTGACAGACGAAATAATAATTATTTACTTAAATTTAAATCACTTCCATAACTGATAACCAAATGAAAGTTGGAACAAAGCAAATGCTGCTGCAATGGCAAATTCGTGAACTACAGAAACAGTGAACAACCAATTTAGCTATATAGATATTTGTTGACGTATGTATGAGCTGCAAGACGTAAAATTTTTTTCTCCTTTCTCCTCGGGTCAAATGTTGGCTGGAAAGGGCCAATGTTACCCCAGCTGGCGGTAATTAAACCTGAGTACCAACTCTAGTAGTTGTATAAAGTTATCAGCTTCATCCATTGGTCTCCCAAAGTATTGTCTGAGGTTGGTACTAACAATAGCAACAAATTGGTCTGAGAGTATGCTAGAGTACATATTCTTGACATCAAACGAGACCATTATTGTACAAAAAGGATCAGACATACCCCTCATCCACTTAATCAGTCCTTATAAATGGGATGATCGGAGTAGTTATTTAAATACCTGTGTTCAGCAACAAGTTGCTCAATTTGGTAACCCTGTCCACTCTTAGTGTTAACTAGCTGAATACCCGGCATTTCCCGGGTATTCATTTTTTCAAGATTTGATTTACTACGTCTCATATGTTCTCTGTCCATCTCTGTTTTTAACATGTCATATTAATGGGATAGTATTAAAGAAATAAGACGGTCTTGCATAATGTACGAAATAACTGTAGTATCCAAACAAAGAAGGATAGTCATCAAGATGCAAATATAACAATAATTCGTTTAATTCAAAACTTGATCGTAAACAATATTCATACACCGTCGAACCCTCATGCACCTCTTTCAGGCGCTCATCCAATCACGCCTGGATTATGGGAGCCAAGTATATGACTCTGCATCTCCTTCAGCACTGAGGATCTTGGATCCCATTCTACATAGTGGTGTCCGTTTAGCAACAGGGGCATTCCGCACCAGCCCTGTGCCTAGCCTCCTTGCCGAAGCTGGCATCCCTCCCTTGAGGTACCGCCGGCAACAGTTGCTGGCCTCCTACATTGTCCATGTCCATGCTACGCCTCACCATCCAAATCGTAGGTTATTGTTTGCAAATACCGACCTTCCCTCTCCGCAACGTCGACCCAGATCGGGTCTTCCAGTTGCGGTCCGTGTACATTCTCTTCTTTCTTCCCTAGAGTCTTTTCCTCTCCGTCCTGCATTCTCTTGCCTATCTAATATTCCTCCTTGGACCATCCCACGCCTCCAGCTTCACCTGCAACTGTCCGGCGGTCCAAAGGCGTCGATTTCACCACAATTACTTCGACACCAGTTCCTGGACATACTTAACACATTCCGTGATGCAGACGTCATATACACTGATGGCTCCCAGGTAGACAGCAGAGTGGGTTACGCCTATGTTCATGGCGACCACACCGAACAGCGCTCCCTGCCCACTGGCTGTACTGTCTTTACGGCAGAGCTAATCGCAATAACCCGTGCACTCGACCATCTCAGAGCATGCCCCAGGAAGTCATATCTTATCTGTAGTGACTCCCTGAGTGCCTTGCACGCTCTAGACCACTGCTTCCCCAGGCACCACTTGGTGCGATCCATCCAAGTCACGGTGTTTAGTCTTGGCAAGTCAGGCCGTTCTGTGGCTTTCATATGGACCCCAGGCCACATCGGAATTCCAGGGAACGAACGCGCTGATCAGCTGGCCAAGCAGGCCATCACATGCCAGCGCCTGGATATCGGTACCCCAGAAGGCGATATCCGCTTGGGTCTCCACCGAAAGATCTTTGAGGCTTGGAATTCGGAATGGGCAACAATGAGTACGCCCAATAAGCTCCGTGGAATCAAGCCCACGACAGCAGCTTGGAAGACTTCCCTAAGGCCTTCTCGAAGGGACTCAGTCGTTCTCTGTCGCCTGCGTATCGGCCATACGTGGCTAACGCACGGCTACCTCTTACGCCGAGAGGAACCGCCAGAATGTCATTGTGGAGCTGTATTGACTGTAGTCCACATCTTGTTGGACTGTCCAATTTTAGCCGCATTGCGGCAGTCTTTTAAGCTGCCTCCTGCACTCCCTTTGATTTTAGCTGACGACGCCTCTATGGCTGACTGTGTTTTAGGTTTTATTCGCGCAGCGGGCTTTTATCACAAGCTTTAGCGGTGGGTTCGTATGCATGATCTTCAGGCATACACCGCTTATAGTTTTAATCTGTTGTCACTTATGTCTTGTCAGACCCTTTTCCGACTGGCATGTGCAGAATGGCTGGCTCGTCCATTATTATCCTAGTGATCAGCCAGCCAACAACATCTGCTGTGATTTTTAGTTGATTATTTGTTCCACCACTACTGTGGTTCCCTTTTCCTTTTTATGTTGCAATTATGACCAACACTGTCTTCCTGTACGTCTTTTGTACTAGTTGCAGGGCGCTTATTTTAATCATATATGAAACCCTGTGATCTCTTAGCTGGGAACAGGGGACTGATGACCAAGCAGTTTAGTCCCCTTTAAACCCCCAACACCAACCAACCAACCAATATTCATAGTAGGTTTAGGACAAGTAACCAAAAATAACTTCTTTTGGGGGCCACCACACCTGAGCAAGCGACATGTTGCCCATGTGAGAAACATGGAGATATGAAAAGCATTCTGCAGTATTTAATAGGTTACCCTGTGATTTATTAGTCGTGATAGAAAATAAAAGTCTGACTGGAAACTACAGTTTCCTGAAGATAAAAGCTACATCTGCCGGAATTAATACTTAATACTTATATCTGTACATGCATGCAGCTCGATTATTTTAGAAATTATAAACCAGAAAATTATAGACCAATATCAATTGCCCCTTTGTCTGTCACCCTTTTTCAATATTGGAATTTGTGTTATGGTCTTCAGTCCGGAGACTGGTTTGATGCAGCTCTCCACCCTACTCTATCCTGAGCAAGCCTTTTCATCTCCTCATAAGAACGGCAACCCACATCCACTTGAATCTGCTTACTATACGCGTCTCTTGGTCTCCCTCTGCGATTTTTACCCCACACACTTCCCTCCAATGCTAAATTTACGATTCCTCGATGTCTAAGAATGTGTCCTACCAAGCGATCCCTTCTTTTAATCAGGGTATGCCAAAAATTCCTTTTCTCACCAATTCTATTCAGTACCTCTTCATTAGTTATGCGATCTACCCACCTAATCTTCAGCATTCTTCTGTAGCACCACATTTCAAAAGCCTTTATTCTCTTCCTGTCCGCACTGCTTATCGTCCATGTTTCACTCCCGTACAAGGCAACACTCCACACAAATGCCTTCAGAAAAGACTTCCTTACACTTAAATTAATATTCGATGTTAGCAAATTTCTCTTTTTCAAAAATGCTTTTCTTCCCATTGCCATTCTGCATTTTATATCCTCTGTACTGCGACCATCGCATGTTATTTTACTACCCAAGTAACAAAACTCATCTACCACCATTGTTTCGTTACCTAATCTAATTCCTTCAGCAACGCCTGATTTAAGACCGCATTCCATTATTTTTGTTTTGCTCTTGTTAATGTTCATTTTATATGCTCTCTTCAACACACTGTCCATTCCGTTAAACTGCTCTTCCAGGTCCTTTGCTGTCTCTGACAGAATTACAATGTCATCGGCAAAACGCAATGTTTTTATTTCTTCCCCCTGAACTTTAATCCCTACTCCAAATTTTTCCTTGCTTTCCTTCACCGCCTGCTCGATGTACAAATTGAATGACATCGGAGAAAGGCTACAACCCTGTCTTACTCCCTTCCCAACTGATGATTTCCTTTCATGCCCCTCGAGTCTAATAACTGCGGTCTGGCTTTTATACAAGTTGTAAATAACTCTCCTTTCCCTGTATTTTACCCCTGCTGACTTCATAATTTGAAAGAGTGTATTCTAGTCAACATTGTCAAATGCTTTCTCCAAATCCACAAAAGCTAAAAATGTTGGTTTGCCTTTCCTTAATCTACCTTCTAAGATAAGACGTAAAGTGAGTATTGCCTCCCGGGTTCCTATGTTCCTCCTGAATCCAAACTGATCTTCCCCGAGGTCAGCTTCTACCAGCTTTTCCATTCTCCTGTAGATAATTCGTGTTAAAATTTTGCAACCATGACTTATCCAACTGATGGTTCTGTAATTTTCACACCTGTCTGCGCGTGATTTATTTGGAATGGGGATTATTACATTTTTCTTAAAGTCTGAGGGCATTACGCCTGTCTCATACATCCTACACACCAGTGCAAATAGTCTTGTCATGGCTGACTCTCCCAGGCACTTTAGTAGCTCTGAGGGTATGTCATCTACTCCTGGGGCCTTGTTCCGACCTAGGTCTTTGAGGGCTCTGTCAAATTCATCTCTCAGTATAGTATCTCCTATTTCATCTTGATCTACTTCCTCTTCCCTTTCTACAACATCGTCTCTAAGTTAATTTCCTTTGTAGAGCTGCTCTATGTACTCTTTCCACCTTTCAGCTTTCCCTTCTTTGCTGAGAACTGGTTTCCCATCTGAGTTCTTGATATTCGTAGAGTTGCTTTTTTTTGTCCCCAAATGTCTTTTATTTTCCTGTAGGCGGTATCTACTTTTCCCCTTGTTATACATTCTTCTACAGATTTGCATTTGGCTTCTAGCCACTCCTGCTTAGCCATTTTGCATTTCCTGTCACTCATTTTTAGTCGTCTGTACTCCATTTTGCCTGTTTCATTTACTGCATTTTTATATTTTCTCCTTTCATCAATTAAATTCAGTATTTCCTGTGATACCCAAGGATTTTTTGTAGGTCTTGCCTTTCTACCTATTTTGTCCTCTGCTGCCTTCACTATTTCATCTCTCAATGCTACCCATTCCTCTTCTACTGTTTTATTTCCCCGTTTCTGTCAATTGTTGCCTAAATCTCCCTCTGAAATTCTCCAGAACTTCGCTTTCCTTCAATTTATCTAAGTCCCATCTCCTTATTTTCCTACCTTTCTGCAGTTTTTTTCAGTTTCAGCCTACAGTTCATGACTAACAAGTTATGGCCAGAGTCTATATCTGCCCCTGGGTATGTCCTGCAGTTTATAACCTGATTCCGGCACCTATGTCTTACCATTATAAAATCTGATACCTTCCGGTGTCTCCTGGTCTCTTCCACGTATACAACCTTCTTTTGTGATTCTTAAACCACGTGTTTGTTACAATTAAATCATGTTCCGTGCAAAATTCTACCAGGCGATTTCCTCTTTCATTCCTCCTGCCAAGTCCATATTCACCTATTATTTTTCCTTCTCTTCCTTTTCCTACTACCGAATTCCAGTCTCCCATCACAATTAAGTTTTCCTGTCCCTTAACTGTCTGAATAATTTCCTTTAGCTCCTCATATATTTCTTCGATCTCCTCATCATCGGCAGAGCTAGTTGGCATATAAACCTGTACTACTGTTGTCGGTGTTGGCTTCGTATCTATCTTGACAATGATAATGCGATCACTGTGCTGGTCATAGTAGTTTACCCGCATTCCTATTTTCTTATTCATTATCAGTCCTACTCCTGTAATACCCCCAATTGATTTTGTATTTATAATCCTGTACTCACCTGACCAGAAATCCTGTTCATCCTGCCACCGAACTTCACTAATCCCCACTATATCTAACTTCAACCTATCCATTTCCCGTTTTAAATTTTCTAATTTTCCTACCAGATTAAGGGATCTAACATTCCACGCTCCGATCCGTAGAATGCCAGTATTGTCTTTCCTGATGACATCCTCCTGAGTAGTCCCCGCCTGGAGATCCGAATGGGGGACTATTTTACCTCCGGAATATTTTACCCGAGAGGATGCCATCATCATATGTTCATACAGTAGAGCTGCATGTCCTCGGGAAAGATAACGGCTGTAGTTTCCCCCTTGCTTTCAGCCGTTCGCAGTAGCTGTGTGGCAAAGCCACATTAGCTGATGTTACAAGGACAGCTCAGTGAATCATCCAGACTGTTGCCCCTATAACTACTGAAAAGGCTGCTGCCCCTCTTCAGGAACCACACGTTTGTCTGGCCTCTCCACAGATATCCCTCCGCTGTGGTTGCACCTACGGTACGGCTATCTGTATCGTTGAGGCACGCAAGCCACCCCACCTCGGCAATGTCTGTGGTTCATGGGGGTGGAATATTGGAATAGTAACTGTTATTTTAAGGCCTTCGGGGAAAATGCCCTCTTCAAGAATTTTATTTACAAGATAGAGCAGAGGCATTTTAATTTCCATAATTATACATTTTAGTACATAGTTACTGAACCCATAGTAGTCCTCAGTTCTGCAGGTATTCAACTTATTTACTGCCTTAACAATATATATAGTTATAGTTAAAAGGCATTTTACGCCACTGGAGAGCGGTCAACAGTTTATATAAAACACTTCATTCAGCCAAGATCGCAAAAAAAAAAAAAAAAAAAATTATTTTTGTCCCATAATCGGTTTCCGTGAGCTCATTCACCATCTTCAGAAAGTCAAGTAAAATCACTGTAAAAAGTTGTACAGTCTCTACATACTGCAAAGTTATTGTGGTATACATTAAAATGACAGTTAACAAAACATGTACATTATCTTAGCGTGTATATGTATGTGTATGTGTGTATATATGTATACATATGTAAATTATTTCGCAACTTCACAGTATCATGTTTCTTTGAAGTTTAATTTGCATCCATATTGGTTTGTTTTGACACCATTGTCACCTAGTGGCAAACTGTAGCAACTCTGTTGTGCAATGTTTTCCTGTTCAGTCTCCTGTTTGCTTCCAATATGGATGCAAATTCAACTTCAAAGAAACATGGTACTGTTAAGTTGCGAAATCATTTACATATGTATACATATATACACATACAAAGATAAAAAATAGAAAACGGCTGACTTACCCACAGGACAGGCTCGTCGACAGACACAAATAAAATCTCACACACACACACACACACACAAAAATAGAACTCTCTAATTTGTAATTTTAACCGAAGTACTTCTCTTTTAGCTTTAACCAATTTTGCTACCCTAGTGTGGTTGAAATTACAAATTAGTGTTTTATAAAAAAAAAAGCTTTATGAGTAGCAGTGTACAACAACTAGAAAAAGATGTTAAGAGTAAACTGACGCCAGCACAATTCCATAAGATGAAACAGGCATTCTTTAGTAAGGTTAATGCCTTTCTAGTACCCATTCAGGCAAGACATTACAAGAAATTGCAAACCTTAAGTAAGAAGCATTATCCTAATAAAAACAAACCCCCACTAAATATACATCACTTCGCAGGCAGGATTGAGAACTTGACAGACATCACCTTTCCAGATGATTAAATTGCTTTATTGAATTATTTGAGCTCTCCCTTAGTTTCAATTATTGTTAGTTTAATGGTAAAATATATCACCAATCTTATGGACTCACAATGGGTAACAGCCTAGGTGGTACCCTTGCAGAGATCTTTGTCAACCATTTAGAAAATCTGTATTTCTTAACTCATAAAAATTTAGCTGACAAAATCGTTTACTACAAAAGATACGTTGATGACATTCTCTTGATGCTTGTGGCACAGAATCTGATATGATATCAAGATGAAATTAACAAGATGCATCAAAAAATGAAATTCACTCTTGAAATGGAACAAAATAATTCTATTAATTTCTTAGACCTTAAAATCACTAAAGAAAATGGCAGGCATACTTTAGGCATATATAGGAAACCGTCTGCATCTGACATAATTATACATGCTACCACATGTCACCCACAAAGGTATAAAAGATCTTTTTTCATTTCTATGATACATCGGCTTCTTAAAATTCCATTCAAGCAACCTGAAATCAATACTGAACTGAAAATCCTCTAACAAATAGCCCTATCTAATGGATACAAGGAAGACATAGTAGATAAAACTTATAGACGCTTAAAAAAGAAAATGGCACAAAAAACTAACAGTAATAACAGCTAAATCATCCAATAAAACTCAATATGTTGCTATGACTTACAAAGGTAAAATTTCAGACAAATCAGAACACAATTTTAAAAAAATCTAACATTAAAATAGGCTTGAAAACTTCTAATACCCTCAAGTTACGGTTACGCCACCACATTAATGATACAAATAAAGATATTTTTGCTGCATCAGGAGTGTATAAGCTCTACTGTAGCAACTGTGATCATTTCTATGTAGGACATACTAGGAGAACTTTTAAAACTAGGTTCCGAGAGCTTACATATGCTAATAATAAAACAGCTTTCGGAACTCATCTAAAAAAAATAACAAACACTCAATTAAGAGCATTGAGCATAATATGAAAATTTTACATAGAGCCAATAAAGGAAGAAAGCTTGATCTCCTTGAATATATATATATATATATATATATATATATATATATATATATATATAGGGTGGGTGTGTATTTGTTTACCCTCCTTTTTCCCCCCGAAGGTAAGTCTTTCCTGTCCTGGGATTGGAATGACACCTTACCCACTCCTTTAAACCCTCGTCATTTCCCTCTCCTTTCCTTCTGCCTGATGAAGCAGCTAGGCTGCGAAAGCTAACGCGAGTGTGCGTGTGTGATTTCCCAACTTCACAGTACCATGTTTCTTTGAAGTTGAATATGCATCCATATTGGTTTGTTTTGACACCACTGCAACCTGTAGCAACTTTGTTGTGCAATGTTTTCCTGTTCAGTTTCCTGTTTGCTTGGGCCAAGACCACATTTTATTCATTAAGACGATCCACCCTGTGATGAAAAACTTTAACAAGATGTTCACGTGCGTTAGAAGGTTATGTCTATATTTTTACATATGAAGGTAAGGCGAGGTAATGTACATGTTTTGTTAACTGTCATTTTAATGTATACCACAACTTTGCAGTTTGTAGACATTGTATAACTTTTTACAGTGATTTTAATTGACTTTCTGAAGATTATGACTGAGCTCTCCAAAACCTGTTAAGGGGCAAAAATAAAAATTTTAGCGATCTTGGCTGAATGAAGTATTTTATAATATCTATAACACTAATTTTTTCCGACTGAATCCTTCATTTGTTTTATTCTGTGATTTCAAAAGGAAGGTCACAGCAACTGAAGTATTATCATTTTGTGTTACAAGGGAACTTGCACCATTTACAAAATATTCATTAAGAATATTACAGTTAAATGGGACAGTGGTTTCTTCCTTTCCTACATTTATTTCATTTTTTACTACAGTCCAGGCTGCTTTACACTTGTTTTTAGAATTTGAAATGTATTTTTCATTTGCCTTTATTTTTGCTGCTCTGATTTCAGATTTATAGATTTTTCTCAGTCGCGTATAGTCTTTCTTGTTCTCACAGTTGTTAGCAGCTTTAGCCTTCAACATAAGTAGGAGTATCCTAATTTTATCAAGGTGAGGGGTGTATCAGTTTTTTGTATGTTGTGGTTTGTGCCTATTATGACTGCTACTTCTTAGTGATATGGGGGCAGTTAGGCTCTAGTGAGAGTTTTAATTTGGAGATGAAGGTGGAGAAACATTTAAATCTTCCTCATGAGATAATATGCTGGACCACTCTATTAATTTCAATTCATTTTTCATTCTTTCAATGCTCTCTTTTTTTAGAACTCTTTATGTAATTAACTTACTTGTATTTTCTGTAGGTAGGTTACTAATTCTGAGCCATATGCCATCACGGTCAGATATTCCCAGTTTGGTGGTGTCACACTCAACTTGACAACATAATTAGCAATACTTGTAGAAGTCAAGGCATGCGTCCATCCTGGTTGGTTTTTCATTGAGGCAGCAAAAATTCAATTAACTTAACATATTCAGAAAGCTAACCACATTTCTTCTGTTGATTCTTACATGTTAATGTCTCCTGTTATAAAAAAATTTATAGTTATTGTATTTAGCAATGTTTAAGATTACAGAAGAGTTGGTTTTCAAAAATTTCTTCATCAGTTCCTGGTATTCTGTAAACAGTTGCAATAACAACTTTTTGAGTGTGCAGTACCATAGCAGTTGCTTCAAAAACACCTTCTACGCATAGACTAGTGAGATCTATGGCTGAATATTGCAAATTTAAACTTTTATTTATGTGTATGGATATTCCCTACGTATAGCATCACTTGATGCTAGTGAGTAGCCAAATGGTAGAAATAGGGTTATTTCTGTACTTTTCAGCCAGTGTTCATTTACACAGAGAATATTACTGTAAATTTCATCCAGCTAGTACTGGAGTTCAGTAACTTTATTTCTTAGGGACTGCATGATTGAAGTTGGATGTCTGCAAATGATTATTTCAAGGTATTTTTGTTATTGTTTATTTTAAGCCTTAAATTTACACATTATAACTTTCAGTATTACGTATTGTATTTTTCCAGTAATGAAATACATATATTGAGAAACTAGTGATAGACGTCTCTGGTTTCTATTTATATCTTTTATGTTTGTATCTTTAAGGTAAGATTTAATTTGTACTCTGTCCTCCATTCACTAAGACAAGAAATCAAAATAACCATCGTCTACACTTAAAAAAAAAATTACATACTGCAGTTGGTCTCCGTTGTCGCGGGAGAGGGCCTTTTTCATACCCCAGGAGCCGGAGAGCCTACACTTCTTTCTCCATAGAGATTAGAATCGGAGTGAAAACACTGCTACATTACAGTTACGAAATTTACATAAATATTTTAGTTTCAGTGTCTGCCGAAAGTGTTACGAACCGTAGAAGAAACAAAACAATTTTCCTTCTCGAAAAAGCCACCAGCGATCTACCAAACCAAACAGTTGTCATTCTCGTGTCTACCAGTCAGTGGGTAGAAACCAACACACAAATGGACTGAACATGAAATATAGGATCGTCGTCGCAAATTGTGTGCGTGCTTGCATGTGCTACTTTCGACAATTTGCCTTCTGTTGCCTAATCCTCATAATTCCAACTGAGGTAAGAACCTATTCTGATATACTGTACCAAAAATGTCTCATATGTCTGCTCTGTAGTATTTCAGTTTTTATAGCTAAATTAATTCACTGAAACTATGCTAGAAAGGGCTGTGGAAATAATGTCAGTTGTGAACAGCTAGCAACACTGTAGGAATAATAAATTGCAGACTTAGAAAATGGACTAAATTTTTTTTTGTCACAGAAATAAGCACGTTCCTGAAAGTGTTAAAACGTTGTTACTACTGACTGTGATACTCACAGATTTCTCATTTTTGTTTGATGTGAGATACACTTGTGATTGAAAGAATATTTGTAACGTCATCTTGTAATGTGTTCAGTAAGGGGTCTCTTAGCTTTAGTCTAAAACAATACTCAGCTACTCTCACATGAATGTTCCAGATGCTGCAACAGGAAGTGCAGCCAACGACTATGTACAAAATGGTCTTCTGTCTTCCCATCTACATGTTTGAAACTGGTATCTACTGCATCGTGGGACAATCAATCACCGATCAGGTGAGAAACTAGGAAAAGTCCAACTGACTTACTGTACAGAAGCTGCTTGAGTAGTTCTTGATAGTAAGATGTTTCGCCGTTAACCTTTTTTGCAGTTATTACACTGGGAAAGCCTTAATTGGCATTATGTGCATTAGCTCTCAATTCAGTTCCCATTTTAAAGGCAACCAACGACGGTAATGCCGAGTCATTACTAAATTTTATTTATTTAATAACACACATTCAATTGTTCTTATTCTAAAGCAGTATAAAATACAGTGCTAATTTTCAAGAAACCTCAGATTTCTTATTTTCAGCTCTGACCCGAAGGCGACAGAAGTGCATTATGCGGGTTTTCTTTCACCTGGTCTCAGTACTATACCTGGGTAGTGAAGTGCTTCACATCAAAGAGACGCATTGGTTTCTCGGCATGCTCTTAGACAGCGGACTTACTTGGGGGCCACACCAGCTTCATCTGAAGCAGAAGTGCTGGTGGTTCCTAAATATAGTACACTGCCCCAGTCACACTATTTGGGGAGCAGCCTGTCCAACTCCCCTGCAGCTTTATAAGACCCTTATCCAACCATGCCCGGACTATGATTCTGCATTGCAGGTCTTAGACCCCATTCTTCATACAGGTGTCTGTTTAGCAACGGGGACTTGACGTACAAGCCCGCAAGCCCAGTGACAAGCCTCCTTGCTGAGCCAGTGTTGAACCACCGCCCCCCTCCCCCTCTTTTGAAACTCTTCCCTTGGACTTGGCACTACTCTTACCATAGCCCTGCTTGGTCCATTCCTCACTTGCTGCTTAGGTTGGATTTGTCCCAGGACTCGAAAGTCTCAGATTCACCATTAAATCTGCGTCGCCAGTTCCTAGCACTCCTCGACTCATTCACTGGAGCAGAAACCGTTTACAGTGGTTTCCTAGTAGATGACCATGGTGGGTGCGCCATGCCCATTTTGACGACGTCGAACAGCATTCCTTGCCTTGTGGAAGTAATATTTTCACTGCAGAGCTGCTCGCTATTTTCAGATCCCTTGAAAATCTGAGCTTTCCCCAGTGGGTATTTAGTGAATCCCTAAGTGGCTTGCAAGCTCTTGACCAGAGTTTTCCCCAAAATCTTGCGATGCGTTCAATTCACTACGCCATTTTGTGGCTTTTGTTTGGACACCAGGCTACATCAGTATAGCAGGGAATGACCATGTCGACCAGTTAGCCAAGCAGGCCACCATTTCATGGCCCCTGGATATTGGCCTTCCAGAGAGGGACCTCCGATCCTAGTTAAACCGCAAGGTCCTTGGTCTCTGGAGTACGGAATCGGCTGACTCGACTGAACTGAACAAGCTCTTTGTTGTCAAGCCCCTCGAGGTCCTTTGGGGATCTACTACATCTACATACATACTCCGCAATCCACCATAAGGTGCATGGCTGAGGGTACACTGTACCACTACTAGGCATTTCCTTTCCTATTCCACTCCCAAACTAAACGAGGAATAAAAGAATGCCTATATGCCTCCGTACGATCCCCAATTTCCCTTATCTTGTCTTTTTGATCACTATGCGAAATGTAACTAGGCGGCAGCAGAATCTTACTACACTCAGCCTCAATTTTTTTTTATGGGACTTAACTATGGCGTCGCCAGTCCCTAAACTTACAAACTACTTAGGAGCTACTTACGAACTAGGACGGCACAAATATCCATACCCGAGGGGGGGGGATTCGAACCCCCTACCGTAGTGGCCGTGCAGACCGTTACTGGAGCGGCTCGGTCCCCTCGGCCACCGCGGCCGGCCAGCCTAAAATTCCGGCCCTCTAAATTTCCTCAACAGAAATTCACAAAAAGAACGTCGCGTTTCCTCCAGCGATCCCCAATTGAGTTGCCGGAGCATTTTCATGACACTCGCGCATTGGTCAAACCTACCAGTAACAAACCAAGCTGCTCGCCTCTGAACTGCTTCTATGTCTTCCTTTAAACTGATCTGCTACGGGTCCCAAACACTTGAACAATACTCAAGACGTGGTCGTACAAGCGTTTTATACGCGGTCTCCTTTACAGACGAAGTGCATCTTCCCAAAATTCTCCCAATAAACCGAAGTCGGCTGTCCGCCTCACTCGCAACTGTCCTTACATGTTCGTTCCATTTCATATCGCTCTGCAATGTTACATCTAGATATTTGAATGACGTGACAGCATCAAGTAGCTCACTACTAATGCTGTATGCGAACATTATAGAATTGTTTTTTCTACTCATGCGCATCACCTTACATTTTTCTACATTAAGAGCTAGCTGCCATTCTTCGCACCAACTAGAAATTTTGTCTAAGTCATCCTGTATGCTATTACAGTCAGTTACAGACGACACCCATACACTTCAGCATCATCACCAAACGGCCACAAATTACAACTTACTCTGTCCATCAGTTCATTCATATAGATAGAAAATATCCTATCTGCCAGCCTCTTATATAGCCTCTGTTGTTATGTCAACAACATATTGGCCATATGTGGTTGAAAGACGGCTGACTGCCGTCTTCCCTACGTTTTTAACCTTGTAAATTATCTTAGCTCACTAAACGGCCTTTTTTGCTAAACGAGAACCCCTCTCGTTCGGAGGTATGAGGAATAGCATTTCTCTTCATGTTTTTAAATATTACTGTGTGTAATATTGCTGCGATTTTATTATGCTAATAATTTATCATTGTTTCAATGAATGTGGCAATATGAACGGTTTTTCCGTGACACCACTGTTACTGTGAGAATGTGTACTTGCTTTATTCTGTATGTGCATGTGTGAGTAACTTGCAGCATGGCAGTCTGAGTGTATGTATGAGAATTTTTGTCGTTGGCTGCTGACTGCTCGCTACTAGTATTCTCTGGCTTTGTGTTGATAGGTAGTCGTTACCAACCTCTGCTTTTGATGCTACCAAAGAGGTTCCTCTACCCTTTGGTTACAAGTTGGGTTGGCAATGCCCAGTTAGTGACCCTCGACAGTATGCGCGAGTTTCAGCTCTCCCCAGCACCTCGGTTTTTCCAGGAGTTTCTACCGATTTCCGGTGGTGGAGGGGACTGGGTGGCCGATCTGGTCATTCTCTGACTGAGCTTCGAGTTGGTAAGACGTTCTGACTTTCTTTCCTTCCTTGAGATGGTAGCGATTCGTTGTCTGGTTTGTTAGACTTCAGATCTTAGATGCATTTTTCGGAATAAGTTTCTCCGATCATGTACGGAAATGTATTCAATTTCATTTCGGTGATTTTGCATAGTAAATGCGGTGAATATGCAACTAATTCGGTTTGGTAACAGCTGGGAAAAGGTAACCTATGTGAGACTAGCTGGTGGTGTATGAACTCCGTTTAATTTCTTTCAAACTTTGTGGAACGCGACTAATATGCGGGAATATTTTTGTTCTGTGTAGTGCGGGTGAAATATTCTTTTCCGTTTTCTCCTTCTGTGGGTGATCTTTACTCTACCTGGTGTGTTTTTAGAACAAAGCCTTCAGCTACCCCTGTGTCTGTTTCTATGCCCTTCAGGAAAGAAATTATGCAAGTATCTTTCTGATTTCTATTAGTATCTCATGACCTTCTATCCATCTTTTTTTAAATTGTTGTTTCGTTTCCAAACTTATACTTTTCATTCACCCCACCCCCTCCAATAAATTCTCTTATAGCCTTGTATGACCCCCTTTATTAGCTTTCTTATGAAATACGCCGTATTTCTTAGTTGATTTATCCCGACTCTGAATATTCCACTTTTCTGACTTTTGAAGACTGGACTTCGTCCATCCATGTAAAACCGTCCCAATAGCTTCTAACTGTGTTCCTTTAACTTCCTTATCATATACTACGCATTTCTAAGGGTTTCATGCCAATGCTATTTGTCTGCATTTATCGAAAATTGAATTTTATATTTGTTAATGGTTTTTGGAACCACGTGGTTCCAAACTCCGAATTCAAGGGTTTATAGCTATAGGGGAAAAATATACAGCCTATAGGAAAATAGAAGAAACATTTGGAGATAAAAAAAACAGCTCTATGAATATAAAGGACACTGATGGAAAACCAATTGTCAGCAAAGAAGGGAAAGCTGAAAGGTGGAAAGAGTATATAGAGGGGCTCTACAAAGGAAATGAACTTCGAGACAATATTGTAGGAAGGGAAGAGGATGTAAATGAAGATGAAATAGGAGATACTGTACTGAGAGAGAAATTTGACAGAGCCCTGAAACACCTAAGTCGAAACAAGGCCCCTGGAGTAGATGATATTCCCTCAGAGCTACTGAAGTTTCTGGGAGAACCAGCCATGACAAACCTGTTTCACCTGGTGTGTAAGATGTATGAGACAGGCGAAGTACCCTCAGACTTTAAGAAAAATGTTATAATCCTCATTCCAAAGAAAGCAGGTGCAGACAGGTGTGAAAATTACAGAACCATCAGTTTAATAAGTCATGGTTGCAAAATATTAACACGAATTATATACAGAAGGATGGAAAAGCTGGGAAGATCAGTTTGGGTTCAGGAGAAATGTAGGAACACGGGAGGCAATACTCACTTTACGGCTTATCCTAGAAGATAGATTAAGAAAAGGCAAACCTACATTTCTAGCTTTTGTTGATTTCGAGAAGGCTTTTGACAATGTTGATTGGAATAAACTATTTCAAGTTCTGAAGCAAGCAGGAGTAAAATATAGGGAGCGTAAGGTTATTTACAACTTCTACAAAAACCAGACAGCGGTTCTCAGAGTTGAAGGGCATGAAAGGGATGCAGTAGTTGGGAAGGGAGTAAGACAGGGTTGTAGTCTTTCTCCATTGATGTTCAATTTGTACACTGAGCAAGCTATAAAGGAAAGCAAGGAGAAATTTGGAGAAGGAATTAAAGTTCAGGGGGAAGACTTAAAAACATTGTGTTTTGCCGACGACATAGTAATTCTGTCAGATACAGCAAAGGACCTGGAAGAGCAATTGAACGGAATGGAAAGTGTGCTGAAAGGTGCATATAAGATAAACATTAACAAGAGCAAAACTAGGGTAATGGAGTGCAGTGTAAGAAAATCAGGTGATGCTGAAGGAATTAGATTAGGTAACGAAGCAATAAAGGAGGTAGGTGAGTTTTGTTACTTGGGCAGTAAAATAACAAATGATGGTCACAGTACAGAGGATATAAAATGCAGAATGGCAATGGGTAGAAAAGCGTTCTTGAAAAAGAGAAATTTGTTAACATCGAATGTTGATTTAAGCCTAAGGAAGTACTTTCTGAAGGCATTTGTATGGAGTGTTGCCTTGTATGGGAGTGAGACATGGACGATAAACAGTGCGGACAGGAAGAGGATTGAGGCTTTTGAAATATGGTGCTACAGAAGAATGCTGAAGATTAGGGGGGTGGATCGCGTAACTAATGAGGTACTGAACAGAATTGGGGAGAAAAGAAATTTCTGGCATATCTTGACTAAAAGAAGGGATAGATTGGTTGGACACATTCTTAGACATCATGGAATTGTTAATTTAGTGTTGGAGGGAAGTGTGTGGGGTAAAAATCGCAGAGGAAGACCAAGAGATGGATACAGTAAGCAGTTTCAGACAGATGTAGGTTGCC
The DNA here is from genome assembly GCA_026315105.1 of Locusta migratoria. NCBI lineage: Eukaryota > Metazoa > Arthropoda > Insecta > Orthoptera > Acrididae > Locusta > Locusta migratoria. Next base: position 592,172,983 of record CM048746.1, read on the forward strand.
GTTCTTATGTGGAGATGAAGAGGCTTGCTCAGGATAGGGTATTGTGGAGAGCTGCATTCAAACCAGTCTCCGGACTGAAGACCACAACAACAACAACAACAACAACAACAACAGCAAGTCACTTGAGTGCTCGCCACTGCTCACACACCACTGCCTTCCTATTGTATATTCTTGCTCCATAATATGTGTTTCGGTTGGTTTTTGTTGAAATGAACACAATCTTTAAGCACTTGCCTTCAGTGGGGTATGAATATGCAATGTAGCAGACACGTGCCGTGTGTCTATATAATTCCGCATGCTCACCGTTTGATCTGAATGGAAATTAATGTCGTTATTATCACGTACCATCTCAAGTACAGTACAGACCAGAGCGACCTACGAAGTGGATTTTTTTTTCTTTCTTCCCTTGCGTTGTGTGGTACATCCTGGTTTGGTAAATTTCGCCTAAGATTGCGGCGCCTGCTTCTGCTTCGTATCAGCACACTGAGTTGGGTGAGTTTTGGTTTGCTTCACGTGTGTGTGTGGCTGAATGCTTGTTGATTGTAAATTCCCCTCCGACGATGTTCAGTTCAGTTTAAGTAATTTTAAATGTGGATTCATTTTTATTGTTTAACAAAATTGGTGCCTCCATTTGCTCATGTTTGAAGTGAATAAATAATTTATCAGTGAAACTTTATCCTAATTATGAGTATTAGTTAACGAATACCTTCCCTTTTTTATTTAATGTTGCTTATCACCAGTGCTGAGAACAAATTTAGATGCAAATTATCATATTTTTAATTCCGTTGCGCCATAAATGATCTCACAGCCACCTTCATGAAAGTGTTTAGTTCGGGGTGGCTTGTATATTAATGATTGTGTGTAACTCTCGTGATCTACGATTTATGTTGGCCATCGTCTCCTTGTCTTCCTGGTGCTAAAGTAAAGTTTGAGTCCGTTCTAAATTCTGGGCCAGGGTACAAGATTTTGTTGCAGGAAGTAGTCAGTAGTTCACGCGAATCCTTTAGCTGGTTTTACGACCAGAGTTATATGTTTAACGTAAGCTTTGAACTGGCTCCCTTCAGCTAGAATTAATTTTATAATTAACGGTGGTCTTTCATGGTTAACACATGACAAATTTTCACATTGAAAGTACCTACCAAATTTTGTTGTACCGCTTTGTTGACGTTGGCAAACATTCAGTTGGTCTGTTCGCTTTTAGCCGCCTTGCGACTCTCCTTCAATCTACCTACTGTGCTTCATTTAATTTTAGCTGATGTCTCTATGGCCCACTGTTACAGGTTTTATTCGTTGTATTTAGTGATGGATATCATTGTGTGCTCTTTTAGGCCCCCACCCATCCAGATTTTTTTATCAGTTATCACTTTTATACTTCATACCTTGTTTTTTCACTGAAGATTTTTAGTGAGTGCGGAGTGGCTGGTTCATCCTTTATCATCAGCCAGTCAGCCTGCCACAATCCTTTGCTGTGATGTTTTAGCACCGTTAACTATTTGGTCTAATTCTTTTGTATTTTCCTGTTTATGGTGTCTTTTTTAGCACTCATTGTCTATCTCTACGTAACATACACTTCCCTCAAAGGTATGGAGAGCTTGATTTTAAATTGTTAAGCTTATGATGTGACCTCTTAGCTGGAAATAGAATTTTTAAAGGGGACTAAACGACTAGGTCTATAGTTTCCAAGTACTACTCTTAATTTCAGCAAATAAGTTTTCTTGGGTAGGGAATTTGTAGAAATTCCCAGTGAAGAAACAAGGGCAGAGTGGGCACAAGATTGCATCATTGATGTGCAACACATAATGAAAAGGGTGCATGGAGAGCTACTAAAATCACTCATTTATCCTTACATTCAGTCGCCTTAACATGCTCAGGGAGCTTTGAGCTATTAAATGTAAGAACTTAGGACCCAAATTGCATGCTTCCCGTAAATGACAGCGCTTTGGGCACACAATTCAGGGATGTAATGGAAGTATCCAACTGTGGAGCATGTTGTAAACTTGCCCATGTTAGTCTAGCTTGTTCACTACCTTATAAGTGTGTGAACTGTTCTGGGGAACACCCTGGGGAATGCAGCCTTTATTTGCAAGAAAAGAAGATACAAGAAATTAAAAGAACTAAGCGCATATCCTGTGCACCGATAAAGGGCATGTGACCTCCAGCATTTGCCGCCGTCTGCTGTCCTTCAGAAGCTGGTTCAAAAAGTTGAGGTTGTTAGTATTACCACAAACAACTGTGTTCGACAGTGCATCTGCAAAGCCACTGTTGATTCATTGCTTGTAGCTCCTTCAAACAAATCGGCGAAAGCTATTGTTACCAATATTGTGGAGTCCCTGCCAGCTTCAGTGGTAGAGCATGGCCAAACATCCACCATGGTCGCCAGACACACACACACACACACACACACACACACACACACACACACACACACACACACACACATTCCATGGGCAGTGCAGCAGATGAGACGTATAGCAAGTTTTAAATTCCCCATTTGCTGAGTGACCTTCAATCCCTTCAAACCCTGTACCAACTAGATAAAGTAGCCCAAAAATCCAAGATGCTTTTTCCCACCTAGGAAGTTTAGGGAAGCTGGTGACTTTCTGTTGGGTCCTAAGTCATATGGGTATTCAAAGGAATGTGTGGTGTCGCACAAGTCTAAAGTGTGCGCCACCTACTTTCGCCGCGCGCTGCCATGCACGCACGGCGCGGCGTTCTTACGACGTCAGCCACGAGCGCCCTCTGCGACAACTTCGCTCGTGGCCACCACTGAACGACATCGTTCACTTGGGACTGAGATAGGAACCAGTTAACATTTCGGAATCAGATAGGCACCAGTGAAGACTTCGCTTTCGGAAAGGCACTAGGCAGGCCTCTATCTAAACTATGTATCAGCATTCTGCAGTACTGAGCTATGTAAAAGTTAAGTATTACTAAGTCTCTAAGAAATATATATCTCGCTCTAATTTACTCTAGTGTTACTAGTTTCTGCTGTCCCACTGGCTGCTCACCTTCGTACCAGCACAAACGTGCTTCCTTTATTCCTGTGTCGGTACTTTTCTACTCTGCCACCGACACCTACGACGGAACGAGATACAAAAGCGGCGACGAGGCTGGGACACAATGAAAAGGCAGACGTCGCAGTGAAAGCGTTGTTGTGAGCTTCAGATATTTGTGTCCTATTCCCTTGCATGTCATGGACTCGCTGTTGAGGAACCAACTCGTGTCAATGGGAGGAGGAGGAGTAGTGGGAAATTCCTAACAATCAGATGTGAGTCGTGAATTCCACCACTTGGCCGTGATGCTCCTCCTTTCAACTGTTTAAACAGGATGTAGTCATCCTCACTCGTCTTAAAATAGGTCCTGTCCCGTGAGAAGTTTCTTGCTCTGGCAGGATGATACACTTGGTCTGGCGCTTGTGATGCACCATTAACTGTACACCAAATTTTTGTTGAATGGGTTTTATTTTTCAGATCAAAGGGTGGCAACTCTCTTGCCAAGTGATATGCCCTCAGTTTTAAGTGACGATCAAACCACTGTGGTCTTGCTTTTAAAATTTTGAGTGTACTCAAACTCCCAAAATTTAAAGGGCAACATTTTTAAGGTATCATCAGGTTGACGAGCTGTTATTTGTTGGCCAGTCATTTCCACCTATGATTCTGTCCCCCCCCCCCCCACCCTCAGGGGGCCCCCCACAGTTCTTTTGTGGGCACGTTTGTGGCACACACGGGGCACCAAGTCATTGGAGCGTTCTTTTGTACTTCCCCAGGCCGCATTCCCCATCCAGTTCCCCTCCCTTCCCACTCCCATTCCTCATCTCTATCCCTCTCCACCCCTGCCTCTAGGTGTTCTTGCATTGACGGCCCAGCTATTTGCATTTTACTGTTGGTTCTGCAATTCTGTTTTTCCTTGTCGTTTCCACCAGTTTTGGCCCAGTTTGGTCCCCTGTAGGGTTTGGCCTACATACAAATTTTTTCGTTTTAGTTTGAGACATATGGGGAAGAACTACCAACCTAGTCTCTACGGTGCAGATTCCCACCCTTTACCTTCCAATTCCTTCCTTGCCGTAGCGTCTGTACCCTCATGACGTCACCAGCACGTGTAGCCAGTCCGTGTGGTGAGCCCCCTGAAATGTGCGGAGTTCACACTGCTGATGCCTGAGCTGCAACCTCCTCGCTTAAGCCAAGGAATCGATGCTTGTGTCTGTTAGGCATCCCACCAGGTGACGTTGCTGTACCTGGGTGGTGCCCATGAGGAGAGCCCCTGATTCGGAGTGGGTGGCATTGGGGCAGACTTCTAGCAATGAAGAGGAACAAAACCTCTGAAAAATCCTGGAAGCAAGTCGGGTGTCTCTAAGCGTGGCAAATTTAACTTCAACGCTATGACCCCCAAATAGTTTCCTTCCCTAACTCCATCATGAGGAGAACCTGAGGCCACAAGGCAGGCTAAGCTGTACTCGCCATGATATCTAGTGTGTACCAGACAGGATGGGGAATTTTTCCAGGCAACTAAGAGTTCCTTCTTCTTCGAACACCTTGAGGAAAGGTTTGGACAAGTTGTCTGAATGTCCAAAATGTATGATGGTTCCGTCCTAATACGGGCAGAAACCCCTGCTTAACTGCGAAACCTCTTAGCATGTGACCACCTAGGCGACATTCCTGTCTCAGTAACGCCCCACAAATCCTTGAATAAGGTGCAGGGGGAATTTATTACCGAGACTTTTTGCTGCAGACTGATGAGGAGTCACGCGAAAACCGATGACGATGTGGAGTCAATTTTGTCCAACGCATCTTTCGGGTACCCAAAGATAAAAGGGTGGCCACCAACGCACTCGTCTTGGCCTTTGAGGGGGACACCCTACCCGAAAAGGTCAAGGTGGTGATGTATTGCGCCGATATGCGACTATACATACCACCTCCAATGAGATGTTTAAAATGTTGGAGTTTTGGGCATGTGTTCTCCTGTTGCAACACTGCCCTAACCTGTCAGGACTGTGGCCGTCCTTTAAATCCAGACACTGCCTGTGACCCTCCCCTTACTGCGTCAACTGTCAAGGTCACCACTCTCCATGCACATAGGATGTCCCTTTCTACAGAAAGAATGCAAGATAATGGAATATAAGACACTGGACTACCTGACGTACACTGAGGCTCATAGAAAATATGAAAAGCTGCATCCGGTCTCTCTTCTCACATCTTATGCTGAAGCTACAATGATGATGCCACCACAGGTGGCCAGTCCATTACCCACTATACCATCCTCTGTGGGTCGTTTGGGCTGCCAGTCTACCAGCTTCCCTGACATCTGGGGGCACCCCATCCTCTGCAGGGCCAATACTGCCCCCATGTTGGCGTGGTTACCCCCACTCCCCAGCCAGAAAATGGTTCCCCTTCTCTGGCTCCTTCTTCTGGGAAAGGGTGCAGTCCTCCCTTCCACCAGTCTTACCTAAGAAATCGGACACTACCCAGCAGCTGAAGGACCATTGGTCAGAAAGCCGTTAGGCTCCTCAGTCTTCCCATCCCCCCAGGGGGCCCACAGTTCTTTTGTGGGTACGTGTGTGGCGCGCACGGGGCCCCGAGCCGGAGCAGCCTTTCTTCTGCCCCAGGCTGCTTCACTTTCCCTCCCGGTTTATGCCTTCGCCCGGAGACGGGCGTATTTCACGAGTTCAGGTGTTTTCTTGTTGTCGTTTCTCTTATTCCTTGGTACCTTCCTTTCTTACCCTTTGTTTCTGTCTCTCCTTGTCCTCTCCTCGCCTTCTTCTCCTCATTAGTCTCCGCCTCGGCGTTTGAGACACCTTTCCTTCTTTCTCTTCACTTCCTCTATTCTTCTTCTTTCCTCCCTGTGCGTGTCTGAAGGCCGACCCACGCATTATCATGCGTAGCAGGTGACGGGGTAACGCGTAATTCCCCGCCCCGGGTAGACAAGTAGGGCACGTACGTACCCCCTGGTAAAGGCCAGGCCCAGGGAGGGGTGATTACCCGAGCTGGTACCTTCCGAACGTGCCAATTGGTCCCTCCGTCAGTTCTCGGGAGGTGTGACCTGAGGTGTGAACAATCACCTAAGGCGGGTAAGCCCTCGGAGAGGGCCCCCACTAGGAAGGAGCGCGCCATCGGAGACGCCGGTAATCACGGGGACACTTCCGCAATGACTTCCTTCTCTTCTTCACTGACATTGACCCAGAAACGTAAGATAGACTCGCCTCAGCAAAAGAAGACTCTGCCTAATTTGCCGAAATTTCTTGTTGTGTCGCGCACCGACGGAAAAGACTTCAATTCTGTCAATCCTTTCGTTATACAGAAAGGTGTTGATGCAATTGCTGGCCCTGTTAAAACCTGTTCGCGTCAGCGCAATGGCTCATTGTTGCTGGAAGTGGACAGTGCTTTCCAAGCCCAGAAACTTATCCGGACTACGTTATTGCACACGTTTCCAGTCAAAGTAGAAGCGCACCGCACACTCAACTCGTCACGTGGGGTCGTTTTTACGAGATCCCTTGACGGGTTGTCTGATGACGACATCCGGTCCTATATGTCCGATCAGGGTGTGACAGCCGTCCACAGGGTGATGAAAAAGGTAGATAACCAGCTGACACCGACTCGTACTGTGTTTTTGACATTCGACAGAGTTGACCTCCCGTCGAAGGTCAAAGCAGGGTACGAAGTTATCTCAGTCCGCCCTTATATTCCAAACCCAACGCGCTGCTACCAATGCCACAGGTACAACCATACCCGTGAACATTGCCCACATGCAGCAAAATGTGTCACTTGTGGTAGGGACGCCCATGAGGGGGATTGCCCACCTCCGTCCCCTCACTGCCTTAACTGCAACGGCGACCATGCGGCTTCCTCTCGTGACTGCCCTGTATATAAGGATGAAAAAATCATTCAGCACATTCGGGTCACGGAGAAGGTATCAACATCTGCCGCTCGAAAGTTGTTGGCGAGTCGAAAGCCCACTGTCCTCCCAGCGGGTACATACAGTAAGGTCCTCACCTCAACTCGACCTACTAAGGATTCCAGTACCCAGACTTGTGATTTCACTTTCGCTGACACAGTTGTGCGATCCGCCAGCCCGAAGATTGCCCGTTCCACGTCCCCGCTTCCTCCTGCTGCTTCTAAGGTACAGTCTTCGTCAACATCTAGTAAACCGCGGGCACCTAAACAAGATGCCCGGACCTTGAAAAAGGAACCCGTCCGTGAGGATTTTCTGCGTTCTCAGGCTTCCCAACCGTCAACTGCCTCTTCCCGCCGTCACTCTTCCAGAAGAGCTGACAAGAAAAAGAGTTCCTCTCCTTCCCCGCCGAGGCGTGACCCATCTGTCGCGCCGTCCAACAGTTGCCGGCCTCGGCCGTCTTCTGTTTCACCGGGACGCTCCGTTTGCCGGGCGCCCGGCCCTTTACCGGCGGTGGAAACTGCCCCTCCTGATCAACTCAGGGAGGTGGCAGGCGCGTCGGTCGAACCTATGGACCACGACCCTTTGCCCCTGGACAGCGATAGCAGTGCTCCCTCGAAATCCGGTCCTCAGCGGCCGTCGAGGTGACCCCGCTCGCTACTTGGTTTTTATCCTTATTTCTTCTCTCATTTTTATCATGGCGCTCCTTCAATGGAACATTCGCGGCATTCGTTCTAATCGGGAGGAGTTAAAATTACTCCTTCGATTGCACTGCCCGCTTCTAGTCTGCCTCCAGGAAACTAAGTTGCGTCCACGTGATCGTGCAGACTTTCCACACTACACCTCTGTGCGGTTCGACCTGCCACCCGTGGAAGGTGTCCCAGCCCATGGAGGGGTTCTGATGCTCCTTCGAGACGACGTCTATTTCCATCCCATTTCCTTGCACACTCACCTACAGGCAGTTGCCGTCCGCATCACCTTATCCACATTTACCTTCTCCCTCTGTAATATATATTCGCCATCGTCATCTGCCCTTACTAGGGCAGATGTGCTAAACCTTGTTGACCAGCTCCCTTCACCTTTCGTGTTGGTAGGCGACTTTAATGCCCACCACCCCCTATGGGGCTCTCCGGCACCTTGTCAGAGAGGCTCCCTTTTGGTGGACCTTCTCCAACACCTCGATCTTGTCTGCCTCAACACCGGTGCACCGACCTTCCTTTCTGACACAACACACACTTATTCCCATATAGACCTCGCAATATGCACTCCTCAGCTTGCCGGTCGGTTTGAGTGGTATGCACTTTCTGACACGTACTCGAGTGACCATTTCCCTTGTATCATCCACTTCCTACATCTTTCCCCATCTCCACGTCCCACCAGTTGGAACATTTCTAAAGCCGACTGGGGGCTTTATTCTTCCATGGCTGTTTTTTCACAATCAGCATTTTCCCAACTGTGACAGTCAGGTCGAATACCTCACAGAGGTTATTCTCACTGCTGCTGAACGTTCCATACCTCGTACATCCTCTTCTCCACGTCGAGTGCAGGTCCCTTGGTGGACTGCAGCCTGCCGCGACGCGCTTCGAGCCCGACGCCGTGCCTTACGCACCTTCCGCCGCCACCCAACTTTGGAGAATTGCATCAATTACAAACGTATGAGAGCGCAGTGCCGTCGTATCATAAACGACAGCAAGAAAGCTTGCTGGACAGCTTTTACTAGTTCTTTTAACCGTTTTACTCCCTCCACGGTTGTCTGGGGTGGCCTACGCCGTTTGTCCGGCATCAAGGTCCACTCCCCGATTCCTGGCCTGACCGTGGAGAACGCGGTCCTCGTGGACCCAGCTGATGTTTCAAACGCATTGGGTCGTTTCTTTGCGGAGGTTTCGAGCTCTGCCCATTACCACCCTGCCTTTCTCCCTCGCAAACAGGTAGAGGAGGCACGGCCGCCTTCTTTCCGCTCTCTTAATCGTGAAAACTATAACGTCGCCTTCACCATGCAGGAGCTAGACCGTGCTCTCGCCCTGTCCCGGTCCTCTGCTCCCGGGCCCGATTCCATTCATATTGAGATGCTGAAGAACCTCTCTCCTGCGGGCAAGTGCTTTCTTCTTAGTACCTACAATCGCATATGGACTGAAGGTCATGTTCCCACAAGTTGGCGTGAAGCCATTGTTGTCCCCATCCCCAAACCAGGGAAGGACAAACACCTTCCTTCCAGTTATCGTCCCATTTCTCTGACGAGCTGCGTCTGTAAGGTGATGGAACGCATGGTTAACGCTCGGTTGGTCTGGCTCCTCGAATCTCGCCGCCTCCTGACTAATATCCAATGCGGTTTTCGTCGACACCGCTCTGCTGCTGACCACCTCGTTACGTTGTCGACCTTCATTATGAACAACTTTCTAAAGAAGCGTCAAACAGTAGCCGTGTTCTTCGACTTGGAGAAGGCATACGATACCTGTTGGAGAGCGGGTATTCTCCGCACATTACACACATGGGGCCTTCGGGGCCGCCTTCCTCTTTTCATTCAAGCGTTTTTGGCGGATCGCATGTTCCGGGTACGGGTGGGCTCTGTTTTGTCAGATACCTTTTGCCAGGAGAATGGGGTACCACAGGGCTCCGTCTTGAGTGTGGCGCTCTTTGCCATTGCAATCAATCCGATCGTGGACTGCCTTTCAGCCGACGTCTCCGGATCTCTTTTTGTTGACGATTTCGCAATTTATTGTAGCGCCCAGCGGACGTGTCTCTTGGAGCGTTCTCTCCAACGCTGTCTTGACCGTCTATATTCCTGGAGCATCGCAAACGGCTTCCGATTCTCCACTGAGAAAACTGTGTGTATCAATTTCTGGAGATACAAGGAATTTCTTCCACCTTCTCTACGTCTCGGCCCTGTTGCTCTCCCTTTCGTGGAGACTACGAAATTCTTGGGACTCATGTTGGATCGGAAACTTTGCTGGTCCACACACGTGTCCTACCTGGCTGCCCGTTGTGCCCGATCCTTTAACGTTCTTCGTGTCCTCAGTGGCACGTCATGGGGAGCGGATCGTACCGTCCTGCTTCACCTTTACCAGGCCATTGTTCAGTCGAAGCTCGACTATGGAAGCCTTGTGTACTCTTCAGCACGGCCGTCGATTCTCCGCCGTCTCAACTCTATCCACCATCGCGGATTACGTCTGGCGACCGGTGCATTTTATACCAGCCCTGTTGAAAGTCTGTATGCCGAGGCTGCTGTATTACCCTTGACCAATCGACGTGACATACTCTTGTGTCGGTATGCATGCCGCCTACGGTCGATGCCCAACCATCCCTCTTACAGATTATTTTTTGACGACTCACTCGATCGCCAATATCAGTTGTCTGCGATTGCCTTGCTTCCACCTGGAGTTAGGTTTCGCCGCCTACTACAGCGGCTTGATTTTACCCTTCCTTCAACCTTTTGGTTGACCGAAAGCCCATTGCCCCCGTGGCATCAGGCCCAGGTTCACACACACCTCGAACTTAGTTCGCTCCCCAAGGAGAGCACTCCGGATTTGGTATACCGCTCGAGGCTTGTCGAACTCCGTTCGCGGTTCGATAATGCCGTATTTATTTACACTGATGGTTCCAAGAGCACTGCCGGTGTCGGATCTGCCTTCGTCGTCGGGGACAACCGGTTCCAATACAAGCTCCCTGACCGGTGCTCGACCTTCACGGCTGAGCTTTTCGCTCTCCACCAGGCCGTTTTGTATACCTGCCGCCACCGCCAACCTTTCTATGCCGTATGTTCTGACTCCCTTAGTGCCCTGCAGAGTCTTAAGGACCCTTTCTCGAACCATCCTCTCGTGTATCGGATCCAACGCTCCCTCCAGTTGCTGGCGGATGACAGCTGTCACGTTTCTTTCATGTGGGTCCCTGGCCATGTAGGTGTGCCCGGGAATGAGGCCGCCGACACAGCAGCCAAGGCAGCAGCTCTTTTACCTCGCATGGCTACCTTTTGCGTCCCATCGGACGATGTACAACGGGCTCTTCGCCGGAGTATCGTGTCGCAATGGCACAGTGTGTGGCTTTCACTGTACAACAATAAATTGCGAACTGTCAAACCGATCCCGACCGCTTGGAGGACATCCTCACGCTCCTCTCGGCGGGAGGAGGTCATCCTGGCTCGGTTGCGGATCGGTCATTGCCGTTTCAGCCACCGTCACTTGCTATCCGCCGAACCTGCACCGCTATGCTCCTGCGGTGAACTGTTGACAGTGCGACATGTTTTACTGACTTGTGTTAATTTTAATCATCTCCGTGTAGCCCTTCACTTTCCGTCTACTCTGGAGGAAATTTTAGCTGATGACACACGAGCAGCTGCTCGGGTTTTGCGTTTTATGAACTTGGCCAACCTATCCAAGGATATTTAACCCTTTTAATTGTCTTTTATCTTTCGTTTTTAGCCTCTTGCTGATGTTCTGACAGTCACCATTTTTTTGAGATCATAGCGAATCAATGTTCTTAGCTGGGCGCTAATGACCATAGAAGTTGTGCGCCCTAAAACCACAAAAAAAAAAAAAAAAAAAAGTCTTCCCATGCTCCTCAAGCCCCTCTGAAGAAACCCTCTTCCTCCGCTCAGCCCAAGGAATGGTGGCAATACAAGAAAGAAAAGACCGGAAAGGACAAGGATACACTGGTGACCCTGGTGCCCCCAGCCCTTGCTTCTGACGCACCCGAGGATGAGGACATACTTCTAGCAACACCTGAAGAATTGGCCATCGCCGATCTCGGCGATGCCAGGAGCGACAGAAAAGTGCCACTGCCGTCCCTCTTCCTCCTCTCCATGCACCCTCCATCAGGAGACACAGACAGATCATGCAGTGGAATTGTGGAGGTTTTTTCTGCCACTTAACTGAATTGTGTCAGCTGTTGATCTCCTTTCCAGCTGTGTGTGTTGCTCTCCAGGAAACCTTCTAACCTATCGGGGGGTGGGGTACTACTATAACCGCACTGCATACAAGAGGGTGTCTGGTGGGGTATGTCTCTACATGAATGTGTCTGGCTATAGCTCACCAGTGACACTTCAAACAGCCCTGGAGGCTGTTGTTGTCGGAGCCCGGACACCACGGGACATTACCATCTGTTCCATTTATCTCCCCCCCCCCTCCCTGACGCAGATGTGGCACCTGCCGACCTAGCAGACCCGATCGTTCAACTCCCTTCATCCTTTCTTGTTTTGGGAGATTTTAACGCTCGCTACCCACTGAGGGGGGGGGGGCGGGCAACGTGACTACAGGACGTGGTCGAGACATCGAGCTGCTTTTTACCCAGCTCGCCTTTGCATTCTAAACAATGGGGCTCCCCACCCATTTTAGTGTGGACCATGGCACCTTTTCAGCCATAGACCTCTCTGTGTGCAGTCTGGGCTTACATCCGCTCCTTAACTGGTGGGTACAAGACGACCTTTATGGCAGTGACCATTTTCCCATTCTCCTTTCGCTTCCCCACTGCCAACCGCATGCACGCCTTCCCTGCTGGCCCTTCCACAAGGCCAACTGGGCAACATAGCCTTAGCTGCAATGCTGGATACCCCTCTCCCCACTTACGCGCGCGCCCCCCCCCCCCCCCCGCAGGGTGCCCACAGCTCTTTTGTGGGTACGTGTGTGTTGCGCATTCGCGCATGGGGCCCCGAACCAAAGCAGCCTTTTTTTCCCCCCCAGGCTGCTTCACTTTCCCTCCCGGTTCATGCTTTCGCCCAGAGACGTGCGTCCTTTGCGAGTCAAGGTGGTTCCTTGTCCCAGTTTCTCTTTTTCCTTGGTTTCTCCCTTTCCTAACCTTTGCTTCTATCTTTCTCGCCTTGCTGTACTTTCCTAGCCTTCCTCTCCTCCTCATCAGTCTCCGCTTCGGCGTTTGAGACACTTCTTTCTCTTCACTTCCTCTATTCTTCTTCTTTCCTCCCTGTGCGTGTCTGAAGGCCGACCCACGCATTATCATGCATAGCAGGTTACGGGGTAACGCGTAATTCCCCGCCCCAGGTAGACAAGTAGGGCACATACATACCCCCTGGTGACGGCCAGGCCCAGGGAGGGGTGATTACCCGAGCTGGTACCTTCCGAATATGCTGATAGGTCCCTCCGTCAGTTGTCGGGAGGTGTGACCTGAGGTGTGAACAATCACCTAAGGCGGGTAAGCCCTCAGAGAGGGCCCCCAATAGGAAGGAGTGCGCCATCGGAGACGCCGGTAATCATGGGGGACACTTCCGCAATGACTTCCTTCTCTTCTTCTGTGACTTTGACCCAAAAAAGAAAGATTGATTCACCTCAGCATAAGAAAACTTTGCCCAATCTCCCGAAATTCCTAGGTGTGTCTCGAACCGACGGTAAAGATTTCACTTTCGTAAATCCTTTCGTCATTCAGAAAGGTGTTGACGCGATTGCTGGCCCTGTTAAGACCTGTTCGCATCAGCGCAATGGAACATTGTTGCTGGAAGCGGACAGTGCCTTCCATGCTCAAAAACTAATGTGGACTACGTTGCTACACACTTTTCCTGTCCAGGTAGAAGCACATCGCACGCACAACTCGTAATGGGGGGGGGGGGTAGTTTTCACGAGATCCCTTGCCGGGTTGTCTGACGAAGACATACAAACCTCTATGTCCGATCAGGGTGTAACAGCCGTGCATAGGGTGTTGAAAAAGGTTGATAACCAGCTGACACCGACTCGTACTGTGTTCTTGACATTCGACACAGATGAAATCCCGTTGAAGGTCAAAGCAGGGTATGAAGTCATCTCCGTCCGTCCTTATGTACCAAACCCAACGAGCTGGTTTCAATGCCACAGATACAACCACACCTGTCAATCTTGCCCTAATGCAGCAAAATGTCATATGTGGTAGGGACGCCCATGAGGGGGGGGATTGCCCACCTCCGTCCCCTCACTGCCTAAACTGCAACGGTGACCATGCGGCATCCTCTCGGGACTGCTCTGTATATAAGGATGAAAAGGTCATCCATCAAATTCAGGTTACGGAAAAGGTATCAACATCTGCCGCTCGAAAGTTGTTTGCGAGTCGAAAGCTCTCTCTCCTCCCAGCGGGTACATACAGTAAGGTCCTCACCTCCACTCGACCTACTAAGGATGCAGGTACACAGACCTGTGATTTCACTTTCGCAGTACACAGATGTGCGATCGACCATTCCGAAGATTGCCCATTCCACTTCCCCGCTTCCTGCTGCTGCTTCTAAAGTTCAGTCTTCGTCAACCTCTAATAAATCGCGGGCACCTAAACAAGATACCTGGACTTTGAAAAAGGAACCCGTCCGTGAAGTTTCTCTACGTACTCAGGCTTCTCAACCGTCAACTGCCTCTTCTCACCGTCACTCTTCCAGAAGAGCCATCAAAAAAAGATTCCTCTCCTTCCTCACCGAGGCGTGACCCATCTGTCACGCCGCCCAACAGTAGTCTGCCCCAATCATCTTCTGTCTCGCCGGGACGCACTACTGTTAGCCGGGCGACCAGCATTTTACCAGCGGCGGAAGCTGCCCCTCCTGATAAACACAGGAAAGTGGCAGATGCATCAGTTTAACCTATGGAACATGATTCTCTGCCTCTAGATAGCGATAGTAGTGCTCCCTCGAAGTCCGGTCCTCAGTGGCCGTCGAGGTGACCCCACCTGCTTGTTCCTTTATATCTTCTTTTCTTCTCTCAGTATTTATCATGGCGCTCCTTCAATGGAATATTCGCGGCTTTCGTTCCAATCGGGAGGAATTAAAACTACTCCTTCGATTGCACTGCCCGCTTCTTGTCTGTCTACAGGAAACTAAGTTACGTCCAAGTGATCGTGCAGACTTCCCCCACTACACCTCTGTGCGTTTCGACCTGCCACCCAGCCCATGGAGGGGTTCTGATGCTCATTCGAGACGACGTCTATCACCATCCCATTTCATTGCATACTTACCTACAGGCAGTTTCCGTCCGCATCACTCTATCCACCTTTTCCTTTTCCTTCTGTAATATCTATTCGCCATAGTCATCCGCCCTTACTAGGGCAGATGTGCTAAACCTCGTTGACCAGCTCCCTTCACCTTTCGTGTTGGTAAGCGACTTTAATGCCCACCACCCCCTATGGGGCTCTCCGTCACCTTGTCCGAGAGGCTCCCTTTTGGTGGACCTTTTCCAACACCTCGATCTTGTCTGCCTCAACACCAGTGTACCGACCTTCCTTTGCGACACAACACATACTTATTCCCACATAGACCTCGCGATATGCACTCCTCATCTTGCACATGTTTGAGTTGTATGCACTTTGACACGTACTTGAGTGACCATTTTCCGTTTGTCATCCAGTTCCTGCATCATTCCCCATCTCCTCATCTCTCCAGTTGGAACATCTCTAAAGCCGACTGGGGGTTTTATTGTTCCATGGCTGTTTTTCACGATCAGAATTTTCCCAGCTATGACAGTCAGGAATAACTGAGGTTAATCTCTCAGCTGTCGAACATTCCATACCTCGTACATCCTCTTCTGTTCGTCGCATCCCAGTCCCTTGGTGGACTGCAGCCTGCCCCGACGCGCTTAGAGCCCGGCGACGTGCTTTATGCATCTTCCACCGCCACCAAACGTTAGAGAATAGTATAAATTACAAACGACTGCGAGCGTAATGTCGTCGTGTTATAAGCGACAGCAAAAAAGCTTGCTAGATTGCTTTTACCAGTTGTTTTAACCGATTTACTCGCTCCTCGGCTGTTTGGTGTGACCTACGCCGTTCATCCGGCATCAAGGTCCACTCCCCGATTTCTGACCTGACCGTCGAGAACGCAATCCTTGTGGACCCCGCTGATGTTTCCAATGCATTGAGCCGTTCCTTTGCGGAAGCGTAGAGCTCTGCCCATTACCACCCTGCCTTCCTCCCTCGCAAAGAGGTAGAAGAGGCACGGCCGCCTTCTTTCCACTCTTTTAATCGTGAAAATTATAACGTCGCCTTCACCATGCAGGAGCTAGACCGTGCTCTCGCCCTGTCCCGATCTTCTGCTCCCGGGCCCGATTCCATTCATATTGAGATGCTGAAGAACCTCTCTCCTGCGGGCAAGTGTTTCCTACTTAGCACCTATAATCGCGTATGGACTGAAGGTCAGGTTCCGACAGGTTGGCGTGAAGCCATTGTTGTCCCCATCCCCAAACCAGGGAAGGACAAACATCTTCCATCCAATTATCGCCCCATTTATCTTACTAGCTGCGTCTGTAAGGTGATGGAACGCATGGTTAACGCTCGGTTGGTCTGGCTCCTCGAATATCGACGCATCCTGACTAATGTTCAAAGTGGTTTTCGTAGACACCGCTCTGCTGCTGGTCACCTCGTCACCTTGTCGAACTTTATTATGAATGACGCTTCTTTAGAAAGTTAAACGATAGCAGTGTTCTTCGACTTAAAGAAGGCTTATGATACCTGCTGGAGGGCGGGCATTCTCCGCACTGCTCACACATGGGGCCTCATGGCCGCCTCCCTCTCTTTATTCAAGCGTTTTTGGCGGATCGCAAGTTCCGGGTACGGGTGGCTCTGTTTTGTCAGATACCTTTCGCCAGGAGACTGGGGTAGGCTACAGGGCTCTGTCTTGAGCGTGGCTCTTTTTGCCATTGCAATAAATCCGATCCTAGACTGCCTTTTAGCCGACGTTTCTGGATCCCTTTTTGTAGATGATTTTGCAATTTATTGCAGCGCCAAGCGGACGTGTCTCTTGGAGCGTTGACTTCAACGGTGTCTTGACCGCCTATACTCCTGGAGCGTTGCGAACGGCTTCCGCTTCTCCACCGAGAAAATGGTGTGAATAAACGTCTGGAGATACAAGGAATTTCTTCCGCCATCTCTATGTCTCAGCCCCATTGCTCTCCCATACATGGAGACAACAAAATTCTTGGGGCTAATGTTGGATCGTAAACTTTGCTGGTCCCCACATGTCTTACCTGGCTGCCCGTTGTGCCCGATCCCTCAATTTTCTCAGTGTCCTCAGTTGCACATCATGGGGAGCGGATCGTACCGTCCTGCTTCACCTTTACCAGGCCATTGTTAAGTCAAAGCATGACTACGGAAGCCTTGTATACTCTTCTGCAACGGCCGTCGATTCTCTACACACCATTGGGGATTACGCCTGGCGACCGGTGCATTTTATACCAGCCCTGTTGAAAGTCTGTATGCCGAGGCTGCTGTATTACCCTTGACCACTCGGCGTGACATACCTTGCTTCCACCTGGAGTTCGGTTTCGCCACCTGCTTCAGCGGCTCGATTTCACCCTTCCTTCAACCTTCAGGTTGAGCGAGAGCCCAATGCCACTGTGGCGTCAGGCCCAGGTTCACACTCACCTTAGCTGCCCAAGGAGAGCACCCCGGATTTGGTATACCGCTTGAGGCTTGTCGAACTCCGTTTGCGGTTTGATAATGCCATATTTATCTACACAGATGGTTCCAAGAGCACTAACAGTTTCGGATCTGCCTTCGTTGTCGTGGACAACCATTTCCAATACAAGGTCCATGACCGGTGCTCGAATTTCACGGCTGAGCTTCTTGCTCTCCACCAGGCTGTTTTATATACCTGCCGCCGCCGCCACCACCACCACCACCATCCTTTTCATGCCATCTGTTCGGACTCCCTTAGTGCCCTGCAGAGTCTTACGCACCCTCTTTCGAACCATCCTCTCGTGTATCGGATCCACCGCTCCCTCAGTTGGTACCAGATGACAGCTGTCACGTTTCTTTCCTGAGAGTCCCTGGCCACATGGGTGTGCTCGGGAATGAGACCGCCGACATAGCAGCCAAGGCAGCAGCTCTTTTGCCTCGCATGGCTACTTTTTTGCGTCCCATCAGACGATGTTCAACGGGCTCTTCGCCGGAGTATCGTATCGTCCTGGCACAGTGCGTGGTTCTCACTCCACGACAATAAATTGAGAACTATAAAACCGATCGCGACCGCTTGGTGGAACTCCTCACGCACCTCTCGGCGAGAGGTAGGCATCCTGGCCCAGTTGCGGATCGGTCACTGCCGTTTCAGCCACCGTCATTTGCTAACCGCCGACTCTGCACCGCTGTGCTCCTGCGGTGAATTGCTGACGGTGGGACATGTTTTACTGTCTTGTGCTAATTTTAATCTTCTCCATGTAGCCCTTCACTTTCCGTCTACTCTGGAGGAACGTTTAGCTGATGACACACGAGCAGCTGCTAGAGTTTTGCGTTTTATCAACATGGCCAAGTTATCGAGGGATATTTAACCCGTTTAATTGTTTTTTATCTTTTGTTTTTAGCCTTCTCTTGATACTCTATCTGGTAGTTACCCATTTTCTCGTGATCTAGCGAATCTCTGTTCTTATCTGGGCGCTAATGACCTTAGCAGTTGTGCGCCCTAAAACCACGAAAAAAAAGAAATCAGTCGCATCTACATTATGGCTGCGTAGTATATGATTCGGCTGCACCTTCAGCACTGCAAACATTATACCCAGTCTTACATTCTGTAGTTCGTTTGGTGACATGGGCTTTTCACAGGAGCCCTGTGACAAGCCGCCTCGTCGAAGCTGGCGTCGTTCCCCTGCGGTTCTGCCGAAAACACCTGCTGGAATTTTCTCCGTCGAGCTGGTCGCCATTCTCAGAGCTTTGCAACACCTCAAAGCCTGCCCCAGGGGGTCATTTGTCATCTCTAGTGACTCCCTGGGTGGTTTGCAGGCAATCAGGGCAGTCACCCATTAGTGCAGTCAATCCAAGACACTGTTTACTCTCTTGGCAAATCTGGCTGCTTTGTGGTCTTCTTGTGGACACCTGACCACATTGGCATACCGGGGAACGAACGTGTCGACCGAATGGCCTAACAGGCCACCACAGCGCCACGTTTAACCATTGGCGTCACGGAATCGAATGTCAAGTTAGCATTGCACAGGAAGGTGTGTGAGACTTGGAGCACTGAGTGGGCTACGCCGAATGCGCCAAATAAGCTTCAGACAGTGAAGCTGTCCACAGCCCAGTGGAAATCCGCGGAGAGTCGGTTGTTCTCTGCCACCTCCGTATTGGGCATACGTGGTTGACCCACGGCAATCTCCTTCGCCGTGAGGCCCCGCCTGCATGTCGGTGTGGAGCAGCGCTGACAGTAGTCCATCTTTTGATGGACTGCCCTGTTATAGCCACCTTGCAGTAGTCTTTTAACCTACCAGACGCGCCTTAGTTTTTGGCGGCGATGCCACCATGACTAATTTATTCGTGCGGCTGGAGTTTATAACACCATCTAGTGGTGGGTGCTATAGCCTGATACCTCAGGTTCCCACCTGTCCAGCGCTTTTAAAGACTTTAAAAACCTTTAGGTAGTGTACATAAGGGTCTTAGTGTGTACAGAATGTCTGGCGCATCCTGTTTTATCTACCATAGGAACTCTGCTGTCCAATTTCAGTTGAGTTAATGACTTCGTTTTACTTCTTGTGTCTCCTCATTTTATGTTGTCAGCGAATTGACCATTGTCAGTCTGTCCCTTTTGTAAGTTTTCATATTCGGAGCTTTGTTTTATTCTTTACGTTCTTGACAGTGGATCCTTCGCTAGGAACAGGGGACTGATGACCTACTTGTTAGGCCCCCTAAGTAAACAACAACAACAGCTACAATTTTTCAGCAAATTGAAACTTCACATTTCTCTGAATGAAACCGAAATTAACAAAATATTTTTCCCGGGGCAAGGTTCTGAACCAGCCGTCATCTGCAGTACTCTTCAATTTTTTCCTAACGAATGACTAGAGGTGTTCCCTTTCGCAATTCAGACTCTTAAGTTCCTGCGAACAATTATGATTCATAAAAATTTATTTTCTAAAATATCACTATGAATTTCAGTTTTTGTATCTTTAATTAAAGTGTTAAGAAAATCGCTTGTATTTCCAGGTAAATCATAAATCTCGCCTGGTTTATTTGCATAATTTTTCCACGAAATGCCATTTTCATGTACTAAATTTTGCACATATTGAATAAAAAAACTCCGTGTATTTTAGTGTTTAGTAGCTACTCACTAGATAGCATATCAATATTATAAATTTGTTTTTTCTAAAGATTGTTTCGAAATTGGCAGCTCTAGAAAACGTAATAATCATAAATTTTGCATTCTGGCTATTTTTCTGCACTTATATATAACATAAGAGTGTTCCTGTTTGCTTAAATAACACAATTACCACATTGACCTACCTATTAGTTTGCGCAATTACATTTTTAAAATTATAAATTTCCAAGAAATCTATTTACTTACACTTTCTTAATATATATTTCAGTTTTTATGTTTGTATTAATTATATAATTACTGCCCTATACGTATTAAGTTTTATTATGCTATCTGGCTAATTAATCATAAATTCCTGGTAATATACTAATTTTGGAAATATTGCTGGGCATATTCCCCAGCAATATTTTCTCGATTTTAAATCCCTGGGAATTTCACAACAGTAATGCCACATATTCCAATAAGAATTAGTTATTTCCCTCTTCCATTCAAAGTAGATTGCATTTTGAGTGAATATGTTCAAACAGTGTGTAGATACGAGCATGGGCATGGGCTTAGACACCATGTATGTATGGTGTCCTGACAGCCTTAAACAAAATGTTAAAGGTAATGTTTGTTTTACCAATTTCATTCAACAGATACAGCAGTGGAAAATAGTCCAGACAGCTAAAATCACCTGTCGAATGTTATCCACAAGTGAAAGAAAAGTTTGTATGTTTCTTCATTTCACTAAGCACATTTGAATTGCATCAAAAGTGTAGTAGTTTGGGAGACACAGTCCACCTCAGTGCTTTGTAATTTGGTCTCTACTTTCATTTGCCCATTGCAAAAGAACAGTTTCCTACAGTATTGTATCTGTTACTGAGTTGGGCCAACTCTGCAGGGCGAGCAGTTGGTGACGTCGGCCTTCAGCAGTGGGTGGCCCGAGTGTGGTGTTCGCTTCCGGCGGGTGCTGCTCATCTTCATGCTGAAAGCATCCCAACCACTGCAGCTCACTGTCGCCAACATGTACACCCTCTCCAGGCACACTTTTCTTCAGGTAGCTACTAGCCAGTCGTGTTCTGATGCACTTTCTAAAGCTCTAGTGTATATTGTTCATCCGTTTACCTTTATTATGAAACTTGTACTGTTAGTGTGATTTTCAATGTATTAAAGAGGAAAACATAGGAAGTACCCTAACTCAATTTCCCAGCAGCTTCTCTGTGGCGCAGTGGAAGTAGGGTCAAACTAAGCAAACATGTTTCTTAGCATATCCAGCATACCTTTAAAATATGAAGAAATAAGTCAGACTTCCTGAGGTATTTCAGGTGTCTTGAAATGTATTTTAGCACACGATAAATTTAAAGGAGGAGTGGCACAGATTCACACCCTGTGTTCAAACTGTCATGTAATAACTAGAACCTAAATAAGAAATTTTATCGGCTGCAAAGAACATAAATGACCATGGAAGTGTGACTATTCCTTAGATGCTGCACATCTAATAAAAATCACCATCATACATAGAGTTGCGGCAGTTTTATGCCAAAACATAAAAAGGAAATGGTTACCGCAGGAAAAATATTTGATACAGGAAGTTGAAAATAATGATAATTCCCAGTCCCCATTAGGGCAACCACAGAAGACCAGTATTAAAATTCATAGTATATACCCCCCCCCCTGCGGGTTCAGGTGTAACAATAGGCCCCCGGTATTCTTGCCTGTTTTAAGAGGCGACTAAAAGGAGTCGTCCCCCTTTTCAGCCCTTATTTGGGTGTGACTCTGCATTTTCAAAATTTTCTGAAGAGCAAACCATTTGGCCATTTGAGGAAGGACGCATTATGTAGTGCAAAATGTATTTCTTGTGCCTTGACATCTTGTGCACCCATCATGGAATGACTGCGGCTTCTATTCAGCTATTAGGCAGGACATAACTATTCCATACAAGTCCCGTCCATTGTGCACCGATATCCCCGCACACGCATTTGTGATGGCCCCTCAGGGGCCCAGCATTAATTTGCTGGGTACGGGCTTGGTGAACCCGGGTCCTGAGCCATGGGCTGTGTCGCGCCAACAGTCCGCTACACCGTAAGCTCTGTGCGTGCTTCAACGACCATCTTTCGGCGCGACGGTGGAACGTTGTACGTTTCAGAGCCCGGGGATCTTGGATTAATCGCCCGGGTCGCGAGGACGGTACAAACATCTCTAAAAAAAAACCTCAATCTCAAGGTGTGCTACGTGCCGAGGAGATGCATGGCTGTTGAGGTTGAACAGCCGCTAGCGAGCAACCACTGAGGAACCTGCCGCACCTCAGTTGTACAAGGCTTACCCAGACAAGCGGGGCTCTGCCTGGGTGGACCTCTTTTCCCTAGCTGCTCGTGAGACGACAATGAAACGAGCAAATAAAAGCGTGGCCGGTCGCGAAAACGGCGTCTCTAAGCGTGGCAAGACAGAAAACAATGCGTCTCCATATGACCCTAAGGTGTTTCTTTCCCTCGCCACCCCGTGGGAGGAACGACAGTCCCGGAATAGATCAGAGCCATATTCGCCACAATACCTTGTTTGTGCGCGTTTAGATGGCGAATCATTCATGACAACTAAGCCGCAGTTTTTCGTCGAACATCTGGAAGACAAGTTTGGTGAAATAGAATCCTTTTCGAAAATGCGCAGTGGGGCAGTGCTGATACAGACGGCGTCCCCAGCACAGTCGAGGGCATTACTTGCCTGCAACAAGCTGGGTGATGTTCCAGTCAGTATCACGCCTCATATGTCACTCAACATGGTCCAGGGTTTAATCTACCATAGAGATCTCCTCTCTGACCGATGAGGAGTTGAGAGCATACTTGGAACGTTGGGGGGTTCACTTCGTTCGGCGAGTGCACAGGGGATCTAATGATCAGAGGGTTGCCACCGGTGCTTTTATCTTGGCCTTCGAAGGCGATACACTGCCAGAGAGGGTCATGGTGATGGATACTTCAAGCCCTAACTGCAGGGAATGTGGGCGACCATCGCACACAGGCGCCCCATGTACTCCACCTTCAGTTTGTGTGAATTGTGGGCAACACCATCCGCCATGCTCGCCGAACTGTGGAGTATTACATCGCGAAAGAAAAGTCGTGGAGATAAAGACCTTGGACCGTTTGACATATTCAGATGCGCGAAAAAATATGATCGGCTCCATCCGGTAAAGATGTCAACATCTTTTGCCGCAGTCACAGCAGCACCAGCTCTACTGTGATCAACGGAATCAGTGTTCTCTCCGTCTGTGGGCCCTATGTGCCAACAACGATCTACTGCCCCCTCGATGGGTGGGGGCACCACTTCATCAGTTGCTCCCACAACACCACCAGTGGGGTCCCCTCCATCGGGGACATCAGTCCCCGCCTCCCCGCCGGAGAAGGAGCAGCCTCCTCTGGCTCCTCTCGCTTGGAATGGGTTGCTGGGGATACTCCCTTCCGAGGCTTCTTACAGTGAACGTGGGGATCCCAGCCGACGGCTGAAGGGTCCAAGACCTGCTGGTGGAAGGGCTTCTCGCTCCTCGTCCAATCCAGATGCCACCAGTGAGAAGCCCTCCCAGACCTCTAAACCAAAGGACCAGCGAGACGGACGACAGAGAAAAAGCAAGAAGAAGGTGACTTTGGTGACTAGAAAGCCACAGGCAGCCTCATCCTCTACTTCGGAGGATGAGGTTGAGATCCTCGCGTCTGCCGAGAATCTCGCAATACTGGGTTCTCCAGCATCCAGGATCACTGACATTGGCGATTCTGAACAGTTGGCAGCAGATGTAACTATGGATGAACCCAATTCGAAACTTTAATATGTCTTTTCAGCTCGGCGACCACGTACTCTTTCAGTGGAACTGCGGTGGTTTTTTCAACCACGTAGCTCAATTGCAGCAGTTGTTGTGCCGCTTCCCTGTGTTTTGTTTGGCATTGCAGGAAACGTGGTTTCCTGCCCAGCGGACCCTGGCCCTTCGCGGCTATCGGAGATACTAAAAGAACCAGGTGGCATATGACAGAGTTTCAGGAGGGGTCTGTCGCTACGTTCTCACGACTGTCCCCAGTGCTACTGAGCCTCTCCACTCGGCTCTGGAGGCAGTTGCTGTTAGAATTCGGGCGAGGCAGGAGTTCACCATCTGCTCCATCTACCTTCCTCCGGAAGAATCTGTCTCTATCGCCGATATCGCTGCGTTAATAACATAGCTACCCCCACCATTTCTCCTTTTGGGGGATTTTAATGCATACCACCCATTTTGCGGTGGAACACAAATGACAAGCCGCGGTAGAGATGTGGAGGCACTTTTGTCACAGCGAGATGTCTGCCTCTTAAACACGGGTGCCCCCACGCACTTTTTTGTGTGGCGCGAGGCACATATTCGGTGATAGATCTTTCTGTTTGTAGCCCGAGCCTGCTCCCGCATCTCCATTGGAAGGTCCATGATGACCTTTGCGGAAGCGACCACTTCCCTATCCTCGTGTCGCTGCTTCATTTCCAACCTGCTGGCCACCAGCCTCGATGGTCTCTCCAAAGAGCTGATTGGCAACGTTATACCTCAGCCGCTTTGGTTCCTGTTTCACTGCCAGCTGATGTGGACATGGCGGTTCACCAGGTCACCAGCTCCATAGTCTCAGCCGCTGAGGCAACTATCCCCAAAACATCTGGCTCCCCCCGGCATAGGTCCGTAGTCTGGTGGACGCCAGAAATCGCTGAGGCCGGGATCGTCGACGGGCGCTCCAGCGCCACCGCAGTCATCCCACCATGGACAACCTGATCGCCTTTACATGGTTCCGGGCTCGAGCTTGACAGCTCATTCGACAGAGTAAGCAGGACTGTTGGAGCAGTATGTCGCCAACATTGACTCTCGCGCATCATCATCTCTGGTGTGGTCTCAGGTTCGGCGCCTCTTTGGGCACCATCCACCAGCAGCAGTTCCCAGCATAAACATTCGGGGCACCGTCTGCACAGACCACACTGCCATCGCTGAACACCTGGCGGACCACTACGCTTGCATCTCCGCAACTGCAGGTTACAGTGCAGCTTTCCGTGCACTGAAAGTGCGGGTCAAACGACGGCATCTGTCATTCTGTACCCGCCGTGAAGAAATGTACAATGCCCCTTTCAGTGAATGGGAATTCGAAACTGCCCTTGCTGCATGTCCCGATACCTCCCCGGTACCAGATTGTATCCACAGCCAGTTCCTTCGCCACCTTTCAGCAGAGTCCCAATACCACCTTCTCGCCCTGTTCAACCATCTATGGGCAGAGGGGGCTTTCCCATCACAATGGCGGGAAAGCATCGTTATCCCCGTGATGAAACCTGGTTCTGACCCACAGGTGGCTGATAGCTACCGCCCGATCTGCCTCACCAACGTTCTGGGCCTGCTCTTAGAACGTATGGTGAGTCGGCGGCTCATGTGGATACTAGAACGTCGGGGTCTGTTGTCCCCCCGACGGGGGGCCTTCCGCCAAGGACGCTCCACTGTAGATAACCTGGTAACTCTGGAGTCGGCCATCCATACGCCTTTCAGCAGACGTGAACACCTTGTTGCTGTCTTTTTTTACCTCAGAAAGGCCTACGACACCACCTGGCGCCACCACATTCTGGCCACACTGCACGGTTAGGGCTTGCGGGGCTCAATCCCGCTTTTTATACAGAACTTTCTTTCGCTTCCCTCTTTCAGAGTTCGTGTCAGTACCTCTCTTAGCTCACCCCGTATACAGGAGAATGGAGTCCCACTGGGCTCGGACCTTAGTGTTCCTCTCTTTCTGATCGCTATCGACGGTCTTGCTGCGGCAGTAGGATCAACCATATCCTCCTCACTCTATGCCGATGACTTCTGCCTATATTTCAGTTCTCGCGGCATGGGTGTCACTGAAAGGCGTTTGCAGGGGGCCATCACAAAAGCTCAGTCCTGGGCCACGACCCATGGATTCCAGTTCTCTGCCGCCAAAACCGGGGTCATGTACTTCTGTCGCCATCGGGCAGTACACCCAGACCCTGAGTTGTATTTGGGTCAGGATTTGCTTTGTGTTGTTCAGACGCACCGTTTTTTAGGTATGCTGTTCGATTCCCGGCTCACGTGGGTCTCACACCTGCAACAGCTGCAGAAGAAGTGTTGACGCCACCTTAATGTCCTTCATTGCCTAAGCCATACCACTTGGGGAGCAGCTCGTACATCTCTCCTGCAACTGTATAGGGCTCTTATCCAATCCCGTCTGTATTATGGCAGCCTGGTATACGATTCTGCAGCTCCTTCTGCACTGCGTGTCTTGGACCCAATACACCATAGTGGCGTACGTTTAGGGATGGGTGCCTTCCGCACAAGTCCCGTGACAAGTCTGCTTGCTGAAGCTGCGGTTCCCCCCCCTCCGAATCCGCCGGCAGCAGCTACTGGCTTCATATGTCGCCCGTATTCATGCCTTACCCAACCACCCGAATCACAGGCTTCTGTTCCCAGCTGCCGTTCTCCCTTCCCCATGACGACGTCCACGGTTGTGTCTCCCGATTGCGGTTCATGTTCGTTCCCTTCTTTCTTCCATCGCATCCTTTCCTATCCCTACCACATTCCGATACCTTTCTCATACACCTCCATGGTTAGTACCTCGCCTACAGCTTAGGTTAGACTTGTCCGGTGACTCGAAAGCCTCAGTTTCGCCAATGGTCCTTTGTCGTCAATTCCAGGAACTCCTTGATTCTTTCCGTGGCGCAGAAGTAGTATACACTGATGGCTCCCTTGTGGACGGTCGTGTTGGGTACGCCTATGTTCACGGTGATCATGTTGAGCAGCGTTCCTTACCCTATGGGACTAGTGTTTTCACAGCTGAGCTGGTGGCCATCTCTCTCGCTCTTACACATTTCCGCACCTGCTCTGGGGAGTCTATAGTTATCTGTAGTGACTCCCTGAGTGGCTTGATCGTCCTTGACCAGTTTATGCCAAAGCACCATTTGGTTCGGTCCATTCAGGATGTCATTTCACTCTTGGTGAGTCAGGCCATTCGGTGGTTTTCATTTGGACCCCGAGCCACGTAGGCATTCCGGGTAATGAACGGGTTGATCGCCTGGCCAAGCAGGCCACCACATCACGGCCCTTAAAGATAGGTCTCCAAAACCAGGACTTTAGGCAGCAACTGACCCGTACGGTTCTGGGGGTTTGGACCTCGGAATGAGCTGCCTTGACTGAACCAAATAAGCTGCACATAGTCAAGCCCACGACAGCTGTGTGGCAATCCTCCCTGCGAGCCTCTTGTAGCGAGTAAGTAGTCATCTGCAGACTACGTATTGGACATACATGGTTGACGCACGGCCACCTTCTGCGACGAGACACCCACCAACTTGCCGTTGTGGCGCCCTATTGACTGTGGTCCACGTTCTGGTGGACTGCTTACTTTTAGCCGACTTGAGGCAGTCTTTTACACTGCCTTCTGAGCTTCCATTGGTTTTATCCGACGATGCCTCTACGGTCGATCGTGTTTTAGATTTTATTCGTGCAACTGGCTTTTATTGGTCTATTTAGTGGTGGGGCCTATAAGCCCGCCTTGTATTGCTTCAACCTATACAGAACAATAGGCCGCTGTTATTTTACGGTTTATGACTTGTTTTTCAATTAAGTATTTTAAAGTGTGCAGAGTGGCTGGCTCATCCTGTATTATCCTTGTGATCAGCCAGCCACACACCTCTGCCGCCTCGTTTTAGTTTGTCTATTTTGTCAACTCCTGTCTTGTTCTTTGTTATATGTCATCATTTTACCATTGACTATTTCTCTGTACCCGGAGTACGCTGGACTTGGAGTACGGTTATCCCGGCACGGGCACGGTTATACCGGCAGGTGACGTTTGTTGTGGCTGGGTGGCACCCGTGAGGAGAGCCCCTGATCGGAGTGGGTAGCATCAGGGCTGATGATCCACAATGAAGAGATCAAAGTCGGGTTACGTTGGCGGACGTATAACTTCTGTCTCAAAGACAGGAAGATTTAATGGTTCAGTGTACAACCCCACATCGTTTCCCTCCTTGGCCACGCCTTGGGAGGAACGTCGGGCCGCTAAACAGGGTGAAAAATCTGCTGGAAACGAGATATCTTGGAGCATGACTGATGGGGACTCACTCTCAGCGATCAAGCCTCAGTTTTTTGTAGACCATCTGGAGGTCAGGTTTGGGGAAGCGGAGTTACTATCTAAACTGCACAACGGTTCTGTTTTGAACCACACGGTATCCCCTGCCCAGTCACGGGCGCTACTCGCCTGTGACAAACTGGGTGACGTACCAGTGACAATTACTCCCCATAAGTCTCTGAATATGGTCCAGAGTGAAATTTTCCATAGGGATTTGTTGCTCCAGACCGACGACAAGCTAAGGGCGAACCTTGAACGAGTAGTAGTTCATTTTATCTGGCGCATCCATAGGGCTCCAAAGGATAGTAGGGTTGCTACTGGTGCCTTCATCTTGGCCTTTGAGGGTGACACATTGCCCGAAAAAGTCAAGGTGATGGTCTACCCCTGTGATGTGCGGCTTTATACTCCTCCCCCTACGAGTTTCTTTCAATGCTGGAAGTTCGCTCAAATGTCTTCTCGTTGCAATACCAGCGCTACATGTCAGGACTTTGGGTGTCTTCCCCCCCCCCCCTTGCGGGTTCGGGGATAAGAATAGGCCCGCGGTATTCCTGCCTGTCGTAAGAGACGACTACAAGGAGTCTTCATACGTTTCGGCCATATATCTTTGGTCCCCTATGTGGGTTTGACCTTCCATTTATCAAAATATTCCTGAAGAGCATTTGGCATTATTATTATTATTATTATTATTATTATTAGTAGTAGTAGTAGTAGTAGTAGTAGTAGTAGTAGTATTTCGAGCTTAGTATAAGCGTGGAACAGTTGAGAAACTAACGCGATTATATGAACCCATTATGAAACTCTTCACTGTGAATAACAGAATAATCGCGTAAATGAAGAGCCGCAGCAGAAGGTAATTTCCGTTGTTTCGCACTTAATGTTTACAGACTAATTGAAAACACTTTATAAGTACACAAAACTTGAATGATATACTACATGTATACAGTTGTGTTGTTGCCACCAGAACTGTTTATGAGGGGACTGAGGCGCTCCAGTCACGGCCTGCACGGCCACTACGGTCGGGGTTTCGAATCCCCCCTCGGGCATGGATATTTGTGCCGTCCTTAGTTGTAGGTAGTTCATAGGTAGTTTGTAAGTTTAGGGACTGATGACCCCGTAGTTAAGTCCCATAGACTCTACAAACATATAAACATTTTTTAGAACTGTGGCTGCTCATTTTATAGCAAAATAGCTCTATGTTTGGTAGTTTATAATACACGTTAGGGTAGGTTTGCAGAAACTTTTCATACTTCAAGGGTTGAGTCTCGCTGTATTAGCCGTGGCTTGCTAGCTACGGGCAGGCCGATCAACCACAGCTGGTGTCGAGGCGAGGCTTGGCGGAAACCAGCCAGCTGGCGGTCGCGGTGGCGGGCAACAGCCCCCAGCACGGCACAAAGTGGGGCTCTGACGTAAATACAGAATGTTTACTTCCTGGCTTCATAGTGAGAGCGGAAATAAGAAATACAAATCAGGCTGTCTCACTGAGAGCAATCAACTCGAGATAGTCATCGCTTTTACTGAAGAGAAGCTGGTCCGATAGCGTTATAGATTATATTCTGAGATGCATAACGAAAGAAACAAATAATGAGGGATTCTGAATAAATTATTAGTCCTTCAAAAGTTTTTTAATCTCATCTCTATTTTCATATTTCGTAAGTGAGAGACTGTGGAAGATCTCTTGGCAACAGAAATAGAATGTGTGTTTCTTTTTACTTTGAGCTACCTTTAAATTGGAGTTTTTTTAATACACAGTTCCTTTATCATCCTATTTTTATTATAAATTTATATACCTAGTGACAGTTTTCCGTGTCATTATGTCAAAGACATTGAGTGAAGGGAGAAGAATTGAAGTAACTATGGAGTTCTGTGTTCGATATCTTATTTTTTATTGCATTTATACCCAGCCTCCATGCAAACAGAATATTCCGTATAGATGGACGCTGACAAAGTAATTGTTATTTCAGATACGTCTCTTTCTTCCCCTCCATCCATTAATACACCCTCTGTCCTTCACAAAATACACAAATGGTCTTGCATTTATTAATAGTTAATTTCTCTTCTGTTCTCTCTCTCTCTCTCTCTCTCTCTCTCTCTCTCTCTCTCTCTCTCTCTCTCACTCGCTGTCGCCGCTCTTGCATCATAACCTCAGTTAACCTTCTGGTCGGTTCCCTCACAATACAGTTATACATCTATTGGTTTCCGTTGACAGCATGCACTCTTTTAATTTATGCTTTCGTTACTGTATATCAGTCCTCTATATGAGACCGTGTCCTTTCATACCTCCTTGCCTATAATAAATTCTTCGTTCTGTGAAATACAGAGCTCTGGTGTTTCGATTGACCACCTCTGCTTTCATCCCAACAGACTGTATTGTTGCACATGGTATATATTTCCCGTTTTAGAAACCGGTTTTTAATGCGTAAATGACGCTCCTTTCTACTTTTAAGATGCGTAATATTTCATTTATTATGGCACGAGCTATATTACATTCTTGAGCACCGCACAGAGTAGCTGTGCGGTTTAAGGCATCATGTCTTGAATTGGGCTTCTGCTCGCGCCGGTGGTTTGAGTCCTTCCTCGATCTTCGGTGTCTGTGTTGTCCTTATGTTAAGATAGTTTAAGTAGTGTGCAGACTGATGACGTTAGCAGTTAAGTCCAATGAGATATCACACACATTTTTCATACAAACATGAGCGAAACGAGACTATAGTTAAATAAGCGTACAGCAACATGTCATACAAAATCACCACAGAGCATACTAAAACTTAGTATATTATCATACGCAATTTCGTCCCGGGCACGACGTTAAACTGCCTCCCAACCCAAGGTGTGGTGCGACCCGTGTTGAGGGGTGCGTGGCACATGGGTGGATGTGTCTCGAACGGAGCCTCAGGGATACCGGGCGACCTCCCTGAGTAAGTTGCCTTGCACCGTGCAGGATGATCGTGGTGTGGACAATATAAATCCCCTAATCTCGTGGGACTAAGATGAACACGGAGAAAAAAATTATTTTAAAAGAATCTGAGGGGCAATCCGAGACCTCAGATACTGAGACATCGATCAGGACCTATGGAGTGCACTCCTACTTCTCAGTCAGGGTCTAGATGTGAGCAAGAAGTGGGAACTGTAACAGAAGTTGGACCAGATTAGGATTAAGGCCTTGTCTGGGGCTCAGAGGAGGAAACTTCTCAAGGAACAGAAGCAAAAGGAAGGAAAAGAATGGCTTCCTAAGCATAAGTGGAGGGAATCAAAAGGGATTGAGCCCAAGACCCCCAAAAGGATCCAGAACCCAAAAGTCTCGACAGAGGATTGGAGGGTAATTAACCAAAAGGTCGTTCCGGAAGGACGAACCCTGGTGGTGGAGGTCCGAGAGAAGTCCCTGAAGGCAATGCGAGAGCAAGGCCTGAAACTGTTTTTAGGGTTCTCGCAGGTCGCCGTCAGGGTAATCAAAGTTCTTAAAGGCAATAATGGCACCAAGATGGGAACTTGAAGTGCTGCAGATGAACCTGCAGCACAGTAAAGGGGCTACTGCTGCCCTGAGCCGTCGCCTGGGGAGACATGAGGTGGACGTGGCCCTGATAAAAGAACCCTATTTATACAAAGGGGGTGTATCGGGCCTCGGTGGTACTGGAGGTAAGCTGATTTATGCCAGAAATCTAAAAAACTCCAGAACATGCATTTATGTTAGAAATGGAATACCTTTCATACCAATGATGGATTTTTGTTCCAGGGACCTGGTGACCATCAGGATGCAGCAATGTGAGGAAGGTATCAAGAGGGAAATTGTTTTGGCCTCAGCATACCTTCCTTACAAAGACAGCTCTCCTCCTCCTTTGGAAGTGAGGAGACTGATGGAAGCCTGCCATCGGCAAGGTGACGAACTGGTGGTGGGATGTGATGCCAATGCCCACAATCTATCGTGGGGCAGCAAGGACACCAACAGTAGAGGTGAGCACCTTCTTGAATTTCTCCTATCTAACAACTTGGAGATCCTGAATAGGGGTGATGAACCTGTATTCAGGAATAGTAGAAGGGAAGAAGTAATTGACATATCTTTTGGTTCCATGATGATGGGAAGTTATGTCAAACAGTGGCATGTGGTCCTGGAGCCATCCTCGTCAGATCACATGTATATTAAATTCAAGGTTGAAATGGGAACCAGACAGACCATGACTTGTAGGAATCCCAGGAAAACGGACTGGGAGACACATAGGAGAGACCTTGACTTCAGCCTATCAGAAATTAAAACTTCGATAAGGAATCCAGCAGAGTTAGAGGAAGTAACAGAGGCCGTAACCTCTGCTATAGTGACCTCATACCAGGACAACTGCTCAATCACCAAGAAGTGCACAAATAGGAGTGTGCCTTGGTGGAATAATAACCTGGAAATGCAAAGGAAACAGGTACGAAGACTGTTTAACCTTGCGTGGTGAAAGGACAATGAGCAAAGTATCGTGAGTCCCTTGTCAATTACAACCTTGCCATCACACAGGCAAAGGAAGCATCCTGGAAGGTATTCTGTGAGGAAGTGGAGGGCACGGCTGCTCAAGCGAGACTTCATAAAATCCTCACTAGGGTACCAACTAATCCAGGAGGAACATTGAGGATTCCTATGCAGTTTATTCAAGTTTAGCCTAGCATCAGGAATCATTCCCAATGCCTGGAGGGCAGTGAAGGTTGTCTTCATTCCAAAGCCAGGGAGAATTGATCATACCAAGGCCAAGGATATGAGACCAATCAGCCTGTCCTCCTTCATTCTTAAGACATTGGAAAAGCTGGTTAATGTGCATGTTGGAGAAAGGAGGTTAAGTAGGGCTCCTCTAGATTCAAACCAACATGCATATGAACCAGGTAAATCATGTGAGACAGCTCTCCACCAACTTGTTGGGAAAGTGGAGAAAACACTACACTTTCAGGAGATAGCCCTCTGTATCTTCCTGGACATTGAGGGGGCTTTTAGCAACACGACCTTCGACTCCATGGTTAGGGCAGCAGAGGTGCATGACCTAGGGACCACTATATGTAGGCGGACTAGGGCCGTGCTCAGTGGAAGAAAGGTAGAGGCTACCATGATGAGTGAAAAAATGGTAATCAACACCCCTAGGGGTTGCCCGCAAGGAGGAGTTCTTTCCTCTTTATTGTGGAATCTAATGGTGAATGATCTCATTGGAGAATTAAACTCTAGGCAGTACTTTTGCCAAGGATACGCAGACGATCTTGTCATAGTAATACTTGTCAAATTTGCTGACACAGTGAAGAATATGGCACAAGGTGCCTTGGACATTGTGCAAGACTGGTGCAGAAAACAGGATCTGGGGGTTAGTCCTAAGAAGACTGTTGTTGTACCATTCACAAGGAAACATAACCAACACTCAAGTTGGAATCTAAAGCTTTTCAATGAAGCACTACCTGTGAAGGGGACAGTGACATACATATCTAGGGGTTACCCTAGATGGACCCCTCACATTAGGAATATTTGATCCAAGGCAAAAGGTACTTTAGTAAGTACCAGGAGAGCTTGTGGCAAAAATTGGGGCCTGAGCCCCAAGGGTATGCACTGGATATACACCACAGTGATTAGACCCAGGATCACCTATGGGGCGGTCGTGTGGTGGAAGAAGGTAGAACAGCAGGTTGCTGCTAAGGAGCTTAGTAAGGTGCAGAGACTAGCCTGCTTAGCCATAACAGGCGGAATTAGCAGCACACCAACTGCTGGGATGGAAACCATGCTGGATATGCCCCCATTACACCTTTGGGTCAAGATGGAGGCAGCAGCTGGTGCCAACAGACTCAAAACTGGTAACAACTGGAACTCTTTGGGATATCCAGAATCACACACTAAAATAGTGAGTGAGGTAAATATAGGAAAGGTTGGGGAAATGCCAGCCGACTATATTATAACCCCATACTGCTTCAACAAGCCTTTCAGTATAACAATTGGAAGTAGGGGGCAGTGGGAGAAAATAGTTCGACACTGTACAGGGGATATTCTCTGGTTCACTGACGGGTTGAAATCAGACCAAGGCGTTGGTGCCGGGGTATACGGGGTGCAGCCAAGACTGGAGGGCGTCATCTCTCTAGGGTAACTGGCCTCAGTATTCCAGGCCGAAATCACTGCCATCAGGGCATGTGTGGAGGAGAATTTGCGTAGGTGCTACAAAGATCGTAGCATCCATATCTATTCAGACAGCCAGGCAGCCCTGAGATCACTGGCAGCTCCTACAACAAGGTCTAAAATTGTTGCAGAATGTCACAGGGTTCTGGTGGAGCCAGGGGAAAGCAATAGAGTAAACCAATTGTGGGTCCCTGGCCACTCAGGGATCAGTGGCAACGAACATGCCGACAGATTAGCCAGGATGGGGGCAGAGGCTCCATTTACTGGACCGGAACCTGTCTTGACAATCTCCAAGGCAATGATTAAATTGGAGCTACGTAACTGGCTCAGAAGACAACACGTAGAATATTGGACCAAAGTCCATAAACAAAAACATGGCAAGGTAATGATGCCAAAGCCTTGTTTTAAAAGAAGCTCTGCAATCCTGGGTCTGAACAGGAGAGAGATTAGACTCATGGTTGGATTGCTGACAGGCTATGGGAATTTCAAAAAACACCTACATGCAATGGGAATAACAGAAGAGGACCCTAAATGTAGGATCTGTGATGACGGTGATGAAACTGCATCACATCCTATCTTCGAATGCATTGCATTGGAGAGTAAAAGGCACAGAACATTTGGGACAACCAGACCCGAAGAAATTGTGTCTAATAAAGAACTGGTAAAGGGACTCCTTGCACTGTTCAAGGGCATTGGTTGGCTTTACTAGACATACAGGGAGCGATACCGCACAATAAACTTAGTTTCGGTGCGGGCAGTGGCGGGTTAGACCAAGACTGTTTTGGCTTCCCTGAAAGAATCAAATCAAATCAATCATACGCAATGCTATATAATTTTACATGCTGTATATAACTGTTTTGTTATAGTCGTAATGGACAAATCACCTGAGGTCATTAGTCCCTACCTAGACTTACATGGTACTTTAATTAATTTATGCTAAGGAATACACACACACACACACACACACACACACACACACACACACACACACACACACACACACACACACACACACACACACACTACAAATGCCTGAGGAAGGAGTCGAACCTCTGGCTGGAGCGACCGCAACTCCGCGACAAGACGCCTCAGACCGCGAGGCCAAGAAATTACTGTTACATACACAGATAACGCCGAATTATTTTACTTCTCGTACCATGTGTTCTGCACTCCATTTTGACGAAAAACATTATACTACTACATCTGAAAACTGGTAGTTGATCGGGTTGATGCCATCTTGTAATGGCTAAGATATGGTTTGATTCCTGCTGTGGAAACAGTTTTTAACATTCGCAAATATCCCCCTCTCCACCTCCAATAGCGGAAAGTAAGGAATTTAGGACTGTGGCGTGTTTAAAATCAAATTACACATGTCCATTCGCTACTGACTAGAACAAAGTTGGATTAGTTTTTGTTGTTCCTTCAAAATGCCAAACCCCTCCAGCTCTCTACGAACGGCGAGATCCTAATTACTAGTAAACGAGATTGGGAGAGTTGTTACCTAGTCATCTGAGGTCAATGTTGACGATAGGCGCGGGGTTGGAGTCTCAGGCAACAAAACGTTATTTATTGCGCTACTTGAAAATGTTTGTAAATCTATCGGATTCAGCTGATTGGTTATTAGTCCGTAGCTTACAAACTACTTAAACTATGGTAAACTAACCAAAGGACAACACTGTGGTGTCGCACAAGTCTAAAGTGCGCGCCACCTACATTCGCCGCGCGCCGCCATGCACGCACGGCGCGGCGTTCTTACGACGTCAGCCACGAGCGCCCTCTGCTGCGATCCCGCTCGTGGCCACCACTGAACGACATCGTTCACTTGGGACTGAGATAGGAACCAGCTAACACTTCGGAATCAGATAGGCACCAGTGCAGACTTGGGTAACGGATAGGCACTAGGCAGGCCTCTAGCTCAACTATGTATCAGCATTCTGCAGTACTGAGCTATGTAAAAGTTAAGTATTACTAAGTCTCTAAGAAATATATATCTCGTTCTGATTTACTCTAGTGTTTCTAGTTTCTGCTGTCCCACTGGCTGGTCACCTCCTACCTGCACAAGCGTGCATCCTTTATTCCTGTGTCGGTCTTTCTACGCGGCCAACGACACATACGACGGAAAAGAGACACAAAAGCGGCGACGAGGCTGGGACTCAAAAAACACAAACACCCATGCCCGTAGGGGGGACTCGAACCCCCGACGGCGAACAGCCGCGCGCACTGCAGCACGGCGCTCCAGTGCGCACGGTTATAATCCGCCGCGGTTTGCGCTACTTCTAGCCGAACATATGCACATCCGCTAATGGTGAGAACAGTAACTATTTCATCTCTTCGCGTATATATATATAATAAATAGCGAGTAGAGCCGGGATTGGTTCCCTGCCGGGAAAGAAGTCAATTGTATCGTCACTTCAAGTTCAAATATAGCGCAATATGTGAATTTATTTAATATGTGACGTGTGATCGTGCTTCATTAACGATTCATATAGGTACTGCGTTCTATTCCACAATTTTATGACGTTTGACATCTGTAAGTTGCACTGTATTATATACCTTTAGTGGTTACCTCTCAGAAATAATTTGAACTTCATGCCATTCCTGGTGCTTACGTCTCTTCAGGCCTAATCTAGTCTCGATCACAAACGCAAGCTTTTTTTGGTCAACAGTGCGTTCAAATTCACAGCAAGAAAAAAAAACTCATTGTCATTGAATGAGTTTGATAAGGTACCCGATTTGTCACTTATTGTAATTAAATTGAATTTACAATGCTCTCTCGACTCTAATAACTTCTATTTGTAATGTTTTTTGTATGACGGTATTGAATTACATGTGGACCGACTGCATAAGGAGCAATGTTCTCTACTGCTTCTTTGGTACCCATTGTGAATAGTCGAACGACTGTACTCTAAAGGGGGTTTTAAATGTGGATTACCCGCAACACAGCTACGTTAGTTGGGTTGAATTCAGCATTGATCCATTTTTTTTGCTGTCAAGTGTACAACCGCCGTCTCCAAGAAAGGAAAGTTCAATGCCTCTATGTACGACCCCCAATCGTTCCCCTTCCTGACCGCACCTTGGGAGGGAAGTCGGGGCGCAAAACAGACTGAAGAATATGCCCCGAGGTATCTCGTTTGCAGCAGGACTGATGGGGACTCATTCTCAGTGACCATGCCTCAGTTCTTTGTGGACCATCTGGAGGACAGGTTCGGGAAAGTGGACTCACTCTCTAAAATGCGCAACGGTTCTGTTCTCATTCACACAGCATCCCCTGCCCAGTCACGGGCGCTAATCGCTTGTGACAATCTGGGTGACATTGCGGTGACCATCACTCCCCACAAGTCCCTGAATATGGTTCAGGGTGTAATTTTCCATAGGGATTTGTTGCTCCAGATGGACGAGCTACGGGCAAACCTTGTACAACGAGTAGTTCATTTTATCTGGCGCGTCCATAGGGTCCCAAAGGATAATAGGGTCGCTACTGGTGCCTTCATCTTGGCCTTTGAGGGTGATAGATTACCCGAAAAAGGTCAAGGTGATGAACTACCATTGTGACGTGCAGCCTTCTGTTCCTTCCCCTTTGAAGTGCTTTCAATGTTGGAAGTTTGGCCACATGTCTTCCCGTTGCATGTCCAGTGCTACATGTAGGGACTGCGGGCGTCCACCAATCCGGGAACCCCATGTACACCAGCTCCCATCTGCGTCAAGTGTGGTCAGAACCATCCTCCCTGCTCATCGCAATGTCCAGCACTTCAACAAGAGCGGAAAATTACAGAGTATAAAACCCTGGACCGTATATCGTATAATAAGGCAAAGAAAAAGTTTGACCATCTGCATCCTGTTACTATGAACAACTCGTTCGCAGCAGTAACGTCGTCGCCACTCTCCTTGGCAGCGGCAGTATTTCCTACTTCCTCTGTTTCTGTGGGCGCCCAGGGCTGCCAACCTAAGTCTGCCCCCACCGTGGTTGGGGGCCATCATTCTACAGCTCCCGAGGCAAAAGCCTCAGGGTCAGCTACCACCTCTCAGCTGGAGAAAGATCAACCTTCTCTGGCTTCCCTGACACGGAAGGGGTTCTTTGGGACACTCCCTTCCGCCAGAGTTGATATCGACACTAACCAGCAGCAGGTGTGCTCGCAGACTGCTGGCCACAGGGCTTCGCGCTCCTCCTCAGTCCCTGCGGCTGAGTCTGAGAAGCACCTACCACCGACAAAGCCCCTGTGGGGAGAAAAGAGGTAAACCAAAACAAAAGAAAGGTAAGACCAAGGATACCATGGTGGCTTCCGCGCCACCACCCTCCACCTCTACTTCAGGGAACGAGGGGAGATTCTTGCATCACCCGAAGACCTTGATCTCGGGGATACCTTCGACAAAATGGTTATTCAAGCTGACAAACCTCCATCGATGGCTACAAATGATGCTGAGGTATGACCTGCCTCCTCCTTTCATTCATGTCTCCCCAGCACTCGAACGTTGTCCTCCAGAGGAACTGTGGCAGTTTCTACCCCATCTGGCTGAGCCACAGCAACTTTTGAGCTTGACACCTGCTTTCTGCATTGCTCTCCAGGAAACCGGGTTTGCAGCAATGCGGACCCCTGCCCTTCACGGCTACAGGGAATTCTACTGCAATTGTAGCACATATAACAGGGTCTCAGGTGGAGTGTGTGTGAATATGTCCTCACCTCTGTATATAGTGAACTTGTGTCCCTTCAGGCACCATTAGAAGCAGTGGCTGTCAGGGTGAGGACGACAAAGGAGATTACTGTCTGTAGTCTCTGTCACCACATGGTGATGTATTCCTGAACGTATTGGCTGCACTCGTAGCTCAACTGGACCTCTGCCTCATAAATACAGTTGCCCCACACATTTTAGTGTGGCGCACGGCACATTTTCAGCCATTAATCTATTCATCTGCAGCCACAACTTTCCACCACCTGGTCACTGGAGATCCCATGACGACTTGTGTGACAGTGACCATTTCCCCCATTTTCTTGTAACTCCCACATTGCGACTCCCCAGCAGGCCCACCCAGGTGGGCTCTACACAGGGCTAACTGGGAAGACTATACCTCTGCTGCCATCCCCCCTCAGGGGCTCAGCATTAATTTGCTTAGTATGGGCTTGGTGACCATGGGGTCCTGAGCCGTGGGCTGTGTAGCGCCAACAGTCCGCTACACCGTGCGTGCTTCAACGACCATCGTTTGCCGCGATGGTGGAACGTTGGACGTTTCAGAGCCCAGGAATCTTGGCTTAATCGCCCGGGTCGCAAGGACGGTACAAACCTCCATAAAAAAACCTCAATCTCAAGGTGTGCTACGTGCCGAGGAGATGCATGGCTGTTGAGGTTGAACAGTCGCTAGCGAGCAACCTTTGAGGAACCTGCAGCACATAAGATGTATAAGGCTTACCCAAGCAAGCAGAGCTCTGTCTGCGTGGACCTTTAGATCCCTAGCTGCTCGTGGGCACAAAATAAAACGAGCAAAAGCTAACGTTGGTGGACGTATAAACGCCGTCTCTATGAAGTTCAATGCCTCTTCGTACGACCCCAAGTCGTTCCCTTCCTTGGCCACGCCCAGGGAGGAACACAGGGCTGCAAACAGAAATGAGCCATATTCACCAAGGTATTTAGTTAATACAAGGACTGATGGGGAATCATTTACGACAGTGAAGCATCAGTTCTTTGTGGACCACCTAGAGGAGAAGTGTGGAGACGTGGAGTCCCTTACCAAGATGGGTTATGGCTCTGTGTTGATCCATACCGCATCCCCTGCCCAGTCGCGAGCGTTGCTTGCTTGCGATAAGCTGGGAGATGTCGCGGTAAACATTACGCCACACAAGTCACTGAATCTGGTCCAGGGCATTATATTCCACAGGGATCTCCTTTACAGTCTGATGAGGAGCTGCGCGCCAACCTCGACCGGCGAGGTGTTCACTTCGTCCGGCGTGTCCATCGTGGGTCTAAAGACAATAAGATTGCCTCCGGTGCCTTCATCTTAGTCTTCGATGGCGATAAACTGCCGGAGAAGGTGAAGGTGATGTGCTACCGGTGTGATGTGAAACCCTACATCCCTCCTCCTATGCTATGCTTCCAGTGCTGGAAGTTTGGACATATGCCGTCCCATTGCCCTTCAAGTGCCACTTGCCAGGATTGTGGATATCCAGCCCACCCGGACGCCCCATGTACTCCGCCGCCCATCTGCCTTAACTGTGGCCAGGAGCATCCTCCCTGCTCATAACAATACCCCATTCTCCAGAAAGAAAAGAAAATCATTGAATATAAGACCATGTAATGGTTGACGTATACTGAGGCGAAAAAGGAATACGAGCACTTACACCAGGGGTGGGCACGAGAGCTGCTCGCGCGGCTGCCCGCGAGCAGCGAGAGCCACGAGGGCAGCGCTGAGCGGCCTTGAGAGCCAGCAGTGCGGGCAGCAGGGCTGTGCGGTGTGGCTGGCCGCTTGCTGATGCACAGTGCACATACATCAGTGCTTTCATCCAATGCTAAAGAAAGGAAAACTAAATCTTTGATCCTGTCTCTGAGCTTTCACGTCGTTTGCCATTTGTTCAATGCGCCTGCTAACCGTTCTTCGTGAAAGAGGAACGATTTCAGAAAGAGGAAGATTTTCTGGGCACAAACTTGTTGCAGCAGCAACAACACATTCTTTCACAAATTCTGCATCGCTGAAGGGCCGCGCAGTTTTAGCTATTTTAAGAGCTACATTATAGCTTACTCTCATCGCTGCAGCGTTGTGGATTAGGTTTTCTACCTGTAAATAGGAAGAGGAGAAGGTAAAATTGACGAATAATGCACACAACATATTAATAACAGCAGTAAATTGAATTAATAACAATTATCTACTAGTATACTTACCTCTTTCTCCTTTTTCTGCTTAATTTCTATAAGTTTGACTTTTCGTTCTTCTTTAACTACATCTTTTTCGTGCCGCGGTGGAGTAGCCGAGCGGTCTAAAGCAAATCGCTGCGGAACGCGCGGTTGCTTGTCATGGAGGTTCGAGTCCTCCCTGGGGCATGGGCGTGTGTGTGTGTCCGTAGGTTAGTTTACCTAGGTTTAAGTAGTTTGTAAGCTACGGACTGATGACCAAGCAGTTTGGTCCGATAGATTTTAAGACATTTGAACATTTTGAATCTTTTTCGTGAAGCAGTTGAAAATGACGCTTCACATGGTACTTCTTCTATGAAGACAATGTTGAATTGCAAAACAAACACTGAGGTCCGCTTTCCGTTCCCACAAAGAAGTACTCTTCTTCCCACCGTGGGTGTTCAGAAGACTTTCTTTTCAAAGATTTTACGTCCCCATCAGCCATTTTTCAGACACTAGTTCTGCTTTATCACGAACACCGGAAGCGATTTCCACAAGTAAACAGAACGTGTGGATCCGCGTGGTGTAGCTAGAGGATTATGAGTGGGGGGGCACTGCTGGCTGGCGGAGTGGGGGGGGGGGGGAGCCGCGAGCAGGTCGCGTGAGCCGCTGAGAGCGCCGCGCTCGCGAAACGGCATTTGCCCAGCCCTGACTTACACCCAGTAACCATGACGAACTCTTTTGCTGCAATTACATCATCGCCATCATCTGTGGCGACACCCATCCTTTCTACTCATTCTTTTTCTGTTGGCCTCCAGGGCCGCAGACCTGCATCTGCCCCCAAGGTGGTTGGGGGCTCCCTTCATTCTTCTGCTCCCAAGGTAATTGCCTCGGGAGCAACCTCCACCCTTCTGTCGGAGAAACAAAAGCCCTCTCTGTCACCCCTCGTTAGGAAGGCGTCCCTCGGGACTCTCCCTTCCGAGGGTTCCGCCAGTGTCGCTGCCGACACATGCCAGCAGTAGCCAAGACCCAAGGCTGCTGGACACAGGGCCTCACACTCTTCCTCAGTCCCTGCAGCTGAGTCTGAGGAGCCTGCCCTGCAGGCGAAGCCCCCGAGGGGCAAGAAGGATCGGAGGAAAAAAGTTGAAACAGACGAATTGAAGGATACCACGGTGGCTCCCGAGCCACCACCCCACTCCACCTCGACCTCTGGGGACGAGGTGGAGATTCTTGCATCCCCGGAAGACCTCGCTTTCGGGGACATCCCAGAAACAATCGATGCTGAGCCGGAAAATCGTCAGTCAGCGGAATTCAGTGACACTGAATTGTAATTTTCCCTCTTACCAATCATGTCTTCCCAGTTATCAGACATCATGATCCTTCAGTGGAACTGCGGTCGTTTCTTCCTCCACCTGGCTGAGCTACGACAACTTCTAAGCATAACACCTGCTCTCTGCGTTGTCTTACAGGAAACGTGGTTTCCAGCAGACCCCAGCCCTTCATGGCTACAGGAGATATTACTGTAATCGTAACTCATATGACAGGGTATAACAGGGTCTCAGGTGTGTTTGTTTGTTTGTTTGTTTGTTTGTTTGTTTGTTTGTTTGTTTGTGTGTGTGTGTGTGTGTGTGTGTGTGTGTGTGTGTGTGTGTGTGTGTGTGTGTGTGTGTGTGTCCTTACGTCTGTTCATAGTGAACATCTGCCCCTTCATACACCATTAGAAGCAGTGGCTGTCAGGGTAAGGACAACACAAGAGTTTACCGTTTGCAGCCTTTATATCCCTTCCTCAGTGGCTCAGCATTAATTTGCTGAGTACGGGCTTGGCGAACCCGGGGTCCTGAGCCGTGGGCTGTGTCGTGCCAACAGTCCGCTATACTGTAAACTGTGTGTGCTTCAACGACCATCATTCGGCGTGACAGTGGAACGTTGTACGTTTCAGAGCCCAGGGATCTTGGCCTCATCGCCCGGATCGCGAGGACAGTACAAACCTCTATAAAAAAAAAAAAAAAAAAATAAAAACTCAAGGTGTGCTACGTGCCGAGGAGATGCATGGCTGTTGAGGTTGAACAGGCACTAGCTAGCATCCTCTGAGGAGCCTGCCGTACCTCAGTTGTACAAGGCTTACCCAGGTAAGGGGGGCTATGCCTGGATGGACCTTTAGTTTTCTAGCTGCTCGTGGGACCAGAATGAAACGAGCAAACAATGGTGTCGCCACACGCAAACCTGGCGTCCCAAAGCGTGGCAAAACAGAATATGGTGCAACGACATATGGACCTAAGACGTACCCCTCCCTTGGCACCCCTTGGCAGGAACGTAGAGGAATTCGCCGATCCGAACCATACTCGCCATGATATTTGGTGTGTGCCTCTTCTGATGGAGAGTCTTTCATGTCCACTAAGCCACAGTTCTTTGTCGAACATCTCGAAGACTAGTTTGGCGAAGTGGTGTTTTTCAAAGATGAAAAGTTGGGCTGTACTGATACAGACGGCATCCCCAGCCCAAGCGCGCCAATTACTTGCCTGTGATAAGCTGGGTGGGATCCCGGTGAGTGTCACGCCCCACAAATCTTTAAACATGATCCAGGGTATAATCTACCATAGAGATCTGCTGTCTCAGACCGATGAATAGTTGCGAGCAAACCTGCAGCGTCGAGGTGCTAATTTCGTCCGTCGAGTGTACAGGGGACCTAAAGAAAACAGGGTTGCCACCGGTGCTTTTATCTTGGCCTTAGAAGGCGATACACTGCCTGAGAAGATCAAGATAATGATATACTAGTGTGATGTAAAGCCATATGTCCCTTCCCCTATGAACTGATTTTGGTGCTCGAAGTTTGGGCACATGTTGTCCTGGTGTACTTCCAGCCCAAACTGCTGGGAATGTGGGTGGCCATCACACCCGGACACCCCATGTACCCCACCTCCCGTTTGTGTGAACTGTGAGCATCATCATCCGCCATGCTAGCCAACCTTTACTGTTCTTCATCGGGAAAGGAAAATCATGGAAATAAAGACCCTGGACCGGCTCACTTCCTCTGAAGCATGCAAAAAGTAAGAGCGACTACATCCTGTTAAGATGACATCTTTTGCTGTCAAAGCGGCACCAATTCCATTGCTATCAATGGTACCAGTGTCCTCGCCATCTGTGGGCCCTATCGGCCAACAATCTTCTACTGCCCCCTTGATGGGTGGGGGACCATCTACATCCCATGTTCCTCCAACACCTTTGGGAGCAATATCCACCCCATCATTGGGGACTCCAGTCCCCACTCCCCAGCTGGGGAAGCAAGTCTTCCCCGGCCCCTCTCGCCCAGGAGGGGTCCTTTGTGGCACCCCCTCCTGAGGCTTCCACGAGTGGTTCGGAGGGTCACAGCCAGAGGCTGCAGGATGCA
Source organism: Locusta migratoria (assembly GCA_026315105.1). Lineage (NCBI taxonomy): Eukaryota > Metazoa > Arthropoda > Insecta > Orthoptera > Acrididae > Locusta > Locusta migratoria. The sequence goes on from CM048746.1 coordinate 592,217,229, forward strand.
CCTGCCCCCAGTCGATGGGTTTCCCGATCGACATCGGGCCCAGAAACCACTTGTGAGAAGTCCTCCTTGCCTGTAAGACCGAAACGGCAGCGGGAGGTAAAGAAGAAAAACTATAAGAAGAAAGTCTCCTCAGTGACTTCAAATTCAATTCCTACGTCATCTACCTCAGAAGATGAGGTGCAGATCTTCGCGTCTCTCAAGGATCTGGCCCTCACTAAAACACTTGAGCCAATGGTCCTAGAGGATGTAGATGCACAACTCCTAGCAGACCGCAAATCTTTGGACTGACGATCTTTAGTTTTACATCATGGCTTTCCAGCAAGGAGTGAATCAAATTCTCCAGTGGAATTGCAGAGGATTTTTCAACCGTTTAGTTGAGCTGCAGCAGTTGTTGAGCCAATTCCCTTTGCTGTGTATGTCCCTGCAGGAAACTTGGTTTCCTGCTCAGCGGACCCTAGCCCTTCGTGGCTATCGGGGCTTCTTTAACAACCACACACCTCTTGAGGCCGTTGCTGTTCGCTTTCGAGCCATGCAAGACTTTACTGTCTGTTCCATATACCTTCATCCAGACAGGGCTGTTTCGCCCACTGATCTTGCTGCTCTGGGAGCACAACTGCCGCCACCGTTTCTTCTTTTGGGGGACTTCAATGCCTGTCACCCTTCATGGGGCGGAACAGTGACGACTCGACGTGGTAGGTTCTGTTCTTTCACAACAGGATATCAGCCTACTCAATACTGGTACCACCACACACTTCAGTGTTGCACATGGCACGTATTCATTCATAGATCTATCAGTCTTTAGCCCGATCCTTCTTTCACACCTCAATTGGAGGGCCCACGATGACCTCTGCGGGAGCGACCATTTCCTTATCTTTTGGTCGTTCCCACAGTCTCAACAGGCGGAACACCTGCCTCTATGGTCCCTCCATAGGGCTAATTGGCGGTGTTACACCTCTGCTGTTGTCATTCCTGCCCAACTGCTAGCCACTGTGGATGTGGCAGTCCAAAGGTGAGTGTCACCATAGTTTCCACTGCTGAGGCCACTGTTCTAACCACCTCAGGGTCCCCTCGGCGCAAATCTGTGCCTTGGTGGTCACAATTAATCGCTGAAGCCATTCGGGATCGGCATAGGGCACTTCAGCGCTACCGGCGACATCCCACCATCGATCACCTGATTGCTTTCAAACGGCTCCGGGCCCGAGCTCGACGACTTATACGGCAGAGTAAGCAAGATTGTTGGGAGAGGTAAGTCGCCTCTATTGGATCTCGTGCCTCATCTTCTCGGGTGTGGCCCCAGGTTTGACGTCTTTTCGGGTACCGCCCACCATCAGGAATCCCCTGTCTTCGCTTACAGGGTGCTGTCTGCTCAGACTGGCTTGCTGTCGTCGAGCACATGGCACAGTTTTATGCAGGCATCAGTTCCACTGAAGCTTACAGTGAAGCCTTCCGCGCCATTAAAGACGGAGTTGAGCCACTGTCATTTCACATACGTCGCCAGGAGCTGTACAATGCACCCTTTAGCGAGTGGGAGTTTCAAAGTGCCCTTGCTGCATGCCCCGATACTTGTCCAGGACCCGATCATGTCCATAGCCAGTTTCTTTGGCATCTTCCTGTGGACGGTCAGAACCAGCTCGTCGCCTTGTTTAACCGTCTCTGGGCAGAAGGTATTTTTCCCTCCCAATGGCGGGAAAGCACCATCATCCAAGTGATAAAACCTGGTGCTGACTCACAGGTGGCTGACAGTTACCGTCCGATCAGCCTCACAAACGTTCTATGCAAGCTCGTTGAACGTATGGTGAGTCGGCGGCTTACGTGGATCCTCGAAGACCGGGACTCCTGGTAGCACAACAAGGGGGATTCCGTCAGGGCCACTCCACATTTGACAATCTTGTGTCGTTGGAGTGGGCCATTTGTACAGCCTTTACCCGACGTGAACACCTTGTTGCTGTGTTTTTCGATTTCCGGAAATCAAATGACACAACCTGGCGCCACCACATACTGGCTACATTGTACGACTGGGGCTTACAGGGCCAACTTCGAGTCTTTATCAGGAATTCTCTAAATCCAAGAGAACGGAGTTCCACAGGGCTCCGACCTCAGTGTGCCTCTGTTTTAATCGCCATAAACGGGCTTGGCACAGCTGTGGGATCCTCTGTCTGTTCTAGCTTGTTTGCTGATGACTTTTGTCTGTATTTTAATTCGGCTAGTATTAGCGTCGCTGAGCGGCGGCTACAGGGAGCCATCCGAAAAGCTGAATCTTGGGCCTCTACCCATGGTTTTCCGTTTTCAGCGCAGAGAACCCGCATAATACACTTCTGTCACCGTCGGGCAGTTCACATGGATTCTGACTTATATCTGGGTGGTGAATTGCTCGTCATCGAAGACACGCATCGGTTTCTTGGGATGCTTACTTGGATGCCACATCTGCATCAGCTGCGACTAAAATGCTCGTGACCTCTAAATATTCTCCGCTGCTTGAGCCATACTGCTTGAGGCGCTGCTCGTTCCACCCTCCTGCAGCTGTAAAAGTCCTTGATGCAATCAAGGCTTGATTACGGGTGCCTGGTATACGACTCAGTAGCACTATCCGCCCTGAAGATCCTTGACCCCCATCCACCATAGTGATATCCGGCTGGCGACTGGGGCCTTCTGCACCAGCCCTGTGCCAAGTCTTCTTGCCGAAGCAGGGATTCCTCCACTACACTTCAGCTGGCAGCAACTTCTCGCTAGCTATGTTGCTCGAGTCCATGCCACGCCACACCAATCAAATCGCAGGCTTTTGTTTCCGACTGTTACCCCTCCTTTTCCACCACGCCGACCTAGATCAGGTCATCCAATCGCGATCTGGGTTCGTACACTCCTTTCCTCACTTCATTCCCTACCTCTCCCTGATGCTTTTTCCTGCCCATCCCGTATCCCTCATTGGTCCATCCCTCATTTGAAGCTCCACCTGCAATTGTCCTGCGATACAAAGGCATTAGTTTCACCACTGGCACTCCATTGCAAGTTTCTGGCACTCCTTGCTACTCACCGTAATGCAGAAGTCCTCTACAATGATAGCTCCCTAGTAAATGGCAGAACCATTTACGCTTTTGTTCATGGCTACCACACAGAACAACGTTCACTGCCACCTGGCTGTAGTATTTTTACAGCTGAAATGATCGCCATTTCTCGTGCTCTTGACCACCTCAAAACGTGCCCCCGAAAGTCGCATGTCGTGTGCAGCGACTCCCTTAGTGGCCTCAAGCCCTTTCCAAATATTTCTCTTCCCATCCATTGGTGCAATCCATTCAAAACGTCATCGCTTCACTCGGCAGGTCTGGCTGTTCGGTGGACTTTAATTGGACCCCCGGCCACATTGGCATCCCAAGGAACGAGCGTGTCGATCTGCTGGCTAAGCTCGCCACCACCGCTCCTCCCCTGGATATTGGTATCCCAGAACGGGATATCCGATTGGATTTGCGCCACAAGGTTTTTGAGGACTTCTGCATTATGGTGAGTAGCAAGGAGTGCCAGAAACTTGTAATGGAGTGCCAGTGGTGAAACTAATGCCTTTGTATCGCAGGACAATTGCAGGTGGAGCTTCAAATGAGGGATGGACCAATGAGGGATACGGGATGGGCAGGAAAAAGCATCAGGGAGAGGTAGGGAATGAAGTGAGGAAAGGAGTGTACGAACCCAGATCGCGATTGGATGACCTGATCTAGGTCGGCGTGGTGGAAAAGGAGGGGTAACAGTCGGAAACAAAAGCCTGCGATTTGGATGGTGTGGCGTGGCATGGACTCGAGCAACATAGCTAGCGAGAAGTTGCTGCCTGTTTGACTGTACGCTTTTAGCCGCCTTGCGGCAGTCTTTTAATCTACCTACTGTGCCTGCCTTCATTTTGGCTGACAATGCCTCAATGGCTAACCGAGTTTTAGGTTTTATACGTGCAGCTGGATTTTATTGTTCTATTTAGTGGTGGGCTCTCTAACGTCCATCACCTCTTTTCGGAATGACTCAAACTGAGCCCTAATATATTCCTGAATCACGGAAATGTTTATTAGTTCTCAGTCTATAACGAAATCATTCCACTGTAGGTGAAGTTGAACTTATCTTATATGCTGGCTGAAGTCCATTGCGTTGTGATTTGTCTTCGGCATTCACTAAAGAAATTGATTTTACAGGATCTTTTTGTAAAGTAAAAGCATCTTAGTTGATATGGAAACGATTTTATTTCCACTTAAACATTGCACAATCAAGAAATGCAGCAGCAAGCCAACAGAGCTGCTTACAGGTTTCTGGCCACTCAACTAGTCTCTAGCAGACTCTATAACCGACTGACAGTGACTAAACAAACAATGGTTTCTCTCCAACATCTCTCTGCTTAACAACGTAATAAAAATGATGACAAAGTTTTGTAATTCAAAATTAAACAGTATTCGTTTACATTAAATATGCCAAAATACAGAAATTAAAATATTACATTTAAGCTCTGACTATTTATGTCAATGTATGTATTTGTTTCACGAAATTTGTATTTAAATGTAGTGCACAAATTTAACGTCATCCTTTTGACTAGTTTACAGTCGTCAAATTATTTACATTATGTGTGTTTTCGAAATGCACACATATTTGTTTTGCCAATAGTGTGTAGGCGTAATATTAATGTGACATGGAATTTTAGTGAGTTTCAGTTTGCGGTCAAATTATTTATTAATACGGATTTGTATATGGTTGTCGTAGTTTTGTTAATTTCGAATATAGTTTCTTAGTACGAAATGGATTATTAATTTTAGTGCATGAACAATTATCAGTATTTAATTTAGGATCTAGTGATATATAAAACATGGTCTGCCCTATTTTATTTAAACAAAAGGTATATATGAAATCATGTTGTGCAATAGTTTATAACATGTAGCATTATTGTTTTTATACAAATTAGTATCTATATAGGTTCAGCAATTTCCGAAACTAAGTGTAATGCATTTTTAGTGTTTGCAGCTATTATTTACGAAAGTATTAAAAACTGAAAATTACGTAAAAGGTCAGCTAAAGTTATATTTAAATCAACGTACTATTTGTTAAAAGCGTTTTACTAATAGTGTTAATAGAATTTCAATCAGAAGGCGAAAATGTGAAATATCACATGTCAGGTAATGAAGTTTTACTTGAGGTATCAGATATTTTGTGTTTCAATGTTGGCAACTGATTTTTAGGAGTGCACAACATAGCAGAAACGTTACAGCTCGTGCCCGTTGTCTCAGATCCCTACCCCCTCACTTCTTAATCTGATGTTATTCTTACTTCTTCCCTGTTTTTTAACCTCCAGGTTTTTAGTCTGTGCAGAGTGACTGGCTCATCTTGTATTTGTTTGTGATCCGCCAGCCACTGTTCCGTGCTCTATTTTAGGTTAGTTCAACACTTGGTCTCTCCTTTTCCTGTCTTCCTCAGTGGTATTGAGAGTATGAAGTTCATTGCCACTGTGTACCGTTCTGGGTGATGAGCTATATTTTACCTTTTCCTACTTGGATGTCTTGTCTTCGCTAGGAACAGGGGACTGATAACCATGTAGTTTAGTCCCCTCTAAACTCCAAACACCGGCGCCAACAACTACTCGCCCAGTATGCTGCTAGAGTTCACTGTACCCCTCGGCATCCGAATAACAGACTCCTCTTTCCGGGGGAGGATACTCGTTTGCCGCAGAGGCGACCTCGGTCGGGACTCCCGATAGCAGCGCGTGTCCAATCGCTACTGTCGACCCTGGACTCCTTACCTCTTAACCGTCCCTTCCGCTCGACTCTCCATGCTCCTCCCTGGACCGTTCCTCGGCCGCGGATTCGGCTGGATCTTTCCCGTGAGCCGAAGATCTCTACTTCTCCTCTGGTCCTACGGCATCAGTTTTATGCACTGCTCCGTGAGTTCAGTAACTCCGAGGTCATTTATACAGACGGTTCTTCAGATGGCGACCACACTGGTTATGCCTACATCCATGGCGCCCATGTTGAACAACGCTCTTTGCCACCCGGCAGCAGTGTCTTCACTGCAGAACTGGTGGCTATATACCGCGCCCTTAACCACATCTGCATGTGCCCCGGGACCTCCTTTCTGATCTGTAGCGACTCGCTGAGTGGTTTACAGGCCCTTGATCAGTGTTATGCTCGTCATACATTGGTCAGGGCCATTCAGGAGTCGATACTGGCTCTTAGTGACTCCGGTCGCTGTGTTACATTCGTTTGGACCCCGGGCCATGTAGGCATCCCGTGCAACGAGAGCGTTGACCAGCTAGCCAAACAGGCTACCACTTGCCGCCCTCTGGCGATTGGCCTCCCAGAAGCAGACTTCCGCCCGTTGCTTCGCACTAAAATACGCGACCTGTGGAACGCCGAATGGTCCGCTCTGGACGTGCCCAATAAGCTGCGTACGATAAAGGACACAACATCTGTCTGGACGTCGTCGCAGCTGGGATCCCGTAGGGACTCCGTGGTTCTCTGCCGTCTCCGCATTGGTCACACCCATCTGACGCATGGTCACCTCCTCCGTCGAGAGGACCCGCCCATGTGCCAATGTGGTGCCCCATTGACTGTGGCCCATCTCCTACTCGACTATCCCATTTTAGCCCCACTGCGGCATTCTTTTAACCTCCCGAACACTCTCTCTTTGGTGCTCGGCGACGATGCCTCTGTGGCTAATTTGGTTTTACGATTTCTTCGTGCTGCGGGGTTTTACCAGTTGCTGTGAGTCCTTTTGGATGGTTTTTTAGATAATTTTCTATGTTCTCCTTGACGTGTCTTTAGACTACAGTTTTTATTTTGTACGCTATGTGGTTGGCTTTTCCCTTTTTATACACATGGTCGGTCAACCACATTCACTGGCTCTGTCATTTTTGTCTCATATTTGTTTCTGTGTGTCTGGTGTCTTTCGTATTGTCTCGTGTTGACTCAGTCAATAATTCATTGACGGTGCATTCTTTCATTCTGCTTTGTTTTTAATCTCATTCAGGCACATTTTTTATCGTTCTGTTTTTTCTGTGTGTTGCCTAGATATGAAGCGGGGGACTGATGGCCATAGCAGTCTAGTCCCCCTAAAACCCCCCATCACAACAACAACAAAAACAACAAACCCCAAACAACTAAAACTACTACTACTACTACTACTACTACTACTACTACTACTACTTCATCTCCCTCTGGATGGTGATGTCTCTTTGAATGTTTTGGCTGCACTTATATCGCAACTGCCCCCTCCTTTCTTCTTATTGGGAGACTTCAACGCCCATAACCCATTGTGGGGTGGTACTACCCTCATACTTTAAGAAAAATGTAATAATTCCCATTCCAAAGAAAGCAGGCGCAGACAGGTGTGAAAATTACAGAACCATCAGTTTAATAAGTCATGGTTGCATAATATTAACACGAATTATATACAGAAGGATGGAAAAGCTGGTAGAAGCTGACCTCGGGGAGGATCAGTTTGGGTTCAGGAGAAATGTAGGAACACGGGAGGCAATATTCACTTTATGGCTTATCCTAGAAGATAAATTAAGAAAAGGCAAATTTACATATCTAGCTTTTGTAGATTTGGAGAAAGCTTTTGACACTATTGATTGGAATAAACTCTTTAAAGTTCTGAAGCAAGCAGGAGTAAAATATAGGGAGCGTAAGGTTATTTACAACCTGTACAAAAACCAGACAGCGGTTGTCAGAGTTGAAGGGCATGAAAGGGATGCAGTGGTTGGAGAGGGAGTAAGACAGGGTTCTAGCCTTTCTCCAATGTTGTTCAATTTGTACATTGAGCAAGCTATAAAGGAAAGCAAGGAGAAATTTGGAGAAGGAATTAAAGTTCAGGGTGAAGAATTAAAAACATTGTTTTACCGATGACAGTAATTCTGTCAGATACAGCAAAGGACCTGGAAGAGCAATTGAACGGAATGGACAGTGTGCTGAAAGTTGCATATAAGATGAACATTAACAAGAGCAAAACTAGGGTAATGGAGTGCAGTGTAAGAAAATTAGGTGATGATGAAGGAATTATATTGGGAAACGAAGCAATAAAGGAGGTATATGAGTTTTGTTACTTGGGCAGTAAAATAACAAATGATGGTCGCAGTACAAAGGATATAAAATGCAGAATGGCAATGGGTAGAAAAGCGTTCTTGAAAAAGAGAAATTTGTTAACATCGAATATTGATTTAAGCCTAAGGAAGTCCTTTCTGAAAGCATTTGTGTGGAGTGTTGCCTTGTATGGGAGTGAAACATGGACGATAAACAGCGCGGACAGGTAGAGGATTGAGGCTTTTGAAATGTGGTGCTACAGAAGAATGCTGAAGATTAGGTGGGTGGATCGCGTAACTAATGAGGAGGTACTGGACACAATTGGGGAGAAAAGAAATTACTGGCATACCTTGACTAAAAGAAGGGATAGATTGGTAGGACACATTCTTAGACATCAAGGAATTGTGAATTTAGCGTAGGAGGGAAGTGTGTGGGTTAAAAACCGCAGAGGAAGACCAAGAGATGGATACAGTAAGCAGATACAGACAGATGTAAGTTGCCGTTCTTATGTGGAGATGAAGAGGATTGCTCAGGATAGGGTATTGTGGAGAGCTGCTTCAAACCAGTCTCCGGACTGAAGACCACAACTACTAATACTACTATTACTACTACTACTACTACTACTACTACTACTACTACTACTACTACAGTTTTTGGCAGAGGCAGAGTCATCGAGACTTTACTCCCTCAACTCGACTCTGCCTCTTAAATACTGGTGCCCCCACAGACTTTAGTGTGATGCATGGCACGTTCTCGGCGATTGATTTATCGATCTGCAGCCACAGCCTTCCACCATCTGTCCACTGAAGAGCTCGCGACGATCTCCCCCACACGATACCATCGATGTGATGGTTGAGGGCGTCAGTCACACCATTGTTTCTGCTGCAAAAGCTGCAATTCCATGCCCCACAGGGTGTCCACAGCAGAAGACAATGCCGTGGTGGTCGCCGGAAATAGCTGAGGCTATTAGAGATCGTAGGCGGGCCTTACAGCGCTATAAGCGTCAGCCCTCTCAGGACCATCTCATCAATTTTAAATGGCTTCGCGCTCGTGCTCGCTAGCTAATCAGAAGACGGGAACAGGAGTGTTGGGAGAGGTACGTATCCACTATTGGGATGGGTACCTCAGCCTCACAGGTCTGGAGTAAAATCAGGCAGCTACAGTGAGAATCCCTGGGATCTCCACAAATGGAGTTATATGTACGGACCTGGCCATGCTTGCAGAGATGTTTGCCGAGCATTATGCTCGTGCCTTTGCCTTTGTAAATTATCCACCAGACTTCCGTACATTTAAGGAGCAGGTAGAACGCCAGCACCTCTCCTTTACTACCCGCCGCTCTGAATCGTACAACACTACTTTTACTGAGTGGGAGCTCCTCAGTGCTCTTATGTTCTGACAAGGTGCCTGGGCCTGATAGCATCCATAGCCAAATGCCGAAGCACCTGTCCACAGACAGCCGGCATAATCTTCTTGAGGTCTATAACCGTATTTGTTGTGATCGTGTTTTCCCGTCACAGTTGTGGGAGAGTATCATCATCCCAGTGCTTAAGCCCGACAAACATCCTCTTTCCTTGGATAGCTATCGGCCCATTAACCTGACTAACGTGCCATGCAAACTGTTGGAGCGGATGGTCAGTCGGCGGTTGTGTTGGATTCTTGAGACTCGGGGATTATTGACTCCATGCGAGGGCGGTTTTCGCCGGGTTTGATCTACCACCGACAATCTGGTGTACCTAGAGTCTGCAATCCGCACTTCCTTTTCCCGGCGCCACCACCTTGTTGCCGTCTTCTTTGATATGCACAAAGCATATGATACAACCTGGTGACGATGTATCCTCAACACTTTAAATGACTGGGGCCTCCAGGGCTGGCTCCCTACAGATTTTTATGCAGAATTTTGTAGCAGTCCGTACCTTTCGTGTCCAAATTGGTGCCTCCCTGAACACCTCTCATATCCAGGGAAATGGGATTCCTCAGGGCTCGGTTTTAAGCGTTGCATTATGTTTAGTTGCCATCAATGGTCTAGCGACAGCGGTTGGATCGTCAGTCTCCCCTTCTCTTTACGCTGACGACTTTTGTATCTCTTTTAGTTCTAGCAGCACCCAAGTTGCCGAGTGTAGGTTGCAAGGGTCTATTCGGTAGGCGCAGGCCTGGGCGCATACCCATGGCTTTCAGTTTTCTGCCACCAAGACCAGAGTGATGCACTTCTGTCGGACAGTTCACCCTCGCCCTGTACTTCCTCTTAACGACGAACTACTGACCTTAGTAGACACCCATCGGTTTTTAGGACTGGTCTTTGACGCCCGGCTAACTTGGCTCCCCCACATTAGTCAGCTGCAACGGGACTGCTGGCGCCGTCTCCACCTTCTCCGACACCTGGGTGATATGACCTGGCGTGCTGACCACTTAACACTGTCGCTGCTTTACATGGCACTGCTGCAGTCCCGTCTTGATTTTGGGTGCATTGTCTATGGGTCTGTGGCACCTTCGGCACTGCACCTACTGGTTCCCATTAACAACTGTGGGGTTCGCATCATGACGCGTGCTTTCCCCACCAGCCCAGTGAATAGCCTACTTGGGGGGGCCAGGGTCCCACCTTTGGGGATCAGCCGCCAACACCTGCTCAAGGCTTATGCATCCAACGTATATTGCTACCCAGGCCACCCAAACCATCGACTTCTATTTTCTGATGTGATCGTTCCCCGCCATCAGCGACGCCCCAGGTCAGGTCATACAATTGCCTATAGAGTTCAGTCCCTCCTCCTGGAGCTTGAGTCTTTGCCCCTTCCATTTCCATGTTAGGTCCATGCGGGTACACCTCCGTGGTGCTTGCTAAGGCCGTCTACTCGGCTGGACTTGTCCCATGGGCCCAGAGACTCAGTTCCACTAGAGGCGCTTCGCCGTCAGTTCTCGGCTGTCGTAGCAAAGTTCCATGGTTATGACCATATCTACACCGATGGTTCTCTGGTTGATGGCCATGTGGGATTTGCTTATCTTCATGGTGACTGTGTGGAACACCACTCTCAGCCGAATGGCTGCAGTGTTTACACTGCCGAGCTGGTGGCCATTCACAGAGCTGTCATGCATATCTGGTCCTGCTCAGGTGTGTCTTTTCTTATTTGCAGCGATTCCCTGAGCAGCCTTAAAGCGCTGGACCAGTGTTTCCCGCGGTCTCCCCAGGTGTTGACCATACAGGAGACGCTTCATGCTGTTGAACTGTCCGGGGGATCAGTGGAGTTGATATGGTCTTCGGGTCATGTGGGTATCCCAGGAAACGAAAGTGTTGATCGGCTTGCGAGGCAGGCTGTCGATGCGTCCATTCTAGAGATCGGCCTACCGGCCTCAGATCTTCGTTCATTGTTGCGCCAATGGGTACATCGGCTTTGGGATGCCGAGTGGCGTAGCCTGAGTGCGCTCAATAAACTCTTGGTAGTCAAGGACACCACAGCAGTGTGGCGCTCCTCCATGTGGACCTCTCGCAGGGATTCAGTGGTGCTGTGTCGGCTCCACATTGGGTATACGTGGCTCACCCACGGACATCTCCTTCGTGGTAAGGACCCGCCCCAATGTCAATCCGGCTCCCATCAGACAATAGTCCCCATCTTGTTGGCTGCCCCGTTTTAACAACCTTGCGGCGTAATTGTAACCTCCCTGACGTTATATCAGATATTTTAGGTGACAATGCTACAATGGCAGATTGCGTTTTACGTTTTATTAGAGCAGGAGGTTTTTATTATTCTCTCTAACTAGAGATTGTTTCCTTCTTTATTCTTATGGTCAGTCAACCACAGACATCAGCTTCTTTGTTGTAAAGTGTCTTTGTGTGATCCTCTCTTTTTATTTTGTGTGTTGTCGTTTTTGATGATGTTTTATGGACTCATGGGAACTCCCCTCCCCCTTTGCAACCTTAAACCCTGGGCGCATTTTTTTAACATCCACGGTTTTACTTTTGACGCTTAGAGATGGAATGGGGGACAAGCAAGCAACAACAACAACAACAACAACATCTTTGCAGAACACCTGATAAAAATGAACTAATAAGGGACAAGGTAGGAAAATTATCAGAGACAATAAGCAAAATGGAAAACTCCTATCATTATAGGAATATTTTCATTACAAAGAACATGATTAATAATTAAATAAAAACAGGACTATAGTATTATTATTATTGTTGTTGTTATTGGGGGTGGGGGTAGTGTTGATAGCACGATAAAAACTATACATTATGACAAGTATTATAACTTGTAAAGCATTACAACACAATCAGGGGTTGCAGGGGAATTAATCTCCCCCACTCCCCCAGCTACAGGGCTGGATCAACATAAGAGACAGTACAATGATCAATCTGGCCACAAAAATAATCATGAAACATGAAAGGGCCTTTCCTTTCCTTCCTTTCTTCCTTCCTTTCCCTTTCCTTTCTTTCTTCCTTCCTTTCCCTTTCCTTTCTTTCTTCCTTCCTTCCTTTCCCTTTCCTTTCTTTCTTTCATTCCTTTCCCTTTCCTTTCTTTCTTTCATTCCTTTCCCTTTCCTTTCTTTCTTCCTTCCTTTCCCTTTCCTTTCTTTCTTTCATTCCTTTATTTCTTTCCCTTTCCTTTCTTTCTTTCATTCTCCCCACCACCCACTCACATTCACAAAAACCTATTGTAAATAGCAGCATGCACAACAACCTCCTCCTCCCCTGCCTCCCCCCCCACACACACACACACTAAACAAACCCTCATAAAAGCAGCATACTATCAAGTGATGAAATACATGTGTTTATCGAGAACCACAAAAAATCATCTATCTGGAGTATATACACGCAGCTTTATGACGACACATGAAGGAACACAAAAAGAAGTAATATAAAAATTTAAATTAATTTGCAAACCCGCTCAGTTTCTAACTGTGTGGGTTAGAACCTGAGAAAGTGTAACATAGAAAAGATTTATACTTTCCTACTGTGAAGCATAGCAAAACATCTATAACTGTTCTCCATTGAAATATTATACACAAACAACCATGTATTGCAGGCCACGGATATGCTTCATAAATAAAGAAACGAAACGCATATTGCATAAAACACATTTTTCATTTAGTTTCATTAGATGTAAAATACCCTTCCATGTATTTCCTAAGCAACTAAGGATGGCGTAAAATGAAAACAAAATTATAATAAAATACCTGACCACCTTTCTCAAATTTACTCATGTTTTAACATAACATGACATTTGCACAATATTTACTGTACACCTTAAAATATCTTTGGTCATTTAGTCCCAATTAATTGTAAATTTAGTTGATCACATATTTGTATTATTTGATCAATATTCTGACACCCCCCCCCCTGCAGGTTCAGGGGTAAGAATAGGCCTGCGGTATTCCTGTCGTAAGAGGCGACTAAAAGGAGTCTTCATACTTTTCGGCTTTCCATCTGTGGTCCCCTATGTGGGTTTGTCCCTCCATTTTTCAAAATTTTTTTCAGAAGAGCGAACCATTTGGGGAAGGACACCTTACGTGGTGCAACATGTAATTCTCGTGCCATGCCATCTTTTGCACCCATCATGGAATGGACTTGCGACTGCGGATTCTATTCTGCCACTGGGCATGTCATTTCTTTTTCCATGCAAGTCGCGTCCATTGTGCACTACCATCTCAGCACTCTCCTTTCTGATGATTCACATAGTGCCAGAAAGCCAACACAGTAGCCAGTCCGTTGTGGTGGGGTCGTCATGTACCCTCTTGGCTGTAGCCCCCTGACAACGCAGGGATCGCTCTACCGATGCCAGAGCTGTAAGCTCCTCATGCAGGCCTAGGAGTCGATGCTTGTCGCCGTGGAGCATCAGGACTCCCGGCAACGGTCATCCTGCCAGGTGACGTTGCTGTGGCTGGGTGGCGCCCATGAGGAGAGCCCCTGTTCGGAGTGGGTGGCATCGGGGCGGATGATTCGCGATGAAGTGAAACAAATCCAACCATCAAAATCCTGGCGCAACAGGTGTCTCCAAGTGAGGAAAGTTCAATGCAGCTACTTATGATCCCTCATCGTTTCCTTCCCTGACTACTTCTTGGCGGGAACGTGAGGGTCGACAGAATGAGTCGTATGTTCCGAAATTTCTGGTCTGTACTAGGACAGATGGGGGATCCTTCCAGGCGACTAAGCTCATGTTCTTTGTTGAACATATTGAGGATAAGTTCGGTGAGGTTGCGGGAATTTCTAAGATGCGAGACGGATCGATTCTTATACAGGCAGAGTCCCCTGCACAGTCCCGTGCTCTGCTCACGTGTACTAAGCTTGGCGACGTGCCTGTCTCTGTAACGGCATATAAGACGTTGAATCTGGTGCAGGAAGTCATTTTTCACCGTGACCTCTTGCTGCAGTCAGATGAGGAGTTGCGCGAAAACCTGCAACGACGCGGTGTCCATTTTGTCCGCCGTTTCTTTCGGGGTTCAAAAGACAATAGGGTGGCAACTGGGGCCTTCATCTTGGCCTTCGACGGCGATACCTTGCCCGAGAAGGTCAAGGTGATGGTATACAGATGTGATGTCCGACCGTACATCCCTCCACCCATGCGCTGTTTCAAGTGCTGGCGGTTTGGACACATGTCTTCCCGTTGCGACGCAGCCCCTATTTGTCGTGACTGTGGCCATCCCATACACCCAGATGCACCTTGTACCCCACCACTTTCTTGTGTCAACTGCAGCGGCCATCACTCGCCTTGCTCACCGGACTGTCCCGCTTTCCAAAGGGAGCGCAAGATCATAGAATATAAGACCCTCGATCGCGTAACTTACTCTGAGGCCCGCCGCAAGTATGAAAAACTCCACTCGGTATCCATGATTTCTACATATGCTGGTGCCACAGTGTCATCACCTCCATCGAGAGCGGTTTCCCGACCCCCTATCACACCTTCTGTGGGCCCTTTGGGCCATCAGTTAATCTCCGCTCCCCAGACGCCAGGGGGCACCTCTTCTTCTGCGAAGCTTTTGCCCCCCGCTTTAACGGGGTCTTTGAACCCTGTCCCTCTGCTGGAGAAATGTCTTCCTTCTCCGGCTCTACCTTCAGGGAATGGGCCTGACGAGCCCCTTCCACCACCTCCTGCAGTCCCTTCTGTGTCTGACACCCTGGATGTCAGTCGACCTGCTCCTGCACGGAAAGGGTCTCTTGAGGTCTCCGCAATGCCAGTTTCGTCACAGCCAAACGTCAGCCAGTGGCTCAAAGTCCAGGTACCCGCTGGCAGCCGGGCCTCCCCATCTGCGTCGACATCCGACGCCACTTCTGGGAAGCCCACTCGAGCACCGAAGCCCAAACCCAAGCGGGAGCGGGCGAGAAAAAAGGATGTCCCTCAGGAGAAAGAGCTGGCGGCAAAGGCGGCTTCCTCGATGCCGTCTGCTACCAGTTCTGACTCAGACAATGAGGTCGAAATCCTTGCGTCTAAAGAGGACCTCGCTCTTACAGACACCCTGGACGCAATGGATATGGACACCACAGACCCTCAGCGGGTGGCGGCAAGTGACACTGAGGCGCACCGCGTCTCTTAATCGCTTTCATGCCTCCCCAGTCCTTAGGCAGCACTTTCCTCCAATGGAATTGCGGTGGTTATTTTTCCCACCTAGCAGAGTTAAAACAACTTTTAAGCTCTTCTCATGTACTGTGCGTTGCCCTCCAGGAAACCTGGCTTCCGGCAACGCGAACCCCAGCCCTCTGTGGCTATCGTGGGTTTTACACAAATCGTCCTGTATATGACAGAGCATCTGGTGGCGTCTCCATTCATGTCATCCACTCTGCCTACAGCGAAGCTGTGCCCCTTCAAACACCTTTGGAGGCAGTGGCTGTTCGGATCAGGACACCACTAGCTATAACCGCCTGCAGTGTTTATCTTCCACCTGATGGTGCAGTCCCCTACCACGTGTTAGCTGCACTGATTGCTCAGCTCCCCCCACCTTTCCTCATCATGGGCGATTTCAACGCCCACAACCCTTTGTGGGGTGGCAACATGACTACTGGCCAAGGTAGGGAGGTTGAAAATCTTGTCTCCCAGCTCGACCTTTGTATTTTAAACACAAGTGCTCCCACGCATTTCAGTGTGGCACACGGCACCTACTCAGCCATCGATTTATCTATTTGCAGCCCTGGCCGCGTACCATCTCTTCATTGGAGAGTGCATGACGACTTGTGTGGCAGTGACCACAATCCGATCTTTTTGTCACTGCCCCAGCGTCATTGCCCTAGCCGTTTGCCCCGTTGGGCTCTTAACAAAGCTGACTGGGATGAGTTTACGACTGCTGCCACTGTTCGATCCTTGCCGGACACTAACATTGATGTGGTGGTCGACAATTTAACAGACGTCATTGTCTCTGCAGCTCAGTCTGCAATCCCGTCTTCTTCTGGATCGTCCCGGCAGAGGTCCGTGCCCTGGTGGTCGCCGGAAATCGCTGCCGCCATCAGAGAACGTAGGCGAGCTCTTCAGCGTCATAAACGGCACCCATCAGCGGCCAACCTCATTTCTTTCAAGCGACTTCGTGCCAAGGCTCGGCAACTTATCAAACGAGCCAAACAAGAATGTTGGGAGAGGTATGTTTCGACGTTAGGTTCTCGTGTCTCTCCATCTCAGGTGTGGACTAAGATCAGGCACCTCTATGGCCACCAGGCTCCTATTGGCGTCCCTGGTCTTTCTATCCATGGGGCTGTGTGTACAGACCCGAGTGTGATCGCTGAACATCTTGCTGATCACTTCGCTAGGTGCACTGCATCTGCTAACTACAGTGCAGCATTTCGCTCCCGCATGGAGCGTGTGGAGCGACAGCGCCTCTCCTTTGCGACGCGCCGTCGGGAGTCCTACAACGCCCCATTTACCGAAAGTGAGCTGCTTAGTGCCTTGGCCAAATGCCCAGATACGGCTCCCGGTCCCGACCGTGTCCATGCACAGATGCTGAAACACCTCTCGTGGGGTTCTCAGCGCCATGTCCTAGAGATATTCAACCGCATTTGGGGTGGTGGCGAGTTTCCGTCCCAGTGGCGGGAAGCAGTCATCATACCGGTGCTGAAGCCTGGCAGGGACCCACTGGAGGTTGACAGTTATCGTCCTATCTGCCTGACCAACGTTCTATGCAAGTTGCTCAAACGCATGGTCGCACGTCGCTTGACTTTGATGCTCGAGTCATGGGGCCTTCTGACGCCATCGCAGGGTGGATTTCGCCAGGGTCGTTCTATGACAGATAATCTGGTGTGTCTGGAGTCAGCGGTTCGAACAGCTTTTTCCCGTCGTCAGCACCTCATTGCGGTTTACTTCGACCTTCAGAAGGCCTACGATACCACATGGCGGCATTACATCCTCGCTACGCTGCACGAATGGGGCCTTCGGGGGTCACTTCCCATCTTTATAGCAAACTTCCTCCGACTCCGCACGTTTCGGGTCAGAGTCGGTGTTGCCCATAGTTCGCCCCACGTCCAAGAAAATGGTGTCCCACAGGGGTCTGTGCTGAGTTTCTCACTGTTTTTGGTGGCCATTAATGGCCTGGCTGCAGCTGTGGGGTCATGGGTGTCTCCTTCCCTGTACGCCGATGATTTTTGCATATCTTTCTGCTCCACCACAACAAGTGCTGCTGAACGCCGACTCCAGGCGGCCATCCGCCAGGCTCACATGTGGGCCCAGCATCATGGCTTCCAGTTTTCTGCCGGCAAAACACGTGTGATGCACTTCTGTCGGCGTCGGACGGTGCACCCCCATCCTGAACTCTATCTTGACGGCCAACTGCTTCCTGTCGTGGACACCCACCGATTCTTAGGCCTGATCTTTGATGCCCGACTGACCTGGCTCCCTCATATTCGTCATCTGAAACGGGAGTGCGGGTGACATCTCAACGCCCTTCGATGTTTGGGCCATACCGCATGGGGAGCTGACCGCTCCACCCTGCTGCAGCTCTATATGGCCTTGGTGCAGTCACGCATAGATTATGGATGTCTCGCTTATGGCTCTGCAGCACCTTCAGCGTTGCGATTATTGGACCCTATTCACCACTGTGGGATTCAAATTGCGATGGGAGCCTTCCGAACCAGCCCTGTGGCCAGTCTTCTAGCGGAGGCCGGGGTCCCCCCGCTACGGGTCCGCCGCCAGCAACTGTTGACAGCATATGCAGCCCGCGTCTATAGTTCAAAAGGACATCCTAACTACCGCCTACTTTTTTCTACTGCGGCTGTTCACCACCAGCAGCAGCGCCCCAGGTCAGGACACACAATAGCCGTCCGCGTGCAGTCCCTCCTGGGGGAGCTTGAGTCCTATCCTCTCCCACCTCCATTTCGGGCCCATTCACGCACACCTCCATGGTGCCTACCACGGCCATGTCTTCGTTTAGACTTGGCCCATGGGTGCAAGGACTCGCTTCCCCCTGAGGCTCTCCGTCGCCAGTTTCTTGCTGTCGTTGCTGAGCACCCTGGCTACGACATAGTTTATACGGACGGCTCGATGGTGAACGGCCGCATTGGCCTTGCCTACGTCCATGGCGACCACGTTGAGCAGCTCTCTCTGCCAGAAGGCTGCAGTGTTCATACTGCAGAACTGGTGGCCATCTTCCGTGCTCTCGAACATGTGTGTTCCTGCTCAGGTGAGTCTTTCCTTCTTTTTAGCGACTCCCTGAGCAGATTATGCGCTCTGGAGCAGTGTTACCCACGTTCGCCATTGGTGATGGCCATCCGAGTGGCTGTTTTTGACCTTGTTCAGTCTGGCAGATCAGTGGTGTTCCTCTGGTCTCCGGGTCACGTTGGCATCCCAGGCAACGAACGTGCCGATGGGCTTGCCAAACAGACGGTTAATGCCTCTATCTTAGAGATCGGCCTCCCAGCTGCAGATATCCGTACCTTGTTGCGCCGTCGGGTACATCAGCTTTGGGATGCTAAATGGCGCAACCTGAGCACGCCCAACAAGCTTCGGGTTGTCAAGGAGACTACGGCTGCATGGCGCTCCTCAATACGTGGCTCTCGCTGGGACTCGGTGGTTTTGTGTCGCCTCCGCATTGGGCACACGAGGCTCACCCATGGATATCTCCTTCGGGGTGAGGACCCGCCCCATTGTCGGTGTGGCTCCAATTTGACAGTCATCCACATATTGTTGGACTGCCCTGTTTTAGCCGCCCCCCTCAGGGGCTCATCATTAATTTGCTGAGTACGGGCTTGGCGAACCCGGGGTCCTGAGCTGTGGGCTGTGTCGCGCCAACAGTCCGCTACACCGTAAGCTCTGTGCGTGCTTCAACGACCATCGTTCGGCGCGACGGTGGAACGTTGTACGTTTCAGAGCCCGGGGATCTTGGCTTAATCGCCCGGGTCGCGAGGACGGTACAAACCTCTATAAAAAAAACCTCAATCTCAAGGTGTGCTACGTGCCGAGGAGATGCATGGCTGTTGAGGTTGAACAGCCGCTAGCGAGCAACCTCTGAGGAACCTGCCGCACCTCAGTTGTATAAGGCTTACCCAGGCAAGCGGGGCTCTGTCTGGGTGGACCTCTTTTCCCTAGCTGCTCGTGGGACGGAAATGAAACGAGCACTAACTAGCGTGGGCGGTCGTAAAAACGGCGTTTCTAAGCGAGGAAAGTCCGATTTTGATGCGACAGTATACGACCCTAAGAAGTTCCCTTCCCTGGCTACGCCATGGGAAGAGCGCAAAACTTTACGTAGTTCAGATCCCTACACGCCGCGATATCTTGTCTTTTCCCGGACGGATGGAGACTCTTTCTTGTCCACCAAACCGCAGTTCTTCGTTGACCATCTCGAGGACAAGTACGGTGAGGTGGAGTCTTTCTCAAAAATGAGAAGTGGGGCTGTTTTGATACAGACGGCTTCCCCAGCCCAGTCCAGGGCATTATTGGCCTGTGACAAGCTGGGTGATATTCCTGTCAGTGTCACGCCCCACAAGACCCTCAATATGGTCCAAGGTCTAATTTACCATCGCGACTTATTGTCGCAGTCCGATGAGGAGTTACGGACCAACCTGGAACGCAGAGGAGTTCACTTTGTAAGACGTATTTATAGGGGACCTAAGGATAACAGAGTTGCCACCGGTGCGTTCATCCTGGCCTTTGAGGGCGATACACTGCCCGAGAAGGTCAAGGTCATGATCTACCAGTGCAACGTCACACCGTATGTCCCGCCCCCTATGAGGTGCTTCAGGTGCTGGAAGTTTGGGCATATGTCCTCCCGGTGTACTTCCAGCCCTGCATGCAGGGAATGTGGACGTCCAGCTCACCCGGACACCTCCTGCACACCACCTCCCGTCTGTGTGAACTGTAATCAGCTGCATCCGCCGTGCTCCCCGGACTGTAAAGTCCTACACAAAGAACGAAAAATAATGGAGATTAAGACCTTGGACCGACTGTCATATAATGAGGCAAGAAAGAAATATGAGCGGCTCCATCCGGTAAACATGACCACCTCTTATGCTGTCGTAACGTCGTCCCCGCGCACTACGGGTATGACATCTACCAAGGTATCGCTTCCTCCTGTGGGCCCTAGGGGCCACAAAACTACCACTGCCCCCTCGTTAGGTGGGGGCAATACTCCATCTGCTGCTGCAGCACCTGTTGTGGGGACAACTTCCCCACAACCATCGGGGACACCAGTCCCCAACCCCCAGCCGGAGAAGCAACAACTTCCTCCGGCATCTCTCCCTCGGAAGGGGTCCTTCGGGACACTCCCTTCTGGAGAGTCCCAGGGTGCGCCAGTGGATCCCAGCCTTTGGCTGAAGGATCCGAAGCCTGGTGGTCGAAGGGCTTCTGGCTCTTCGACAGCCCCTGATGCCACTCCCGTGAAGTCCTCCCAGCCCTTAACACCAAAGGGCCAGCGAGAGGGCAAAAAGAAAGTGAAGAAGAAGAAGAAGACTGACCCAAAGGAGAACTCCTCGGCGATTCGGAAGGAACGCTCCATCACATCTTCAGCCTCTGAAGATGAGGTGGAGATCCTCGCGTCGCCTGAGGATCTCGCCATACTTGGGTCACTAGAACCGATGGTTCTGGACCCTGCAGAGTCTGCAGAGTTGGCAGCAGGTGCCACTGCTGAATAACCATTCAACATCTTAACTTATGGATATTCAGCACGCTGCAAAAGACATCTTGCAGTGGAATTGCGGCGGTTTTTTCCGCCGTCTGACTGAGCTGCGGCAATTACTCTGCCACTTCCCTGCTATCTGCCTCGCCTTGCAGGAAACATGGTTCCCCGTCGAGAGGACCCCAGCCTTCCGAGGCTATCGGGGCTATTTTAAGAACCGAAACTCCTACAACAGAGTTTCCAGAGGCGTATGTGTTTATGTTCACACTTCAGTACCCAGTGCTGCTGTGCCTCTGCAAACACCTCTAGAGGCAGTCGCTGTACGGCTCCGGTTATTACGAGATTTTACGATCTGCTCTGTCTACCTTCCACCAGATGAAGTCGTCTCTCCCGTAGACCTCGCTGCCTTGGTCGCCCAACTTCCCCCACCCTTTCTTCTTTTGGGGGATTTTAACGCCCACCACACTCTGTGGAGTGGCACACAGACCTCGGCCCGGGGTAGGGATGTTGAGTCTTTACTATCAGAGCAGAATCTTTGCCTTTTAAACACCGGTGCTCCTACTCACTTCAGTGCAGCGCATGGTACTTATTCTGCAATAAACTTGTCTGTCTGCAGCCCTAGCCTTCTTCCACATCTCACCTGGAGGGTCCACGACGACCTGTGTGGTAGCGACCATTTTCCTATATTCCTGTCGCTCCCACAGCGTTTGCCTGCCGACCGCCTGCCTCGCTGGTCCCTCCGTAGGGCTGACTGGCCAGCCTATTCCGCAGCTGCTGTACTATCCTCTCACTTTCCAGCTGATGTTGATGCCGCCGTTGAGCAGTTCACGGGGGCCGTTGTTTCTGCAGCCGAAAACTCTGTCCCGACCACGTTCGGTTCGCTCTGTCGTACATCGGTGCCCTGGTGGTCACCGGAGATCGCTGAGGCCATCCGGGAACGTCGGCGAGCTCTACAGCGCCACCGACGCCACCCTTGTGTCGAACATCTCGTGGCCTTCAAGCGTCTCCGAGCACGAGCCCGGCGACTGATACAGGAAAGTAAGAGGGCTTCCTGGGAGAAGTACGTCGCCTCCATTGGTTCCCGTGCTTCTCCTTCCAAGGTGTGGTCGCAGGTTCGACGCCTCTTTGGGCACCGCCCACCGGCGGGAATTCCATGCCTCAGCGTCCAGGGTATGCTGTGTACTGACCCTGTCGCCGTCGCTGAGCACCTGGCGGATCATTTTTGTCGCATCTCTGAGACTGCTGCTTATGGTGCAGACTTTCGCGCCCTTAAAGGGCGAGCAGAGAGACAACTGCTTTCATTTCGAACGCGACGTCGGGAACCGTACAACGTCCCGTTCACTGAGTGGGAGTTTGAAGGTGCCCTTACTGCATGCCCCGATACCTCCCCTGGACCCGATCGCATTCACAGTCAGTTCCTCCGACACCTATCAGCGGATGCCAAGAGCCAACTACTCGCCCTGCTTAATCGGATATGGCTGGAGGGTGTTTTTCCGTCCTCGTGGCGGGAAAGCATTATCATTCCGGTGATTAAGCCTGGGGCAGATCCGCAGGTGGCTGATAGTTACCGCCCGATCAGCCTCACCAACGTTCCATGCAAGCTTCTCGAACGCTTGGTGAGTCGGAGGCTCATGTGGATCCTCGAGGACCGGGGACTTTTGGTGCCACAATAGGGTGGGTTCCGTCAAGGTTGCTCCGCCGTTGACAATCTTGTGTCACTGGAGTCGGCCATCCGTACAGCATTTAGCCGCCGCGAACACCTGGTTGCCGTATTTTTCGACCTGCGGAAAGCATACGACACTACCTGGCGCTACCATATCCTGTCTACGCTGTATGACTGGGGTTTACGGGGTCCGCTTCCCATATTCATTCAGAATTTCCTGGCGTTGCGTTCTTTTAGAGTTCGTGTGGGTTCTTGTTTTAGCTCACCTCATTGTCAAGAGAACGGAGTCCCGCAGGGTTCCGTTCTCAGTGTCCCTTTATTTTTAGTCGCCATCAACGGCCTTGCGGCGGCCGTGGGGTCATCGGTATCAACTTCCTTGTATGCCGATGACTTCTGCATGTATTTTAGCTCCACCAGCATCACTGTTGCTGAACGTCGGTTGCAACTGGCCATTCGAAAAGCGCAGTCGTGGGCGTTTGCCCACGGTTTTCAGTTCTCTGCGTCGAAGACCCGGGTAATGCATTTCTGCCGACGTCGGGCAGTACACCCAGAACCCGAACTCTATTTAGTTGGAGACCTGCTACATGTCGTAGAAACACACACGTTTCTAGGCATGCTGTTCGACAACCGTCTCACCTGGGTGCAACACCTTCGCCAGCTGAAACGAAAGTGCTGGCGACACCTCAACATCCTGCGTTGTCTCAGCCACACTGTTTGGGGAGCCTCACGCCCAACGCTCCTACAACTTTACAAGGCCCTCATTCAGTCACGCCTAGACTATGGCTGCATAGTCTACGATTCGGCTGCGCCGTCACCACTGCAGGCGTTGGACCCAATTTTACACTGTGGTGTCGGTTTAGCGACGGGGGCTTTTCGCACGAGCCCTGTGACAAGCCTCCTTGTCGAAGCCGGAGTCCTCCCGCTGCGGTTCCGTAGGCAACACCTGCTGGCATCCTATGTTGCTCGTGTTCAGGCCTCACCCTTCCACCCGAACCGCCGGCTCCTTTTTCCAGACGCTGCACTACCTATCCCTCCACGACGGCCACGGTCGGGATACCCGATCTCGGTCCGTGTTCGTCTCCTTCTTTCGTCTCTCACATCCTATCCCCTTCCAACCACTTTCCACTATTCCTTTCACACCCCTCCTTGGTCCATTCCTCGTTTGCAGCTCCGTCTGGACCTGTCCCATGTGTCGAAGGCCTCTGTTTCTCCCGTACATCTCCGTCACCAGTTTCTGCAAATGCTCAAGCCGTTCCGTGCCACAGACGTCATTTACACAGATGGTTCCGTAGTAGATGGCCGTGCTGGGTATGCGTTTCTACATCACCACCACGTAGAACAGCATTCTCTGCCCTGTGAGAGTAGCATCTTCTCCGCCGAGCTGGTCGCTATTCTCAGAGCTCTACAACATCTCAAAGCCTGCCCCAGGGGGTCATTCGTCATCTGTACTGACTCCCTGAGTGGCTTACAAGCGATCGACCAGTGTTTCTCTCGGCACTCAATAGTGCGTTCGATCCAGGACACTGTTCACTCCCTGGGCCAATCAGGCCGTTCTGTGGTCTTTGTGTGGACCCCAGGTCATGTTGGCATACCAGGGAATGAACGTGTTGATCGATTGGCCAAGCAGGCCACTATGGGACCACCTCTAACTATTGGTGTCACGGAACAGGATGTTAAACTGGTGTTGCACCGGAAAGTGCGTGAGGCTTGGAGCACCGAGTGGGCTACGGCGACTGCACCGAATAAGCTTCGGGCAGTGAAGCTCTCCACAGCTTTGTGGAAATCTTCACTGCGGCCGACCCGCCGAGAGTCAGTTGTCCTCTGTCGCCTTCGGATTGGACATACGTGGCTCACCCACGGGTATCTCCTTCGGCGCGAGGCTCCACCCGTGTGTCGATGTGGCACTGTGTTGACAGTAGCCCATCTTTTAATGGACTGTCCGCTTTTAGCCGACTTGCGGCGATCTTTTCATATCCCAGACGCGCTATCATTAGCTTTAGCAGACGACGCCTCTATGGCTAACGCAGTTTTAAGTTTTATCCGCGCTTCTGGATTTTACGCATCTATCTAACCGTGGGTGCTGTTGCCTGATCTCTTAGGCCAACAGCAACCCAGGGTTTTTTTACCTTTTCACGTTCTTAGGAGTTCTTAGTGTGTGCAGTGTGGCTGGCTCATCCTGTTTTTTTTCTTTGTGATCAGCCAGCCAAGGTACTCTGCTATCCAGTTTTATCCGTGACTTTCTTCTACTCATTCTGTGTGTCTTCGTTTTGTATTGTCTGTGGCTTGTCCATTGTTAACCTGCCCTTTTGTGCAGTGTCATTTTCAGGGAATTGTTTTATCTTTGACAGTTGACTCTCAGCTAGGAACAGGGGACTGATAACCTAGCTGTTTAGTCCCCTTAAAACATCCAACAACAACAACAACAATTTTAGCCGCCTTGCGGAGAAATTTTAATCTCCCTGCTCTTTTATCAGAAGTTTTAGGTAATGATGCTACAATGGCAGATTCCGTTTTACGTTTTATTCGAGCAGGGGTTTTTTATCATTCTCTCTAACTAGAGATTACCTTGTACTGCCGAGTGGTTGACTTTTCCTATTTTATTTTTATGGTCGGTCAGCCACAGACATCGGCTTCCTTGTTATGAGCTGTATTGTGTGAAGGTCTCCTTTCGTTCTGTTTGTTGTCGTTTTAGATGTTTTGAGGACTCGGTGGGATTCCTCTTCCACTTTACACTTTACCTCTGAGCCTGTCACTTTTATGCCCACTGTGAAATGGGGGACTGATGACCATTGCAGTTTGGTCCCCCTTAAACATCCAACCAACCAACCAACCAACCATTCTGACACAAAATGATTCAAATCGATATTATTAGGGTATTTAAACTAAAATTTTTACATGAGAATTTATAAACTCTAACATATAAACCGATAATTAATGTATTATTAATACTTTTACATATATTGCTTTACAAAATAGTACTATTTTATTTAGTCTGCCCCGCATCAACATGGTCTATAATATTAAAAATTCAACTGTTTCAAATAATCTTAATTTACATTATTTGTTTTCATGAACAACATAAAGAATTTTGTTGACATCGCACCCCTACATACCATAAAGGGAGCTAACTTTCTTCTTATGCCATAAAACTACCGATAATTTGTTAATCCTTAATGCAGAAACTATGTAGACACTTAATAAATTTCTAATGGATGATTTTTTCTTCTTTTTGCAGCTACTGAATGGATCTTACACTTTGTTCAACATGCTCTACCAGATTCAAGGAAATAAATAAAATTGGCTGAATTAAGCTTAGCTGATAGTATGGTGACACTAAAGAAATTGAAGAAAGAACTTTGAACAATGAAAGAGTATTGTATTTATTTTGTAATTTTAATAATTATAATTTCCTTGACATGTACTGTTAAAAGGTCGTACAACCACAATTAAATACTTATCCACCACATATCACAGAGCTTGAAATTTCCAATGCAGTAACCCTCCGTAAATTATGCACATTGTCGGGCAGCTCCAAACTGCATACATATTTGAAAGTGTGATATTGTTCAGTTTTCTTTAAATATGTGGATGATAATTAATTTTGTAAAACATGGTAGCACTAACACTGTATTAGGGAATAATAAACAATAAAAAGTGTACAGTTCTTTTATCATTATGTAACCTCCTTAGCCCTAGTCTCCAGCGGTAAAATAGGTGTAGTTATTAATGTTCTTAATAATACAAGTTTTGTTCAAGTAACTTCCAAATCATTGTTTTATTAAGTCGCAATTTTAATGATTTTAACAGTGAGTAAAGGGCATGGATCTCTCTCTCTCTCTCTCTTTTTTAAGACGTAGACAGTTAAATATAAATGCAACTCAAAATTCATTTCTACAAGTGCAATTCTGACGCTGGCATCAGAAACATCTTTTCATATTTCATTTGACTATTCATAATATCCTGGGTTCTGTACTCCCTAAGAATGTTATATACTGCATGTACTAATGTCATAAATTTTATGATGAGCAGTGACATCCAAAACATGGGAGGCAACCATCCTTTATTTGTATAGAAAATTTCATTATACTTTAGGTGCCCCCCTCAGGGGGCTCACCGCTCTGTGGTGAGTACGTGCGTGGCGAGCACGGGGCCCCAGCCTTTGTAGCACTCCTTCCTTTCCGTGCTACATGACGCTTCTTCTACTGTCCTTTTCCCCTCTCTTGGGGACCGAGTGTGTGCATCCTTCGGGGAACCGAAGTTCTGACCCTTTTGGCTTTACAGTCTTCTTTCACCTCTTTCTTTGCCTCCGCGTCTGCGTTTGAGGCTTCTCCTCCTACTATTTCTCTCTTCCTCCTCCCTGTACGCACTTGAAGGCCACCCATATGGGTGACTGGGTAATGCGTAAGTCCCAGCCCCGGGCTGGCATGTAGGGTGCGTGCGTACCCCCTGGTTAAGGCCAGGCCAGGGGAGGGGCGATTGCCTGCGCTGATACCTTCCCGATTCGCCGATTGGTCCCTCCGTCTGTCGATCGGGAGGTGTGACCTGGGGTGTGAACAATCACCCAAGGCGGGTGTGCTTCCGTTGGGGGCCCCCAGCAGGAAGGAGCGTGCCATCGGAGACACTGGCAATCGTGGGGGATACAACCGCGAAGTTTCTAAAAAAAAGAAAATGGAAAGAGCCTTTAGAAATGGATGTACTAGACAATAGTGTGTCTGAACAGAAAAATTTACAGACATCAAAGTTCCTTGTGGTGACCCGTACTGAGGAAGGACAATCCTTTTCGTCGGTGAACCCATTTATTATTCAAAAAGGGGTTGATGCCATTGCCGGCCCAGTTAAGACCTGCAACCGCCTGCGTAATGGAACACTACTGTTAGAAACAGAAAGTGGCTCCCAGGCACAGCGGCTGCTTAAGGCTACTCTGCTCCACAGCTACCCGGTTCTTGTTGAGCTCCATCCAACCCTCAATTATTCCCGAGGGGTAGTCTTCTCGGCCAGTTTGAACGGTCTGACTGAGGATGAACTGAAAGAATATCTGGCAGCTCAAGGCGTCGTCGCAGTACACAGAGTGACAAAAAAAGAGAACAATGTTGTAGTGCCCACTCGCACAGTGTTTCTGACCTTCGACCGAGTGGCTCTGCCGCCGAAGATCAAGGCAGGGTATGAGGTCATCACAGTACGACCTTATATCCCTAACCCTACTCGGTGTTATCAGTGCCATCGATTTAACCACACAAGCCAGTCTTGCAAGAACCCAGTCATATGTGTCACCTGTGGTAAAGAGGCCCATGAGGGGATTTGTCCACCACCGTCCCCTCACTGCATCAATTGTAACGGGAATCATGCTGCTTCCTCCCGGGAATGTCCCGTGTTTGCCGATGAACGAGCCATCCAGGAAATCCGTGTAAAGGAAAAGGTTCCCATACCAGTTGCACGTAAGATGTACGCCAGTCGTAAGCCCAAGACCCCGCCGCGTGGTAACTACAGTACTGTAGTTGCAACGCCTCCAACAACACGGGATATGGCCACACAGACTTGTGACCTACAGTTTACAACAGTAGTTGTCAAACAGTCTACATCGACAACGGCGTCACGTTCAACGAAAAGTGTGAGTACCTCTTCCAAGTCTTCATCTTCAGCTGTGAAACCACAGATAGAGACGCGAAAGTCTAAGAAAGAGCATTCGCGCGAGGATTTCCTCCGCACCCCTACCAAAACATATGAGCCAACCAAAGAGCTTCACCAGGGCTCCAAGAAATCAAATAGGGGGAAAACTCTCCCCCCTCCTACCTCACAATGTGACGATGGCATCCCCTGGAAGCCTATAGTCTCTCCAGGTGCATCAGCCAAAGATGGGGCTGCCGACCACACTCACGCAGCTGCTGTGGTAACCTCTGAGAATATGGAGCAAGACCCTCCTGTCTCAGACACCACCAGTTGCGAACATTCGCACTGTGGCCCGCCGCCTTCGTCGGGCTGATGTCCACCTTCATCTCATTTTATCCCATTATGGATATTCTTCAATGGAACATTCGTGGTATCCGGTCGAATTGGACAGAACTGCAGCTTCTAACGCGAACATATCATCCGATCATCTTCTCTCTACAGGAGACAAAATTGCTCCCTGGTACTCGAATTACTTTCCCACGCTACACTACCGTTCGCTTTGACCTTCCTCCAGTGGCAGGAATTCCAGCCCACGGCGGCGTAATGTTGCTTATTCGGGATGACGTACACAGTACATCGGTCCCTTTGTGTACTCCAATACAAGCTGTTGCTGTCCGGATATACCTTCCTGGATTTGTCTTCACACTGTGCAATATTTACGCTCCCTCCTCTTTTCCCGTCACTAGATCAGATCTCCTAGATCTTATTGACCAGCTTCCGTGTCCGTTTTTGTTGGTGGGAGATTTCAATGCCCACCACCCCCTTTGGGGCTCCCCACGGCCATGTCCACGGGGCTCCTTCCTGGCAGATATACTGAACCACCTTCA
Source organism: Locusta migratoria (assembly GCA_026315105.1). Lineage (NCBI taxonomy): Eukaryota > Metazoa > Arthropoda > Insecta > Orthoptera > Acrididae > Locusta > Locusta migratoria. Next base: position 592,246,433 of record CM048746.1, read on the forward strand.
GCTTATCTGCCTTAACACTGGTGAACCAACTTATCTTTCAGACACCACAAATACTTTCAGCCATATAGATCTAGCTATCTGCACTGCTCAGCTGGCACGGTGTCTTGAATGGTCTGCTCTCTCAGACACCCCTCCGGGGCTCAGCATTAATTTGCTGAGTACGGGCTTGGCGAACCCGGGGTCTTGAGCCGTGGGCTGTGTCGCGCCAACAGTCCGCTACACCGTAAGCTCTGTGCGTGCCTCAATGACCATCGTTCGGCGCGACGGTGGAACGTTGTACGTCTCAGAGCCCGGGGATCTTGGCTTAATCGCCCGGGTCGCGAGGACGGTACAAACCTCTATAAAAAAAACCTCAATCTCAAGGTGTGCTACGTGCCGAGGAGATGAATGGCTCTTGAGGTTGAACAGTCGTTAGCGAGCAACCTCTGGGGAACCTGCCGCACCTCAGTTGTATAAGGCTTACCCAGGCAAGCGGGGCTCTGACTGGGTGGACCTTTAGATCCCTAGCTGCTCGTGGGAACAACATGAAACGAGCAAAAGAAAACGTTGGTGGACGTATAACCACCGTCTCTAAGCGTGGTAAGTTTTATGCCTCTTCATATGACCCCAAGTCATTCCCTTCCTTGGCCACGCCCTGGGAGGAACGCAGGGCTGCTACCATCAATGAGCCATATTCGCCTCGATATTTAGTCTGTACAAGGGTTGATGGGGAATCATTTACGACCGTAAAGCCTCAGTTCTTCGTAGACCATCTGGAGGAGAAGTTTGGAGATATGGAGTCCCTCTCCAAGATGCGCAATGGCTCTGTGTTGATTCACACCGCATCCCCTGCCCAGTCGCGGGCATTGCTTGCCTGCGATAAGCTGGGAGACATCGCGGTCAACATTGTGCCACATAGGTCCCTCAATCTGGTCCAGGGTATTATTTTTCACCGGGATCTCCTCTTACAATCTGATGAGGAGCTGCGCGCCAACCTCGAGCGGCGAAGTGTTCACTTCGTCCGGCGCATCCATCGTGGGTCGAAAGATAATAGGGTTGCCACCGGTGCCTTCATCGTAGCCTTTGAAGGCGATACACTCCCAGAGAAGGTGAAGGTGATGTGCTACCGGGTTGATGTCAAACCCTACATCCCTCCTCCTATGAGATGCTTCCAGTGCTGGAAGTTTGGGCATATGTCGTCCCGTTGCCCTTCCAGCGCCACTTGCCGGGATTGTGGACGTCCAGCCCACCCGGACGCCCCATGTACTCCGCCGCCCATCTGTGTGAACTGTGGCCAGGAGCATCCTCCCTGCTCATCACAATGCCCTATGCTCCGGAAAGAAAGGAAAATCATCGAATATAAGACCTTGGACCGGTTGACGTATACTGAGGCAAAAAAGAAATTTGAGCGCTTACACCCAGTGGCCATGACAACGTCTTTTGCGGCAATTGCATCATCATCTTCATCATCTGTGGCGACACCCATCTTGTCTGCTCCTTCTTTTTCTGTAGGCCCCCAGGGCCGCAAACCTACATCTGCCCCCAAGGTGGTTGGGGGCCCCCTTCCTTCTTCTGCTCCCCAGGTAACTGCCTCGGGAGCAACCTCCACCCTTCTGCCGGAGACACAACAACCCACTCCGGCACCCCTCGTTCGGAAGGGGTCCCTTGGGACACTCCCTTCCGAGGGTTCCGCCCGTGTCACTTCTGACACACGCCAGCAGCAGGCAAAACCGAAGGCTGCTGGACGCAGGGCCTCATGCTGCTCCTCAGTCCCTGAGGCTGAGTCTGAGAAGCCAGCCCTGCCGGCGAAGCCCCCGAGGGGCAAGAAGGACCAGAGGAAAAAGGTTGAAAACAACGACGTGAAGGATACCACGGTGGCTCCCGAGCCACCTCACCACTCCACCTCCACCTCGACCTCTGGGGACGAGGTGGAAATTCTAGCGTCCCCAGACGACCTCGCCGTCGGGGACATCACAGAAATTATGGATACTGAGCCAGAACAAAGGCAGACAGCGGATTTGAGTGACGCTGATTTGTAATCTCCATGTCTTCCCAGTTATCAGACAACATTATCCTCCAGTGGAACTGCGGCGGTTTCTTCCCCCACCTGGCTGAGCTACGACACCTTTTAAGCACAACACCTGCCTTCTGCATTGCCTTACAGGAAACATGGTTTCCAGCAATGCGGACCCCAGCCCTTCGTGGCTACAGGGGATATTACTGTAACCGTAGCTCATATAACAGGGTCTCAGGTGGTGTATGTGTGTATGTCCTTACCTCTGTTCATAGTGAACCTGTGCCCCTTCGTACACCACTAGAAGCAGTGGCTGTCAGGGTAAGGACAACACAAGAGTTTACCGTCTGCAGCCTTTATCTCCCTCCAGATGGTGATATTTCTTTGAATGTTTTGGCTGCACTTATATCGCAACTACCCCCGCCTTTCTTCTTATTGGGCGACTTCAATGCCCATAACCCGTTGTGGGGTAGTACTTCGCTTTCTGGCCGAGGCAGAGTAGTCGAGTCTTTACTTTCTCAACTCGACCTCTGCCTATTAAATACTGGTGCCCCCACACACTTTAGTGTGGCACATGGCACGTTCTCGGCCATTGATTTATCGATCTGCAGCCACAGCCTTCCACCATCTGTCCACTGGAGAGCCCACGACGATCTGTGTGGCAGTGACCATTTTCCGCTTTTTATGTCACTCCCACAACGTCAGTCCCCAGAACGCTCCCCCAGGTGGGTTTTAAGCAGGGCTAACTGGGAAGATTACACGTCCACTGCTGTTGTTCAACCTCCCCCACTCGATGCCATCGATGTGGTGGTAGAGGGCGTCACTCACGCCATTGTTTCTGCCGCAAAAGCTGCAATTCCATGCTCCACAGGGTGCCCACGGCGTAAGGCAGTGCCGTGGTGGTCGCCGGAAATAGCTGAGGCTATTAGAGATCGTAGGCGGGCTTTACAGCGCTATAAGTGTCACCCCTCTCAGGAGAATCTCATTGATTTTAAACGGCTTCGCGCTCGTGCTCGCCAGTTAATAAGAAGACGGAAACAGGAGTGCTGGGAGAGGTACGTTTCCACTATTGGGACAGGCACCTCAGCCTCGCAGGTCTGAGGTAAGATCAGGCGGCTACAGGGATTACGGACACCAGTGGGAATCCCTGGGATCTCCTCAAATGGAGTCGTTTGTACGGACCCGGCCACTATTGCAGAGATGTTTGCTGAGCATTATGCCCACGCCTTTGCCTCTGCACACTATCCACCGGCCTTCCGTACATTGAAAGAGAGGATGGAACGCCAGCTCCTCTCCTTTCGTACCCGCCGCACTGAATCTTACAACACTCCCTTTACTGAGTGGGAGCTCCTCAGTGCTCTTCAACAATGTCCAGACACGGCGCCAGGGCCTGATAGCATCCATAGTCAAATGCTGAAACATCTCTCAGCAGATAGTCGGCGTAACCTCCTTGCGGTCTATAACCGCATTTGGTGTGATGGTGTTTTCCGTCACAGTGGCGGGAGAGTATCATCATCCCAGTGCTTAAGCCCGACAAACATCCTCTGAACTTGGATAGCTATCGGCCCATTAACCTGACTAACGTTCCATGCAAACTGTTGGAGCGGATGGTCAGTCGGCGGTTGTGTTGGATTCTTGAGACTCGGGGATTATTGGCTCCATGCCAGGGCAGTTTTCGCCAGGGTCGGTCTACCACTGATAATCTGGTGTACCTCGAGTCTGCAATCCGCACAGCCTTTTCCCGGCGCCAACACCTTGTTGCCGTCTTCTTCGATATGCACAAAGCATACGATACAACCTGGCGACGACACATCCTCAACACTTTATATGACTGGGGCCTCCGGGGCTCCCTACCGATTTTTATTCAGAATTTTTTAGCCGTCCGTACCTTTCGTGTTCAAATTGGTGCTTCTCTGAGCTCCTCTCATATCCAGGAAAATGGGGTTCCTCAGGGTTCCGTTTTAAGCGTTCCCTTATTTTTAATCGCCATCAACGGTTTAGCTACAGCGGTTGGGTCGTCGGTGTCCCCCTCTCTTTATGCTGACGACTTTTGTCTCTCTTTTAGTTCCTGCAGCACCCAAGTTGCTGAGCGCAGGTTGCAAGGTGCTATTCGGAAGGCGCAGACCTGGGCGCTTACCCACGGCTTTCAGTTTTCTGCCTCCAAGACCAGAGTGATGCACTTCTGTCGGCGTCGGACCGTCCACCCGCACCCTGAATTTTATCTTAATGACGAACTACTTACTGTAGTGGAAACTCACCGTTTTTTAGGACTGGTCTTTGACGCCCGGCTGACGTGGCTCCCCCACATTCGTCAGCTGAAACGGAAGTGCTGGCGCCATCTCAACCTTCTCAGACACTTGGGTCATACGACCTGGGGTGCAGACCGCTCCACAGTGTTGCGGCTTTACACGGCGCTGGTGCAGTCCCGTCTCGATTTTGGGTGCATTGCCTATGGGTCTGCAGCACCTTCGGCACTGCACCTACTGGACCCCATTCACAACTGTGGGGTTCGCATCGCGACGGGTGCCTTCCGCACCAGCCCAGTGAACAGCTTACTAGTAGAGGTTGGGGTTCCACCCTTGGAGATCCGTCGCCAACACCTACTTGCGGCTTACGCAGCCCATGTGTATTGCTCCCCAGGCCACCCAAACCATCGTCTCCTCTTTCCTGATGTGGTAGTCCGTCCCCATCAGCGACGCCCCAGATCAGGTCATACTATTGCCTATCGGGTTCAGTCCCTCCTGCGGGAGCTTGAGTCTTCTCCCCTTCCAACTTCCTATTGGGTCTGTGCCCGTACACCTCCGTGGTGTTTGCCAAGGCCGTCTACTCGGCTGGACTTGGCCCAGGGGCCCAAAGACTCAGTTCCACTGGAGGCGCTCCGCCGTCAGTTCTCTGCTGTCATAGCGGAGTTCCGTTGTTATGACCTGATCTACACAGATGGTTCAATGGTTGATGGCTGTGAGGGATATGCCTATACTCATGGTGACCATGTGGAACAGCACTCTCTGCCGAATGGCTGCAGTGTTTACACTGCAGAGCTGGTGGCCATTCACAGAGCTCTCATGCATATCCGGTCCTGCTCCGGCGAGCCTTTTGTTGTTTGCAGCGACTCTCTGAGCGGCCTCCGAGCTCTGGAGCACTGTTACCCGCGGTCTCCTCTGGTGTTGGCCATACAGGAGACGCTTTGTGCCATTGGAGAGTCCGGGCAATCGGTGGTGTTCGTCTGGTCTCCGGGTCATGTCGGCATCCCGGGCAATGAACGTGTTGACAGACTTGCCAGGCAGGCAGTCAGTGCGTCCATTTTGGACATCGGCCTCCTGGCGTCTGATCTCCGTTCGTTGTTGCGCCACCGCGTACATCAGCGTTGGGATGCCGAGTGGCATAGCCTGGGCACACCCAACAAGCTTCGGCTAGTCAAGGAGACCACCACCGCGTGGCGTTCTTCCGTGCTGGCCTCTCGCCGGGACTCCGTGGTGCTGTGTCGACTCCGTATTGGCCATTCGTGGCTCACCCACGGACATCTCCTTCGTGGTGAGGCCCCGCCCCAGTGTCGTTGTGGCTCCCACTTAACAATAGTCCACATCCTAGTGGACTGCCCGTTTTCAGCTGCCTTGCGGCGTCGTTTTAACATTCCTGGCGTTTTATCAGATATTTTACGTGACGATGCTTCAGCAGCGAATTCGGTTTTAAGATTTATTCGAGCAGGAGGTTTTTATCAGTCTCTATGACTGGTCTTTTCCTTGCACTGCCGAGTGGTTGACTTTTCCTTTTTTATTCCTATGGTCGGTCAACCACTGCCTTCGGCCTCTTTGTAGTAAGGTGTCTTTGTGTGTTCGCCCCCTTTTCTTTTAGTTTCTTCTCCGTTTTGTTGATGTTTTATAGACCCAGTGGGATTTCCATCCCACTTCGCAAACTTAATCTCTGGGCGCATTCATTTGACGTCCGCACTTTTATTTTTGACATTTTGTAATGGAATGGGGGACTGATGACCATTGTAGTTTTGTCCCCCTTAAACATCCAAATAACAATAACAACAACTCTCTCAGACACACATTCGAGCGATCATTTTCGGTGTGTAATTCACCTAATGATGCCTGACATCCTTGAGCATCCACACCGCTGGCAGTTAACGAAATCGGACTGGGAGCTCTACACGTCACTGGCGGATTTTGGTACTTACCATTATCCTAGTATAGACGACCAAGTGGAACACATTACCACAGTTATTCTGACAGCCGCGGAATGTTCCATCCCCTGCATGACTTCCCACGCACGTCGTCCCCTTGTCCCGTGGTGGACCGCGGAATGCCGTGACGCTCTGCGAGCACGGCGACGTGCCCTTAGAATCTTCAAACAACGGCCCACGCTCGAAAACTGCATCCGATACAAACGGCTGCGGGCCTATTGTCGTCGCCTCTTTCGCGACTGTAAACGCGCCAGTTGGCGCTCATTCACGAGCTCTTTTAATAGGTCTACCCCTTCCTCCATCATTTGGGGTAACCTTCCAAAAATTTCGGGCACTATGGCTCATTCCCCAATTCCCGGTCTGTGTGTCGCAACTGACACCGTCGTCGATCCTCCACAAATAGCCAACGCACTGGGTCGACATTTTGCAGAGGTCTCTAGCTCTTCACATTACACTGACGCTTTCCTAGCTAGGAAACGGACGGTAGAGGCGACTCCATTGCCCTTTACCTCTCAGAACCGTGAATGCTACAATACCGAGTTTACTGTACGAGAGCTCCACCACGCACTCTCGTCTTCGCGGTCCTCCGCTCCAGGACCAGATGGCATTCACGTGGCGATGCTGCAACACCTTTCACCAACGAGCTTGCACTTCCTACTGGCCACCTACAACCGCATATGGATGGAAGGCACCTTTCCGCGACGCTGGCGTGAAGCCATAGTCATTCCCATACCAAAGCCTGGGAAGGACAAATGTCTCCCTTCCAGCTACCGCCACATTTCCCTCACCAGTAGCGTATGCAAGGTGATGGAACGCATGATTCACGGGCGCCTGGTATGGTGGCTTGAAACGCGACATCTCCTGTCTAATGTCCAATGTGGGTTTCGCAAGCACCGTTCTGCGGTGGATCATCTTGTTGCCCTATCTACCTCAGTAATGAATAACTTTTTACGGAAGCGCCAGACAGTAGCGGTGTTCTTTGATCTGGAAAAGGCATACGACACCTGCTGGAGGATGGGCATCCTCCGCACTCTGCATACATGGGGTTTTCGGGGTCGCCTGCCAATTTTTATCCGCGAATTTTTAACAGACCGTGTTTTTAAAGTGCGTGTTGGTTCGGTTTTACCGAGCACTTTTAATCAGGAGAACGGAGTCCCCCAGGGCTCGGTCCTGAGCGTTGTTTTATTTGCAGTGGCAATCAATTCTATAGCCGATCACCTTCCACTGGGAGTGTCGGCGTCCCTATTTGTTGACGACTTCGCGATCTACAGCAGCACTGAGCAAACGGGTCTCCTGGAGCGGCGCCTCCAGCGGTGCCTAGACAATCTCCACGCGTGGAGTATGGACACTGGCTTTCGATTCTCAGCTGACAAGACAGTCTGCATGAACGTCTGGCGGCGGAAGGAGTTCCTTCCCCCGTCCCTTCGTCTGGGCCCCATAGTACTTCAATTTGTGGATACCACGACGTTTTTGGGACTTGGTCTCGACAGGAAGTTAAGTTGGTCTCCCCACATATCCCGTTTGGCAGCTCGCTGTACCCGCTCTCTCAATGTGCTGCGGGTGTTAAGTGGCACCTCGTGGGGAGCTGACAGGTCTACTCTCCTCCATCTGTATCGCACCATAGTTCGGTCCAAACTGGAATATGGTAGCATCGTTTATTCTTCGGCTCGACCGTCCATACTGCGCCGCCTTAATACAATCCACCACCAAGGTCTCCGTCTGGCGACAGGAGCGTTTTATACTAGCCCCGTTGAGAGCCTTTATGCCAAGGCCGCCGAACTACCCCTTTCTTACCGTCGGGAACTCCTGCTTAGCCGTTACGCTAGTCGTTTGTCGTCCATGCGAGGACACCCGACGTACGCAGTTTTTTTTAACGACTCACTTGACAATCTCTTCGCTCTGCGCCCGTCTGCTCTGCTACCACCGGGAGTACGCTTGCGTTCGCTACTCGGCCAGCTTGGCGTTACAATGCCTGCTATCTTCTGGACTGGAGAGAACATCTCTCCACCGTGGCGAAGCCCCGAAGTCCGTGTTAACTTTGATCTTCATTCTCTTCCAAAGGACTCCACACCTCGTTTCGTCTACCAGAGAGAATTTCACGCACTCCGGTTTAAATTTGATGACAATTTGTTCATTTACACTGATGGCTCAAAGACAGACCAGGGTGTTGGGTGTGCTTTTGTACTTGGCAACGTCTCTTTTAAATATCGTCTTCCTGAGTGGAGTTCCATTTTTACAGCTGAGCTGTATGCATTATACCAAGCCACACAATACGTCCGGCGAAACTCGCTCAGTAAGACTGTCATTTGCTCGGACTCTATGAGTGCTTTGTTGAGCCTTCGCATCCTAAATCCGGCCCATCCCCTGGTACAAAGCATCCGCAATTGCCTTACTTCTCTTTCAACGAGCGGAACTACGGTGACGTTTCTGTGGGTCCCTGGCCATGTGGGAGTGTTGGGGAATGAGGCTGCGGATACGGCTGCCAAGGAAGCAGTTCTCCTTCCTCGGCTATCTACCTTTTCCACCAGCTCTGATGACCTTCGCGCTGGTATCTCCCAGCGTATTATCTCCCGTTGGTATCTACATTGGTCATCCCTGTCAGGGAACAAACTGCGAGCCATTAAACCTGTGCCTGATCTCTGGTCAACGTCATCTCGACCCTCCCGCCGAGAGGAGATTGTTCTGGCCCGGCTTCGTATTGGCCACTGCCGTTTTAGCCACCAGCATTTATTACGTGGTGGTCCTGCTCCCTTATGTGAGCACTGTGATGCACCTTTTACTGTGAACCATCTTTTAGTGCAATGTCCATTTTTTAACCGTCTCCGTCATGATCTGTGTTTCCCATTTGAAATGTCTGACATTTTAGCTGATGACCCGCAATCGGTTAACAGTTTTACTTTTTATACATCGTGCATATATGGCGAAAGCCATTTAATTTCTAACCCCGGTTCTTTTTTACTATGGGCAGTGTTGGGCGCTAATGACCACAGCAGTTGTGCGCCCTAAAACCACAAAAAAAAAAAAAAAAAAACTTTAGATGCAATTCATATGATTAAGAAATTGATGTAACGCATCCTTTTCTGAACTTGTGTGTTGTGTCTAGGAACACAATAGTAGAGTAGGAAATCACTTAAATTATTATCAGTGATGTAACATAGCCTACATATGAACATACACTGCCCCTCATGGCTTCAGCATTAATTTGCTGAGTACGGGCTTGGCGAACCAGGAGTCCTGAGCTGGGGACTGGTTAGCGCCACCAGTCCTCTAGACACCGTAACCTCTGGGCATGCTTAAGCGACCACCGTGTGGTGCAGCGGTGGTACATTGTGTGTACCGGGGAATGGGGATCTTAGCTTGATCGCCCAGGTCACGAGGATGGTACAAACCTTTATCAAAAAAACCTTCAGTCCCAAGGTGTGCTACGTGCTGATGGGACGCATGGCTGTTGAAGAGGAACAGTCGCTAGCATGGAAACTCTGGGGATACTGCCGCACCTCAGTTGTATAAGACGTACCTAGGCACGTGGGCTCTTTCTAGGCAGACATGTACTTCCCTACCTACTCATGGGACCAAGATGCAAAACTCTCTTTTATCCCATGAACCTTCCAATGGGATAGGTGTACCACAAGAGGGAGGGTACCATCACCCAATCACAAAAGAGGGTTCAGGTACCTAGTCCTCAAGATATGGTTCTTCAAAAAAAAAAGTTTGTTCAGAGTAACAGAACACAGGCTATTAATCAGAATGTGGCTCTTGTGGTTAAGAGAAAGGAAGGTTCGTTTGACAAGGTATCACCCTTCTGTATCAACAAAGGTCTCGAAGGAATTGATGGTACATTGAAGTCAGTAAAGCAGTTGCATAATGGCACACTGTTGGTGGAAACATAAAATTCCCAACAGGCGTCCAGACTTCAAACAGCAAAGAGTCTTGGGGAATATCCAATCGCCGGCCGCGGTGGCCGAGGGGACTGAGGCGCTCCAGTCACGGTCCGCACGGCCACTACGGTCGGGGGTTCGAATCCCCCCATCGGGCATGGATATTTGTGCCATCCTTAGTCTTAGTTAGTTAATAAGTAGTTTGTAAGGTTAGGGACTGATGACCCCATAGTTAAGTCCCATAAGCTATACTAACATTTGAACATTTGAATTTTTTGAATATGCAATCGAAATAGAGCTTCACAGTACTTTTCATTATAGCAAGGGCGTAATCTCCTGTAGAGATCTGATTGACATTCCCTGTGGATGAGCTGAAGGAAGAATGGGCTGCAGAAGGCATAGTCGATGTGCAGAATATGAATAAAAGGGTGAATGGAGAACTCGTCCAGACTCCTTCATCCTCTCCTTCAATAGCCCTCGACTACCTGAGCATATTAAGGCGGGTTTTCTGCGTTTAAATGTACGACCCTATGTTTCTAACCTGTTTTAAGTGCCAGCGCTTTGGGCACCTCACCTTGCGATGCAAGGGAGAAGCTACCTGTGGCAAATGTGGGAAGCAGTACACGATGGATTTGACTGTACTCCACCTATGACCTGCGTCAATTATTAAGGTGACCACCCAGTCTGGAGTAGGGATTGTGCAGTCTACCTTCAGGAGAAGACGATACAGAAAATCAAAACCACTCACGTGTCTCCTAGGCAGAGGTCAAGAAGACCTTCAAGGCCATGCAAACTACTGCGTTTACCACCTCCTTCGCTTCAGTCCTGCAAAATTGCCAATTGCCAGAGCTGATGCCTGCACACAGACTGAGGTTGTCAGTGTAGGCACCAACACATGAACTTTGCAGTGCATGTGTCAGGCTGCAGAGCCAGCATCTTCCATAGCCCCACTGACAACAGCTGACATAGGTACAGATACAGCCTTTGGAGAGGCTGTGGTATTTCTTCCTGCAGAACCCGCCATCACCGTCACTGCCATCACCACAACCACCACCAACACCGTTACCACAGCTGCAACCACGACCTCTGTCTCCACCACCAAGCCACCTAAACCAAAGAAGGTTATCAGCAAAACACAGACACAGGCAAAAACAGTCGTGAACCTTTGACTTCGTTGAAGTTATTCCACCTGACCCTTCGTCTGACCCAGCTCCAGACCTCATGGAGCTGGATCTCCCTCAGGGGCAAACCTCTCGCCCCCATTCTGGACCTCCACCACGTTCAGTGTCTCCATCTCGGAAGAAAGAGAGGGTAAAGATCCAACAACCCTGATAAATGGCCCCAGTACTGCAGTGGAACTTGCAGGGTTTCAGGACGCATATATTGACCCAGGGTAGACCGATTTGTATATGCCTCCAAAGAGACTAACTATAAATCCTCTGACAGCCCTGCGATTCGTGGCTATGTACTGCACAAGGACGACGATCTTAGTGGTGAGAGAGAGAGAGAGAGAGAAGCGGAGTGGCAATTTTTACTAATAAGGCTTTTCACTCTGAGACCCTCTCTCTCACTACACAGTTACAAGCCGTTGCAGTTTCCATCTCTGTGCGCCACCGTTATACAGTGTGCTCCCTATATCTGCCACTTCATGACACGTTTGATGTAGCGGCCCTGAAGACCTTCTGACGCAGCTCCCCCATCTTTCATCCTCTGTGGGGGATTTTAATGCACATAATGTGCTTTGGAGCTCTGCCAGAACCTGCCCCAGGGGTCAGACAACCGAGAGGCTTATCTTGTCATCGAGCGCACATTTATTAAACACGGGACAGCCTACACATTTTTGTACTGCCACGTTCTCAGCCATAAGCCATAGATCTCTCGCTTTGGTCTCCAGCCCTTGCCCACTCTACACACTGGGAAGTGGTCGATGACCTGCATGGTAGTGACCATTTCCCCATCTGGCTTCACCTGCCAGACAGAGTAGAACCTGAATGCAGACCACCTCAATGGGTGATCAGTAAAGCCGACTGGACACTGTTCAGCCAACTCGCTGAGCTGAAAATTCTCGGCAATGTCCAGGAACGGGTGGATTGTATCACTCAAACGATACATAGTGCTGCTGATGCATCTATGCCGCTGTCGTTAGAACGATCAAAATGGCAGCCTGTCCCTTGGTGGATGGCTGAGTGTCGCTCAGCAATTAGGGCCAGGCGTTCAGCTCTGCGTAGATTTAAGAGTCGGCTAACTGCAAACAACCTCACAGCCTTTCGGATGGCGAGAGCAAAATGTCGTCAAATTATACGAGAGAGCCGAAAGAGGTCTTGGCAACACTTCCTGAGTACCGTTACCTGCTCCACTAAAAGTTCTACTGTATGGGAAACCATACGGAGGATTTCTGGGAAGGGGGGGGGGTGTCCAGTGTCTGCTATCATTGGAAATGGTGTTCTCCACACCAGCTCACGAGAAATTGCCCAGACCATGGCTATGAATATTGCCAATGTTACAGCTACTGCCAGTCAGGATCCGGTATTCCAGCGCCACAGAGTGGTTGCTGAGAGGGGCAATTTGGACTTGAGGTCCACCTGTCATCAGGATTACAACTGCCCTTTCACACTGTGGGAGCTGGATTCTGCTTTGTATGTGGCGCATGACTCATCCCCTAGCAATGATAGAATCCACTACAGTATGCTGCGGCACCTATCACAACGAAATAAAGAAATCCTCCTGAATCTTTTTAATGCCATTTGGTCGTCAGGTCACTTTCCCGATTCGTGAAGCAATTTTAATCCCCCTTTTAAAACCCAGGAAAGATCGCACATGCCCAAGTAGCTATCATAGTGTTGCCCTCACTAGTTGCATTGGAAAGACCTTAGAGCGGATGGTCAACCGCCGCCTTGTCTGGATGTTGGAATCGAGACAGCTCCTTAGTCGCTTCAAGTGTGGGTTCAGGAGATATCGTTCCACCTTCGATAACCTGGCCTCTCTGGAGGCGGGTACACAACAGGCTTTCTTGTGCCGTCACCATCTTTTGGGTGTATTTTTTGATATCGAGAAGGCCTACAATACTACTTGGAGGCACCTTATTCTTCATCAGCTTCACGAATGGAGATTTCGAGGTTGTCTTCCCATTTTTATTTCGTATTTCCTTTCTCCACGTTATTTTAGGTATCGAGTTGGTGGCGTGTTCTCTGACCGCTTTGAGCAGGAAAACGGTGTCCCTCAGGGTAGCGTTTTAAGTGTGGCGTTGTTTGCTATAGCAATTAACGGTATTACTTCTGTTGTGAAAAGTCCTGTCCTCACTCTCTTCTGATGAAAGTATGTGGTTAAAAATCTGATTTCCTGTAACATGGTAGTAAACCATATTAGCTTTCTAATAAACAAGTCATTGTTTCATAATTTGTAACAGTCATTTTTCAAATCATACTATTTATCAAGTATGTGCACTTAATTTACAAATCATGTATTGAAAATTTTTTATTGTGGGCAGCTTAGTGTTCTATGCATTTCAGACCATACATTACAGTGAGTGAAATAGAGCTAAAACTACATAAGTTTTTGAAACGGTAGTCACATTGACATCGACCTCCTTTCACAAGTAATTGTGAGTTGAGTGCCATCCATACCACGATTGCAAGTCCATTAACTCCACGGGTATTTGGCATAGTGTGAAACACTGTGGCACATTAAATATGAATTACTGGCCATGTGTGTCATTCCCTCAGGATTTGTTATTGATCCATAATCAGAAAAAAATTATAAACTAATTTTTCTTGCATGATGATGACCTGATATCGTCTTACATGAGGTCATACTTCAGTGTATAATAGGTGTACAACTGATTTGTTGTCCACATTATACAATTAAAGGAATTTATATTTTGTGTTAGGAACTAGAAAAGAATAAATTAATGTAAACTGAGATTTTGGTATTTGACTGAAATAAAATTTTCTGATATTATACTTTAGCCTTTTAGTTGAAGATGATACAAGGAAGAGCCTCAAAATATTCATAAATTTATAGATGCCACTATGCCTAAGTTGACTAATACACAATACATTTTTTTTTTTTTTTTTAATTTTCTCTTTTGTAGCTCTCGGAAAATGTTGTACCACAAGGTGAAAATATTTGTATACAGCATGTCCCATATGAAAGTGAAATCTCTCACTCCTGAGATTACTGTTTTTTACTTAGTTCATTCTTACTTTAGATAACAGTAACATTCAAACCACGTAGTTACCTCCTGAGAACCCTTCAGGGGCTCAGCATTAATTTGCTGAGTACGGGCTTGGCGAACCCGGGGTCCTGAGCTGTGGGCTGTGTCACGCCAACCGTCCGCTCTGTGCGTGCTTCAACAACCATCGTTCAGCGCGTCAGTGGAACGTTGTACGTTTCAGAGCCCGGGGATATTGGCTTAATCGCCCGGGTCGCGAGGACGGTACAAACCTCTATAAAAAAAAACCTCAATCTCAAGGTTTGCTACGTGCCGAGGAGATGCATGGCTGTTGAGGTTGAGCAGCTGCTAGCGAGCAACCTCTGAGGAACCTGCCGCACCTCAGTTGTACAAGGTTTACCCAGGCAAGCGGGGCTCTGCCTGGGTGGACCTTTAGTTCCCTAGCTGCTCGTGGGACCGGGATGAAACGAGCAATCAATAGCGTCGCCACACGCAAACCTGGCGTCTCTAAGCGTGGAAGAAACGAGTACAATGCTGCAGAGTGCGATCCCCAAACGTTCCCTTCCCTGACTACACCATGGGAGGAACGTTGGGCAAGAAAGAAGGGTGGGGCTTATGCCCCTAAATATCTAGTTTGTACCCGCACTGATGGGAACTCTTTTAAGACAACTAAGCCATTGTTCTTCGTCGAAAACTTGGAGGACAAGTATGGTGAGGTGGAAGGGATGTCTAAGATGCGGTCAGGGACTGTCTTAATAACGACGTCATCCCCAGCCCAGTCACGGGCACTGCTTGCCTGTGACAAGCTGGGTGATGTTTCCGTTACCATTACGCCGCACAAGACCCTAAACATGGTACAGGGTATCATCTTTCATAAAGACCTCTTGCTGCAGTCAGATGACGAATTGCGTGCCAATCTAGAACGGCGGGGAGTACATTTTATTCGGCGAGTCCATAGGGGTCCGAAGGACAATAGGGTTGCGACCGGTGCCTTCATCTTGGCTTTCGAGGGTGATTCATTGCCCGAGAAGGTCAAGGTGATGGTCTACCGGAACTACGTAAAGCCCTACGTTCCTCCCCCTATGCGCTGTTTTAAGTGCTGGAGGTTTGGGCATATGTCCTCCCGATGTGATGCCAATCCTACATGTCGGGAGTGCGGACGTGCTGTCCATCCGAACGTCCCCTGCAACCCTCCTCCAGTATGTGTTAATTGTGGCCAAAATCACTCCCCTTGCTCGCCTGTCTGATCAGTTCTGCACCAAGAAAGAAAGATCATTGAGTACAAGACCAGAGACCGACTGACGTACTGAGAGGCAAAGAATAAGTACCATAAGCTCCACCCTGTGCGCCAGATCAACACCTATGCTACAGCAGCCTCACTGTCATCCTCCACTGTGCCTATGAACCAGTCAGTGCAATCCGTACCAGTGGGCTCCCAGGCCCAACAAAATGCCCCTGCCCCTTACCAGCGCTTCCTTTTCGGTGGAGAAGCCTTCTCCGACCCCTCTCGCTGAGAAGGGGACACCCCCTAACGTGGCTACTCAGAGCGCTCCGGAGGATCCTGGCCGCCGGCCTACAGATCCACAACCTGCCGGTCGACGAGTTTCTTGCTCTTCTTCCGTCCCGGATGCCGCTTCTGGGAAGCCCTCTCGGCCCAGCAAACCAAAGGGCCAGCGAGAGGAGGAGAAGAAGAAGAGGAACAAGAAAAAAGAATGTTCTGTGGCTTCAAAGCCACAACCACCCACATCCTCTTCTTCAGAGGATGAAGTCGAGATCCTCGCATCTCTTGAGGATCTCGCAATTACTGATTCCCCAGAAACTAAGATCTCTGGTACTGTGGATTCAGAGCGCGTGGTAGCAGATGATCCAATGGAGTGATCTGCTCCTTTATTCATCATGGCGGTACAGCCAGGAGATAACATCATCCTCCAGTGGAATTGTGGTGGCTTTTTCCACCACCTGCCTGAGCGACGACAGCTTCTCAGCCAAACACCTGCTTTCTGTATCGCTCTTCAGGAAACATGGTTTCCAGTGATGCGGTCCCCTGCCCTTCGAGGCTACCGGGGCTATTTTAAAAACCCACTAGTGGGACTTCCGTGTCTCAGCATTCAGGGTACGATTTGCACTGACCCTCTCATAATAGCTGAGCATTTGGCACACCACTATGCTCGCACCTCAGTGACCGCTGCATATGATGCGGATTTCCGCGCCCTTAAAGAGCGCACAGAACGAAAACAGATATCCTTTCGAACGCGACGCCAGGAAATCTACAACATCCCTTTCACCGAATGGGAGTTCGAAAGCGCACTTTCCGCATGCCCAGCCACGTCCCCTGGACCCGACCGCATTCATAGTCAGTTCCTCCGACATCTGTCAGCAGACTCTAAACGCCAACTTCTCTCCTTGCTGAATCATCTCTGGGTTGAGGGTGTCTTCCTGTCCCAATGGCAGGATAGCATCATCATCCGAGTGATGAAGCCTGGGGCTGATCCACAGGTGGCTGATAGTTACCGCCCAATCAGCCTCACCAACGTTCCGTGTAAACTCCTCGAATGGATGGTGAGTCGGAGGCTTATGTGGATCCTTGAGGACCGGGGACTCCTGGCCCCACAACAGAGTGGGTTCCGTCGTGGCCGCTCCGCTATCGATAATCTCGTGTCACTGGAGTCGGCCATCCGTACAGCCTTTACACGCCGCGAACATCTGGTTGCTGTATTCTTTGACCTGCAAAAAGCGTACGACACCACCTGGCGCCACCGCATACTGTCTACGCTGTACGACTGGGGCTTACGCGGTCCGCTTCCTGTATTCATACAGAATTTTCTCGTGCAGCGGTCTTTTCGTGTTCGTATTGGTTCCTGTTTCAGCTCCCCTCACTATCAAGAAAACGGTGTCCCACAGGGATCCGTTCTTAGCGTCCCTTTATTTTTGGTCGCTATCAATGGTCTTGCTACTGCTGTGGGGTCATCGGTTTACACCTCGTTGTATGCCGATGACTTCTGCATGTATTTCAGCTCCACTAGCATCGGCGTTGCTGAACGGCGGTTGCAGATAGCTATTCGAAAGGCGCAGTCGTGGGCGTTTACTCATGGTTTTAAATTTTCTGCTACGACAACCCGGGTGATGCATTTCTGTCGGCGTCGGGCGGTCCATCCTGAACGCGAACTGTATCTCGCTGATGACCTGCTGCGTGTCGAAGAGACGCACCGTTTTTAGGCATGTTGTTCGACAACCGTCTCACCTGGGTGCCACACCTTCGCCAGCTCAAACAAAAGTGCTGGCGACACCTTAATATTCTACGCTGTCTAAGCTATACTGTTTGGGGAGCGTCACGCCCAACGCTCCTGCAACTTTATAAGGCGCTCATCCAGTCGCGCCTAGACTATGGCTGCGTAGTGTATGATTCGGCTGCACCTTCAGCACTGCAAACATTAGACCCAGTCTTACATTTTGGAGTTCGTTTGGCGACAGGGGCTTTCCGCACGAGCCCTCTGACAAGCCTACTAGTTGAAGCTGGTGTCCTTCCTCTGCGGTTCCGCCGGCAGCACCTGCTGGCTTCGTACGTTGCCCATGTTAAGGCCTTGCCACACCATCCGAACCCCCGGCTTCTTTTTCCAGGCGCTGCACTCCCTATCCCTCCAAGACGACCTCGGTCGGGTTACTCAATATCGGTCCGTGTTCATTCTCTACTTTCGTCCCTCGAATCCCAACCACTCCCTGCCACTTTCCACTATTCCTTTCAAACCCCTCCTTGGTCCATCCCCCGTTTGCAGCTTTGTCTGGATCTGTCCAATAGATCAAAGGACTCTGTTTCTCCAACACAACTCCAACACCAGTTCCTGGATCTAATCAACTCTTTCCGTGGTGCTGAAGCCATCTATACTGATGGGTCCCTAGCTGATGGTCGTGCTGGGTATGCATGTCTCCATGGTGACCATGTAGAACAACATTCATTGCCCCGTGATAGTAGTGTCTTCACTGCAGAGCTGGTCGCTATCCTCAAGGCTCTAGAACACCTCCGAGCCTGCCCCAGGGGGTCATTTATCATCTGTAGTGACTCCCTGAGTGGCTTTCAGGCACTCGACCAGTTCTTCCCTCGTCACCCGTTAGTGCAGTCCACTCAAGACATTACTTACTCTCTTGGCAAATCTGGCCGATGTGTGGTCTTCCTGTGGACCGCTGGCCACGTCGGCATACCGGGGAATGAACGTGTTGACCAGTTGGCCAAACAGGCCACCACTGCATCTCCCTTCACCATTGGCGTCATGGAATCAGACCTCAGGCTATCATTGCACTAGAAGGTGCGTGATGCTTGGAGTCCCGAATGGTCTACCATGAGTGGAACAAACAAGCTCCAAGCAGTGAAGCTATCCACAACTCTGTGGAAGTCTTCACTGCGGCCCATACGTCGAGAGTCAGTTGTCCTCTGCCGCCTCCGAATTGGGCATACCTGGCTGACCCATGGTCATCTCCTCCGCCGTGAGGCCCCACCTGTGTGTCGGTGTGGAGCAGCGCTGACAGTAGTCCATCTTCTGATGGACTGCCCAGGTTTAGCTACATTGCGCCAGTGTTTTAACCTACCAGACGTGCTACCTTTAGTTTTAGGCGGCGATGCCTCCACGGCTCATTCTGTTTTAAGTTTTATTCGCGCAGCTGGTTTTTACAACTCCATCTAGTAGTGGGTTCTATAGCCTGATTCTTCAGGTCCCCACCTATCCAGCAATTTTCAACCCTTTTAAGACCCTTCTGTAATTTACTGAGGGGTTTTTAGTGTGTGAAGTATGGCTGGCTCATCCTGTTTTTTCTCTGTGATCAGCCAGCCGTGTTTTTCTGCTGTCCAGCTTTAGCTTAGATCTCGACTTCGTTTCCGTATTGTGTTGTCAGCGAATTCTCCAATGCCAGCTTACCCCATTTGTGAGTTTTCATCTTCGAAGCTGTATTTTACTTTTTATACTCTTGACAGGGACTCTTAGCTAGGAACAGGGACTGATGACCTAGCTGTTTAGTCCCCTTAAAACAACAACAACAACAACAGCGGATGTGAGTGCCACTGAGTTGTAATCTTCCATCTTACCATTAATGTCTTCCCAGTTAGCAGACAGCATGATCCTCCAATGGAACTGCGGCGGTTTCCTCCCCCCACCTGGCTGAGCTACGACACCTTTTAAGCATAACACCTGCTTTCTGCATTGCTTTACAGGAAACTTGGTTTCCAGCAATGCGGAACCCAGCCCTTCGTGGCTACAGGATATATTACTGTGCCCAGGGTCTCGGGAGGTGTGTGTGTGTGTGTGTGTGTGTGTGTGTGTGTGTGTGTGTGTGTGTGTTTGTTTGTTTGTTTGTTTGTCCTTGCTTCTGTTCATAGTGAACTTGTGCCCCCCCTTCATACACCATTAGAAGCAGTGGCTGTCAGGTTAAGGACAACACAAGAGTTTTCCATCTGCAGCCTCTCTCTCCCTCCAGATGGTGATATCTCTCTGAATGATTTGGCTGCACTTATATTGGAACTCCCTGCGCCTTTCTTCTTATTGGTTGACTTCAACGCCCATAACCCATTGTGGGGTGGTACTACACTTTCTGGCCAGGGCAGAGTAGTCGAGTCTTTACTTTCTCAACTCGACCTCTGCCTCTTAAATACTGATGGCCCCCACACACGCGCATGGCACGTTCTCAGCCATTGATTTATTGATCTGCAGCCACAGCCTTCCACCATCTGTCCACTGGAGAGCCCACGACGACCTGTGTGGCAGTTACCATTTTCCCGTTTTTGTCTGACGAATCCAATTTTTTTTTTTGCAGATGTTCTCTTTACCGACGAGGCATCATTCTCCAACAAAGGAGGAATATGCATTATTGGTCTGCAGGCAATCCAAAATGGCTCCATCAGGTAGAGCATCAACGTCCGTGGAAAGTGAATGTTTGGTGTGGGATTATTGGAGATACCACTATCGGACCTTTCTTTGTAAATGGCGTCCAAAATGGCAGACAGTACTCCAGATTTATACTACACAATCTTCCTGTTCTCTTGGACTCCGTACCTCTGAACAGGAGAATGGTCATGTGGTATCAGCATAACGGATGCCTTGCACATAACGACTTAAGAGCACGACGACTTCTGAACGGTAAGTTACCTGGTAGGTGGATTGGACGTGGTGGCCCAGTGAGGTGGCCTGCCCGATCTCCGGACCTTACACCGCTGGATTTTTTCTTTGGGGGAGCAGTGAAGGATGCTGTTTACCAACATGAACCAACAACACCAGAGGACATGAAGCAACACATTATTGATGCTTGTACAGCCATCAAAGAGGAAACGAAGCAGGGCATACTTCATCCACAGACTGACCCTATGAATGCACGCCAATGGCTATCACTTTGAGCGTGATATGTGAACACTATCTTTAGTATGCAGTGCTGGTATCACAGTTTAAGTTTCTACAAAGGGCCATTTTACTCAGTGATGTTAAAAAACATTTATTTGAAACAATTTGTCATAACAAACATAAAATTGATAATTATGTGGTGATAAAACTAATTGGTTAAACATTTTTACATTCAGCTTCTATGTCTTACCTTAACTTCCCAAATCAAAACATTTTTACCTAAACAACGGTAAAACCTTTAGTCTACTTGCTCATTTCACTAAAACCATCAAAATGAATTTTACTATTATGAGTGAATGATTCACTGTTACTTGCACTAGATATACAGTAAAGTAAAGTTTTAACGTTGAACGGCATTACCTTTTTAGTAATGGATTAACGATAAGCGAAGTTAACTTTGTGACTAACATTGCAGTACACAGATATGTTACAGAACCGCATCATCCCTAGCCCATGGGATAACTACCTGCTGGAATGTACGACTTTAATGCAGGATGGCAGCAGACTGTATTATTCTTTTCAGGTCTCTTGATAAGTATGGAAGTGTGATTATTCATGTCAATCAAATCGTGATTACGGGCAGCACGATGTTTACGCCTGCGCCTCAGGATGTTTGCTAGCAGCGCATTTCGGCTTTTTCAAGCGTCAACTTCGCGTCGCAATATCTCGGGATGTAATTGGAATATTGTGATGCAATCAACGTGTTTGTTTGTGATTTGTCATGCTATGGACTGCTGAAGAAAAAATATAGGGTGTCCATTTAAAAAAAAAACATAAATTTGTGTTAAACACATTTGCTTTCGTTTTAGAATGTTTCCAAATATGTACATTCATGGGCCCCAGCCATACGTTGATACAGGTGAGTCGTTTTCCAATAGCTGTTATTGTTCCAGAGATATTTTGGGTGGACAAGATAGCTGGGACACCCTGTATTTCTGTGATCACCAAGCAAAAACACTCTTGTACTGTTTCAGCTATTTTATCCCTTCTTTTTTACTTGTATTCTTTATTTATATATACCTGTGAGTTTTAAAATTACTTAGGAATGCTTAACACAATGTTTTGTCTCTAAGACTGGAGCAAGGGAATGATAACGATCGCTGTTCAGTCCCTTCCAAAAACCACCACCACCACCAACAACAACAACATCCTACCCAAAATCCTTCCAACCCCTCCTAAAGTGGTGTTCTGTAACCCACCCAACCTCCACAGCATCCTAGTCTATCTCTATGGCACTCCCAAACCATACCCCTTACCACCGAGATAATACCCCTGTGGAAGACCACGATGCAAAACATGACCAATCCACCAACCCAGCACTCCCTACTCCAGGCTTATCCTACCCCATTAGAGGTTAGGCCACCTGTGAAAGCAGCCATGTAACACACCAACTATGCAGCAATCATTGCACAGCGTTTTATATCGGTATAACAACAAACCAGCCGTCCGTCAGAATGAATGGCCACTGCCAAACTCTAACAAAAAACAAGATAGACTACCCTTTGGCACAGCGTGCAGCTGAGCACAGTACTCCGGATTTCAATGGCTGCTTCACTACCTGAGCCATCTGGATCCTCCTCTCCATCACCAGCTCTTCTGAACTCTGCATATGGGAGTTTTCCCTACAACACATTCCACGGTGCTGAACCATCCTAGACTCAAGATAACTTCCCATCCATGCACTCTATGCCCCCCTCAGGGGCTCAGCATTAATTTGCTGGGTACGGGCTTGGCGAACCCGGGATCCTGAGCCGTGGGCTGTGTCGCGCCTACAGTCCGCTACACTGTAAGCTCTGTGCGTGCCTCAACGACCGCCGTTCGGCGCGACGGTGGAACGTTGTACGTTTCAGAGCCCGGGGATCTTGGCTTCATCGCCCGGGGCGCGAGGACGGTACAAACCTCCATTAAAAAAAACCTCAATCTCAAGGTGTGCTACGTGCCGAGGAGATGCATGGCTGTTAAGGTTGAACAGCCGCTAACGAGCAACCTCTGAGGAATCTGCCGCACCTCAGTTGTATAAGGCTTACCCAGGCAAGCGGGGTGGACGCTGTCTGGGTGGATGCTTATTTCCCTAGCTGCTCGTGGGAACACCATGAAACGAACACGAAACGTTGGCGGACGTACAACCACCGTCTCTAAGCGTGGCCGAGGCGATTACAACGCTGCAAGCTATGATCCCCAAACTCTCCCTTTCAAGGCTTCTCTTCGTGGGAAAGTGGATCCCAGCAAATGGCTGAAGGATCTACCTTGGCGAGTCAGGCCGTTCTGTCGTTTTTGTCTGGACGCCAGGGCATGTAGGTATACCGGGTAATGAATGCGTGGACCAGCTGGCCAAGCAGGCCACCACTTCGCGGTCCCTGGATATTGGCCTCCCAGTTTGCGACCTCCAGACCCAGTTGACCCGCAAGGTCTTAAAGGTTTGGAATTCTGAATGCCCCTCAGGGACTCAGCATTAATTTGCTGAGTACGGGCTTGGCGAACCCGGGGTCCTGAGCTGTGGGCTGTGTCGCGCCAACAGTCCGCTACACCGTAAGCTCTGTGCGTGCCTCAACGACCATCGTTCGGCGCGACGGTGGAACGTTGTACGTTTCAGAGCCCGGGGATCTTGGCTTAATCACCCGGGTCACGAGTAAGGTACACACCTCTCTAAAAAGAACCTCAATCTCAAGGTGTGCTACGTGCCGAGGAGATGCATGGCTGTTGAGGTTGAACAGCCGCTAGCGAGCAACCTCTGAGGAATCTGTCGCACCTCAGTTGTATAAGGCTTACCCAGGCAAGCGGGGTGGACGCTGTCTGGGTGGGCGCTTATTTCCCTAGCTGCTCGTGGGAACACCATGAAACGAACACGAAACGTTGGCGGACGTACAACCGCCGTCTCTAAGCGTGGCCAAGGCGATTACAACGCTGCAAGCCATGATCTCCAAACGTTTCCTACCTTGTCCACACCATGGGAGGAACGTCGGGCGAAAATTCAGGGTGAGGCTTATGCCCCGAAATATCTGTTCTGCACTCCAAATGATGGGGAATCTTTTATGACGACGAAGCAGATGTTCTTCGTCGAACATTTAGAGGATAAATATGGAGACGTGGACGGTCTGTCAAAGATGAGATCTGGGTCGGTTCTGCAGAGCCTGACCATCAGGCAGCAGACTCTTCTATGGAATGATCTTCTTCTTTTATTTCCTTTTATGGCCTTAGAGCGTGGAGAACGAATTATTCTCCAGTGGAATTGCGGAGGCTTCTTTAATCACCTGGCTGAGCTGCGACAACTACTGTACCGCTACCCGGCATTTTGTATCGCCCTACAGGAGACATGGTTTCCAGCACAGCACACCCCTGCCCTCCGTGGGTATCGGGGCTACTACCGCAACAGGGCC
The DNA here is from genome assembly GCA_026315105.1 of Locusta migratoria. Classification (NCBI taxonomy): domain Eukaryota; kingdom Metazoa; phylum Arthropoda; class Insecta; order Orthoptera; family Acrididae; genus Locusta; species Locusta migratoria. Next base: position 592,270,418 of record CM048746.1, read on the forward strand.
CTTTATGACAGGGTGTCTGGTGGTGTCTGCCTGTATATCCTGGACACTGCCCCCAGTGCCCCTGTGCCACTCACAACAACTCTTGAGACAGTGGCTGTCAGAATCTGGTTAACGCAAGAATTCACTGTCTGCAGCTTGTACCTTCCTCCGGATGAGGCCGTGTCTCTCAACGACCTTACTGCTCTGGTCTCCCAACTTCCCCCACCTTTCCTCCTTTTGGGGGACTTCAACGCCCACAACCCTTTGTGGGGTGGACTCCAGACCACAGGCCGCGGTGGGGATGAGACATTTTTGGCGCAACAAGACCTTCGCCTCCTGAATACAGGTGCCCCCACGCATTTAAGCGTGGCACAGGGCTCGTATTCAGCGATCGACCTCTCCGTCTGTAGCCCCAGCCTTCGACCACACCTCGGTTGGCACGTATATGATGATCTGTGTGGCAGCGACCACTTTCCAATCTTTGTGTCGCTCCCGCAGTACCAAGCTGCAGACAGCTTACCCCGTTGGTGTCTCCGTAGGGCTGATTGGCCTGTGTATGCTTCAACCGCTGTCATCGCTGCACCACTGCCAGATGACGTTGACAATGCAGTCCAGCAGGTAACTGGTAGTATTGTCATGGACGTGGAGGTAGCAGTTCCACAAACCACCGGTTCCACTAGGCGTAGGTCCGTGCCTTGGTGGACACCGGAGATTGCTGAGGCTATCCGGGAACGTCGGCGAGCGCTCCAGCGCCATCGACACCACCCTCCCGTGGAGAATTTGGTGGCCTTTAATCGGCTCTGTGCGCGTGCTCGACGACTCATAAAGCAGAGCAAGCAGGATTCCTGGGAGTGGTATGTAGCCAGTATCGGCTCCCGCACCTCCCTGACTCAGGTATGGACGCAAGTCCGACGCGTCTTTGGATACCGCCCACCGACAGGAATCCCATCCCTCACCATCCAGGGTGTGCTCTGCACGCTCCCGAAAACTATCGCCGAGCACATGGCAGACCACTACGTACAATGCTCTGCGACTGCCACGTACAATGCTCTGCGACTGCCACGTACAGTGCCGACTTCCGCTCCCTCAAAGAGCGGGACGAGCGGAAACTGTTATCCTTCCGCACTCTTCGTCGGGAAATATACAACGACCCGTTTAGCAAGTGGGAGTTCCGAACTGCCCTTGCTGCATGTCGTGATACAATTCCAGGACCAGATAGGATTCACGGCCAATTCCTCCGACACCTTTCACCAGAGTTTCACCGCCGCATTCTCGCCCTGTTTAACTATCTATGGGCAGAGGGCACTTTCCCGTCGCAGTGGCAGGAAAGCACTATCATCCCAGCGCTGAAACCTGGTACGGATCCCTTGGTGGCTGACAATTACCGTCCGATCAGCCTCACCAACGTTCTCTGCAAGCTCTTCGAACGTATGGTGAGTTGGCGGCTTATGTGGATCCTAGAAGAGCGCGGACTCCTTGATCCGCAACAGGGGGGCTTTCGCCAGGGCCGTTCTACCATTGACAACCTCATGTCACTGGAGTCGGCCCCTCAGGGGCTCAGCATTAATTTGCTGAGTACGGGCTTGGCGAACCCGGGGTCCTGAGCTGTGGGCCGTGTTGGGCCAACTGTCCGCTACACCGTAAGCTCTGTGCGTGCTTCAACGACCATCGTTCGGCGCGACGGTGGAACGTTGTACATTTCAGAGCCCGGGGATCTTGGCTTAATCGCGCGGGTCGCGAGGGCGGTACAAACCTCTATAAAAAAAACCTCAATCTCAAGGTGTGCTACGTGCCGAGGAGATGCATGGCTGTTGAGGTTGAACAGTCGTTATCGAGCAACCTCTGAGGAACCTGCCGCACCTTAGTTGTACAAGGCGTACCCAGGCAAGCGGGGCTCTGCCTGGGTGGACCTTTCGTTCCCTAGCTGCTCGTAGGATGAGAATGAAACGAGCAAGTAATAGCGTCGCCACATGCAAACCTGGCGTCTCGAAGCGTGGTAAGACTGATTTTGATGCAACTGTTTATGATCCTAAGACGTTTCCTTCCCTTGGCACCTATTGGGATGAACGTAGAGGAATTCGCTGTTCCGAACCATACTCGCCACGATATCTGGTGTGTGCCCGTTCTGATGGAGAGTCCTTTATGTCAACTAAGCCACAGTTTTTTGTTGAAAATCTAGAAGACAAGTTTGGCGAGGTGGAGTCGTTTTCCAAGATGAAACGTGGGGCTGTACTGATACAGACAGCGTCCTCAGCTCAATCGCGTGCATTAGTTACCTGCGATAAGCTGGGTGACATCCCGGTGAGTATCACGCCCCAAAAGTCTTTAAACATGGTCCAGGGTATAATCTACCAGAGATATCTGTTTTCGCAGACCGCTGAAGAGTTGCGAGCAAACCTGCAGCGTCGAGGTGTTCATTTCGTCCGTCGAGTGTACAGGGGACCTAAGAAAACCAGGGTTGCCACCGGTGCTTTTATCTTGGCCTTCGAAGGCGATACACTGCCTGAGAAGGTCAAGATAATGGTGTACCGCGTTGATTTAAAGCCATATGTCCCTCCCCCTATGCGGTGTTTTCGGTGCTGGAAGTTCGGGCACATGTTGTCCCGGTGTACTTCCAGCCCGAACTGCAGAGAATGTGGGCGGCCATCACACCCGGACGCCCCATGCACCCCACATCCCGTTTGTGTAAACTGTGGGTAACATCATCCGCCATGCTCACCGACCTGTACTATTCTTCACTGTGAAAGAAAAATCATGGAAATAAAGACCCTGGACTGGCTCACTTTCTCTGAGGCACGTAAAAAATGTGAACGGCTCCATCCTGTAAAGACGATGACATCCTTTGCTGCAGTCGCAGCAGCGCCGGTTTCTTTGAAATCAACGGTACCAGTGACCTCTCCATCTGTGGGCCCTATGGGCCAAATACCTTCTACTGCCCCCTCGATGGGTGGGGGACAATCTACGTCCATGGCTCCCCCAAAACCTGTGGGACCGATACCCACCCAACAATTGGGGACTCCAGTCCCCACCCCTCCCCCCCCCCCCTGCCAGGGAAGCAACAGCCTTCCCCGGCCCCTCTCGCCCGGAAGGGGTCCCTTGTGGCACCCTCTCCTGATGCTTCCACGAGTGGATTGGAGGATCCCAGCCACAGGCTGCAGGATCCACCTGCCCCCACTCCACGGGTTCCCCGGTCGACATCGGGCCTGGAAACCACTTGTGAGAAGTCCTCCCAGCCCTTAAGACCAAAAGGGCAGCGAGAGGCTAAGAAGAAGAAGTTTAGGAAGAAAGTCTCCTCAGTGACTTCAAATTCAATTCCTACGCCATCTACCTCAGAAGATGAGGTGCAGATCTTCGCGTCTCTCAAGGATCTGGCCCTCACTAAAACACTTGGACCAATGGTCCTAGAGGATGTAGATGCACAACGCCTAGCAGACCGCAAATCTTTGGACTGACGATCTTTAGTTTTACATCATGGCTTTCCAGCAAGGAGTGAATCAAATTCTCCAGTGGAATTGCAGAGGATTTTTCAACCGTTTAGTTGAGCTGCAGCAGTTGTTGAGCCAATTCCCTTTGCTGTGTATGTCCCTGCAGGAAACTTGGTTTCCTGCTCAGCGGACCCTAGCCCTTCGTGGCTATCGGGGCTACTTCAACAACCGTGCCGACTGTGACAGGGCCTCTGGCGGTGTCTGTATATACATCCTTGCCACTGTCCCCAGTATTGCTGTGCCTCTCCAGACACCTATTGAGGCTGTTGCTGTTCGCCTTCGGGCTCCGCACGAATTCACTGTCTGTTCGATATACCTCCCTCCAGACAGGGATGTTTCGCACACTGATCTTGCTGCTCTGGTAGCACAGCTGCCCCCACCGTTTCTTCTTTTGGGGGACTTTAACGCCCATCAACCTTCATGGGGCGGAACAGAGACGACTAGACGTGGTAGGGATGTTGAAACTCTTCTTACACAACTAGACATCTGCCTTCTAAATACTAGTTCCCCGACACACTTCAGTGTTCCTCATGGCACTTTTTCAGCTATCGATCTCTGTCTGTAGCCCAATCGTTCTTCCACACCTCACTTGGAGGGCCCATGATGACCTCTGCAGGAGCGACCATTTTCCTATCTTTTTGTCGCTCCCACAGTCTCAACAGGCGGAACAACTGCCTCGATGGTCCTTCCATAGGGCTGATTGGCAGTATTACACCTCTACTGTTGTCATCCCTGCCCAATTGCCAGCCGATGTGGATGTGGCCGTCCAACAGGTAACTGTCGCCATAATCTCCACTGCTGAGGCCACTGTTCCAACCACCTCACGGTCCCCTCGGCCCAAATCAGTGCCTTGGTGGTCACAAGACATCGCTGAAGCCATTCGGGATTGGCGTAGGGCACTTCAGCGCTACCAGCGACATCCCTCCATCGATCACCTGATTGCCTTCAAACGGCTCCGGGCCAGAGCTCGACGACTTATACGCCAAAGTAAGCAGGATTGCTGGGAGAGGTACGTCGCCTCTATTGGATCTCGTGCCTCACCTTCTCGGGTGTGGACCCAGGTTCGACGTCTTTTCGGGTACCACCCTCCAGCAGGAATACCCTGACTTCGCCTACAGGGTACTGTCTGCTCAGACCCGCTTGCTGTTGCCAAGCACATGGCACAGTTTTTTGCAGGCGTCAGTTCGACTGTAGCTTACAGTGCAGCCTTCCGCACTATAAAAGACCGAGTTGCGCGGAAGCCACTGTCCTTTAAGACGCGTCGCCAGGAATCGTACAATGCACCCTTTAGCAAATTGGAGTTTCAATGTGCCCTTGCTGCATGCCCCGATACTTGTCCAGGACCAGACCATGTCCATAGCCGGTTTCTTCGGCATCTTCCTGTGGACGCTCAGAACCAACTGCTCGCCTTGTTTAACCGTCTCTGGGCAGAAGGTGTTTTTCCCTCACAATGGCGGGAAAGCACCATCATCCCAGTGATAAAACCTGGCGCTGACTCACAGGTGGCTGAAAGTTACCGTCCAATCAGCTTCACGAACGTTGTATGTAAACTCGTTGAACATATGGTGACTCGGCGGCTTATGTGGGTCCTCGAAGACCGGGGACTCCTGGTAGCACAACAAGGGGGTTTCCGTCAGGGCCGCTCCACAATTGACAATCTTGTGTCCTTGGAGTCGGCTATTCGTACAGCTTTTACCCGACGGGAACACCAAATGTTCAAATGTTTGTAGAGTCTATGGGACTTAACTACGGGATCATCAGTCCCTAAACTTACAAACTACTTATGAACTACTTACAACTAAGGACGGCACAAATATCCATGCCCGAGGGGGGATTCGAATCCCCGACCGCAGTGGCCGTGCGGACCGTGACTGGAGCGCCTCAATGCCCTCGGCCACCGCGGCCGGCCGACGTGAACACCTTGTTGCTGTATTTTTTGATCTTCGGAAAGCGTACGACACAACTTGGCGCCACCACATACTGGCTACATTGTACGACTGGGGCTTACGGGGCCCACTTCCGATCTTTATCATGAATGTACCACTCTTAGTTCCTCACACATCCAAGAGAACCGTGTCCCACAGGGCTCCGTCCTCAGTGTGCCTTCGTTTTTAATCGCCATAAACGGGCTTGCCACGGCTGTGGGATCCTCTGTCTGTTCTAGCTTGTTTGCAGATGACTTTGGTTTATATTATAGTTCGGCTAGTATTAGCGTCGCTGAACGGCGGCTACAGGGAGCCATCGGGAAAGCTGAATCATGGGCCTCTACCCATGGTTTTCAGTTTTCAGCGCAGAAGACCCGCATGATACATTTCTGTCGCCGGCGAGCAGTTCACATGGATCCCGAGTTATATCTGGGTGGTGAACTGCTCGTTGTCGCAGAGACTCGTCGTTTTCTTGGCATGGTATTCGACAACAGACTTACTTGGATGCCACAGCTGCGTCAGCTGCGACAAAAATGTTCACGGCATCTTAATATTCTCCGCTGCTTGAGCCATACTGCTTGGGGCGCTGCTCGTTCCACCCTCCTGCAGCTGTACAAGTCCTTGATACAATCAAGGCTTGATTACGGATGCCTCGTATATGACTTGGCAGCACCTTCCGCCTTGAGGATCCTTGACCCCGTCCACCATGGTGGTATCCGTCTGGCAACTGGGGCCTTCCGTACCAGCCCTGTGCCAAGTCTTCTAGCCGAAGCAGGGATTCCTCCATTACACTTCCGCCGGCAGCATCTTCTCGCTAGCTATGTTGCTCGAGTCCATGCCACGCCACACCATCCAAATTGCAGGCTTTTGTTTCAGACTGTTACCCCTCCTTTTCCACCACGTCGACCTAGATCAGGTCTTCTGATCACGATCCGGGTTCGTACACTCCTTTCCTCAATTAATTCCTTATCTCTCCCTGACGCTTTTTCCTGCCCATCCCGTCTTCCTCCTTGGTCCACTCCCTGTTTGACGCTCCACTTGAAACTGTCCTGCGATACAAAGGCATTAGTTTCACCATTGACACTCCGTTGCAAGTTTCTGGCACTCCTTTCTGCTCACCGTGATGCAGAAGTCCTGTACACTGATGGCTCCCTGGTAAATGGCAGAGCCAGTTACGCTTTTGTTCATGGCGACCACACACAACAATGGTCCCTGCCGCCTGGCTGAAGTATTTTTACAGCCGAACTGATCGCCATTTCTCGTGCTCTTGACCACCTCACAACGTGCCCCTGGAAGTCGTATGTCGTGTGCAGCGACTCCCTTAGTGGCCTGCAAGCCGTTTACAACTATTTTTCTTCCCATCCGTTGGTGCAATCCATCCACAACGCCATCGCTGCACTTGGCAAGTCTGGATGTTCGGTGGAGTTCATCTGGACCCCTGGCCACACTGGCATCCCGGGGAATGAGTGTGTCGATCGGCTGGCTAAGCTCGCCACCACCGCTCCTCCCCTGGATATTGGTATCCCAGAACGGGATATCCGATTGGATTTGCGCCACAAGGTTTTTGAGGCTTGGAACACACAATGGGCAACTCTGAGCACTACCAACAAGCTCCGAGCGATCAAGTCCTCTACGGCCATCTGCAAGTCGTCTTTCAGGCCTTCCCGTAGGGACTCTGTTGTCCTGTGTCGCCTACGTATTGGCCATACGTGGTTGACACATGGCTACCTTTTACGTCGAGAGGACCCACCAAACTGCCATTGTGGAAGTTTGTTGACAGTGGTCCACATTCTGTCGGACTGTCCATTTTTAGCCGCCATGCGGCAGTCTTTTAATCTACCTACCATGCCTTCCCTGATTTTATCTGACAATGCCTCTATGGCTGACCGAGTTTTAGGTTTTATACGTGCAGCTGGATTTTATCATTCTATTTAGTGGTGGGTTTGTGCCTGGTATCTCAGACTCCCACCACTCATATTTTATTATGATTATTTTCTTCTTTTACCCTGTTTTTACCTCAGTTTTTAGTCTGGGCAGAGTGACTGGCTCATCTTGTATTTATTTGTGATCAGCCAGCCACTGTTCCCTGCTATTTTAGCTTAGTTTAACACTTGATACTCTCAACAGCATTGAGGATGACGGGAGTAAGAGAGACCAAGTTCATAGTCATAGTATGCTCTTCCGGGTATTAATCTGTATTTTACCTTTTACTACTTAGATATCTTCTCTTCGCTAGGAACAGGGACTGATAACCATGTAGTTTAGTCCCCTATAAACCACAAACAACAACAACAACAACAACAACTGGAGTCGGCCATTCGCACTGCCTTCGCTAGGCGTGAGCATTTCATTGCTGTATTTTTCGACCTTCGAAAGGCGCCACCATATTTTAACAACTCTTCATGACTGGGGCTTACGTGGTGCACTTCCTATTTTTATTCGCAATTTCCTCTCCCACCGCTCGTTCCAGGTAAGGGTTGGGGCATCTTTTAGCTCCCCCCATATTCAAGAGAACGGTGTCCCACAGGGCTACGTCCTCAGTGTCCCGTTGTTTTTAGTGGCAATTAACGGTCTTGCTGCGGCTGTGGGGTCATCGGTCAGTTGCTCCCTTTTTCGCCGATGACTTCTGCCTGTATTTCAGCTCCGTTAGCATCGGCGTAGCTGAACGACGGCTGCAAGGTGCCATCCGAAAGGCCCACTCATGGGCCTCTACTCACGGATTTCAGTTCTCCGCGCAGAAAACCCGCGTGATGCACTTCTGTCGCCGTCAGGTAGTTCACCCTGACCCAGAGCTCTTCTTGGGTGGTGAACTACTTCAGGTCGAGGAAACACATCGCTTCCTGGGCATGGTCTTCGATGCCCGGCTGACTTGGGTGCCACACCTACGTCAGCTGCGACAGAAGTGTTTTTGGCATTTAAACATTCTCAGATGCCTCAGCCATACTGGATGGGGAGCAGCACGTTCCACCCTTCTTCAGCTCTACAAGTCATTTATTCTGTCTCGGCTTGATTACGGGAGCTTGGTTTGCGACTCAGCAGCCCCTTCTGCCTTGCGGGTCCTAGACCCCGTCCACCACACAGGTGTGCGTCTCGCAACAGGGGCTTTTCGCACCAGTCCCGTAACGAGTCTTCTAGCTGAAGCTGGTGTTCCCCCTCTGCGGTATCGCCGGCAACGGTTGTTGGTGAATTACGTTGCCCGGGTTAATGCTTCAACCCGCCATCCAAACCACAGGCTTCTCTTCCCACTTTCTGCACTCCCTTCCCCACGACGTCAGCCCAGGTCGGGTCTCCCGATTGCGGTCCGTGTCCATTCCCTTCTCTCCTCACTTGATTCCTTACCCCTTCCTCCACCTTACCCCTTCCTCCACCTTACCATTACTCCCACCGTATCCCCCCCCCCCCCCCCGGAAAATTCCTCGCCTGGAGCTTCGGCTGGACTTGTCCCGGGATACAAAAGCCTCGATTTCACCACTGCTTCTCCGTCGTCGGTTCCATGCACTGCTTGATACGTTTCACGGAGCACCCATCATCTACACAGACGGTTCTTTGGTCGATGGCCATGCTGGATATGCCTTTCTCTATGGTGACTACATCGAACAGCGGTCATTGCCTTGTGGAAGCAGCATCTTCACCGCAGAACTGGTCGGTATTTTGAGAGCTCTTGAACACCTCAGAGCTCGCCCCAGGGGGTCGTTCGTCATCTACAGCGACTCCCTGAGTGGCTTACAGGCTCTCGGCCAGTTTCTACCAAAACACACAGTGGCGCGAGCCATTCAAGATGCTGTCTTCGCCCTTGGTGAGTCAGGCCGTTCTGTCGTTTTTGTCTGGACGCCAGGGTACATAGGTATACCGGGCAATGAACATGTTGATCAGCTGGCCAAGCAGGCCACCACTATGCGGTCCCTGGATATTGGCCTCCCAGTTTCCGACCTCCAAACCCAGTTGACCCGCAAGGTCTTTGGGGTTTGGAATTCTGAATGGGCAGATTCCACTGAACCAAATAAGCTCCGTGCCGTCAAGCCGTCTACTGCTGCATGGTAGACGTCACTGAGGGCTTCTCGCAGGGAGTCGGTTGTCCTTTGCCGACTCCGTATAGGCCATACTTGGTTTACGCACGGTCACCTCCTGCGTCGCAAGGACCCTCCTCAGTGTCGATGTGGTGCGACTTTGACGGTCGCCCACATCTTACTTGAATGCCATACTTTAGCCGCAGCACGACGATATTTTAATCTTCCTGACACTTTGCAGCTAGCATTAGCTGACAATACCTCCACGGTTGACTCTGTTTTAAATTTTAAGCGTGAGTGTGGACTTTACAAGTCACTTTAAAGTTTGTGTTTGTCTGTCATTGCTCTGTCCTCCGCCTGCTTAAGTCTGTTAGGCAGGTGGTTTTAATGTGTTCCAGATTGGCTGGGTGTGTTCCTTATATCCTTGTGACCACCCATCAAAAACACTCTTGTACTGTTTCAGCTGTTTTATCCCTTCTTCGTTTTTAATCGTATCCTTTCTTTCTATTAGTCTCAAAGTTTTAAACTTTGACTTGTTAAAGCCTTTACTTCGGATCGCTTAACAAAATGTTTTATCTCTTTGACTGGAACAAGGGATTGATAACCGTCGCTGTTTAGTCCCTTCCAAAACCCAATAACAACAACAACAACACTCTATGCCTAACATCTCTGCCCCTCCCTCCCCTTCCTTCCCCACCCATTATCCTGGACCCATGTCCTTCTTACAATATCCCTCTAATTTAGTATTCTATTTTTATTTTCTATTTATTTATTTTTTTTCCGTATTTTTCCCAACTTTATTTTTTCGTATTTTTTTCCCCAACTTTACTTTTTCCTATTTTCCCCCCCAATTTTACTTTTTCCTATTTTCCCCCCCAATTTTACTTTTTCCTATTTTTCCCCCCAATTTTACTTTTTCCTATTTCCCCCCCCCAATTTTACTTTTTCGTTCCCCCCCCCCCCCCAATTTTACTTTTTCGTATTTCCCCCCCCTCCCAATTTTACTTTTTCCTATTTTTCCCCCCAATTTTACTTTTTCCTATTTTTCCCCCCAATTTTACTTTTTCCTATTTTTTCCCCCCAATTTTACTTTTTCCTATTTTTCCCCCCAATTTTACTTTTTCCTATTTTTTCCCCCCAATTTTACTTTTTCCTATTTTTCCCCCCAATTTTACTTTTTCCTATTTTTCCCCCCCAATTTTACTTTTTCCTATTTCCCCCCCCCCCCCAATTTTACTTTTTCGTATTTCCCCCCCCTCCCAATTTTACTTTTTCCTATTTTTCCCCCCAATTTTACTTTTTCCTATTTTCCCCCCAATTTTACTTTTTCCTATTTTTTCCCCCCAATTTTAATTTTTCCTATTTTTTCCCCCCAATTATTAATTTTTCCTATTTTTTCCCCCCAATTTTACTTTTTCCTATTTTTTCCCCCCAATTTTAATTTTTCCTATTTTTTCCCCCCAATTTTAATTTTTCCTATTTTTTTCCCCCCAATTTTACTTTTTCCTATTTTTCCCCCCAATTTTACTTTTTCCTATTTTTTCCCCCAATTTTATTTTTTCCTATTTTTTCCCCCAATTTTACTTTTTCCTATTTTTTCCGCAACTTTATTATTTCCTTTTTTTCTATTTTTATTTTTTCCTTATTATTATTATAATTATTTCAAATCTCACACTCCCTCCCCACACTCGTCTACACCTCCCTTTCTTCCTTTCCTGCCCCCTTCCCTTCACTGTATTCATTTCCGTAATTCAAATTACGACCTTTAATATCCATCACGCAATTCAGAACTTTCTATCCCCACCTTTACCCAGCATCCTTACCCCTCCACTCCCCACCTCACTCACAGTCTAGCTTCTGTTGCTGGACTGATAGGTGTGTGTGTGTTTGTGTGTGTGTGTTTGTGTTTGTGTGTTTGTTTGGTGCTGGTAAGTACCTGCATGGCTTGATGCATGTATCTGTGTGAGAATGTGTATCTAGTACTACTTTTACTGGTGGGCAGTATTGGGGCCATATAACCCTATGTAAATATGGATTCTTTTGTGATGTGTGTGTTTATTATAATTTAAATCAGTCTCTACCCCTTTGGTGTTTATGGCTTGGACGATAAATCTTTTTGTTAAACATTAATCCTTTGTCCTAATTTAAATTCTCCCACATTATATATTTTATAAATGTTGTGTAGTTAGATCAAATATCTTGTCTCTTGCTCCCATCTGGAGGAGAGAAATAACATATTAAATAGTGACAACAAAAATGCTGGTTAGTTTTAAGATCCATAGATGGGGCTCATCGATCTGGTGCAGTTCCATTAAGAAAAATAGTAAAGACATGCTTCTTTCACTCAGCTATATGAGACAGAATTTCATTTAGAGAATTGCACACTTCTTTCAATGTCATTTCAAAGCAAGTAAGGGGGGCAACCAGCAGATTAAGGGTTGGTGGACTTCTCCAGCAGACAGCAAAGAGGGACTTCTCTGGTGGACAGTGAAGACTCGGGATGCGGTAATGCCGGGGGTGGCAAACACAGAGTGGAAAATGGCGGGGCACAGCACCAATGGAATTAGACACTGGGTACATTGGAGAAGATCTGGTCAGCTGGCAGCCACGCCCGATGACTGCTGCCTGACTGTCAACCAAGAGGGGCTCCTCCAGATCCCACCAACAAGTGACACCGGCGACAAAGGGTAGCAGCCTGGTACTTACCCCGGGAGATGTGCAGACCTCAAGAAGCAGTCTGCACTGGTGCCCTCTGTGGTGAGAACAGATGAAGACACCAAAGCAGAGGACACACATAGTCCCAGCCAATGTACTATTTCCCACAACACTGTGAGGAGACAGTCAATTCATGCTGTGGGCTTCCGGTGGCACAAACTCGGCACCACCAGCTAGCAAAGCAGAGCAACATGCTTCTGGGTCCAGTGATGGCCTGGAAGTTCACTGACAGTCAGACCACTACAGATGATGCTTGCTCACACTCGCACTACGTCTTGCTGCATTAGGGCCAACGCTCACATGGAAATATGTACAGTGGCCATCACTACATGTTGTCTTAAGTAAATGCTGTTTCACTTGTCCTTCCACCCTGATTTGAGACATCTTCCCCTTGCCCTACGGCCAACCTGGTTATGCCTAACACACATTATTAATAGCAGTTCCAGTTACTTTTTCACCACCCCACGATTCTTTCTACAATTTTGTGTCAGAAAACTGAACTCGGACGGAGTTATCATTGTGGCACGCAGTCAATAGCATTAGGGGTTAAGAATGTGAGTGGTAATTTGAATGTTTTGTTATACGGCAAGGTAAACAAAAATAGGTAAATACTGTATTTGGAAAGTTGTCCTGGTTGTTAAATTACATTTGGATATGTGGTAGCTGTAGTCATGTTTTAATTAGTATGAATATTTGTATTCTGGTTAATGTCATATTGATCTGCAAGTTGGTGAATTACTAATCTGTTTTGTTACAGCAGCAGCAGCAGTAGTACTAGTACTAGGAGTAGTGTAACTAGTTGCACTACACCCATATTAACCTGACATAAGATGGCCAAATATATTTATTAGGGACTTTTGGTAGCAAGAAATTTCTTTTTTGGTTTTCTTTACCCTACAAGTAATCTGTCGAGAAATACACTTGCTGCTACTACCATGGAAGACAGTGCTTCAAATCATATACCTGTATAGTGCTTTGAAGTGTCACAGTCTCTAAGAACAATTATCATTAAGAGTGGGCATTGCTGTTGCACGTAAGAAAGAAGAGTTAGAATTAAGTATGCTGTTGTAAAGGAAGGAACAATAAACAGCTAATGTGTTTAAAAGTCTGTCTTCGTCTGTTAAATTTCATTTAGCAGTACTGGTAAATGCTTGATTTTTCTTTCTTTCCTTCTCACTCTGAAAAGAGTTTTTGGACTCAATAATTCTGAAATATTACCTGAGAAATTGACTGCAAGAGGTACAGATTAGCTAGACCTAGTGGAGCAGTAAAATATGTAGTAGGGAAGAATGATTGATAGAAATGGAAATTTCAACTGCAAACACCACTAATGAAGAGCCCCATCTAGTAATTGGCAAATACCGGTAAGCCATATAGTAAGCACGGCCATGCACACACAGACTTGTCTTGTGTGTGAGTAACACTACATAAGCAGAGTTGGCGACCAATTTTAAGGACACGGAAAGAAGAAAGAGAGAGAGGCTATAAAAAGAAAAGTGACAAAGTATTAAGGAGAAAGATTTAAGAAAAATCTTGGGATTTGCTAGTCACCATAGCAACCAGTCAACATTGATCAGTCACTAAAACAGAAAAACCAAAAACGACAGTAACACATTAATCCTCATGTTACTGTATCTTAAAATTACGTCGCAAGTTAAGCCGCACTATTCAAGCAACGTGGGTGTTCCAGTCGGTTTGTTTAAGCAACGTTTCAAATCCAATTAGCAGTAAGTACGAGCATCATGTCGTTCTGGACTTCACGACATCAGCACCTCAAGGCTGCTTGTTGCACTGTCCCAGGGTGAGCATACCCAATTAAGAATTTTTTTGAAATTGTGACTAGTTTTGTGATTTGTTAGGATAGAAAGATTGTGGAATTACTCGAAACCACGTTTGAGCAGTTTGAGGCTAAATTTGATACTATGGATAAAAATATTACAGCAAGACTTGAAACTAAGTTTGAACAGTACAGAACTAGGTTTGATATCTATAAATGAATTGCTGTTTGTTAGTCTCGCTAAAACTCTAGAATGGCTGAACTGATTTGGCTACATAATTTTAGTCTTGAAATATTCATGTAAGTCCAGGGAAGGTTTAAACAGTGATAAAATATGGAAAAGTTGTCCGGAAAAGAGGAAAATCGGGAAAAACTGAAACAGCTTTTTTCCAGTGAGCTATCAATACCGTTCGTCCAAATGCGATAAAATTTTGTACGTTTCATGTTGAAAGCAAGAGGAAGGTTCGCATCAAATAAAAATTTCGAAAAATCACCCAAAAAGAATGAAAATTTAGGAAAAACTGAGAGTTTTTTTCTATGAATAAAAATCAATTGCCACATGGTTGTAAAAGCATCACTTGAGTACGGCTTGACAGAACAATGTTTGTATGAAATATTTTTTTTTTTAAATATCTACCGAAAAATTGGAAAATTTGAGAAGAACTGAAAGTGTGTTTTACAATGTGTTTTTGATTGAATTCAGCACTGTAAATGACTATTCGCACGATGGAAGGGGTGATTTATTTTTTATTTATTTTACTTTTTTTATCACCGTTTAAATCTTTCCTGATCTTCTACGAATGTGACATGAACATTATCCTGGACATGTGTGTTTGATTTGCCCACTCTTTCCACCCACTTTTGAGCCGATATGTGAACTATCTGAAGATGCCTTTATAAAGCTAATGGGTCTAAAATTCATATGATTTAAATTAATATGCTTTATATTAAGTGGTAAGTGATACGAAGTCCACCGGGTCATCTAGTTATTGATAAAAATTTTACATCTATGGAAGATAAATTATCTAAACAAATAGAACAAAATTTACACATTCAGTATCCAGCTAAAAAAGCTCATGTGAGGGAATGTAAGGAGAAGTTTGGTTCATTTGATGACAAGTTTAACAGTTGAACACAGTTTCATAACCAAAGAACAGGCTAAAGAACTTGCAGACCAAGTACTTGAACAGAACAATATAGTAAACAGACAATCCATATTAAGAGTAGTTTCAAATACATTAGAAGAAAGGGGAAGAAATGTATCAGATAAAGTTAAAGTATTGATGAGGAACTAGCAACAAAGAATTTAAAGTTAGAAGCTTTAGTATCTAACACCAAAGCTGAACTAAAATGTGTAAACGACAATGTTATCAAAACTATAAATAGTCGTGAAACTCAAACAAAACAAACGAATCAAAATATAACCTTGGTTACTGGAGAACCAGGTAACTCGGAACACAAAATATAGGAAATTTAAGATAAAAAGCTAAGAGTTAGGACAGAGATTTCCACACATAGTGAGGACAAATTGAGAATCAGAAATAACTGATGGCCAATTGATATATTGTGGCATGAGATAGAAATGACAAAGTCCTAAATTAGGAACAGGAACCAAGACCAGGTAAATAGAGTACAAATAGTAACAAATGGGGATGAGGTAATAACCAGTGGCGGCTGGTGGGCTATTTATTAGGAGGGGCGGCATGTCTCTTCAATTGTACACGACATTTTGTCACTTCAGAACATTTTGAACGGGGAGAATATAGCATTAATTTTATTAGCTAGTTACGTAATTTAACCCTTCATTTAACACGATTTTTTCCTCCTATACCAAAATACGAACAAATTTACGCACAAATATGTCGTTTTTAATATTTTCTGCAGGTAATCAAAACCTTGTAACTCAATTTTATTAGATTTCTCAAGAGACCCAAAACTGTACCTTAAAATAACATAAAGTAAGAAGTAAATTCGTTGTATGTGTAACTATATAAGTAAGTGTTCAGGCCGGCCGCAGTGGCCGAGGCGACTGAGGCGCTCCAGTCACGGTCTGCACGGCCACTACAGTCGGTGGTCCGAATCCCCCCTCGGGCATGGATATTACTGCCGTCCTTAGTGTTAGCTCGTTCATAAGTAGTTTGTCAGTTTAGGGACTGATGACCCTGTAGTTAAGTCCCATAAGCTATACAAACATTTGAACATTTTTTAAGTGTTCACAGAACACAAATGATTCGTCAGTGACAAACATATGTTACTGAAATTAGAAGACTGTCACCAACAAATGTAGTAATACCATTGGTATGCTTATTTATTGGTGTGTTTATATAGAGCAGGATTAAATTTCCTAGTGAAACTACTTTTGCTTTTGCACGCATTGTGTGTCTGTACAATGTTCAAATCAGGTTTCGGTGGTCCTAACCTTTTTAATTCTAACTTTCCTTCAAAAGTCAGTTTTTCACTATCAAATGTTAAAATGTAGTTAACGCTATTTATATTATTCATTCTAAATAGGGAACTAGAAAAACAGGCAACAACACGCACCTTCACAACAACGACATTAGTATCACACCAGGCCACCTGTCAGAAACTGCCTGGAGTCGGTGCGCCTTTGTATATTTGGCGGCTGGCGCCCTTGGCGCGGACGCCGTCCTAAGCGGCCGGTTCAGCACACTACCCCCACCCAACCCCCAGTACCCCCACTCACTCCAGCGCCCGTTGCCAGCCTTTACATGGTGCGGACGGATCGCGTAGAGTCCGACAGTCAGCCCATTCTGTAAACATTCGCTGAGCCTGGCTGGCAGACTACCTAGACTGAAAACATCGATCATTCACTTACACGGGCTGCTGCTACACGAAAATGATTCAAGTAGATTTGTGATTAACGATTGGTACGTATTCCGTGTTGGATATTTTTGGGAGGGCGCCGCCCCAGAGTCCTTAAGGAGAAGCCACCACTGGTAATAACGTCTTCAAGAATAAACATTATCAGTACAAAAACAGTTTCCTAACTTTGGGATGTACATATCCATCCGGCCTAATCATTTTTAAGAGTGTTTTCTCAATCCCTTTCTAGTAAATGGGATGATCAAAAGCAAACAGACTTCATGTAAGATTATTTAGTAGCAGAGGCATCGCATTGGGAAAGTGCCCGTGCAGATTAATTTTCTTCTTGGGCAGATTTTAAATCAAATTTAAGGAACAGTTTTGGTCAAATGATAGTCAAGAAAAGCTAAGGATAGAACTATCAGACACATCATATTAAACAAAAGACAGGTGACATTAAGCAATATTTACAGTCATATCTGACAAAAGCAAAGTTTTTAGTTAAATTGATAGGTGAAGAATTTTTCGGAAATGTCTTGGTAAGACGTCTTTCTTAAATAAAGCTAGGATCAGCTCAGCCCATGTTCAGGAAAATGTTGTTCTGTGGGGCTCTGTTTTTAGTGTTCCCCTCCTTCTGGTTGCAATTAACCCTAGAGCAGTCGCGCATTTTCGTCGTGCACGAGCAGTCGCGCGGCGCACTGAGTGCGCCACGTACAATGATTCAGTTTTATTATACTTTTTACATGAACTCATGTCAGTACTAATGTTTATAGTTAATTTTCTAAAAGGTAGATATACTATCACTCACTCAGGTATTAATAGTATCGAAATAATACACTTTTGGCTAATTAATACGAATTTATTTCGACATCACAATTCCAAATACTACATGTCTAATTAAGAAATATGTATATAATATTTATCACTTTCATTGCAAAAAAATGGTTAATTATTTAATGTGACATTTAATGGCACTTCTTATTATTAACGTAGAAGAAAATCCAAGAATTTAAATCACACAATTTATTTGACAAAATATTATGTTTTACTATCAGCTTTGGAAACATATATGTTCGTACTGAATGTCTACTGAAATGTTGTTGTAACAGTTTACAGGTAGCCCAACTCAGTAATTTCCTAAAGGCCAAGGATCATATCTCTACTCTTCTGAGTCTGTAGTTGCAACATGACATTTTTCACACGAGTAACTAATAATCACATGCTTCCTGCAAACAAAACTCTTGCATGAATCACACTTTATTGTTGTGTTAACATTCTTGGCTCTTCCACAAATAACACACCATCCTCGTTTGTTTGAAGAAGGCTGCACAAGTTGACACCTTAAGATTTTGTCCATTTGAATAAAATAGGATCTGGACGTTGATGCCCGCAATGTCCATTCGAGCGAAACAGATTACCAAGGGCCATCTTCTCATAATAAAAGTCACAGAATATGTGCCGCACATCTGGTCGACTGTATCAATGCCACCCTTCGTGGCATTTTAATCTAACGCAATATCAGGCTTACATGAATCTTCATCGATAGTATCTGAATCATGCATAGTTGACAGCAACAGAACCACCTTGTTCTTCTTTGGCACATACGAAACCTATGTCATACCTTTATTATACCCAAAAAGGGACGAACCTGGTGCTCGATCTTTCCTAGGCAAAAATTCCAAGGGATTTCCTCGTTTATTTTTTCTCAGTGTTCCATGTAAGCTTTTTCTGTAATAGTGATATGGCCAAGATACAACTTGTGTACCAATTGTCCATTGTTACATTTCTGTTGGATCCTTCTATATGACTCACTAGCCTGTGAACTATTTCTGAATCTGAATTGGAGACTGCGTAAGGTCCTTCAGGTTGCTTTCCACAATATATCTCGAGGTTGCATGTAAAAAAATCTTTTCGCGTCACAAAGTGTGAATATCTTCATGCCATATTTGGCAGGTTTGTTGGGAACATACTGTACAAATCCACAACATCCCCGAAAAGCTTGAAGTTTTTCATCAAGGTTTACAAACTCACTAAGATTGTACATACTTTTACAATTGGTCAAAAACTCTTTCAAAATGAAGCGTACTGAAGCCAACTTATCAAATTTTCTTCTCTCTGCTCTAGTTGTTTCATCATCAGAACAAATATATAGTAGCAAGAACAGGAATCGCTTGTAGCTCATCACAGCTCTCGCAATTTCGATTCCTGATTCATTGATATTCCACATCTCCATTACGTTTGTATGATTAGCTTTCTATATTCTGAAAAGATAAAGTAAACCATGTAGTGCCAGTATTTCAGTTCTCGTCGTTTCTTTTTTATCTCTTTCTCTTTGATAATCAGGTATGAGCTGAATGTATTTGTTCGTGTAATGTACAGTTATATCAATCATTTCCATGCTAATTATCTTACTGAATCCAGAAATCTCCGTTGTTACATCCCCAGCAATAGCCTTTGGTCCTGGAAATGTTTTTACAATATTTTTACTTCTGGCTTTGCTGTTGGCTGTGCTCACTACTTTCATCCACATTGTTGTTTTGTCCTTTCTGACGAATCAATCACCAGTACAACCTGACTGACACTTACTGTCTTCATTTTCATCAAACTCTTACTCGTACACTTTGTGTTGTGTTCACTTTGAGCAATTACCTCTTCTTCATCATCAGTGTCATCATCCGACATACTGTCTACATCTATCAAAAAATCTGGATCTTCATCCAAGAACCACTCAAGTTCCTCGCTGGTTAAACGCTTCCTTGCCCTAAAATATTCTCATGAACATGGACCATAGGAATAACGTAACTGAAATACAACACTACGTTTGAGAAAGTAAAAAAAAAAAAATACTTACATGACCAGTTGCACGGCCCACTGAGTGCGCCAGTTATGACAAAGCTTCACAAATTCTCCTGTTAAGAATTTTATTGAGCACCGACAATTACCAGACTGCACACAACAATAGTGAGGATAATAGTGGAGGAATAGCTGGAGTTTCAAACGTCCCCGTTGTTACCAAGATAGCGAAAACCATGTTTATTTAACTATGGCGCACTCAGTGTGCCAGCGCGACCGCTCGAGGGTTAAGGTTTTTGCTGTTGCTGTGGGTTTATCATCAGTTTCTTCCTTCTTGTTCTCTTCAGTTCTGCATGTATTTCAGTTGCAGTAAGTATTAGTGTCACTGAACTGTGGCTCCAGAGAGCCATTTGAAAGGTGCAGTCTTGGACCTGTGTCCATGATTTCCAATAATCTTCTTTGAAAACCCCAGCTATACACTTCTGTCACTGTAGAATGATTCACATGATCCCTGAACTCTGATTAACTCCTTTTTCTTGAGGATACACACTGCTTCTCAGACTTGCTCTTTGATTCCTGGCCCACTTGGGTTTCCCACCTTTCTCAGCTCAAACAAAAGTGCTGGCCATAGCTAAACATTTTTTGCTGCCTCAGCCATTCTGTTTGGGGAGCCGCTGGGTCAACTTGACTATGGGAGCTTGGTTTATGACTTGACAGTACCTTTAGCACTGTGGGTTTTTGACCCAATTCTCCATAGCTATGTCAATTTAATAATGGTGGCTTGCTACATAATTCTAGTGACTTGCCTCCTTGTTGAAGCTTGAATACCCCCTCTGCAGTTCCACCAGCTAAAGCTCCTTAAGTCTGACATTGCCATGTTCATGTCTCATGCCACCATGAAAATCAAAGGCTTTTCTTTACAGCAGCTGCACTCCCCTTTGTGGGGCCCAGGTTGGGTCTCTCAATTGAGGTCTGGGTCCTTTCCCTCCTTTTGTCACTGTAGTTCCTTCCATCCCTCCCACTTTACACTATTATTCTCATTTCTCATACCCCTTCTTGGTCCATTCCTTACTTGCAGCTTTGTTTGGATTTGTCCCGGGACTCAAAATCCTCAGTTTCACCAATACATCTTTGGCACTCTTTGTGATTCATTCCATGGTACATGAATTGTGTATATCAATGGTACTTTACCATTTTGGATATGCCTGCAGCTCAGGGACCCTGCTGAACAGCACACATTGCCTCATGGATGTAATGTTTTTACCACAGAATTGGTCACTATTTCTTAAGTTCTTCAATACCTCATAGCCTGCCCCCCACCCCCCTCCCCTCAGGGGCTCACCATTAATTGGATGGGTACGGGCTTGGCGAACCCGGGGTCCTGAGCTGTGGGCTGTGTCGTACCAACAGTCCGCTACACCGTAAGCTCTTTGCGTGCTTAAACAACCATCGTTTGGCGCGACTGTGGAACGTTTTACGTTTCAGAGCCCGGGGATCTTGGCTTAATTGCCCGGGTCATGAGGATGGTACAAACCTCTATAAAAAAAAAAAAAAAACCTCCATCTCAAGGTGTGCTATGTGCTGAGGAGATGCATGGCTGTTGAGGTTGAACAGCCGCTAGTGAGCAACCTCTGAGGAACCTGCTGCACCTCAGTTGTATAAGGCTTACCCAGGCAAGCGGGGCTCTATCTGGGTGGACCTTTAGATCCCTAGCTGCTCGTGGGAACAAAATGAAGCGAGCAGAAGAAAACGGTGGTGGACGTATAACCACCGTCTCAAAGCGTGGAAAGTTTAATGCTACATCATATGACCCCAAGTCATTCCCTTCCTTGACCACGCCCTGGGAGGAATGCAGGGCTGATTATAGAAATGAGCTGTATTCACCAAGGTCTTTAGTTTGTACAAGGCTTGATGGGGAGTCATTTACTACAGTGAAGCCTCAGTTCTTTGTTGACCACCTGGAGGAGAAGTTTGGAGAAGTGGAGTCCCTCTCCAAGATGCTTAATAGGTCTGTGTTGTTTCACACTGCATCCCCTGCCCAGTTGCGGGCGTTGCTTGCTTGCGATAAGCTGGAAGATGTCGCGGTCAACATTACGCCACATAAGTCCCTTAACCTGGTCCAGGGCATTGTTTTTCATCAGGATCTCCTCTTACAGTCTGATGAGGTGTTCACTTTGTCCGGCGTGTCCATCATGGGTCTAAAGATAATAGAGTTGCCACCAGTGCCTTCATCGTAGCCTTTGAAGGCGATACACTGCCTGAGAAGGTGAAGGTGATGTGCTACTGGTGTGATGTGAAACCCTACATCCCTCTTCCTATGAGATGGTCCAGTGCTGGAAGTTTGGGCATATGTCGTCCCGTTGCCCTTCCAGTGCCACTTGCCGGGATTGTGGACGTCCAGCCCACCCGGATGCCCCATGTACTCCACCACCTATCTGCGTTAACTGTGGCCTGGAGCATCCTCCTTGCTCGTCCCAATGCCCTATTCTCCACAAGGAACAGAAAATTGTCGAATACATGACTATGGACCGGTTGACGTATACTGAGGCTAAAAAGAAGTATGAGCGCCTACACCCAGTTAGCATGACCACCTCTTTTGTGACAGTCACGTCGTCGCCGTCATCTTTGGCAACACGTGTCTTTCCCAGTACTTCCTATTCTGTGGGCCCTCAGGGCCGTAAGCCTTCACCTGCCCCCAAGATGGTTGGGGGCTCCCTTCCTTCTGCTCCCAAGGTAATTGCCTTGGGAGAAACCTCCACCCTTCTGCCGGTCCCTCCCGGTTTATGCCTTCGCCCGGAGACGGGCATATTTCGTGAGATACGGTGGTTCTTGTTGTGGTTTTTCTTCCTTCGTTCCTTCCTTTCTTACCCTTCGTTTTCTGTCTTTCTCTCCTTGAACTCTCCTAGCCTTCTTCTCCTCATTAGTCTCCGCCTCGGCATTTGAGACACTTCTTTTCTTTCCTTCTTTCTCTTCCTTTCCTATCCTCTTCTTCTTTCCTCCCTGTGCGTGTCTGAAGGCCGACCCACGCATTATCGTGCGTAGCAGGTGACGGGGTAACGCGTAATTCCCCGCCCCGGGTAAACAAGTAAGGCACGTACGTACCCCCTGGTAAAGGCCAGGCCCAGGGAGGGGTGATTACCCGAGCTGGTACCTTCCGAACATGCCGATTGGTCCCTCCGTCAGTTCTCGGGAGGTGTGACCTGAGGTGTGAACAATCACCTAAGGCGGGTAAGCCCTCGGAGAGGACCCCCACTAGGAAGGAGCGCGCCATCGGAGACGCCGGTTATCACGGGGGACACTTCCGCGATGACTTCCTTATCTTCTTTCGTGACATTGACCCATAAACGTAAGTTAGACTCGCCTCAGCCTAAAAAGACTCTGCCTAATGTACCTAAATTTCTGGTTGCCTCTCGCACCGACGGAAAGGATTTCAATTCTGTCAATCCTTTCGTTATACAGAAAGGTGTAGATGCAATTGCTGGCCCTGTTAAAACCTGTTCACGTCAGCGCAATGGCACATTGTTGCTGGAAGTGGAAAGTGCCTTCCAAGCCCAAAAACTGATACGTACTACGTTGTTGCACACTTTCCCAGTTAAGGTCGAAGCGCACCGCACACTCAACTCGTCACGGGGGGTAGTCTTCACGAGATCCCTTGACGGGTTGTCTGATGAAGATATCCAATCGTATATGTCCGATCAGGGTGTGACAGCCGTCCACAGGGTCATGAAAAAGGTCGATAACCATCTGACACCGACTCGTACTGTGTTTTTGACGTTTGACAAAGTTGACCTCCCGTCGAAGGTCAAAGCAGGGTATGAAGTCATCTCCGTCCGCCCTTATGTACCTAACCCAACGCGCTGTTTTCAGTGCCACAGGTACAACCATACCCGTGAACATTGCCCAAATGCAGCAAAGTGTGTCACTTGTGGTAGGGACGCCCATGAGGGGGATTGCCCACCTCCGTCCCCTCACTGCCTAAACTGCAACGGTGACCATGCGGCTTCCTCTCGCGACTGCCCTGTATACAAGGATGAGAAGGTAATCCAGCAAATTCGGGTTACGAAGAAGGTATCGACATCTGCCGCTCGTAAGTTGTTGGCGAGTCGAAAGCCCACTGTCCTCCCAGCGGGTACATACAGTAAGGTACTCACCTCAACTCGACCTACCAAGGATTCCAGTACCCAGACATGTGACTTCACTTTCGCTGCCACAGTTGTGCGATCCGCCAGCCCGAAGATTGCCCGTTCTACGTCCCCGCTTCCTCCTGCTGCTTC
The DNA here is from genome assembly GCA_026315105.1 of Locusta migratoria. NCBI lineage: Eukaryota > Metazoa > Arthropoda > Insecta > Orthoptera > Acrididae > Locusta > Locusta migratoria. Next base: position 592,294,196 of record CM048746.1, read on the forward strand.
TAGGGTACAGTCTTCGTCAAACTCTAGTAAACCACGGGCACCTAAACAAGATGCCCGGACCTTGAAAAAGGAACCCGTCCGTAAGGATTTTCTGCGTTCTCAGGCTTCCCAACCGTCAACTGCCTCTTCCCGCCGTCACTGTTCCAGACGAGCTGACAAGAAAAAGAGTTCCTCTCCTTCCCCGCCGAGGCGTGACCCATCTGTCACGCCGTCCAACAGTTGCCGGCCTCGGCCGTCTTCTGTTTCACCGGGACGCTCCGTTTGCCGGGCGCCCGGCCCTTTACCGGCGGTGGAAACTGCCCCTCCTGATAAACTCAGGGAGGTGGCAGGCGCGTCGGTCGAACCAATGGAACATGACCCTTTGCCCCCAGACAGCGATAGCAGTGCTCCCTCGAAATCCGGTCCTCAGCGGCCGTTGAGGTGACCCCGCTCGCTACTTGGTTTTTATCCTTATTTCTTCTCTCATTTTTATCATGGCGCTCCTTCAATGGAACATTCGCGGCATTCGTTCCAATCGGGAGGAGTTAAAACTACTCCTTCGATTGCACTGCCCGCTTCTAGTCTGCCTCCAGGAAACTAAGTTGCGTCCACGTGATCGTGCAGACTTTCCACACTACACCTCTGTGCGGTTCGACCTGCCACCCGTGGAAGGTGTCCCAGCCCATGGAGGGGTTCTGATGCTCCTTCGAGACGACGTCTATTTCCATCCCATTTCCTTGCACACTCACCTACAGGCAGTTGCCGTCCGCATCACCTTATCCACATTTACCTTCTCCCTCTGTAATATATATTCGCCATCGTCATCTGCCCTTACTAGGGCAGATGTGCTAAACCTTGTTGACCAGCTCCCTTCACCTTTCGTGTTGGTAGGCGACTTTAATGCCCACCACCCCCTATGGGGCTCTCCGGCACCTTGTCCGAGAGGCTCCCTTTTGGTGGACATTCTCCACCACCTCGATCTTGTCTGCCTCAACACCGGTGCACCGACCTTCCTTTCTGACACAACACACACTTATTCCCATATAGACCTCGCAATATGCACTCGTCAGCTTGCCGGTCGGTTTGAGTGGTATGCACTTTCTGACACGTACTCGAGTGACCATTTCCCTTGTATCATCCACTTCCTACATCATTCCCCATCTCCACGTCCCACCAGTTGGACCATTTCTAAAGCCGACTGGGGGCTTTATTCTTCCATGGCTGTTTTTCACAATCAGAATTTTCCCAACTGTGACAGTCAGGTCGAATACCTCACAGAGGTTATTCTCACTGCTGCTGAACGTTCCATACCTCGTACATCCTCTTCTCCACGTCGTGTCCAGGTCCCTTGGTGGACTGCAGCCTGCCGCGACGCGCTTCGAGCCCGGCGCCGTGCTTTACGCACCTTCCGCCGCCACCCAACGATGGAGAATTGCATCAATTACAAACGTATGAGAGCGCAGTGCCGTCGTATCATAAACGACAGCAAGAAAGCTTGCTGGACTGCTTTTACTAGTTCTTTTAACCGTTTTACTCCCTCCACGGTTGTCTGGGGTGGCCTACGCCGTTTGTCCGGCATCAAGGTCCACTCCCCGATTCCTGGCCTGACCGTGGAGAACGCAGTCCTCGTGGACCCAGCTGATGTTTCAAACGCATTGGGTCGTTTCTTTGCGGAGGTTTCGAGCTCTACCCATTACCACCCTGCCTTTCTCCCTCGCAAACAGTTAGAGGAGGCACGGCCGCCTTCTTTCCGCTCTTTTAATCGTGAAAATTATAACGTCGCCTTCACCATGCAGGAGCTAGATCGTGCTCTCGCCCTGTCCCGGTCTTCTGCTCCCGGGCCCGATTCCATTCATATTGAGATGCTGAAGAACCTCTCTCCTGCGTGCAAGTGCTTTCTTCTTAGTACATACAATCGCATATGGACTGAAGGTCATGTTCCCACAAGCTGGCGTGAAGCCATTGTTGTCCCCATCCCCAAACCAGGGAAGGACAAACGCCTTCCTTCCAGTTATCGCCCCATTTCTCTGACGAGCTGCGTCTGTAAGGTGATGGAACGCATGGTTAACGCTCGGTTGGTCTGGCTCCTCGAATCTCGCCGCCTCCTGACTAATATCCAATGCGGTTTTCGTCGACACCGCTCTGCTGCTGACCACCTCGTTACGTTGTCGACCTTCATTATGAACAACTTTCTAAAGAAGCGTCAAACAGTAGCAGTGTTCTTCGACTTGGAGAAGGCATACGATACCTGTTGGAGAGCGGGCATTCTCCGCACATTGCACACATGGGGCCTTCGGGGCCGCCTTCCTCTTTTCATTCAAGCGTTTTTTGCGGATCGCAGTTCCGGGTACGGGTGGGCTCTATTTTGTCAGATACCTTTTGCCAGGAGAATGGGGTACCACAGGGCTCCGTCTTGAGTGTGGCGCTCTTTGCCATTGCAATCAATCCGATCGTAGATTGCCTTTCAGCCGACGTCTCCGGATCTCTTTTTGTTGACGATTTCGCAATTTATTGTAGCGCCCAGCGGACGTGTCTCTTGGAGCGTTCTCTCCAACGCTGTCTTGACCGTCTATATTCCTGGAGCATCGCAAACGGCTTCCGATTCTCCACTGAGAAAACTGTGTGTATCAATTTCTGGAGATACAAGGAATTTCTTCCACCTTCTCTACGTCTCGGCCCTGTTGCTCTCCCTTTCGTGGAGACTACAAAATTCTTGGGACTCATGTTGGATCGGAAACTTTGCTGGTCCACACATGTGTCCTACCTGGCTGCCCGTTGTGCCCGATCCCTTAACGTTCTTCGTGTCCTCAGTGGCTCGTCATGGGGAGCGGATCGTACCGTCCTGATTCACCTTTACCAGGCCATTGTTCAGTCGAAGCTCGACTATGGAAGCCTTGTATACTCTTCAGCACGGCCGTCGATTCTCCGCCGTCTCAACTCTATCCACCATCGTGGATTACGTCTGGCGACCGGTGCATTTTATACCAGCCCTGTTGAAAGTCTGTATGCCGAGGCTGCTGTATTACCCTTGACCAATCGACGTGACATACTCTTGTGTCGGTACGCATGCCGCCTACGGTCGATGCCCAACCATCCATCTTACAGATTATTTTTTGACGACTCACTCGATCGCCAATATCAGTTTTCTGCGATTGCCTTGCTTCCACCGGGAGTTCGGTTTCGCCGCCTGCTACAGCGGCTCGATTTTACCCTTCCTTCCACCCTTCGGTTGAGCGAAAGCCCATTGCCACCGTGGCATCAGGCCCAGGTTCACACACACCTCGAACTTAGTTCGCTTCCCAAGGAGAGCACTCCGGATTTGGTATTCCGCTCAAGGCTTGTCGAACTCCGTTCGCGGTTCGATAATGCCATATTTATTTACACTGATGGTTCCAAGAGCACTGCCGGTGTCGGATCTGCCTTCGTCGTCGGGGACAACCGTTTCCAATACAAGCTCCCTGACCGGTGCTCAAACTTCACGGCTGAGCTTTTCGCCCTCCACCAGGCCGTTTTGTATACCTGCCGCCACCGCCACCCTTTCTATGCCATATGTTCTGACTCCCTTAGTGCCCTGCAGAGTCTTAAGGACCCTTTCTCGAACCATCCTCTCGTGTATCGGATCCAACGCTCCCTCCAGTTGCTGGCGGATGGCAGCTGTCACGTTTCTTTCCTGTGGGTCCCTGGCCATGTGGGTGTGCCCGGGAATGAGGCCGCCGACACAGCAGCCAAGGCAGCAGCTCTTTTGCCTCGCATGGCTACCTTTTGCGTCCCATCGGACGATGTTCAACGGGCTCTTCGCCGGAGTATCGTGTCGCAATGGCACAGTGTGTGGCTTTCACTGTACAACAATAAATTGCGAACTGTCAAACCGATCCCGACCGCTTGGAGGACATCCTCACGCCCCTCTCGGCGGGAGGAGGTCATCCTGGCTCGGTTGCGGATCGGTCATTGCCGTTTCAGCCACCGTCACTTGCTATCCGCCGGACCTGCACCGCTATGCTCCTGCGGTGAACTGCTGACAGTGCGACATGTTTTACTGACTTGTGTTAATTTTAATCATCTCCGTGTAGCCCTTCACTTTCCGTCTACTCTGGAGGAAATTTTAGCTGATGACACACGAGCAGCTGCTCGAGTTTTGCGTTTTATCAACTTGGCCAACTTATCCAAGGATATTTAACTCTTTTAATTTTTTAATTGTCTTTTATCTTTCGTTTTTAGCCTCTTGTTGATGTTCTGACAGTCTACATTTTTTAGATCATAGCGAATCTATGTTCTTGGCTGGGCGCTAATGACCATAGAAGTTGTGCGCCCTAAAACCACAAAAAAAAAAAAAAAAAAAAAAAAAAAAAACCTTCTGCCGGAGAAACAAAAGCCCTCTCCGGCACCCCTCATTCGGAAGGGGTCCCTCGGGACACTCCCTTCCGAGGGTTCCGCCAGTGTTGTTGCCGACACACGCCAGCAGCAGGCAACACTGAAGGCTGCTGGACGCAGGGCCTCATGCTCCTCCTTAGTCCCTGTGGCTGAGTCTGAGAAGCCAGCCCTGCCGGCGAAGCCCCCGAGGGGCAAGAAGGATCAGAGGAAAAAAGTGGAAAGTGAAGAGTTGCAGGATACCATGGTGGCTCCCATGCCACCATCCCACTCCACTTCGACCTCTGGGGACGAGGTGGAGATTCTAGTGTCCCCGGACGACCTCGCTGTCAGGGACAACCCAGAACTAATGGATGCCAAGCTAGAAAAACGGCAGTCAGCGGATTTGAGTGACGCTAAGTTGCAATCTTCCCTCTTACCATTCATGTCTTCCCAGTTATCAGACAGCATCATCCTCCATTGGAACTGCGGCAGTTTCTTCCCCCACCTGGCTGAGCTACAACACCTTTTAAGCATGACACCTGCTTTCTGCAATGCCTTACAGGAAACATGGTTTCCAGCAATGCGGACCCCAGCCCTTTCTTGGCTACAGGGGATATTACTGTAACCGGAGCTCCTATAACAGGGTCTCAGGTGGTGTGTGTGTGTGTGTGTGTGTGTGTGTGTGTGTCCTTAATTCTGTTCATATTGAATCCGTGCCCCTTCATACACCATTAGAAGCAGTGGCTGTCAGGGTAAGGACAACACAAGAGTTTACTGTCTACAGCCTTTATCTCCCTCCAGATGGTGATCTCTCTTTGAATGTTTTGGCTGCACTTATATCACAACTCTCCCCGCCTTTCTTCCTATTGGGCAACTTTAACGCCCATCATCCATTTTCCTCTTTTTCTGTCACTCCCACAACGTCAGTCCCCAGAACGCTCCCCCAGGTGGGCTTCAAGCAGGGCGACCTGGGAAGATTACACGTCCACTGCTATCGTTCGACCTCCCCCCACTCGATACCATCGATGTGGTGGTCGAGGGCGTCACTCACACCATTTTCTGCTGCAAAAGCTGCAATTTCATGCTCCACAGGGGCCCACGGCGTAAGACAGTGCTGTATTGGTCGCTGGAAATAGCTGAGGCTATTAGAGATCATAGGCGGGCCTTACAGTGCTATAAGCGTCATCCCTCTCAGGAGCATCTCATTGATTTTAAACGGCTTCACGCTCGTGCTCGCCAGTTAATAAGAAGACGGAAACAGGAGTGCTGGGTGAGGTATGTCTCCACTATCGGGGCGGGTATCTCTGCCTCACAGGTCTGGGGTAGAATCAAGTGGTTAAAGGGAATACAGTCACCAGTGGGAATACCCGGAATCTCCACAAATGAAGTCATATGCACGGACCCGGCCACTCTTGCAGAGATGTTTGCCGAGCATTATGCCCGTGCATTTGTCTCTGCTAATTATCCACCGGCCTTCCGTACATTGAAGGAGTGGGTAGAACGCCAGCAGCTCTCCTTTACTACCCGCTGCTCTGAATCCTACAACAGTCCTTTCACTGAGTGGGAGCTCCTCAGTGCTCTTCGAAAATGTCCTGACACGGTGCCTGGACCTGATAGCATCCATTACCAAATGCTGAAACATCTCTCAGCAGATAGTCGGCATAATCTACTTGTGGTCTATAACCGCATTTGGTGTGATGTTTTCCCGTCACAGTGGCGGGAGAGTATCATCATCCCCATGCTTAAACCCGACAAACATCCTCTTTCCTTGGATAGCTATCGGCCCATTAACCTGACTAATATTCCATGCAAACTGTTGGAGCAGATGGGCAGTCGGCGGTTGGGTTGGATTCTTGAGATTCGGGGATTATTGGCTCCATGCCAGGGCGGTTTTCACCATGGTCAATCTACCACTGATAATCTGGTGTACCTCGAATCTGCAATCCGCACAGCCTTTTCCCGGTGCCAACACCTTGTTGCCGTCTTCTTCGATATGCACAAAGCATACGATACAACCTGGCGACGCCAAATCGTCAACACTTTATATGACTGGGGCCTCCGGGGCTCCCTACCGATTTTTATTCACAATTTTTTTGCCGTCCGTACCTTTCGAGTTCAAATTGGTGCTTCCCTGAGCTCCTCTCATATCCAGGAAAGTGGGGTTCCTCAGGGTTCCGTTTTAAGCTTTCCATTATTTTTAATCGCCATCAACGGTTTAGCCACAGCGATTGGATCGTCGGTGTCCCCCTCTCTTTATGCTGATGACTTTTCTCTCTCTTTTTGTTCCTGCAGCACCCACGTTGCCGAGTGCAGGTTGCAAGGTGCTGTTCGGAAGGCGCAGACCTGTGCGCTTACCCACGGCTTTCAGTTTTATGCCTCCAAGACCAGAGTGATACATTTCTGTCGGTGTCGGACTGTCCACCCGCACCCTGAACTTTATCTTAATGACGAACTACTTACCGTAGTAGACACTCGTCCTTTTTTTGAGGCTTGTTTTTGACTCAAGGCTGACGTGGCTCCCCCACATCCATCAACTAAAACGGGAGTGCTGGCGCCACCTCAACGTCCTCCGCCACCTGGGCCATACGACCTGGGATGCTGACCGCTCCACCCTGTTGCGGCTCTATCAGGTTCTGGTGCAGTCCCATTTAGGTTTTGGATGTGTCACCTACGGTTCTGCATCACCGTCAGCATTGTGCTTTCTAGACCCCAGTCACCACTGTGGGGTTCGCATCGCGACGGGTGCCTTTCATACCAGCCCTGTGACCAGCTTGCTTGCTGAGGCCGGGGTACCACCTTTGTCGATCCATCACCGACAACTGCTTGCAGCCTTTGCAGCGCTTGTGCACAGCTCATCAAGCCACCTGAACCACCGTCTTCTTTTCTGCCTCATGGTCATCCATGACCAACAATGATGACCCAGGTCGGGTCATACGATCGCCTTCAGGGTCCAGTCTCTGCTGCAGGAACTTGAGTCTTACCCACTACCACCTCCATATCGGGTCAACACACATGCCTCCGTGGCGCTTGCCAAGGCAGTGTATTTGCCTGGACTTGGCCTGTGGACCCAAAGACTCAGTTCCACCTGAAGCTCTCTGTCGCCAGTTTTTAGCACTCGTAGCTAGATTTCCTGGACACGACCTAATTTAAACGGGTGGTTCGAAAGTTGAGAGCCGGGTTGGTTTTGTGTTCACTCATGACAACCATGTTGAACAACACATTCTGCCGGCTGGCTGCAGTGTCTGTACTGCAGAGCTTGTGGCAATTTCCCGCGCTCTCGAGCACGCCAGGTCCTGCTCAGGTGAGTCCTTTCTCTTCTGCAGTGACTCCCTGAGCAGCCTTAGAGCCCTTGACCAGTGTTATCTGCAGTCTCCTCTGGTGTTGGGAATTCAGGAGGCCCTATCTGCCCTTGACAGGTCTGGTCGATCAGTGGTGTTCTTCTGGTTCTGGGGCCATGTCGGTATTTTGGGCAACGAACGAGTTGATATGCTGGCTAAGCAGGCTGTTGAGGCGCCTGTTTTAGAGATTGGCCTCCCGGCTGCTGATCTGTGGACAGTGCTGTGACATAAAGTGCATGATCTTTGGGCTACGGAGTGGCGTAGCCTGGCAACAGTCAACAAACTTAGGGCTATAAAGGATACGACGGCTGTGTGGCATTCTTCAATGTGGGCCTGCCGCTAGGACTCCGTAGTCTTGTGCCGGCTCCGCATTGCCCATACGTGGCTGACTCACGGCCATCTCCTTCGTGGCGAGGAGCCGCCTATGTGTCACTGTAACGCTCGCCTGACGGTGGCGCGCATCATAATGGAATGCCCTGTTTTAGCCCCTCTGCGGCGGAGTTTTAATTTTCCTGTGCTTATATCCCAAGTTTTAATTGATGATGCCAAAATGGCTGATACTGTTTTAAGTTTTATTCGGGACACTGGTTTTTACCTCTCCATTTAAAGTTTTTCTTCAGTGCCTGTGTCCGTCCTGTTATGACCTCCGATTGGAGGTTTCCCTTTGGTTTCCGTGTCGCTGACTTTTCCCGTTTTTAGTCTCACAGTCGGTCAGCCACAGATGTCGGCTTTTACAATTTATTTCTTGCCATTGCTGTTTTCTATTGAGTGATTGTCACGGTTTTCGTTGTCTCTTGCCTACTTTGTCGTCCTTTAACTTACTCGAGGGATCTTCCTGCCCCCTCGTTGTTCTCCACTCTAGGCTCCTTTGTGCGTTCATGCCTTTTGTTGTCACGCCTAATGATGGAATGCGGGACTGATGACCTCCGTAGTTTTGTCTCCCTAAAACATAAGAACAACATCCAAGCCTGCCCCCAGGAGGTCATTTGTTATCTGTAGAGACTCACTCAGTGGTTTGCAAAATCTCAACAAATGTTTGCCTTACTATCCTTTGGTGCAGTCTATTCATAACTCTGTTTTCACCACTGGAAGTGAGGCTATTCATTTATTTTCATTTCTACTCCAGCCACATTGGCATTCTAGGTAACGAATGCAATGATCAGCTGGCCAAGCAGACCACCACTTCACAGCCCATCGATATCAGTCTCCCAAAAACCGATGCCCAGTTTGCATCAAACTGCAAGGTTCATGGGCTGCGCTTTGTGTTTCAGAATCGTCTGACTTAAATGTTTCATATGAGCTACTTATGTCCAAGCTTTCTTTGGCCACTTTAAAGTTCTTCCTGAGGGCCTCTTGTAGAGACTTGGTTGCTCTGTGTTGCCTGCATATTGCTCAAACGTGGTAAACACCGAGCCACTTTCTTTGATGAGAAGACTGCAAAGTGTAGCTGTAGCATTCTATTGACAGCAGACCACATCCTTTTAGTTTCATTAAGACAGTCTTTCAATGTACATGCTGCACTTCCTTTAATCATCTGTGATGACACCCCTATGACTGTGTCTTGTCCATGTAGGTGGTTTTTATCACTCCATTTAATGGTGAGTACTTTACCCTGATCTCTCAGGTTGTCACCCCTTTATGTATATAATCCATATAAATGCAACTGGGTGGCTGAAATTTTGTTCACTTTTTGACCCTTCAGCAATGTTAATAGATTCCCCACTTTTGTGTTGTATGCCCTGCTCTGGTTGTAGGACTTTAGTGTGTGCAGAGGAGCTAGCTCATCCTTTACTCGCCGGCCGCGGTGGCCGAGGGGACTAAGGCGCTCCAGTTATGGTCTGCATGGCCACTACGGTCGGAGGTTCGAATCCCCCCTTGGGCATGGATATTTGTGCCGTCCTAGTTTGTAAGTAGTTCATAAGTAGTTTGTAAGTTTAGGGACTGATGACCCCGTAGTTAAGTCCCATAGACTCTACAAACATTTGATTTCATCCTTTATCATCCTTCTGATCAATGAGTGACGTTATACTGCTATACTGTTTTCGTTCATTTCACCACTTACTCCACACCTTAAGAGTTTTCCTTCTTGTGTGTTGTCTCAGTAACTGTAACATTTCTTGTAGATCTAGACACCTCATGGGTTTCCACTCTGCGTGTTCTATTTTTAGCTTGTTCAGGCTTCTGTTGTAGTATCTTAACTTTGATCAGGGGATTAATGATTTTGCTCTTTAGTCCCCTTAAATATCATAAACAACAACAACAATGCTACTAGACATTTTCAGATCATAATGAAATTTTTTATTTTATTTATTTATTTTTTGTGCAAGAAATTACACTTTTTTGTTCCTTCAGCAACTGTCAAAGTTCCATAAATCCAAAGCCCAATGCAAGTGCTGATGCAAAATTAAATAGTGAAAATGATGATTGAGTGAAAGTGAAGAAAATAATGTTGAACCTCCTGTATATGTTCCAAAGTACAAGCAGTTATTGATGTACTTATGTTGATAGTAGTAAGAAGAAAACTGAAAAAGTGGATGAATACAATCCACAATAAAAATCTAAACAGTTCTTAGACCAATTTTTGCAGTACTCAAAGTTCTGACAGTAATACTGTGAAACACTCGAGTCTTAATACAGTGGATGGCAATGCAACAAAAAAGGTGGAACTGGACAGAAATTTAGAAAAAATTATAGTATAGAATGGCTATGTTTGGTAAAATCAAATACATGAGACCAATATATGTTTTGGATGGCGTATTCACGAGACATTTCTATAAATCATGCAGGTCATGACAACTGCCAATGTTATCTTTTGTCCCAACTATATGTAAACCTAATAAACCCTCAGTCCTTAAACTTGTGATTGTCACCATTTGGAACAAAAACTGATGAGGAACACTATGTCACCAATGCTGAAATGTTTTTTAGTTCATTTATTGTTGAACATGGCCTGCCAATTTATTGTGCAAACCATAATTCACAGCTGTTCAAAAAATGTTCCCTTATTCTCAGATTACTAAAGATTCAGATGTGGTAGAACTAGAACAATTGCAGTTAGAAACTCCTTATCTTTGACACAGAATAAGTTATAAAATATTTAAAAGTAAACCACTTTCCTCTTTCAACCAATGAGAGCAAAGGCATTAAAGATGTGAATCTATATCCATTTGTAATTACTTACTTTGATTTTAAACAGGGAAAGATTTGCACTACAATATCATCCTTGCTAGAATCAAATTTAAATATTGGTGTAGGAATTTTTAATGCCTTGAATGAGGAGCTGTTAGGAAAAAGAATTCACTAGAAAAATTGCATCTCTTTTGCATTTGATAATGCAAATACAGTGTTGGGACATGTAAAAGAACTCATTTTTTTAGAAAGTCCAAATCCACACAAGAATTCAAATTAAACTTGTGCCTGCCACTTGCTTCATTTAGATTCACAAAGAGGAGTAAAATGTTCAGATATTTTGACGCTGAAGAATTTGAGATGGAGATTTACTATGTACTCAAAATAGAAAACTGTAAAAGACAGATATTTGCCAAAATATTTGTGGCACTAAACCCCATAAAATATTGAAGTGTGTTTAAACATGATGGACATTGATGCCACTGGCACTCAGCTAGTGGCAAAACGTGACCCCGTGATATAAATTGTCTCTCTGGTCTAGTCATGGCTTCCCATAACAGACAGACAGATCCTCCAGTGGAATACAACAATGGAGTGGCACTATGACCACTGGCCGAGGTTGAGAGGTCAAAAATCTCATACCACAATTGATCTGGTGCTTCCACACATCTCGGCATGCTGCATGGCACCTATTCTGAGCTTTCAGTTTGCAAAATTGGCCTTCTGCAATATATCCACTGGAAACTGCATGACAAATTGGGTATAGTGAAAATTTCCCTTTCTTCCTGTCACTACCTGAGAAAAGGTCTTGTGGACACTTGCCTGGATGGGTTCTTAACAACGTTGACTAGCATACTTTGATCTCTCTGTCACTACTGATGCATTGGTGGTCACCTGAAGTCACTGAGGCCATTCAAGACTATATATGGACTCCACAGCAAAGTAAGTGGCATCCATATCTGGAGCATGTATAAACTACTGTGTCTGTGTTTGGCAGCTGACGGAAACAGGAATGTTGACAGAAGTATGTCTCAATTATTATGTCACACTTCACCTTTGCAAATCTAGACAAAGATCAGAAGCCTTTATGGATACCAGAGTCCACCAGGGCAATTTGACAAATGGCCGTATCTGCACAGACCCAGACACAACCACCAAGGTTCCACAGAACACAACCCTCATGCCTATATGTCTCACAGTTATCAACCCCCATTTCATACATTAAAACAACAGGTGGAACATAAACACACCTCCTGTATTGCATGTTACTGTGAGTGGGGTTTTCTAAGCACTCTTGAAATTTATGCCGACATAGTCCCTGAGTCAAACCACATCCACATTCAAATGCTTCAGTGCCTGCCAGAAGATTCACAGTAACATTTTGTTCCCATCTTCAGCAGCAGCTGGAGAGATGGTATATTCTCATCACAGTGCCAAAACCTGGTAAAAATAGATTGATGTTGATAGATTTCAGTTCATCACCCTTAACAATGTTCCATTTTAATGTATAACGAGTCAACAGATGTCTGGCTCCTTGAGTCTCAGGACCTACTGGCTGCATGCCAATTTGGTTTCCGCCAGAGTCAGTTTACCACTGATAACTTGGTATACGTCGAGCCTGCTATCTATACTGCCTTACCCAGAAGCCACCATCTGGCAGCCATGTTTTTAACCTGACATAAGCCTATTACATGACCTACCAACAGCACCACAACCTCGCTACATTACACCAAAAAAATTTTGGCACTCCATATATTTGATGTTCAAGTTCGGGTCTTCCATTACTTTTTTTTCCTGGTGGTGGCAGTAGCAGCAAGGTCATCAGTATCTCCCTCAATATATGCTGATTACTTCAGTTCTCCCCTCAGGGGCTCAGCATTAATTTGCTGAGTACGGGCTTGGCGAACCCGGGGTCCTGAGCCGTGGGCTGTGTCGCGCCAACAGTCCGCTACACCGTAAGCTCTGTGCGTGCTTCAACGACCATCGTTCAGCGCGACGGTGGAACGTTGTACGTTTCAGAGCCCGGGGATCTTGGCTTAATCGCCCGGGTCGTGAGGACGGTACAAACCTCTCTAAAAAAACCCTCAATCTCAAGGTGTGCTACGTGCCGAGGAGATGCATGGCTGTTGAGGTTGAACAGCCGCTAGCGAGCAACCTCTGAGGAACCTGCCGCACCTCAGTTGTACAAGGCTTACCCAGGCAAGCGGGGCTCTGCCTGGGTGGACCTTTAGATCCCTAGCTGCTCGTGGGACCAGGATGAAACGAGCACTTAAAAGCGTGGCCAGTCGCGAAAACGGCGTCTCTAGGCGAGGTAGAGGAGATTTTAATGCTGCTTGCTATGATCCCCGTTCGTTCCCTTCCCTAGCCACACCGTGGGAGGAACGTCGGGCAAAATCTGCAAATGAGCCACCTTCTCCAAAATTTCTAGTATGTAGCCGCACAGATGGTGAGTCCTTTACATCTACCAAACCTCTTTTCTTTGTGGAACATCTTGAGGATAAGTTCGGCGAAGTTTCTGGCCTGTCAAAGATGCGAAGCGGCGCAGTGCTCATAGAAGCAGCATCCCCAGCCCAGTCGCGGGCGTTACTTGCCTGCGACAAGCTGGGTGATGTCCCTGTGAGCATTACACCACATAAGTCGCTCAATATGGTCCAAGGTATCGTTTTTCATAAAGACCTGCTGTTACAATCCGACGACGAGTTACGCGCCAACTTAGAGCCCAGAGGTGTCCACTTTATCCGGCGTGTCCATAGGGGACCTAAGGATCACAAGGTTGCCACCGGTGCTTTTATCTTGGCCTTCGAAGGCGATACCCTGCCTGAGAAGGTCAAGGTGATGGTGTACCGGTGCGACGTAAAACCTTATATTCCTCCCCCTAAAGGTGTTTTAAATGCTGGAAATTCGGCCACATGTCCTCCAGATGTGCTTCCACCGCCACATGCAGGGACTGTGGACGTCCAGCACACCCGGACGCTCCATGTACACCGCCTCCAGTCTGCGTTAACTATGGTTTAAATCATCCTCCTTGTTCGTCGGATTGCACCGTCTTCCGTAAGGAAAGGAAGATAATGGAACTGAAGACGTTGGACCGGCTTTCTTATTCTGAGGCTCGGAAGAAGTATGAGCGACTTCATCCCATCGCCATGACTGCATCTTTTGCAGCAGTGACATCGTCACCATCCACCTTCGTGACTACAGCAGACAATAGTGTTTCTTTCTCCAACGGCCGTCAGGGCCGTCAACTCAAACCTGCCCCCACAGTGGTCGGGGGCCCCATCCCTCCTCCTGCTCCCAAGGCAATTGCTTCGGGAGCAGCCTCCAACCCTCCGCCGGAGAAGCGTCAACCTTCTCCGGCTGCCCTCATCCAGAAGGGGTCCCTAGGGACGCTCCCTTCTGTGGCTTCCACCAGTGCCGATGCCGGCACAAGCCAGAAGCAGGCACCGCCGCCGGCTGCTGGCCGCAGGGCGTCGGGCTCTCCCTCTGTCACTGAGACGGAGGCTGAGTCTGCAAAGCCCCTCCTTCCGGTGAAGCCCCCGAGGGATAAGAGGGTTAGGACAAAAAAGAGCAAAGACAAAGCTAATGAAACCCCGGTGGCCACAGTGCCACCCGCTCCCTCCGCCTCTGCCTCTGAGGACGAGGTGGAGATACTTGCATCCCCCGAGGACTTTGCGCTCTTGGACGCATCGGACTCGATGGATTTAGACGCTGATGCATCGCTACTGGTGGATGCAAAAGCTGCTGAGGTGTAATACATAACATCCTTTCATTTATGCCTTCCCAGCTGTTGGACACAATCCTCCAATGGAACTGCGGCGGTTTTTTCACCCACCTGGCTGAGCTACGACACCTTTTGAGCGTTACACCTGCTCTCTGCATTGCCCTGCAGGAAACTTGGTTTCCGGCAATGCGGACCCCTGCCCTTCGGGGCTATAGGGGATACTTCTGTAATCGTAGCCAGTATAACAGGGTGTCAGGTGGAGTGTGTGTGTATGTCCTTACCTCTGTATATAGTGAACCTGTGCCCCTTCATACACCGTTGGAAGTGGTGGCCGTTAGGGTAAGGACAACACGAGAGATTACTGTCTGCAGTCTCTACCTCCCTCCTGATGGCGATGTCTCAATGGCTGTCTTGGCTGCACTTATCTCACAACTCCCGCCACCTTTTCTGCTATTGGGGGACTTCAATGCCCACAATCCCCTGTGGGGTGGTTCTACGATCTCTGGCCGTGGCAGAGTTGTCGAGGACCTGCTTTCTCAGCTCGACCTCTGCCTCTTGAATACAGGTGCCCCCACACATTTCAGTGTGGCACACGGCACATTCTCGGCCATTGATCTGTCGATATGCAGCCACAGCCTTCCGCCATCCATCCATTGGAGTGTCCATGATGACTTGTGCGGCAGTGACCATTTTCCGATCTTTTTGTCACTCCCACAACGTCAGTCCCCAGCACGCTCTCCTCGGTGGGCTCTTCATAGGGCTCACTGGGAAGGCTACACCTCTGCTGCCATCGTTGGCCCTCCCCCACTCGATACCATCGATGTGGTGGTTGTGAGCGCCACGCAGTCCATATTGTCTGCTGCAGAAGCTACTATTCCTCGTTCCTCGGGGCGCCCACGGCGTAGGGCAGTGCCATGGTGGTCGCCGGAAATAGCTGCAGCTATTAGAGATCGTAGGCGGGCTTTACAGCGCTATAAGTGTCACCCCTCTCAGGAGCATCTCATTGATTTTAAACGGCTTCGCGCTCGTGCTCGCCAGTTAATAAGAAGACGGAAACGGGAGTGCTGGGAGAGATACGTTTCCACTATTGGGACGGGCACCTCAGCCACGCAGGTCTGGAGTAAGATCAGGCGGCTACAGGGATTACAGACACCAGTGGGAATCCCTGGGATCTCCTCAAATGGAGTCGTTTGTACGGACCCGTCCACTCTTGCAGAGATGTTTGCCGAGCATTATGCCCGCGCCTTTGCCTCTGCAAACTATCCACCGGCCTTCCGTACATTGAAGGAGAGGGTGGAACGCCAGCACCTCTCCTTTCGTACCCGCCGCACTGAATCTTACAACACTCCCTTTACTGAGTGGGAGCTCCTCAGTGCTCTTCAACAATGTCCTGACACGGCGCCAGGGCCTGATAGCATCCATAGTCAAATGCTGAAACATCTCTCAGCAGATAGTCGGCGTAACCTCCTTGCGGTCTATAACCGCATTTGGTGTGATGGTGTTTTCCCGTCACAGTGGCGGGAGAGTATCATCATCCCAGTGCTTAAGCCCGACAAACATCCTCTTTCCTTGGATAGCTATCAGCCCATTAACCTGACTAACGTGCCATGCAAACTGTTGGAGCGGATGGTCAGTCGGCGGTTGTGTTGGATTCTTGAGACTCGGGGATTATTGGCTCCATGCCAGGGCGGTTTTCGCCAGGGTCGATCTACCACCGATAATCTGGTGTACCTCGAGTCTGCAATCCGCACAGCCTTTTCCCAGCGCCAACACCTTGTGGCTGTCTTCTTTGATATGCACAAAGCATACGATACAACCTGGCGACGACACATCCTCAACACTTTATATGACTGGGGCCTCCGGGGCTCCCTACCGATTTTTATTCAGAATTTTTTAGCCGTCCGTACCTTTCGTGTTCAAATTGGTGCTTCTCTGAGCTCCTCTCATATCCAGGAAAATGGGGTTCCTCAGGGTTCCGTTTTAAGCGTCCCATTATTTTTAATCGCCATCAACGGTTTAGCCACAGCGGTTGGGTCGTCGGTGTCCCCCTCTCTTTATGCTGACGACTTTTGTCTCTCCTTTAGTTCCTGCAGCACCCAAGTTGCCGAGCGCAGGTTGCAAGTTGCTATTCGGAAGGCGCAGACCTGGGCGCTTACCCACGGCTTTCAGTTTTCTGCCTCCAAGACCAGAGTGATGCACTTCTGCCGGCGTCGGACCGTCCACCCGCACCCTGAACTTTATCTGAATGACGAACCACTTACGGTAGTGGACACTCACCATTTTTTAGGACTGGTCTTTGATGCCCGGCTGACGTGGCTCCCCCACATTCGTCAGCTGAAGCAGAAGTGCTGGCGCCATCTCAACCTTCTCAGACACTTGGGTCATACGACCTGGGGTGCCGACCGCTCAACACTGTTGCGGCTTTACACGGCGCTGGTGCAGTCCCGTCTCGATTTTGGGTGCATTGCCTATGGGTCTGCAGCACCTTCGGCACTGCACCTACTGGACCCCATTCACAACTGTGGGGTTCGCATCGCGACGGGTGCCTTCCGCACCAGTCCAGTGACCAGCTTACTAGTGGAGGCAGGGGTTCCACCCTTGGGGATCCGCCGCCAACACCTACTTGCGGCTTACGCAGCCCATGTACATTGCTCCCCAGGCCACCCAAACCATCGTCTCCTCTTTCCTGAAGTGGTAGTCCGTCCCCATCAGCAACGCCCCAGATCAGGTCATACTATTGCCTATCGGGTTCAGTCCCTCCTGCAGGAGCTTGAGTCTTCTCCCCTTCCAACTTCCTATCGGGTCCGTGCCCGTACACCTCCGTGGTGTTTGCCAAGGCCGTCTACTCGGCTGGACTTGGCCCAGGGGCCCAAAGACTCAGTTCCACTGGAGGCGCTCCGCCGTCAGTTCTCTGCTGTCATAGCAGAGTTCCGTGGTTATGACCTGATCTACACAGATGGTTCAATGGTTGATGGCTGTGTGGGATATGCCTATACTCTTGGTGACCATGTGGAACAGCACTCCCTGCCGAATGGCTGCAGTGTTTACACTGCAGAGCTGGTGGCCATTCACAGAGCTCTCATGCATATCCAGTCCTGCTCAGGCGAGTCTTTTGTTGTTTGCAGCGACTCTCTGAGCAGCCTCCGAGCTCTGGAGCACTGTTACCCGCGGTCTCCTCTGGTGTTGGCCATACAGGAGACGCTTTGTGCCATTGGAGAGTCCGGGTGATCAGTGGTGTTCGTCTGGTCCCCGGGTCATGTCGGCATCCCGGGCAATGAACGTGTTGACAGACTTGCCAGGCAGGCAGTCAGTGCGTCCATTTCGGACATTGGCCTCCTGGCGTCTGATCTCCGTTCATTGTTGCGCCACCGCATACATCAGCGTTGGGATGCCGAGTGGCATAGCCTGGGCACACCCAACAAGCTTCGGGTAGTCAAGGAGACCACCACCGCATGGCGTTCTTCCGTGCTGGCCTCTCGCCGGGACTCCGTGGTGCTGTGTAGACTCCGTATTGGGCATTCGTGGCTCACCCACGGACATCTCCTTCGTGGTGAGGCCCCGCCCCAGTGTCGTTGTGGCTCCCACTTAACAATAGTCCACATCCTAGTGGACTGCCCGTTTTTAGCCGCCATGCGGCGTCGTTTTAACATTCCTGGCGTTTTATCAGATGTTTTACGTGACGATGCTTCAGCAGCAAATTCAGTTTTAAGTTTTATTCGAGCAGGAGGTTTTTATCAGTCTCTATGACTGGTCTTTCTCTTGCACTGCCGAGTGGTTGACTTTTCCTTTTTTTGTTCCTATGGTCGGTCAACCACTGCCTTCGGCTTCTTTGTAGTAAGGAGTCTTTGTGTGTTCGTCCCCTTTCCTTTTAGTTTCTTCTCCGTTTTGTTGATGGTTTTATAGACCCAGTGGGATTTCCATCCCACTTCGCAAACGTAATCTCTGGGCGCATTCATTTGACGTCCGTGCTTTTATTTTTGACATTTTGTGATGGAATGGGGGACTGATGACCATTGTAGTTTTGTCCCCCTTAACATCCAAATAACAACAACAACAACAACTTCAGTTCTTTTAGCATATGTTTTGCTGAATGTCAACTACAAGAAGCCATACGTCATGGGCTCTTGCCCATTGGTTTCAGTTTTCCGTTTTATGCACTCTTGTTTACATGGGACAGTCAACTCGCACGTGGAACTGTATATTGATGGCCACTTACATGGTGTGATGGAAACTCATTGCTTTTTGGGATTGATATTTGATCCCCAGCTAACATGGCTTCACCATATTCATCACGTTGAGCAGAAGTGCTGTCAGCACCTTAGAAACTGCCTGATTAACACCATTTGGGGAGCAGATTCTGGTACTCGGCTGCATCTCAAAAAAGGCATTTTTCCATCCGGGCTGGACAAAGGGAGCCTGGTGTGTGGTTCAGCATCACCCTCAGAGTTGCAAATGCTGGACACAATCCATCACTGTGGAACTAAACTTGCAATGAGAGCTACCAGAATGAGCTCTCTGAACAGTTGACTGATGAAGGGTTGGGTTCTTCCACTAAAAATTAGTGTCAACAATTGCTGGCTAACTACATTTTAAACATTTATGGTTTGCCTAACCATCCAAACCTCAGTCCCTTTTTCCCGAACATGACACTCCATACCCTGCAACAGTGGCCATGATTAGGGTTTAGAATTCCCTTCAAAGTGAACTAGTGTTTTCCCCTACCACCTCTTTTCCAGTTCCAATTGTGCTCAGTACCTTTGTGTGGCATCAGCCACAGCTTTGATTGGAGTTATCACAATGCTCCAAAATCTCAGTACAGCATGAGACACTGCCACCAATTCCTGTCGATTCTAGAAGCACCATGGGGCACGGAAGTGGCATACACTGACAGCTTGTTGGTTGATGTTCCAGTTGGCATCACACATGCACATGCAGGACATTCCAAGTTGCACTCCTTGCCAGATGGCTGCACTGTCTTCACTGCAGTGCTTGTAGTCCTCTCTCTCACTCTTGATTATTTCCATCCATACACTTTGGAATGCTTCCTCATTTGCAGTGACTCCCTGAGCAGCCTACAAGCCCTCAGTCAGTGCTTCCATCAGCATCCTTCTATAATAGTCATCCAAGAGTCCATTTAAATTGACAATCAGTCTGGGCAGTCAGTAGTATTCCTATGGGGAACATGACACATCAGAGTGGGAGGAAAGAGGCTACACATAAACTGACTCTGGAGTTTGACGTTCCAGCAACTAATCTCCTATTGGTATTATGCAATCGAATTCTCAGGTTGTGGAATACATAATGCTACAACAAATTAAACCTAACAAATTGGGATTTATGAAAGAGACTACATAAGTGTGGAGGTTCTCAATGCAGACCTTTATGTTTTCTGTTGTCCTCCGCTGGCCCTGCATCAGCCATACTTGGCTGACTCATGACCATCTCTTTTGCCACAAGGACCCTCCCCCCTATTAGTGTAAGTTGATTGTAACAGTTGCCCACAATTTAATGTAATGTCCTGATTCATCTGCTCTGAATTGAACTTTTAATGTACCTAACTTTTTACTTCTCATTTCAGCTGACTTTTTCAGCTAAAAGTTTTATCTATGAAGGGGGTTTTCATTTCTCCATATCCTGATTTGTCAGGCTCTCACACTTCCTGAAATTTTATTCTCTCCTTGCCCCATTATTGTGTGTTGTCTACATCTCTTGGATTTGTGTTGTTTTTGGACACCAGCCTAAGATTTTAGGTTCAGGATTGGTGTGTTGCAGAGTGGCTGACTCATCCTTTTTGTATCCTTCCAATAGCCAAACATAGTCATCTGCTTGTTTTAACTCCTCTTTCAAAGTCCTTTTGTTCCCCCCCCCCCTCTCTCTCTCTCTCTCTCTCTCTCTCTCTCTCTCTCTCTCTCTCTCTCTGCATTGTTCTTAATAATGCTCATTGACTTTCTGTAGGAATCTTTTTTGTATGGCTTTATGAAGGTTAGTGTAAGTTTGAAATGATGGACCAATAACCTCAGTAATTTGATCCCCTAAACCACAAACCAAAAAAATATATTGCACTGAATTTGCTTATGCTTGATGTAGATCATACATAGCAGCATATAAAACCCAGAGGATATATCAAACTTTTATTTAAAATTGAGAGCATAACAATATCTCATTGCATTCTCGAGATATTGATTTCATATGTGATGGTTGAACCTGAACAGTTTGCCCACTTCATTTCAAGCAGATTTGGTGCCCATTAGGAAACACTAGACAATTTGTTATAAGAAAACAATTTTGTGAAAAAGAAATTGGTTTTTGACAAATCATTTAAGGAAATTATACTATCTATTATTATCTGTTGAATGTGTCTTAGATAAGCAGGACATTCTGCTGTAGCAAGGGAAAGAAGGGAACCAGCTGAAAAATGCTCTTGTTGGAGTCCAAAAAGGGAAATTTGTTTCACCTTTAAAGTCTCCAACAGAAACATGGAAACCAACTATCTCAGCCTTTTGGCATTTTAACACTCACAATTTTTCATGATAGGAAATAGCAGGGGTTGGTGATGAAATAGAGATGACAATGTCCATGAGAGAACAGACAGAAAGACAGGTGCAGACTATACTTAAACTTTGTGGGGTCTGGAGACCAGTGAACTCTAATAGAAAATTTATCCACTTCCCCCACCTTTATACCCATGTATTACAGTTTCTCTGTCATGGTTTTACAGGCCTGACCAATTCATCTGCAAGTATATGTATAGAAAGGTGTAAATGGTTACTAAAGAGATAGGCAGCAGACTGAAAAGTAGAGAGACAATGACAATTTTAGAAAAACTGAATGGGATATAGACAGTGGCAGAGAGACAGTGAAACTGCAAAGACAGCAGTAAGGAAGATCAAGAAATAATGAAATGATGAAAACTCCATTATTATGACAGTACGGGTAAAAGGATATGGCTAGTATTAGGTTAAGAGGGCGAATAAGTTTTCATGTGTCTTTTAAAGAGGAATGTGTTTCTATTTTATTTGCTCAGATGGGGAAATGTTTTAGATGGCGAAAATATACTTCAATTTAACTGTCAGCTTCGACTTATATATATATATATATATATAACGAAAATTATAGAGGGGAAACTTTCCCGGTGGGATAAACAAAAATAAAAATAGAAAAGAGATGACTTACCAAAAGGACCGGCTCGTCGATAGAAACAAATGAAATCACACACAAACACACACACAAGCTTTCGCAGCCTAGCTGCTTCGTCAGGCAGAAGGGAAGGAGAGGGAAAAGGAAATGATGAGGGTTTTAAGGGAGTGGATAAGTAGTCATTCCAATCCCGGGACAGGAAAGACTTACCTTCTATTGACGAGCCGGTCCTTTTGGTAAGTCATCTCTTTTCTATTTTTATATATAGCAATGTTCATAATTAAATTGCACCATGCTTCTTCTTTAATGCCACTCTACTTCATTTCATTATAGTGGGGCCCAAGAATGATGGTGGGTTATGGATGTCTAGACAACAGCATCTTTGCCCGTTTCAAGCTACAGTTGAAGTATGCATATACATGTTTTGTGTTTGAAGAGACATTAAAGCCTACAAATAATGACTCTCATCTGCCTACACAGAATGCCAGCACTGTCAGTGAAGACAACTTGCAGCAAATAGAATAAAATTCACCGAATAACTTGCCAAAATCAAGTTTAATTTAGGCAATGCCTATGACAATCATGGCAGAGCCTTCAGAACATTACTGAACATTTCTTGGCTGTTAACGAATGTGTGATGTAGATGGGCAGACCAAGTCAAACTAAACCACTATCATTTGTGATTCCAACTATAATTTATACTGAATTTGGGAAATACACCATTAAAACTTTCAAAGCCAAGAAATGTCCTCCGCCAGTTATAAAGTAGAAATGGCATATTGACATCACACACAAAGCAAGTTGTCAGTTTCAGAGCAATGTTTCACAAAATTCATATTCACTCTACTGCACAGTACTTTGTCTTGTGGCATTAAGTGACTGCAACAATGCAAAGTGACTAACACATGAGGCACATATGTGCCTAAAAGCAGTAC
The DNA here is from genome assembly GCA_026315105.1 of Locusta migratoria. Lineage (NCBI taxonomy): Eukaryota > Metazoa > Arthropoda > Insecta > Orthoptera > Acrididae > Locusta > Locusta migratoria. Next base: position 592,316,782 of record CM048746.1, read on the forward strand.
ATTCAGAATCTTGTTTCTCTTTACTATTGGAGTTAATGTCTAAATTTTCATGGAGGTAAGTTGATTAGACAGATATATTGAACACAGGCCTTTCCTCCTCAAATATATTGGTGATGGTACGTTGTTAGTATTTTCCTGAATTTTTCTATTTTGAAAACAAATATTACATTTATATATTAAATTTAAATATTATATTTACAAATAAATTTCTTATTCTGTCTAAAAATTGCAATGTAATGTGTCCAATATCATTGTAAAAATCAATTAAACTACGGCTAGCATTGTTTACCTGTCATGTCACTTACTGAATACATTACTGGCACTATTTTTAAAGTTGTTAATCGAGATGGATGCAATATATGTAATATTTTTATATGTGAGTCTATATGTAATCAATGTTTATCCTTACATGGCAGTGTAAATACTACAATACAGTCAGTATGCAGCCTCAAATATTCTCCTAATCAATCACACAGTAAATACTCAATTAAGTGGAACAAAGGGTGTAACAATTCAAAGTAGAATTCAACCATCATATAATTATTTATTAAAACCAATATCAAAATATTTGAGTAGTTTCACAGGAATATTTATAACAATAGCCTTTTAAAACCAAGGAATATATTATTCACAAGAATTTCTCGTCTGGTTTGAGAATCACTAATTGTTCGGTTAACTCCCAAAGTTTCTTTGCCATACCCTCATCTTTTGCTAGAGGTAATTGCTCAGCTTCCTGCAACAAGAAATACATGCATTAAAACATGGCACCGGACACACACACACACACACACACACACACACACACACACACACACACACACAATGAATATCAGTTACAAAATGGTGGGTGAAACGTTTATTGATATGAATGTGTTTTATAATTAACTGTTTGAACAGCAGTTTCCAACAAAATATCACGGGCTTGGGAATTTTTAATATCACAAGCAGCACTTTTCCATGTATCATATGCAGTGACAAAATCATTGAACATGGTTGATATATGATGTCAGGTAAAATAGTTTTAATGTAGACTCATTAAGCTTGTTTACAATATTTGTGTGATTAAACTCAGTAAATAATATGATAGTGCAAATGGCCACAGACAGAAAGTAAGACAAGTTGTCATAGTAGTAGTTTCTATATGTAATTGTAACTGAGAAGTTGATCACCACATATAAAGCACTGAGCAGCAGGCAAGCATACTCAAATGTAGAATAAGTTATAGACATAGGGAGATATAGAAAACTACAGACACAATAAAACATGCACAACTCACTCGTACAAAGTCAAGTTCACCTTTGGGTTCTAAGACCTGACTCGTTATTCCATCCTTGCTTTCCCATTGTGACTGGTAATTCCTGTCCTCTAGATAGCAGAATGGAACATCACAGTGAAGTATTGTTACCAGTGACACTGACATCCATTGTCAACTCAATAACAATTTGTTTAAAATCATCGGGTGTCATATTCAGAATGTGGTGCACAATATTCACCTTGAAGGAAGGAAGGAAGGAAGAAAGAAAGAAAGAAAGGTAAAGGATTTAACACCCCATTGAGAGAGTGGAAAGTAAATGGGCCATGGCCTTTTAAAGGATCTATTCTGGGATTTGCCTGGAAAAATTTAGAGAAATTACAGAAAAACTATATCTTGATGCCTGGAGACAGATTCGAACTGCCAGTATCTCAAGTGCAAGGCTCATCTGCTGACGTCTGAGATACTTTACTTGCTCAGGCTGTAGGAAAATGATGGACTAATAATTCTAGCAATTCTGAAATGCACCTGAAGTAACTGTTTAACTGGCTATGCAATGTTTGGAGGAGAACAATCTTGCAAAAAATGATCCTACTCATACCTATTGAAGCATTGCAAATTATGAGGCTGAATATTGTCAGACAAAGTTGACGGAGATGTAGGCTACTTGAACCATGAAGAACTGGGATTTCCTGCCACCATCTGTTGACTGTGGAGTGGAAACAATTGATAACATTGTTGAGTGCCCAGTGTAAACTCATACATTAATGTGTGTGTGTGTGTGTGTGTGTGTGTGTGTGTGTGTGTGTGTGTGTGTGTGTGTGTGTGTGTGTGTTGAAATCACAGCTTTAAACTGAAAATTCAGGGAGATTCATAACAATTTGTACACATAATTTCCATGAAGTAGCTGGTTGTGACAGAGACGATGTTCTTAGACATGGACTGTACAGAAATCATCTTTGTAAGAAAATGTTGAACAAGTAAATATTATAGCTAATAAAAACTGCAGGTGTGAGGGCACCAATGTAAAAATTGTATTTCCTCAAACAGATTCAAAAAGAAAGATACGCTAGCAATAAATGATTAAAAAGCATTTCTGGCTGTACCTGCTCAAGAATTTGTTATAACAATACTAACATGTAAAACATAACTGTCATCAACAGAATGATTAGAAGCAGCAGAGAAAATAGTTAAAATCACTGGATGAGAAACAGTAGAGCACATATTAGTAGAAAGTCTTCTGATAATTTCGGGACCAATGGAAAGAATATCAGGGCTATGGAAGACCACACAAAATACGAAAATTTGTGTTAACCATAGGTAGGAACAATGTATCAAACTATTGCTAATGCATCCAACAATTACAATAATTAGAACCACTAATTATTTGCCAAACATAAATTTTTCATAACAAAAGAAATTGGTTTAGAGTAAATTAAAGATCTTCAGTTTAATGGGATAAAAAATGTCGCAAATTCCTGTAGAACAGGACATAAATATGATGGAATAGCATTATGATGTCTAGAACATTATTAACTTTGCTACAAAATGAGTGTAGAAGAGAAATATCATCGTCATCCATCAACACACGTGTTGAATGTGTAACTGCCAGGAGTTTAATTATGTTAAGGTACTGAGTAGAATTTTATGTCAGATTGTGGATTTCAAGATTGCAGACTTAGAAGAACAACAGGTCTCCATTAAATATTGTGATAAACTCCAAAAATCTAAAAATCTTTAAAGAGACACACCAAATGATGCAGGAAGTCATAGTCAATGTTTCAAATGTTAAAGGGGTTTAAAAATGGCCAGACAGAAGTTAATGATGACACTCATTCTGGGTGTTATTCAACATCTACTGACAACTCTGTCATGAAATTCTAATACAGCATCTTGAAATGCGTTGTGTTGCCTGAAAGTTCGTCCCATGGCTCATGAGTCAAGACCAAAAATGTCATTACCTTACATTCTATGTAGAAATTCTGGATAACACAACTGAGAAAACGATGTTCCTTGAGACAATTATAATCAGTGATGAGATGTGATTCTATAGATATGATGATAGACCAAGGTTCATTCTTCACAGTAGGTCGGGAAAGATTCTGTAAGCCAAGAAAAGCTCATCAAGCTTGTTCAGGTCTAACGTCAGCCGGCCACGGTGGCTGAGCGCTCTGCGGCGCGCCAGTTACAGTTTGCACGGCCACTACGGTCAGGGATTTGAATCCTCCCTTGGGCATGGATATTTGTGCCGTCCTTAGTATTAGCTAGTTCGTAAGTAGTTTGTAGGTTTAGGGACTGATGATCCCGTAGTTAAGATATGATGATAGACCAAGGTTCGTTCTTCACAGTAGGTCGGGAAAGATTCTGTAAGCCAAGAAAAGCTCATCAATTTTGTTCAGGTCTAACGTCAGCCGGCCACAGTGGCTGAGCGCTCTGCGGCGCGCCAGTTACAGTTTGCACGGCCACTACAGTCAGGGATTTGAATCCTCCCTTGGGCATGGATATTTGTGCCGTCCTTAGTATTAGCTAGTTCGTAAGTAGTTTGTAGGTTTAGGGACTGATGATCCCGTAGTTAAGTCCCATAAGTTCTCCAACATTTGAACATTTGTCTAATGTCAAAACCCTGCTGATGGTTTTCTTCGACTTTTGAAGGATTGGTTTATTATAAATTCATGTCACAATCTAATAATAGAAAATCCAGATCAGAGTTATACTCTGGGGTGAGTTATAAACTGTCGTTATAATATTGACAAATTCACATCATAGAGACAAATTGTTAATCAATGGTACTATCAAAATGTGTAACAATGTCTGTGAGAAAATGTGAGAAGCAAATTACATTAAGTGTTACAAGATAATTGATAACTCTTGAATATCAATAGTGCATCCACTCTTTCACTCCTACTGGTGCATCACTACTGCACAAAAATCAACTGTGCTGCCTCATCCACTGTGCTCTGAAGAACTGGTCCCTGTAGAACTGGTCCCTGTAGAACTGATTCTACTTCCAAAGTTGAAAACTTTGTTGACAGGATGAATTTTTCCAAATTATAGGATATAAAAGAAAATTCTTAGAAAGCACTTCAAGCAATCACACACACACACACACACACACACACACACACACACACAAAATCAATCATAAAGGCACAACTCGTGCACACATGCCGCAGTCACCAGCTGCCATGTCTCAAGTGCCACTTCAACACAGAATGCAGTTCAGAGGGAAAGGGAGGAGTGGGGGGGGGGGGGGGGCGAAAATGATGCAAGGCAATGTTGGAGTGGAAATATCAGTTTCCCCCTCAGGGGCTCAGCATTATGGGCTTGGCGAACCCGGGGTCCCGAGCTGTGGACTGTGTCACACAAACAGTCTACTATACCGTAAGCTCTGTGCGTGCTTCAATGACCACCATATGGTGCGATGGTGGAATATTGTATGTTTCAGAGTCCGGGGATCTTGGCTTAATCGGCTGGGTCATGAGGACAGTACAAACCTCTATTTAAGAAAAGAAAAGAAAGGAAAAAAAAAGCACACCTTCAGGTGTTTATGTGTTGAGGAGATACATGGCTGTCGAGGTTGAACATTCGCTAGCAAGCAACCTCTGAGGAACCTGCAACACCTCAGTTGTATAAGGCTTACCCAGGCATCCGGAGCTCTGGGTGAACCTTAATATCCCTAGCTGCTCACCGATCAAAAATGAAACAAGCAATTAATAGCAACGGTGCATGCAAAAATGCTGTCTCAAAGCCTTGGTCTTCCCTCTCCACTTCCCCCGCCCCCTCCTCCGCTCGGTCCCCTACCCATCCCTTCTGCTTGCCATGGGTCGGGCTGTGTTGGGTGGCCGGTGGTGGCTGGTGTCTGTGGGTGGTTGTGCCTGGGTGGTTGTGTGGATGGGTGTTCTGTTTCTGTGATGGCGGGGGGGGGGGGGGGGGTGCAGCCGAAAGTTTGGAGTTGTATCTGTGTGTGTGTATCTCTGTGTGTGTGTGTGTGTGTGTGTGTGTGTGTGTGTGTGTGTGTGTGTATCGTTTTTGTTTGTGCCTGTCAGTGAGTTCAAAATTATAGATTCACAAGGTGTTTTGTGGGCAGTATCAAATGAGTGTGACAATATAAGCATTTTTTACCCCCCCCCCCCAATCCCAAAATATTGATATATAAAATAAACAAAAACACTTATTCCATAATTCACTTACCTTTTGAAGTTTTCATAAGTTCTACTTCGAATAAATCAAAACAATTTTTTTGACCACAAAAAATTTGTCATTTTGGGGATAGTTGGCCTCCTAATTGTCACTCCCCCCTGCAGTATAACTAGGCCAATGTTCGTCCCTTATCAGAAGATACTTTCATACCAAAAATCATTAAAATCACTTCACTAATCTCTAAGTTACCATGATTTTTCCATTTTTAGCACCAAGTTTGGAGGGACCGTTTCACCCCTTAAATAGGCTTTTCCGTCCACTGCCAAAAAAAAAAAAAAAAAATAAGGATAAACAAATACACACACCCACACATTTACACAAACACAAGTACACCTAGGCAGACATACTGTAGAAAGCTGAATATGCTGAAGGGCTAGTTCCCATCTCCGGAGTTCTGAAGGATTGGTGTCGGTAGGAAGTATCCAGATAACCCTGATGGTGTAACACTGTACCAAAATGTGCTGGCCATGCCCCAAGGCATGTTTAGCCACAGGGTGATCCTCATTACCAACAAACACTGTCTGCCTGTGACCATTCATGCAAATGGACAGTTTGTTGCTGGTCATTCCCACATAGAACGCTTCACAGTGCAGGCATGTCAGTTAGTAAATCACATGGGAGCTGTCACAAGTGGCTCTCCCCTTGATCGTGTATACCCCCCAGGTTACGGGACTGGAGTGAGTGCTGGTGGAAGGGTGCATAAGGCAGGTTTTACAACGGGGGCAGTTACAAGGGTAGGAGCCAGAAGGTAGGGAAGGTGGTTTGGGGATTTAATAGGGATGGACTAGGAGGTTACAGAGGTTAGGTAGGTGGTGGAAAGACACTCTCGGTGGAGTGGGAAAGATGTTGTGAAGGATGGATCTCATTTCGGGGCAGGATTTGAGGAAGTCGTATCCTTGCTGGAGAGCCACATTCCTAGTCTGCTCCAGTCTCGGAAAGTATCCGGTGACAAGAGGGGCTCTTCTGGGGTTCTTCAGTGGAAGGTTCTGGATTTTGGGGGATGAGGAGGTGACTCTGCTAATTTGCTTCTGAACCAGATCAGGAGGATAGCTGCGGGCTGTGAAAGCTGTTATTAGGTTATTGATGTACTGGTTTAGGGATTTGGGACTGGAGCAGATTCTTTTGCCATGAAGACCTAAGCTGTAGGGAAGGGAATGTTTGATGTTGAATGGATGGCAGCTGTCGAAACGCGTGGCTAGCGCATATCCTGAGACTCAGGCAAGAACCCCATGCTATGTGTTAACTTTGCAACACAATATCTAGGGATGTAATTGGAATATTGTGATGCAATCAACCCCATTGTTTATGTGATATGTCATGCTGTGGATTGCTGAAGCAAAAATACAGGGTTTCCATTTAAAAAAAAAACATAAGTGTGTGTTAAACACATTTGCTTTCGCTTTAGAATGTTTCCAAATATGTTCATTGATACCGGTGAAAGTCGTTTTCCAATAGCTGTTATTGTTCCAGAGATATTTTGCGTGGACAAGTTAGCTGGGACACCCTGTATCTATAGGAAAAATTCCTAGCAGGAAAAAAAATATATAAAAAAAAGTAGATGAACTTTACCTACCATGCGAAGGAGCACAGGTAGTGATAGTAACGTAAACACACACGAACACGCGCGCTGTGCGCGCACGCACGCACACACACACACACACACACACACACACACACACACACACACACACACACACACACAGGCAAACACACTTAGCTAGGTCAACAGATTTCATAATTTTACATTTTCATCAATACCTCTATGAAGATCTATTTCTAATGTAGTAAATTTCCTTGAGATTGAACAGCTTCTGCCCGTGTATCAGTATGGTTTTAGGAGGCATCGATTGTGAGAAACTCGGCTTACCCTTTTCTCTCATGACATTTTGCGAGCTATGGATGAAGGGCAACAGGTAGACCACATATTTTTCAATTTTCTAAAGGTGTTCGACATTGTATGGCCCTGTAGACTGGTAACAAAGGTGAGCATATGGAATAGGTACCCAAATATGTGAGATTAGATTAATACTTGTTCCATAGATCATGAATACGAGATTTCATAATGATGTGGAATGTGTCAGCTTAGTGAAAGATAACATTACATGACATACTTTTTTGGGGGGCTCAAAAACTACTTAAGTAATAGAACTGAGTATGTTGTCCTTGATAGCAAGTGTTAATCAGAGACTAGTGTTTCATTAGGGGTGCCCCAGGGAAGTGTGATAGAGCTGCTATTTCAGTTTATATAAATGATCTGATGGACAGAGTGAGTTGTAATATGTGGCTGTTTCCTGATGATGCTGTGGTGTATGGGAAGGAGTTGTTATTGAATGACTGTATTAGGATGATGGATGGCTTAGACTAAATTTGTAGGTGGTTTGAGGAATGGCAGCTGGCTCTAAATGTAGAAAAATGTAAGGTGATGCAGATGAGTAGGAGAAACAATCCTGTAATGTTCAAATACAGCATTAGTAGTGTGTTTCTTGACAGAGACATGTCAGTTAAATATTTAGGCATAACACTGCACAACGATACAAAATTCAATGATCATATAATGGCAGTAATGGGGTAGGCAGATGGTTGACATCGGTTTATTGGGAGAATTTTGGGAAGATGTGATTCGTCTGTAAAGGAAACAGCATATAAAATACTTCGACAACACCATCTTGACTATTGCTCAATTGTTTGGGATCCCCACCAGATCAGTTTAATGGAAGACAAGATCATTTCAGAGGCGTGCAACTTGGTATGTTACTGGTATGTTTGATCAATGCTCGAGTGATACTGAAATGCTGCAGAAACTCTAATGGTAGTTGCTGGGGGGAAGGCAATGTTCTTTTCGAGAAACACTGCTGAAGAAATTTAGAGGGCCGGAATGTGAATCATACCGCAGAATGATTTTACTGCCACCAACCTATATTTCACATGACCACAAAGATAAGATTACAGAGATTAGGGCTCGGTCAAATCCATACAAGTACTTGTTTTTCCCTTGTACTATATGGGAGTGGAACAGAAAAGCAAGTAACTAGTATCGATATTGAGTATCCTCTGCCATACACCTATGGGTGGATTTCAGAGTATGTATATAGATGTAGATGTAGATGTGACTACAATGCTACACAGTATAACCCCAAATCATTCTCTTCCCTTGCCACCCCTTGAGAGGAACATAGGGCCCACTATAGATCTGAGCCATACACGCCCCAATACCTGGTTTGTGCATGTGTCGATGTCCTTCATGAATACAAACCACTCAGGAGGCTCAACATTCAGTTGTTGGGTACGGGCTTGACAAACCCGGCGTCCTCGAGCTGGGGACTGATATGCGCCAACAGGCCTCTATCACCCTAACCTCTAGGTGGGCTTCAACGAGCAACACGTGGCGCAGCGGTGGAATGCTGTTTGTCCGGAGACCGGGGACCTTCACTTTACTGCCTGGGTTGCTAGGATGGTAAAACCTCTCTAAAAAAAAAAAAAAAAACCTAAATCATAAGGTGAGCTTTGCGTCGAGGGGATGCATGATTGTTGACACAGAACAGTCATAAGCGGGTGACCTCTGAGGAATCTGCCGCACCTCAGATGTATAAGGCTTGCGGAGCTCTGCCTGGGTCGACAGTGTTTCCGTAGCTACTCGTGGGATGCCCATGGGGTCTTTTCAGTATTTTTCTGATGCTCCCAGAGGATCGGATGGGCCACCAATCAGCATTCCTTCCCATCCAAACAAGCGAAGTCATGAGAGCAGCTCTCTTGAGCGTGCCACTGAAAAACATAGATGTAGTCAGAGGAACAGGGCACAAACGTGTCAAAATGTTATTGTAGTAGTAAAAAGAGTGGAGGGTTCCTTTGCAAAGGTGTCCCCATTCTACATTCAGAAGGCACTTGATAGGATGACGAGTGGTTTGAAGTCCATAAAGAGGCTTCGTAATGGTACGCTGCTGATTGATACTGCGACCTCTGGTCAAGTACAGAAACTTCTTCAAGTGAAATCTCTAGGTGAATATCCAGTTATTGCAGAGCTGCATAAAACCTTAAATTCTTGTTGTGGGGTGATATCATGTACAGATCTCATGAATGCAGATGTCAGTGTTCTCCTACAGGAATGGGCTGGTGAAGGTGTCACGGAAGTGCAAACTATAATGAAGAGAGTGGATGGAAATCTTTAGAAGACTTCTACCTTCATCTTAACGTTTAATTCACAGGTCCTGCCCAGTCATATTAAGGCTGGATTCTTACGTCTAAAGGTTCGTCCCTTTTATCCAAGCCACTTGCAGTGCTTCAAGTGCCAACGGTTTGGGTGCATGCAACGGTCATGCTACATGTGGGAATTGTGGTCAGTCAGCTCATGAGACAGGTGTGGACTGCACCTCTCCACCAGTATGTGTTAATTGCTCCAACTCGCATCCGGTTTGGAGTATAGATTGCCCCACCTACAGGGACGAGAAAAAAATTCAGGAAATAAAAGTAACATGTCGTGTGCCTTATGCCGTGGCAAAGAAGCAGTTTAAAGCCATATAACCTCCATCATTCGTTACATCATTTTGCTTCAGTGGTGAAACAGCGAGCGGCAAAAGTTGGTGTGTCAACTCAGATGGAAATAGCAACTGCTGCTACCAACACCTGCTCCTGTTGTTGCACGTGCCAAAAGCCAGATCCAGTTACCTCTACGCCTGCCAGGGACTCGGCCACACAACCATCTCAGAGTGATGCGGCCCTGTCGCTACTCCCAACGATAACTGTTCCCCTAGCACTGACCAGTGCACCCCAAGAAGAACTTTCAGGTTTATCAACCAGCAAAGACAAACGTGCCTCAACATCAAAGCCTAAATCTGGTGAAGTGGAACTTCACCAACCAGCAATGAAATCAGCAGTCTCTACCGCTGCGAAAGAGTTAGCACCAAAACAGCCAGCAAACAAAGCAGCAGCCACTGCTGCCACTGCTGCCACTGCTACTGTTGCTGATGATTTGGTGACGAAACATCCAGCATGTATATTAGCGGCCATGGCTGCTGCTGCTGATCTCACGATGGAGGTGGTCCTTCTCAGGGATCCACAAAGTCACCCTGGCCCACTGCAAGGGGCTCCAGGCTCCCCACCAAGGAGTAAAGGGTCAGTAAAGCCGGAAAATAAGAGATATTTGGAGACAAGAAAAGTAGCTGTATGAATATCAAGAACTCAGATGGAAAACCAGTACTAAGCAAAGAGGGGAAATCTGAACTGTGGAAGTAATATATAGAGGGCCTATACAAAGGAAATAAACTTTAAGGCAGTATTCTAGAAATGGAAGACGATGTGGAGGGTTATATTTAACCTATACAAAACCAGACAGCGGTTATTAGAGTCGAAGGGCATGAAAGGTATGCAGAGGTTGGGAAGGGAGTGAGACAGGGTTGTAGCCTTTCTCCAATGTTGTTCAAGCTGTACATTGAACAGGCAGTGAAGGAATGGAAGGAGCAATTTGGAGAGGGAATTAAAGTGCAGGGAGAAGAAATAAAAACATTGCGGTTTGCCTATGACATAGTAATTCTGTCAGAGACTGCAAAAGATCTGGAAGAGCAATTGAATTGAATGGAATGGACAGTGTCTTGAAAGGAAGGTATAATATGAACATTAACAAGAGTAAAACGAAGGTAATGGAATGCAATGTCAGAAAATCAGGCGATGTGGAAGGAATTAGATCAGGTAATGAGACAATAAAAGTAGTACACGAATTTTGTTATTTGGGTAGCAAGGTAACTTCTGATGGCAGAAGTAAAGAAGATATAAAATGCAGAATGGCTATGGGAAGAAAAGCGTTTCTAAAGAAGCGAAATTTGTTAACATCCAATATTAATTTAAATGTTAGGATGACCTTTCTGAAAGCATTTGTCTAGAGTGTAGCATTGTATGGGAATGAAACATGGACGATAAGGGGTTCAGATAAAAAGTAATAGAAGCTTCTGAAATGTGGTGCTACAGACAAATGATGGAAATTAGGTCACGTAACTAATGAGGTGCTTAACCGAATTGGGGAGAAAAGGAGTTTCTGGCATACCTTAACTAAGATAAGAGAGAGATTGGTTGGACACATTCTGAGACATCAAGGAATTGTCAACTTCACATTAGAAGGAAACGTGTGGGGTAAAAATCGTAGAGGGAGACCGAGCGGTGAATACAGCAAGCAGATTCAAAAGGATGTAGGTTGCCGAACGTATTCTCAGATTAACAGACTTGCACAGGACAGGGTAGTGTGGAGAGCTGCATCAAACCAGTCTGTGGACTGAAGATAACAACAACAACAAAAGCCAATCCTTATTAAAAGGTAATTGACATACTGCAGTGGAATTTAAATGGCTTCAGAATCCATCTAAACGAATTAAAAGTCCTCACTCGGGCCGGGCCTGTGTGTCTGTGCCTCCAGGAAACACATTTTAAGGAAAGTGGCTGCTCAGTAAGACAGATTGGGTTCTTTATAGCCAACTAGCTGTTCTTGGGCATCAGGACAACATTCATGACTCGGTGAATCACATAACAGCTGGATACACTCAGATGCAGATGTATCTATTCCCAAATTGTCAGGTCACTACAGGAAGTCGCCCATTCCCTGGCAGAAAGATGAGTGTCGGCGTGCTATACGTGACCGGCACTCATTGCTGCATAGATTCAAGCACTCTCCATCGGCAGAGAATCTTGCAGCCTTTCGGCAAGTGAGGGCAAGAGCCCGACGCATATTACAGGAGAGTAAAAAGCATTCATAGTACAAGTTTCTGAAGTCCATTAATCAATCCACTTCTGCCACTGCAGTATGGGATTCCATAAGGAGAAGTAGTTCATACCTGTTGACTGCCATAAAGTACGATGAAATCATTAAAGTTGCACCAGTCGAGATGGCTCAGACGACAGCACAGCACTTTTACAAGATAACATCATCCCTGAGTCCAGTTACAGGTTTCCACACCTACTACATGGTTCAGGAGAGGAGACACCTTGATTTTGCCTCTTCTAATGATGAGGCTTATAACGCTTTGTTTTCTATGTGGGAACTGGACACGGCATTAGCTTCTGCTTGCAAAACGGCCCTGGGGCCCAATTCGATACACTATGGCTTGCTATGGCATCGTAAGTCAGAGTATAAGACTGTTCTCCTTAATTTTTTTAATCTGTTGTGGACAGGAGGGGTATATACCATCCCCTGGAGGGAATCCATAATGATACCCATTCTTAAACTGGGGAAGGACCACATGCTCCCTGATAGCTAGCCAGCTGTGTCAGTAAGACACTGGAACGCATGATCAATTCAAGAGACTTGTTTGGACTCTCCAATCTCGAAAACCACCTCAGTCGCTTCCAATGTGGGCTTTTGCAGGTATCGGTCCACTCTTGATAAACTCATCTTCCTGGAAGCGGCTATACAGGAGGCGTTCCTACAAATGCAGCACCTAATATCAATCTTTTTCGACATTCACAAGGCATTACGTGGCGACACAATATCATAAGTCAGTTGCATGAATGGGGTTTTTGGGGATGCCTTCTCATTTTTCTGCATTCCTTCCTTGCTGACCATTGCTTTCGATACAGACTTAGGAATGCCTTTTCCAATAAATTTCCTCAGTTTCATGGAATTCCGCAGGGGAGTGTTTTAAGCATAACTTTGTTCGCAATTGTGAACAGCTGTATAACGTCTAATGTAAGGAATCCTGTGCAATGCTCTTTGTATGTTGATGCTTTCTGCTCTTCTTCTAATCCCGCATGTGCTTCATACCAGTTACAGTTGACACTTAAAAGACTAGAAGACTGGTCTGCTCAAACAGGTTTTAACTTCTCCCCTGAGAAAACCATATGCATTGATTTTAATCGTGGTCGTTCACTTTTTACCCCCCCTCGCAACTATTGTTGTGGGATTCTGTTTTACATTTTCAGGATACAGTGTGGTTTCTGGGTCTCTTATTTGATGATAAACTTACTTGGCTGACCCACGTCAAGGAGCTCAAAATAAGAGCCCTGAAAGCACTGGACATCATGAAGTGCTTGAACAGAAAATATTAGTGTGCAGACAAATCCTGCTTGCTACAATTTTATATTGTGTGGTCTATAGCTCTGTATCCCCAACGTCTCTGAAGACGTTGGATTCTGTGCATCACGAGGGTATCAGACTGGCCACAGGAGCCTACAGGACAAGTCTTATATCTTGCCTGTGTGCCGAGGCAGGAGAGCCACAATTATATGTCCGGCGGCGTTTCCTTATTGCTAAACATGCCCTAAAGCTCCAGTCATTTCTGTCCTCTCCAGAATTTTCTGGGACTGTTGCTATCTCGGTCCCCTTGAAGCGACTCTACAACACACGGCAACGAGGGTCGAGCAGCATTTACTGGATCTCAGTGCATAGCACATAGCATATAAACATAGACTGCCTCTATTAAAGTGTTATTTCTGTACAAACATCTTTGGGCAAGCAGCCTCATAGAAACCAATCTTACTTTCTCAGTCTGTGTATGTTCTTGTGTGGAACAAGAATAAAGTCTAGTCAAATAGATTCTGATGGATTTGCTGGGGCCACAACCTCTCTAAATCCCATAAACTGAAAGAATTGCTCTTTTCTGGATATTAGTGAATGGTAATGTGTGAAGGCAATTTCATAGAACAAATCTAGACTTAAAAATTTGTGTTGGAGTAAAACACTTGTTTTTCCATAACTAAATTCCTTTCAAATTAATACTATGCCAAAACCACAATGTTTTTTTTTATTTCTTTAGATGACCAGTTTTGGCACACTGAGATAGCATTGTCTGGTATATTATCTTACTGTATTTATAACTGTTTCTGTAAGATATGAGACCAGAGATAGTACCTCAGCCTGCTGAAACTGGTCGTCAAAAAAATTTTTGATCTTGGCGTAGTATGTTGACACAGAAAAGATACAGTTGAGGTGATGAATTGTGTTCCCAATAGTATGTAGTCAGGGCCACTCAGGATTAATTTTTTTTTTTTTTTTGCGGGGAGGTGAGATCAGAAAATAACACTCACTGAAAAAAAAAAATGTATTTTCTAGAGAGAGAGAGAGAGAGAGAGAGAGAATATTTAAATGGAAAAGAGAGTACTTAAATGAAAAGAAAGGGAGTACTTAAGTAGACTAGGTAATAAATTCCTATGTTATTACATATTTCTATGTGCCAAGTATCAAACAGCTACAACTGAACAGTCATCATTCTTAAATCTTGTTTATTATTTACTAGAACAATTTATACATAAGAAAAAAAAACTACAATCTTTTAATCTGAAGTTGTAATTGCCTCTGGTGAAATAGTAATATAGTAATGGGACAGTTTATGACTCACTGCAAACATATGATGATGGACCATGACAGGCACATCAAAAAGGCACACATATACAACACTTTCAGCTATTGGTCTTGGTCTTCTTCTGGAATAGGAACATTCACGCAATCACAGAGGCACACAACGCAGTCACACAACCACCATCTCCAGATGCTGCACTTCAAAAGAGGGGAGGGGAAGGGGGATAGGAAGGTTGTGTCACAGTATGTACTTATTAGATGGGAGGGAACAAGATACAGCTTAGGAATGGAGTGGGAAGGCAAGTGAGTGGAGGATAATGAAATAAAATAAAATGCACGTGGGTGCCCGCACACGCGCACGCACACACACAGAACACACACACACACACACACACACACACACACACACACACACACACACACACACACACAGAACACACAGAGCACACACACACACACACACACACAGAGCACACACACACAGAGCACACACACACACAGAGCACACAGTACTAAAAATAGGAGAGTTTTAGGATAGAGAGGCAGAAACTGTAGGGTCCAGAAAAAGGGAAGTTACTGTACGTTGAGGCCTGGATAATTTTGGGGTCGGAGAATGTACTGTAGGGACAACTTCTATCTGCGCAGGTGGACCACCCTGTGGCACAACATACAGCAAAGCATATGCTTGATTTCAATGGCTGCTTCGCAACCCAGCCCATCTGGATCCTTCCATCCATCACCAGCTTTTCTGAACTGCACAGATGGGAGTTATCCCTATAGTACATTCTCCGATCCCAAAATTATCCATGCCTCAACTTATTATAACTTCCCTTTTTTCTGCACCCTACAGTTGCCACTTCTCTACCCTAAACCTTTCCTATTTTTAGTGCTGTGCTGTGTGTGTGCATTTATTTTATTTCCCTCCACTAAGCTGTATGTCATTCCCTCCCATCTAATACTGACATACTCTGGAAGGATGTGCTATATCCATCCCAACCACTGTGATGCATCCTTCCTGTCCCCCCCCCCCCTCCCCTCCCCTCTTTCCACACCCCAGAGCGTGATTCAAAGTGCAGGAGTTGGAGGTGACGGCTGTGTGACTGTTTCATGTGCCTGTGTGATTGCCTGAATGTTTCTATTTCTGAAGAATGCCATGGCCGATAGCTGTAAATGTTCTATGTGTGCGACTTTTTTATATGCCTGTCATGGCTCATCATCACATCTTTGCGGTGAGTCGTAAACTGTCCAATTACTATACTGTTAATTCCGACATGGACTTTCCATTATCTGATTGAAAAGAACATTTTTGTTAATTATTCAGAATTTACACTTGAAGTATCATACAGCTTTTGAATTTATTTATTTTTAAGAAGGTGTACTTACTGCACAGTCCACAAAATATTTTCCAGTAACATTCTCCAGACCTGGAGTGACTGCTAAATGCACCAGTGTCTGTGCTCCTTCATAAGGAGTCTGCAAAATATACAAAGTCTTATCTTAAAAACTTGGTCTAAAATACCATATGTGTCATGCACTAAAAGGTTATGTGTCAATTAGATGTTTTGATGCATCAGTAATTATAACAAGATAATTATTGTTATTATTAAACTACAGTTGAAAATATACAGAAATATAATTTTGTAAAGCTCAGTGGCCTGCTGCAATGGTTTCATCTGGATGCAACTTCATCTACTTGCATGCCCTTAATCTATCCCAGTTATCAATCCAGGGAAAGAGTTCCTACAGTTTGATATGGTATCTGAATCTTGCAACATTTCTGACATTATTAAGAGGTGAAGGATAGATTAAAATGCAGACTTAAATATCTGTGATTCAACGGGGTGTCAAACCCAAAAACTCACAACTTCTATATGAGCACTTTAACTCTACCCCAACAGACATACAGGATTAGTACTATCAAAAAGAATTAACTGATGAATATAAAAATATTTTAATTATCAACAATTTTAATTCACTCTGGCAACATGAGTGTCCACAGTTTATGATCTTCACGAGGATGAAACATGTTCTACACACAATGTGATCTGGAAATTTTGAGGACATTGTATTATTTTTATATAATTTTATGCCATTCACAAGAGACGAATAAAGAAGAAAGGAAATATTTCGTGCAAGAAGAGAGCAGAAGAGATTACATGCATCAAGTTAGCTTCCAGTAAGTCTGAGAATATTGAGAAGCAATAAAAAGAGGGACAATCTAACATGGAAAGTCAGTCTAACAATGAAGAAATGTGGAGGAATAAAGTAAGAAGGAAATTCTGTAAATGAAGATATAAGCATATTTCTTAGAACTAAACCCTTCTAACCAATCAAACTAAGTACAATATTGTTACAGGCAAGTGATGAATGAAATGAATGGGGTTCAAAGACTGTAGAACACGTTTGGCTGTATCAGCTTAGGGTGACGAGGCAAGGGTTTTTTTTATGCAAAAAAAGAGAGCTTTAAAAATTTGTCAGGGCTATGTGAGGTATAAAAAAAAAAAGACAATTCTATTACAAATGTGATGTCTGGCTACCCTACACGAGCTGGAATATTAAAAATATATGTGTAAGAGACACTGTAATTATTACTGACAGTTTATTTAAAATAGGGCATCTTGAAAAGACTCAATGTATATACTTCATATTTTCTTTCTCCCGTTCCAGAGCCCATCTCCAATGACTGTGTGGCCAGCAGGATGTTAAACCCTAATTTTCCTTCCTTCCTCCCTGTTACAGAGGTAAATAACAGTCATGATGTGTGTAATCAATTACCGCAATCTCTAGACTCATTTCATAGGCTGATCATTTGTGTGCAGGATGTAACAAGTGAATCACTGATGGGGTACAAAGAAAAAATTATAGGTACTGAGAAAAAAGGTAACTGAAAATATTTCTTCAAACATTCATTGGTATGGAGGATTTAAACTGTAATTTGCATTTATTGTTACACTTCTTGAATGATTGTCTGTATAGAATAAAGATGTTTTCACCAGGCAAAGCTTACAGGAAAAATTAATTTTGTACTGCTATAGAATATCTGAATAAATACATGAAGTCATAGTAGCATTTTAAGAAGTCAGAAGATATATTTTGGCATGATTGAAGTCAGATCCTTAAATGTGCTTTTATAACTTCTCGTCCTAGGCACCTTTTTGTACTCTTGACATTCAAGGTTCCAGAAAACAATTTTTGGTCCAAAAATAATGTTATCCTTTATTCAGAGGCAGGATTTTACAGTGAGACTGTATTAAAAAGTGCCTTTCTGAAAAAATTGCCTCAGATGTCCAGCCGCATCAAGGGTGTTATGGATATCAAACCACATGATGCAGATGGAAGCCCAAGAGAATTTTATCAACAAAACTAGCCACGAAAATATTCATTCATATATTTGTGTCATGTAAGAAAACTGTTACACATCGTAGAAAATTCAGCACTGCTGCAAAAACATGTCATTTTCTTGCATTTGTGATTCATCAATGAAGTGAAAATCATGACAGACTAGCTTTTGAAGAAAAAGGCTAGATATACCAAGCAACTCCCTTCTCATAAATCTTTGTGAAGACTGTTGACTGTTTTACAAAGTTGTACCAGAAATGATGGCTCTTTTCATGATTAACATTAATGATTAATTAAATAAGAGAAGAAGAACAGAGCAGCATTAAAAGATAAACATACATCTGGTAAGCAAATTCACAATAAATTTATAATAAGTTACCTTAAAATACATTCTTGCAATAACAAGGAATATACGGTAGTATGCCTTTGGTATACTTTTAAATATGTCAGTTAAAACTGCACCAGGATGGACACTATTGACAGTAACACCTGGAAAAATAAAAAAGTATCAGAAACAAACTCATTCTACAATATCATTGTATTTTTTCAAATGGTAGTGTCAAAATAATTATTACTAAAAGGTATGTGTGGAGAAATGATTGTAGAAAGAGCATTTAAAGATTGTATTCAAGTATTAACCCAAAGAATCCCCTTACAAATGCAGCTGAATCTTCATCCATTTATCAGATGTTATTCATCAGTATGTTCACATGATTTATTGATAACTTTTATTACTACAATACTTCTCAAAATACAATAGCTGGGTATTTTTCATTCATTGCTTGTTTTTCATATATTGTCATTATTTGTAGTAATATTGTACGTACAGTTAATCTAACAATGGAAAGTTCAAGTTGGAATGTCAACAATACAAGGATAGGTACCGACTCATATAGATGATCACTGATCGGCAGATAGGTACATAATAGTGACAATCATATTTATACAACTTTTTATTTTTGTCCTCAAACCTCCACAGAAAAAGGTACATCCACACAATCACTCAGCCATAACTTGTAGATACATGATTGCCACACCTGGCTACTGCAGCAGAACCGCATGTCGATAGTGAGTTGACAAAAAAATTTTGTGACTGCTAGTTTTATGTTACACAACAAGCAAAAACCATAACAGTGAAAACTGATTTAAATGTGCATGAGTACCTAGTTAGACAGTTCAGTTGTACAAGCAAGCACTGTTCAAAGCAAAATGGTCAAATACCAAGAGAAGGTTCAACTGAAAGATAAAATTGGCAAAGTCACGAATATTATAAGGAGTTACTAATATACTCAGTCTTAGGTGGAAAACCATTACTAAGCAAAGAAGAAAGAGCTGACAGAAGTAAGGACTAGACTGATATGCTATACAATGGAAATGAATTTGATGGCACTATTACAGAAAAAGGAAGTAGATAGAGATGGGAGATATAGTCCTGCAAGAATAATTTGACAGACCACTGGAAGTTTTTAACAAAACAAGGCCCTGCACTGGTTCCAGCCATTGTCCACCCCACCAGTTGTCTCTGGCCCAGGACAGCCTCAGTTCACACCTCAGTGTTCGCACAAAATCATCACACAATCACTGAGTCAGTTGTCAAATGATGTCATCTACAGTGTGTCTGCAAAGTCTCTCTACAGTTGTGATCTCTGCATGTCTCATGTTGTGGAGCATGTAAGGTTGGTAGCACAGACAAAGCACACTTGCACGTGTTCTGTGGTCCTACATTGGTAGGGTGGGGGGTAGTGCTGCGTGTGCACTACAGCCGTTATCGTCTTGTTGTTGTATATGCTAAGATTAATGATAATGCTTATGGTTGCAGGGAGAGCCTTTTTTTGTGGGGACATCCCAGAAATAATGGATACTGAGTCAGAACAATGGCAGTCAGCGGATTTAAGTGACGCTGATTTGTAATCTTCATGTCTTTCCAGTTATCAGACAGCATCATCCTCCAGTGGAACTGTGGCGGTTTCTTCCCCCACCTGGCTAAGCTACGACACCTTTTAAGCATAACACCTGCCTTCTGCATTGCCTTACAGGAAACGTGGTTTCCAGCAATGCGGACCCCAGCCCTTCGCGGCTATAGGGGATATTACTGTAACCGTAGCTCATATAACAGGGTCTCAGGTGGTGTATGTGTGTATGTCCTTACTTCTGTTCATAGTGAACCTGTGCCCCTTCGTACACCACTAGAAGCAGTGGCTGTCAGGGTAAGGACAACACAGGAGTTTACTGTCTGCAGCTTATATCTCCCTCCAGATGGTGATATTTCTTTGAATGTTTTGGCTGCACTTGTATCGCAACTACCCCCGCCTTTCTTCTTATTGGGCGACTTCAACGACTTGAGTCGCCCAGCGGACGTCGTCCAGAGCACACCTCTCCACTGGCGTAGCAGTAATTTATCAGTTGTAAGTGTAACCGGCGTCTCTCTAGAAGCTACCTATTTTTTACTTTTCAGTGCGTTTTCCCTTGAGTGCATTAAATTTATTGTGTGCTCGCATTTTTATTTGATTCACATTCACATTAAATATCTGGTTAGTGTGTTATTCCGCCGTTGCGACAGTCGTCTGTCTTTATTTTCTGATTAGAAGCGACATATAGTATTTTGATTTTCGTCTACACTTTCTCGTCTCAATTTGTAAAGTTATACTGAGCACATCCGCGTTCTAACGAACAGTTTAGTTTTCCTTTGAACGCATCGCGACTGTAGTTTTTGTTTTTGTTGGCACTGTAATCATGAATAGGGACTGTGACTGCTGTGTGCGGATGCAGTCTGAGCTGGTGACACTTCGCTCCCAGCTTCAAGCTGTGTTAACCTCGGTTGCACAGTTGGAAGCTGCGATCGATGGGCGTCGCTGTTGTTGGCCGGCGGTGGGGACCAAACGGACTCCTGTCGTCTCCACCGATCGGCCTGCGGCAGCGACATGCCCATCCCACCCGTGGTTGCGTGGGAGGTTGCTCCAGTGCGTGGCAGGAGGCGCAAGACATTCCGGGGGACCGATCGTGAGGCCTCCCCGGTTCGTCTTGCGAACAGGTTTGAGGCGCTGTCTGCTCAGGACGACGTTCCTGAGTCGGATGGTGTCTCTCACCCTGTCACCACCCAGCCTGCAAGATCCGGGCTTTCACAGAGGGTGGGTTTACTTGTAGTTGGGAGCTCCAACGTTAGGCGGGTGATGGAGCCCCTTAGAGAGATGGCTGCCAAGGAGGGGAAGAAGGCCAACGTGCACTCCGTGTGCATACCGGGTGGAGTCATTCCAGATGTGGAACGGGTCCTCCCGGATGCCATGAAGGGTACGGGGTGCAGCCAACTGCAGGTGGTGGCTCACGTCGGTACCAATGATGTGTGTTGTTTCGGATCTGAAGAGATCCTCTCAGGTTTCGAGCGGCTAACTGAAGTGGTAAAGACTGTCAGTCTTGCTTGCAAGATGAAAGCAGAGCTCACCAGCATAGTTGACAGGACCGACTGTGGACCTCTGATACAGAGCCGAGTGGAGGGTCTGAATCAGAGGCTCAGACGGTTCTGCGACCGTGTAGGCTGCAGATTCCTTGACTTGCGCCATCGGGTGGTGGGTTTCCGGGTTCCGCTGAATAGGTCAGGAGTCCACTATACGCAGGAAGCGGCTACACGGGTAGCGGGGGCTGTGTGGTGTGGACTGGGCGATTTTTTAGGATAAAGAGCTTCGGGGAAATAGAAAATGGGCAATCTCAAAGGGTTCAGGTGGATCACAGGAGAAATGTAGATCCGGAAACTATCGGTATAACAGTTGTAAATTGTCGTAGCTGTGTCGGGAAAGTTCCAGAACTGCAAGCGTTAATAGAAAGCACCGAAACACACATCATTATAGGCAGCGAAAGTTGGCTCAACCTGGAAATAAGTTCAGAAGAAGTATTTTCAAAAGATCTATTCGTGTTCAGAAAGGATAGATTAAACAAAATAGGTGGGGGCGTGTTTGTCGCTGTCAAAAGTAGTATTTCATGTAGCGAAGTTGAAGTTGATAGTTCGTGCGAGCTATTATGGGTAGAGGTTGTACCCAAAAATCGTAAGAAGTTAATAATCGGTTCCTTTTACCGGCCTCCCGACTCTGACGATACAATAGCAGAAAGGTTCAAAGAAAACCTGAGTCTAATTACAAAAACGTACCCGACTCACACGATAATAGTAGGTGGTGATTTTAATGTACCCTCGATCTGTTGGCGAAATTATATTTTCAAATCAGCAGGTAGGCATAAAACATCGTCCGAAATTGTACTCAATGCATTCTCTGAGAATTACTTCGAACAATTAGTTCATGAGCCAACTAGAATTGTAAATGGATGTGAAAACACACTTGATCTCTTAGCAACAAATAATCCTGAGCTCATAACGAGCATCAAAACAGATACAGGTATTAGTGAACACAGAGCTGTAGTAGTGAAATTGAATATCGAAAGTCCCAAAGTTACCAAAAATAAACGCAAAGTATATTTGTTCAGGAAAGCAGATAGAAACAAAATACATTGCTTCTTGAAAGACAGCTTCCACTCATTTCTAACACTAAACGTAGGTGTAGACCAGATGTGGCTCAAATTCAAAGAAGTGGTATCGACAGCAATTGAAAGTTTTATACCTAATAAATTAATAAAACAAGGAGGCGATCCCCCTTGGTACACAAAACAGGTTAGGACACTGTTGCAAAAGCAAAGGAAAAGGCATACTAAATTTAAACGAACACGAAATCCCCAGGATTTGCGATTGTACTCAGAAGCTCGAAATTTAGCAAAGATTTCAATGCGAGATGCCTACAACATTTATCACAACGAAACTCTTTCTCGTAATTTGACTGAAAACCCAAAGAGATTTTGGTCATATGTTAAATATACTCAGGGAAAGTCACAAACAATACCTTCACTACATGATAGTAATGGCGATCCTGCCGATGACAGCGCTACTAAAGCAGAGTTACTAAACTTATATTTTAGAAACTCGTTCACAAAAGAAGACGAAACCAATATTCCAGATTTTGAATTATGAACAGATGCCGTAATGAGTAACATAGAAGTAGATATCATCGGAGTAGTGCAGCAACTAAAATCACTTTATAAGAACAAGTCTTCTGGTCTGGATTGTATACCCATTAGATTTCTATCTGATTATGCTGAAGCGATAGCTCCTTACTTAACAATCATATACAACCGCTCTCTCATAGAAGGATCTGTACCAAAAGATTGGAAAGTTGCACAGGTCACACCTATATTCAAGAAAGGCAGTAGGAGTAACCCACTAAACTACAGGCCTATTTCATTGACATCAATTTGCAGCAGGGTTTTGGAACATATCCTGTATTCAAATATTATGAATTATCTCGAACAGTACGGTCTATTGACCCAAGGTCAACACGGATTTAGAAAATATCGTTCATGCGAAACACAACTAGCTCTATATTCACACGAAGTGATGGGTGCTATCGACAAAGGTTCGCAAATCGATTCCGTATTTCTTGATTTCCAGAAAGCTTTTGACACCGTACCTCACAAACGGCTTTTAATCAAATTGCGTGGTTATGGTATATCGCCCCCAAATTTGCAATTGGATAGGGGATTTCTTGTCAGAGAGGACACAGTTCGTAGTAATCAATGGTAAGGCATCGACTAAAACAGAGGTGATATCGGGCGTTCCACAGGGTAGTGTTATTGGTCCTCTGCTGTTCCTTATTTACATAAACGATTTAGGAGAAAATCTAAGT
The DNA here is from genome assembly GCA_026315105.1 of Locusta migratoria. Taxonomy (NCBI): domain Eukaryota; kingdom Metazoa; phylum Arthropoda; class Insecta; order Orthoptera; family Acrididae; genus Locusta; species Locusta migratoria. The sequence goes on from CM048746.1 coordinate 592,340,567, forward strand.
AGCTCTCTTAGGTTGTTTGCAGATGACGCCGTCATTTACCATCTAGTAAAATCATCTAAAGATCAAAACCAACTGCAGAACGATCTGAATAAGATATCAGTATGGTGTAAAAATTGGCAATTGACTCTAAATAATGAGAAGTGTGAAGTTGTCCACAAGAGTATGAAAAGAAATCCGTTAAACTTTGTTTACAACATAAATCAATCAAATGTGAAGGCCGTAAACTCCACAAAATACCTAGGAATCACTATTACTTCAGACTTAAACTGGAAAGAACACGTAGATAATATCGTGGGAAAGGCGAACCAGAGACTGCGTTTTATTGTCAGAACCCTTAAAAGCTGCAACGGAACTACTAAAGAAACTGCATACACTGCGCTTGTCCGTCCATATTTGGAGTATTGCAGCCCAGTGTGGGATCCTTATCAGGTGGGTTTGACGGAGGACATCGAAAGAGTCCAAAGAAGGGCAGCTCGTTTCGTATTGTCACGATACAGGAGAGACAGCGTTACGGAAATGATACAGGATCTGGGATGGGAATCATTACAACAACGGCACTTATCGCTGAGGCGTGGGTTACTTGCGAAACTCCAATCGCCAACATTCTCCTCCGAATGCGAAAATATATTGTTGACTCCCACTTACATAGGTAGAAATGATCATCAGAATAAAATAAGAGAAATCAGAGCTCGAACAGAGAGATTCAGGTGTTCTTTCTTCCCGCACGCTATTCGAGAATGGAATGGGAGATAAATAGTATAATTGTGGTTCGATGAACCCTCTGCCAGGCACTTAAATGTGATTTGCAGAGTATATGTAGATGTAGATGCATAACCCATTGTGGGGTGGTACTACACTTTCTGGGCGAGGCAGACTAGTCGAGTCTTTACTTTCTCGACTCGACATCTGCCTCTTAAATACTGGTGCCCCAACACACTTTAGTGTGGCGCATGGCACGTTCTCGGCCATTGATTTATCGATCTGCAGCCACGTCCTTCCACCATCTGTCCACTGGAGAGCCCACGATGACCTGTGTGGTAGTGACCATTTTCCCCCCTTTTCTTTCACTCCCACAACATCAGTCCCCAGGACGCTCCCCAAGGTGGGTTTTAAGCAGGGCTAACTGGGAAGATTACACGTCCACTGCTGTTGTTCAACCTCCCCCACTCGATGCCATCGATGTGGTGGTAGAGGGCGTCACTCGCGCCATTGTTTCTGCCGCAAAAGCTGCAATTCCATGCTCCACAGGGTGCCCACGGTGGAAGAGAGTGCCGTGGTGGTTGCCGGAAATAGCTGAGGCTATTACATATCGTAGGTGGGCCTTCCAGCACTGTAAGCATCACCCCTCTCAGGAGCATCTCATTGATTTTAAACGGCTTCGCGTTCGTGCTCGCCAGTTAATAAGAAGACAGAAACAGGAGTTCTGGGAGAGGTACGTCTCCACTATAGGGACGGGTACCTCTGCCTCACAGGTCTGGGGTAGAATCAGGCGGTTAAAGGGACTACAGTCTCCAGCGGGAATACCCGGAATCTCCACAAATGGAGTTCTCTGTACGGACCCGGCCACACTTGCAGAGATGTTTACCGAGCATTATGCCCGCGCTTTTGCCTCTGCAAATTATCCACCAGCCTTCCGTACAGTAAAGGAGAGGGTAGAACGCCAGTCTCTCTCCTTTTGTACCCGCCGCTCTGAATCCTACAACACTCCTTTCACTGAGTGGGAGCTCCTCAGTGCTCTTAACATATGTCCTGACACGGCGCCTGGGCCTGATAGCATCCATAGCCAAATGCTGAAGTACCTTTCAGCAGACAGCTGGCATAATCTTCTAACAGTTTATAACTGCATTTGGTGTGATGGTGTTTTCCCATCACAGTGGCGGGAGAGTATCATCATTCCGGTGCTTAAACCAGATAAACATCCTCTTTCCTTGGATAGCTATTGGCCCATTAACCTGACCAACGTTCCATGCAAACTGTTGGAGCAGATGGTCAGTCGGCGGTTGTGTTGGATTCTGGAGACTCGAGGCTTACTGGCTCCATGCCAGGGCGGTTTTCGCCATGGTCGATCTACCACCGACAATCTGGTGTACCTCGAGTCTGCAATCCGCACAGCCTTTTCCAGGCACCACCACCTTGTTGCCGTCTTCTTTGATATGCACAAAGCATACGATACCACCTGGCGACGACACATCCTCAACACTTTATACGACTGGGGCCTCCGGGGCTCCCTGCCGATTTTTATCCAGAATTTTTTAGCTGTCCCTACCTTTCGTGTTCAAATTGGTGCTTCCCTGAGCTCCTCTCATATGCAGGAAAACGGGGTTCCTCAGGGTTCTGTTTTAAGCATTCCATTATTTTTAATTGCCATCAGCGGTTTAGCAACAGCGGTTGGATCGTCGGTGTCCCCTTCACTTTATGCTGACGACTTTTGTCTCTCTTTTAGTTCCTGCAGCACCCAGGTTGCCGAGCGCAGGTTGCAAGGTGCTATTCGGAAGGCGCAGAACTGGGCGCTTACCCACGGCTTTCAGCTTTCTGCCACCAAGACCAGGGTGATACACTTCTGTCGGTATCGGACTGTCCATCCACACCCTGAACTTTATCTTAATGACGAACTACTTACTGTAGTAGACACTCATCGTTTTTTGGGGCTTGTTTTCGACTCACGGCTGACGTGGCTCCCCCACATCCGTCAACTAAAACAGTAGTGCTGGTGCCACCTCATTGTCCTCCGCCACCTGGGCCATACTTCCTGGGGAGCTGACCGCTCCACCCTGTTGTGTGTCTATCAGGCTCTGGTGCAGTCCCGTTTAGATTTTGGATGTGTCGCCTACGGTTCTGCGTCACCCTCAGCATTGCGCTTGCTGGACCCCATCCACCACTGTGGGGTTCGCATCACGACAGGTGCCTTTCGTACCAGCCCTGTGACCAGCTTGCTTGCTGAGGCCGGCGTACAACCTTTGTCGATCCGTCGCCAACAACTGCTTGCATTCTATGCAGTGCTCGTGCACAGCTCATCAAGCCACCCTAACCACCGTGTTCTTTTCTCCCACATGGTCATCCATGACCAACGCCGACGACTCAGGTCGGGTCATACGATTGCCTTCAGAGTCAAGTCTCTGCTGCAGGAACTTGAGTCTTACCCCCTACTACCTCCATTTCAGGTCCACACACGCACGCCTCCGTGGCGCCTGCCGAGGCCATCTATTTGCCTGGACTTGGCCTGTGGACCCAAAGACTCAGTTCCACTGGCAGCTCTCCGTCGCCAGTTTTCAGCACTCATAGCTAGATTTCCTGGACACGACCTAATTTACACGGATGGTTCGAAAGTTGAGGGCCGGGTTGGTTTTGCATTCGCTCATGACACCCATGTTGAACAACGCTCTCTGCCAGCTGGCTGCGGTGTCTATACTGCAGAGCTGGTGGCTATATCCCGCGCCCTCGAGCACACCAGGTCCTGCTCAGGTGAGTCCATTCTCATCTGCACTGACTCCCTGAGCAGCCTTAGAGCCATTGACCAGTGCTATCCGCAGTCTCCCCTGATGTTGGGTATTCAGGAGGCCCTATCTGCCCTTGACAGGTCCGGTCGATCAGTGGTGTTCCTCTGGTCCCTGGGCCATGTCGGTATTCCGGGCAATGAACATGTTGACATGCTGGCCAAACAGGCTGTTGAGGCGCATGTTTTAGAGATCGGCCTCCCGGCTGCTGATCTGCGGACTGTGCTGCGTCAAAGAGTGCACGAGCTCTGGGCCACCGAGTGGCGTAGTATGGCAATAGTCAACAAACTTAGGGCTATAAAGGAGACGACGGCTGTGTGGCGTTCTTCAATGCAGGCTTGCCGCCGGGACTCTTTAGTCCTGTGCCGGGTCTGCATTGGCCATTCATGGCTAACTCACGGCCATCTCCTTCGTGGCGAGGAACCACCTGTGTGTCGTTGTGGTGCGCGCCTGACGGTGGTGCACATCTTAATGGAATGCCCTATTTTAGCCCCTCTGTGGCGGAGTTTTAATTTTCCTGTGCTATTATCCCAAGTTTTAATTGACGATGCCAAAATGGCTGACACTGTTTTAAGTTTTATTCGGGACAGTGGTTTTTACCCCTACATTTAAATCTTTTTTTTTTTTTTTTTCAGTGTCTGTGTTCGTCCTGTCATGACCTCCAATTAATGGTTTCCCTTTGTTTCTGTGTGGCTGACTTTTCCTGTTTTTAGTCTCACGGTCGGTCAGCCACAGACGACGGCTTTTACATTTTATTTTTTGTCATTGCTCAGTTATACTGTGTCCTTTTCATTGTTTTAGTTGTCTCTTGCCGACTTTGTTGTCCTTTAACTGACTCAGGGGATCTTCCTCCCCCCTAGTTGTTCTCCACTCTAGGCTCCTTTGCCCGTTCACGTCCTTTGTTGTGACGCCTAATGATGGAATGGGGGACTGAAGACCTCCGCAGTTTTGTCCCCCTAAAACATCCAAACAACAACAACAACATTGCTTACTTCATTTCCCTTGTTGACACTCAGAACAACTGATTTCTTGCTCAATTCTTTGTTGTCCTCACAGGCAAGCAACAGTTATGTCAGTTTGACTCCCCTCAGGTGGTCAGTATTAATTTGCTAGTACTGACTTAGTGAACCCAGGTCCTGAGCTGGGGCTGTGCCTTGCCAACAGTCCTTTACACTGTAAACTCTATACACGCCTTGGTGACCACCATATGGTGCAACGGTGTAACGTTGTACGTTTCAGAGTGCGGGGATACTGGCTTAATCACCCAGGTCACAAGGACAGTGCATACCTCCATAAGGGGAGGGGGGACCCTCAGTCTCAAGGTGAGCTATGTGCTGAGGAGATGCATGACTGTTGAGGTTTAACAGTCAGTAGCAAGAAACCTCTGAGGAACCTGCTACACCTCTGTTGTATCAGACTGAGCCAGGCAAGGAGGGCGCTGACTGGGTGGACTTTTATTTCCCTAGCTGCTCATAGGAACACCATGAAAAGAGCATGAAATGTTGGCAGATGTATAACCACCATCTCTAAGTGTGGGAAGTCAATTTTGATGCCACAGCATACTACCCTAAGTCACTTCCTTCCCTGGCTACACCATGGGAGGAATGCAGGACCTTAAACAGATCAGGGCCATACTTTCCACAGTACCTCATTTGTTCACATACAGATGGTGATTCTCTCTCATCCACCAAGTGACAGTTCTTTGTTGACCACCTCGAAGACCAGTATGGTGAGGTGGTGTCTTAACAAAAATGAGAAGTGGGGCTTTGATGGCATCACCAGCCCAGTCGAAGGCAGTAATTGTATATGGCAAGCTGAGTGACAATTCCTGTCACTGTCGTGCACCACAAGATGCTCAACATAGACCAGGGTCTCATTTACCACCAGGATCTCTTGTCACAGTGAAACAATGAGCTGTACACAAACTTAGAACAGAGACATGTTCACTTTGTCAGGCATGTTTATAGGGGATCAAAAAAACTATAGGGTTGCCACCAGTGCAATCATCCTGACCTTCGAAGATAATACACTGACCGAGAAGGTGAACATCATGATATATTGGTGCAATGTCAAACCATACATTTCCACCCCCCCCCCCCCTATGAGGTGCTGCAGGTGCTGGAAATTCAGGCACATGTCTTCCCAGCCCTACATGCAGGGAATGCAGGTGTCCATAACATCCGGATGCTCCATGCACCCCGCCTCCTGTCTGTGTGAACTGTAAGCAGTTTCAACCGCAATGCTCCCCCAGGGGGCCCACAGTTCTTTTGTGGGTACGTGTGTGGCGCGCACGGGGCCCCGAGCCGGAGCAGCCTTTCTTCTGCCCCAGGCTGCTTCACTTTCCCTCCCGGTTTATGCCTTCGCCCGGAGACGGGCATATTTCGTGAGATACGGTGGTTCTTGTTGTGGTTTTTCTTCCTTCGTTCCTTCCTTTCTTACCCTTCGTTTTCTGTCTTTCTCTCCTTGAACTCTCCTAGCCTTCTTCTCCTCATTAGTCTCCGCCTCGGCGTTTGAGACACTTCTTTTCTTTCCTTCTTTCTCTTCATTTCCTATCCTCTTCTTCTTTCCTCCCTGTGCGTGTCTGAAGGCCGACCCACGCATTATCGTGCGTAGCAGGTGACGGGGTAACGTGTAATTCCCCGCCCCGGGTAGACAAGTAAGGCACGTACGTACCCCCTGGTAAAGGCCAGGCCCAGGGAGGGGTGATTACCCGAGCTGGTACCTTCTGAACGTGCCGATTGGTCCCTCTGTCAGTTCTCGGGAGGTGTGACCTGAGGTGTGAACAATCACCTAAGGCGGGTAAGCCCTCGGAGAGGGCCCCCACTAGGAAGGAGCGCGCCATCGGAGACGCCGGTAATCACGGGGGACACTTCCGCGATGACTTCCTTATCTTCTTTCGTGACGTTGACCCATAAACGTAAGTTAGACTCGCCTCAGCCTAAAAAGACTCTGCCTAATGTACCTAAATTTCTGGTTGTCTCTCGCACCGACGGAAAGGATTTCAATTCTGTCAATCCTTTCGTTATACAGAAAGGTGTAGATGCAATTGCTGGCCCTGTTAAAACCTGTTCACGTCAGCGCAATGGCACATTGTTGCTGGAAGTGGAAAGTGCCTTCCAAGCCCAAAAACTGATACGTACTACGTTGTTGCACACTTTTCCAGTTAAGGTCGAAGCGCACCGCACACTCAACTCGTCACGGGGGGTAGTCTTCACGAGATCCCTTGACGGGTTGTCTGATGAAGATATCCAATCGTATATGTCCGATCAGGGTGTGACAGCCGTCCACAGGGTCATGAAAAAGGTCGATAACCATCTGACACCGACTCGTACTGTGTTTTTGACGTTCGACAGAGTTGACCTCCCGTCGAAGGTCAAAGCAGGGTATGAAGTCATCTCCGTCCGACCTTATGTGCCTAACCCAACGCGCTGTTTTCAGTGCCACAGGTACAACCATACCCGTGAACATTGCCCAAATGCAGCAAAGTGTGTCACTTGTGGTAGGGACGCCCATGAGGGGGATTGCCCACCTCCGTCCCCTCACTGCCTAAACTGCAACGGTGACCATGCGGCTTCCTCTCGCGACTGCCCTGTATACAAGGATGAGAAGGTAATCCAGCAAATTCGGGTTACGGAGAAGGTATCGACATCTGCCGCTCGTAAGTTGTTGGCGAGTCGAAAGCCCACTGTCCTCCCAGCGGGTACATACAGTAAGGTACTCACCTCAACTCGACCTACCAAGGATTCCAGTACCCAGACATGTGACTTCACTTTCGCTGACACAGTTCTGCGATCCGCCAGCCCGAAGATTGCCCGTTCCACGTCCCCGCTTCCTCCTGCTGCTTCTAAGGTACAGTCTTCGTCAACCTCTAGTAAACCGCGGGCACCTAAACAAGATGCCCGGACCTTGAAAAAGGAACCCGTCCGTGAGGATTTTCTGCGTTCTCAGGCTTCCCAACCGTCAACTGCCTCTTCCCGCCGTCACTCTTCCAGAAGAGCTGACAAGAAAAAGAGTTCCTCTCCTTCCCCGCCGAGGCGTGACCCATCTGTCACGCCGTCCAACAGTTGCCGGCCTCGGCTGTCTTCTGTTTCACCGGGACGCTCCGTTTGCCGGGCGCCCGGCCCTTTACCGGCGGTGGAAACTGCCCCTCCTGATCAACTCAGGGAGGTGGCAGGCGCGTCGGTCGAACCAATGGAACATGACCCTTTGCCCCCAGACAGCGATAGCAGTGCTCCCTCGCAATCCGGTCCTCAGCGGCCGTCGAGGTGACCCCGCTCGCTACTTGGTTTTTATCCTTATTTCTTCTCTCATTTCTATCATGGCGCTCCTTCAATGGAACATTCGCGGCATTCGTTCTAATCGGGAGGAGTTAAAACTACTCCTTTGATTGCACTGCCCGCTTCTAGTCTGCCTCCAGGAAACTAAGTTGCGTCCACGTGATCGTGCAGACTTTCCACACTACACCTCTGTGCGGTTCGACCTGCCACCCGTGGAAGGTGTCCCAGCCCATGGAGGGGTTCTGATGCTCCTTCGAGACGATGTCTATTTCCATCCCATTTCCTTGCACACTCACCTACAGGCAGTTGCCGTCCGCATCACCTTATCCACATTTACCTTCTCCCTCTGTAATATATATTCGCCATCGTCATCTGCCCTTACTAGGGCAGATGTGCTAAACCTTGTTGACCAGCTCCCTTCACCTTTCGTGTTGGTAGGCGACTTTAATGCCCACCACCCCCTATGGGGCTCTCCGGCACCTTGTCCGAGAGGCTCCCTTTTGGTGGACATTCTCCACCACCTCGATCTTGTCTGCCTCAACACCGGTGCACCGACCTTCCTTTCTGACACAACACACACTTATTCCCATATAGACCTCGCAATATGCACTCCTCAGCTTGCCGGTCGGTTTGAGTGGTATGCACTTTCTGACACGTACTCGAGTGACCATTTCCCTTGTATCATCCACTTCCTACATCATTCCCCATCTCCACGTCCCACCAGTTGGAACATCTCTAAAGCCGACTGGGGGCTTTATTCTTCCATGGCTGTTTTTCACAATCAGAATTTTCCCAACTGTGACAGTCAGGTCGAATACCTCACAGAGGTTATTCTCACTGCTGCTGAACGTTCCATACCTCGTACATCCTCTTCTCCACGTCGTGTCCAGGTCCCTTGGTGGACTGCAGCCTGCCGCGACGCTCTTCGAGCCCGGCGCCGTGCTTTACGCACCTTCCGCCGCCACCCAACTTTGGAGAATTGCATCAATTACAAACGTATGAGAGTGCAGTGCCGTCGTATCATAAACGACAGCAAGAAAGCTTGCTGGACTGCTTTTACTAGTTCTTTTAACCGTTTTACTCCCTCCACGGTTGTCTGGGGTGGCCTACGCCGTTTGTCCGGCATCAAGGTCCACTCCCCGATTCCTGGCCTGACCGTGGAGAACGCAGTCCTCGTGGACCCAGCTGATGTTTCAAACGCATTGGATCGTTTCTTTGCGGAGGTTTCGAGCTCTGCCCATTACCACCCTGCCTTTCTCCCTCGCAAACAGGTAGAGGAGGCACGGCCGCCTTCTTTCCGCTCTTTTAATCGTGAAAATTATAACGTCGCCTTCACCATGCAGGAGCTAGATCGTGCTCTCGCCCTGTCCCGGTCTTCTGCTCCCGGGCCCGATTCCATTCATATTGAGATGCTGAAGAACCTCTCTCCTGCGGGCAAGTGCTTTCTTCTTAGTACCTACAATCGCATATGGACTGAAGGTCATGTTCCCACAAGTTGGCGTGAAGCCATTGTTGTCCCCATCCCCAAACCAGGGAAGGACAAACACCTTCCTTCCAGTTATCGCCCCATTTCTCTGACGAGCTGCGTCTGTAAGGTGATGGAACGCATGTTTAACGCTCGGTTGGTCTGGCTCCTCGAATCTCGCCGCCTCCTGACTAATATCCAATGCGGTTTTCATCGACACCGCTCTGCTGCTGACCACCTCGTTACGTTGTCGACCTTCATTATGAACAACTTTCTAAAGAAGCGTCAAACAGTAGCCGTGTTCTTCGACTTGGAGAAGGCATACGATACCTGTTGGAGAGCGGGCATTCTCCGCACATTACACACATGGGGCCTTCGGGGCCGCCTTCCTCGTTTCATTCAAGCGTTTTTGGCGGATCGCAAGTTCCGGGTACGGGTGGGCTCTGTTTTGTCAGATACCTTTTGCCAGGAGAATGGGGTACCACAGGGCTCCGTCTTGAGTGTGGCGCTCTTTGCCATTGCAATCAATCCGATCGTAGATTGCCTTTCACCCGACGTCTCCGGATCTCTTTTTGTTGACGATTTCGCAATTTATTGTAGCGCCCAGCGGACGTGTCTCTTGGAGCGTTCTCTCCAACGCTGTCTTGACCGTCTATATTCCTGGAGCATCGCAAACGGCTTCCGATTCTCCACTGAGAAAACTGTGTGTATCAATTTCTGGAGATATAAGGAATTTCTTCCACCTTCTCTACGTCTCGGCCCTGTTGCTCTCCCTTTCGTGGAGACTACAAAATTCTTGGGACTCATGTTGGGTCGGAAACTTTGCTGGTCCACACATGTGTCCTACCTGGCTGCCCGTTGTGCCCGATCCCTTAACGTTCTTTGTGTCCTCAGTGGCACGTCATGGGGAGCGGATCGTACCGTCCTGCTTCACCTTTACCAGGCCATTGTTCAGTCGAAGCTCGACTATGGAAGCCTTGTATACTCTTCAGCACGGCCGTCGATTCTCCGCCGTCTCAACTCTATCCACCATCGTGGATTACGTCTGGCGACCGGTGCATTTTATACCAGCCCTGTTGAAAGTTTGTATGCCGAGGCTGCTGTATTACCCTTGACCAATCGACGTGACATACTCTTGTGTCGGTACGCATGCCGCCTACGGTCGATGCCCAACCATCCATCTTACAGATTATTTTTTGACGACTCACTCGATCGCCAATATCAGTTGTCTGCGATTGCCTTGCTTCCACCGGGAGTTCGGTTTCGCCGCCTGCTACAGCGGCTCGATTTTACCCTTCCTTCCACCCTTCGGTTGAGCGAAAGCCCATTGCCACCGTGGCATCAGGCCCAGGTTCACACACACCTCGAACTTAGTTCGCTCCCCAAGGAGAGCACTCCGGATTTGGTATTCCGCTCGAGGCTTGTCGAACTCCGTTCGCGGTTCGATAATGCCGTATTTATTTACACTGATGGTTCCAAGAGCACTGCCGGTGTCGGATCTGCCTTCGTCGTCGGGGACAACCGTTTCCAATACAAGCTCCCTGACCGGTGCTCAAACTTCACGGCTGAGCTTTTCGCCCTCCACCAGGCCGTTTTGTATACCTGCCGCCACCGCCACCCTTTCTATGCCATATGTTCTGACTCCCTTAGTGCCCTGCAGAGTCTTAAGGACCCTTTCTCGAACCATCCTCTCGTGTATCGGATCCAACGCTCCCTCCAGTTGCTGGCGGATGACAGCTGTCACGTTTCTTTCCTGTGGGTCCCTGGCCATGTGGGTGTGCCCGGGAATGAGGCCGCCGACACAGCAGCCAAGGCAGCAGCTCTTTTGCCTCGCATGGCTACCTTTTGCGTCCCATCGGACGATGTTCAACGGGCTCTTCGCCGGAGTATCGTGTCGCAATGGCACAGTGTGTGGCTTTCACTGTACAACAATAAATTGCGAACTGTCAAACCGATCCCGACCACTTGGAGGACATCCTCACGCCCCTCTCGGCGGGAGGAGGTCATCCTGGCTCGGTTGCGGATCGGTCATTGCCGTTTCAGCCACCGTCACTTGCTATCCGCCGAACCTGCACCGCTATGCTCCTGCGGTGAACTGCTGACAGTGCGACATGTTTTACTGACTTGTGTTAATTTTAATCATCTCCGTGTAGCCCTTCACTTTCCGTCTACTCTGGAGGAAATTTTAGCTGATGACACACGAGCAGCTGCTCGAGTTTTGCGTTTTATCAACTTGGCCAACTTATCCAAGGATATTTAACTCTTTTAATTGTCTTTTATCTTTCGTTTTTAGCCTCTTGTTGATGTTCTGACAATCTACATTTTTTTAGATCATAGCGAATCTATGTTCTTGGCTGGGCGCTAATGACCATAGAAGTTGTGCGCCCTAAAACCACAAAAAAAAAAAAAAAAAAAAAAAAAAAAAAAAAAAAAAAAAAAAAAAAAAAACGCAATGCTCACCAGACTGTACTTTTCTGCACAAGGAATGGAAGATATTGGACTCAAGACTGCATATACTGTGGCAAGAAGAAAGTCTGAGTGGTTACAACCAGTGTGTATGAGCCCCACAGTTCTGCCTCCTCCTATGGGCCCTAGGGTCCGCCAATCTTCCACTGCCCCATCAAACTCTCATTTAAATAGTTTTTTAGAGTTTGCTGGAAGAGTAAACAATGTTATACCTGTCATATGCTCAGAGATCTTTCAACCTGGTATCCATTTTAGAGAAGTATTGGATAAGTGTACTCCTCCAAGCCTCTCTGAGTACGAATGAGGTTCAGATGCTGGAGTTGGAGATAAGAGTTGAGGGTGTTTTTCCTTAAGTGAAAGAAAGAATTGAGACTCATGAGAGAATTTAAACAAAACTTCTCTCTGTAACAGAAAGAATTTAAAATGTTGTACATGACCTGTACTAACTTTAACATAAATATAAATTGATGAACATTGTCTGAAGTGCTGTTGGGGAAATTGAACAGTTTGGTATCTAGTATCTGAAAGGGGGGAGGATATATAGTGTAATGAGTTATGCTACATGTCGCAAATCTGGTACAAGATAATTAGACAGTTTATTTTGTGGGTATATTTAAAATTCTGAGGCCAAACATTGCTCGGGAACTCTGGGGGTCCAGTTTACTGTCATCAGAGAACTGGAGCATTAGAACAAAGGCTAGATCCCCAGAGAAGAGAGATACCTGAAAATTGTATTCTCTGTGTTTGTGATTGTTCACTTTTTAATTATGTAAGGTGAGCATTCATCAGTTGTTGAGAAGTTGTCAACTTCTGAAGATGACTGTGTATGCTTTGATGTAGCAGTATTAATGGATTTAAATAAAGCCCTGAATTTTTATAAAGTTCATCAAGGTGTTGAACATTATTTCAAGTGTTTTGAAGTAGTATTTATTCCATATCCTTCTTTAAATATGGTTGGAATCAGAGGATGAGATATGAAGTCAAAGTCTGAGATTCAGAATAACATTGTTCTCTTCAAAGGCACAGAATAGCTGGAACTTAAAATAGAGAGCTCCTGAGATATTTAACTACACGAAAGAAGATTTATACAACCTGGGATACCAATAACAGTACCGGTACTGTTTAACTACAAAATACATGGTCACAAAACATGCTATACCCCAATATCTCACATGTGCATGGTCTTATTGCTCTCAAACAGTATCTATCTCATAGTTCTTCAGACTCCAAGCACATTACCTCTTTCCTCATAATTCATAACCCATAATCCTTATGGCCAACAGAAACAATGACTTCACCATTGAAGAAAGAGTACACAATCAAATCCGAGGCCTGCTCATGTGAACCCGTGTGACACCATTCTTTGCCAACCTATTTATCGGCCATCCAGAGGGATACTTCCTAGACTCCCAAAACACAAACGATTAATCTGGTTCAGGTTCAGTGATGATATTTTCATGATTTGGACTTGTGGCCAGGACACCCTATTCTTATTCCTTCACAACCTCAACTCCTCCTCTCCCATCATTTGGACCTTCTGAACCCAGCTTGCCACCTTCCTGGATGTTAACCTCCACCACAGTGATGGTTCCATCCACTCCTCCGTCCACATTAGACCAAGTAATTACCAACAGTTCCTGCACTTTGACAGCTGACATCCATTCCTCATCAAAAAATCTCTCTCATATCTCCTTGCCACCTGTGGACAACGAATTTACTGTAATAAGTCCCTTTCCCAATATGCCAAAGGCCTCACATAGGCCTTCAGTCAGTCATTATTCTCCTGACCTAGTCTGCAAACAGATTTCCCATGTCATATCACAATGCACACCAACAATTCTCCCTCTAACCCCAATCATTAGCCACAAAGGAGCATCCACCGTGTCACATGGGACATCCGTTTTGTGGATCTTTGGCTTTTCTGCCATATGTTGGGAGCCTGTCATCAAAAATCGGATGAATTATGAACAAACACGATGTTAAAGTTATTTTTCGGCCCCCACCAAAGACAGCAGCTCTTTTGGGTTCCATCAAAGATGATTTGGAGCTCCGGAAGGCTGGGGTTTACAAGATCCCATGTGAATGTTGCCTTTCGTACATAGGACAGACAACACGTACAGTCCAGGAAATATGCATGGGACACCAGACATACCCGTCTCTTACAACCATATAAATCGGCAGTGGCAGAGCACTGTGTTGATACTGGACACTCCATGATGTACAAAAACGTCAACATTTTAGCCTCCACTTCATCTTTCTGGGACTCAGTGGTGAAAGAAGCAACAGAAATTTGCTTGGGGATGAATTTAATTAACAGAGACAGTGGCTTCAGTTTAGATAAATCATGAAATCCAGCACTTTCTTTAATAAATTTACAAAAATGCTGCCACAGCACAGATCATAACACATCGATTTCTCCGCAGTAATGAACATGCAGCCACAGACATAATTTACACATACGTGTACTTCCTTGCCGCCGAGTAACGTCTTTGGTGCCTTGTTGTATCTGTGGCCGCATGCGCAGTAGCGTGGTCCACGTGTTTATAAGTACCAAGCACGTGCTGGAGCATCAGTCTTTGACTCTCTCTGAAGATGGCTGAATGTTTCTCAGCCAAAATATTAGAAGAAGTAAACTTTATGCGGCTGCATGCCCAAAACTTCTTCGAACAGTCATTGTGCCGTGAAAACATGAAGATGCACAACAAACCAGCTGTCCCTCAGGGTCAATGATGTCCATAAGCCTGTGGCACAGCATGCAGTTGAACACAAAACACAGGACTTCACTGGCTGCTGTACCACCTGGCCCATCTGGAACCTCCCCTTCACCACCAGCTCTTCTGAACTGCATAGATGGGAATTGCCCATTCAACACATTCTACATTTCCACAATCACCCTGGCGTCAACCTAAGATAACTTATCATCCATACACCCCACGCCTAAAATTCCCCCCTTCCTAACTCAATATTCTGTACCCCTTCAATTAATGTCTTTCTCCAATTTTAATTATCTTTCTTTAATATTTCAATATCCTCTTAATTGAAACTTCCTGGTGGATTAAAACTATGTGCTGTAACATGGAATTGAAATGAGAACCTTTGCCTTTCACAGCCAAGCTCTCTAAGGACAGCTGTCCTGACATGCTTCAGAGTATTGCTGTTTGGTAGAGCACTTCTCACAAAAGACAAAGACCTGGTTCTGCCAGCAAGTTTCATATCAGCACACAGTGAGTTACTGTCCTCTGTACTGGCATATTTTCTTTCTATATTTTCTTTACATTAATCCTTAATGTGCTCTTTTTGTTTCTGGACCTGCTTACATTTTTGTCCTCTGTTACTTGTAGATTAACCTTTATATCCAGGGGAGGAAGGATGTGATTCAGTTGTTCAATTCTGGGTTGATATTGGGTGATGAGGGGGCCACTCTGTTATGGCGTTTTATTGGAGGTAGAAGGAGAATTGGAAGTGTATGGTGAAATGATATTGGAAATGTGTTGGTGGACTATGTGCAGGGGAGAGTGCCCATTTGTGAGATCTCGAGAATATTTGCCATGGGAGTTCTCATCAATGCCAACATCCTGTCCACAGGTGGACAGGATGTATTAAGGATTTCTTAGCTGTCAAAATGCAAGTACTGTAGGTGATTGATGAGTTTAATGTGGACAGATGTGTGGGTGGTAGCCATCAGTGACATGGGGGATAATGACCAGGAAGGTGGCATATTTTATTGAAGAGGACCCAGTCAAGTGGATATAAGTGAAGAAATTTAGCTTGTGAAGAAATAAGGATGAAGAGTCATGGCCATGAGATTATTACTCAATAAAATACAACAGCCTCTTCCATTGAATACTTTACAATATAGAGCTAGAGCACATAACATGATGTTAAGCCTCAGGTTCTTACATGAGACTGAAATTAGTGACATAAAAACTTTCTTCTTTTGTTTCCCACTATGAGGTGGGTTAACTTCCACTACACATTGCAAATGCATCTGATGACTTTCAAGAGGAACACACTTATAAGTACTGTCATTAACAGAACTGATACAATTAATCAACAGAACTGATTTTATATAAATATAAATGGTTGTTGCAGGTGATATTCTAGTGAAAATAAAATTTGAAAATAATTACCAAGTGTTGGCATCATAAGAATGGTAATTTATTTCCAACAGTTTAGAGTGCTCTTGTAATCCTATCACTTTTATGCTGAATGAAACAATAAATACTTGAACTTATCTAGAAAAATGTGGTAATCTCAGAGAAATATTGATTGAATAAAATTGACCCTTTGAGTTAGGACAGGAGCTAAGTGATTCCCTCAAGTCATGATGTATTGAACGTCTTAATTCACAGTATCACAAATTATATGTATTCTCCAGGTAAACTAAGTTCTGCATGTGAAATGAATTCAGTATCACTGCTGTTTTTTACTCAGTGTATTGTTAATTTCATCAGATATTTATATCATTTTCATTGTCTAATAATGCAGCACGTTGTTAATATGTGTGTTATGAGTGGAAGAGACTGTTAAAATTGTAAGACAACTTACCTGTTTTTGAAAGTTTTCGAGCCAGCTCATTGGTAAATAACATTACACACAGTTTACTGTTGTTGTATAACCTCTGATGCCCACATGCCTTTCGTACATTGATGGTGTTCAAATCTAGTTTTGCATATTTGTGAGCTATTGAAGAAACCATTATAATTCGGCTAGGAGCTGACTTCTTCAGTAAATCTGAAATAATTGGTACAACAATTCTTCAATTTGACTTACTGTATATGGCCAACATTAATATCAAGTTAGATATATTATTTAATCAAGCCTGATACACATTTTGAATCCTCTGATACCAGTGAATGTTGATTTTTTAAAAGAAAACTTAATATAATATTATATGTAATAAAATTTGTATTTCAAACATTGGTGTTTATATTTTATTTATTTGTTTACTTTCTTATTTAGTCTTGTAAGATTAGTGCCATCAGGCCCTCTCTTACTTCAGACCAGGATCTACACTTAAAATACTTTTAACATCTCTGTTACCTATGAGATAATAATTTTAGTAGGGAAACAATTAATAAAGTATTAATAATATAAATTAACTGGAGTGAATATCTGCAAAGAAAATGTAAATAAATAGTACTGACTGAAATCGAATAAGATTGATATTAGAAGTACTACTCAAACAGATTCTGCTGCTGGCAATGTAGTAATGGAATAACAACAGTGATATTGGCAGATTAAAAATGCAGTTTTGGATATGCAGAAATTAATTGTGACAGATAGATTTCTGGTGGTAGGAAGTTAGAAAATTGCACCATTCATGAGCAATGGGAATCTGGAAAGATATGATAGGGAATATGGATGTATCATGGTAAAAAGTGCATATGGGAACAGAGATTGGCATTATTGTTGCTTCAGTGGATGTTGCATTAACTGTCTTTTGAAGCTAGCAGTGTTATTCAGTCCCTTGATAGAGGAGTTTGTTCCAGTGCTTGATACCTGTTACTTAAACTGACTTCAAGAAAGTGGTCAAGTGATGGCGGAGGCAAAAAGGGTTTTTCTCTGACAAGAATGGGTATATCTGCTGAGTTTTCAGACAATAATGTTAAGTTTGAGAAAAAATATGAGGGGTACTGTATGCTAATAATATAGTAGAGAAGACATAGTTGAACATTTCTGTGCATGTCAGCACATTGGGAGGATAACGGCATGTAAGATGGTGAAATATGTCAGAGATATGAATATTACAAATACATCAAATACAGGTGTTTATGACTGGTTCCAGATGCCATGAGCTTTCACTGTAATCAATGACTGGGATTATAATAGTTTATACAAGGTTTTTCCCCTTCTTTTTGTTAAAAAAAAGGTTTAGAGGAAAGACCTTCTTATATTTCTGTAGGTAATGGAGAGAGGTTTGATGCATTCTTCATGATGCAACCGAGTGCTCGGCTCAGTTTAGTTTTTAATGTATTATCACTCCCAGACTTTTGCTGAAAAATAGATTTTGTACCATTTAATATTAATGATGGTAGTGATTTGTGATAAATCTTGTTAATTACCCTAGAATTACCTACCAGAAACACTTGGGTTTTACTTTATTCCTATATTATGTGTCTATTTTGACAATACATGTAGCTCAGCATTGACATTTTCAGTTCCATTGACTTTGCACTTAGATATAACTGGATATCATTGGCACACTTGTATTTACAAAAGGACAAAACAGATGACACACCATTCACACACAATGTAAGGATTATTACAGCTAATGCTGAGCCCTAGGGTTCACCATATATTACTTGTCTCCATTATAACTTTGTGGTGTTGTGTTTTACACACTGACAGTATGACATCAAGTATGAGCAAAACCACTGCTCCACACTTTGAGAGAGATTTAAGCTGCTACGTTGAAGGCTTTGCTGAAATATAAGAAACATATGATAGTCACCTCTTGTCTATCCATCACAAGCTTCAGGTCATCTGCTACTTTCATCAAATCAGATCATGAGGTGCAATATTTGCAGAAACCTAATTGATGTTCATAAAGATTGCTGTTAATAGTCAAGCAGCTGGTTAGTTGCTGTCTGTTTGATGAAACATATTAAAACAAGAGCTTCAGAAGCAAACACTGTGGCCATGTACAGTGACACATGTATGGGTCAGAACTGGAACTGGAAAGTTTCCATGATGTTATTGAACCTTCTTCAAAGTGTAGCTAACTACTTTGGAGTCATTGACCAAAATTTCATGCCGAGTGGCCATTCTTATCTTCCTAAAGACTGCAGCTTTGCCTCTTTAGAAATCTTCAGCAGAAGGCAACAGATTTTCACTCCTAATGATCAAGGAGGAAAAATACCCTTGCATGTGACTGTTATGTCCAACAGTGAGTTGTTGTCTGTTGCGAAACTACTTAAAAAATAACCAAATGGAAGGAAGAAAGACAGTGAGGGATATCCTGTGTAATGGTTAAACATGCAGTGGATTCGGTATCAAAAGAGTGAACCATTCTTAATTCTTTTCAAGGACACTCTTTTGGAAGAGAGACTGTTTCATAAGTTAAACTTCAGGCCCAGATCTAAAAGAGAGTAATCAGCCAATGTTCGTAACACCCATCAAGAGAAGCTCTACAAATGTCCACATCCTGCCACAAAGAAAAAGAAACGGGACATCATTGCCGTACATCTGTTGATCACCATTACTACAAGAGTCTTGTTTGCAGCAAGAATACTGCTGAGAATGGCCCCCTACCTAACGCAATTGAATGTAGCAATATTTTGAAAGGAATATGTTGCTACCACAGAGAAGTCTGATGATTCGCAAAAAGGCACACACAAAGAATAAAAGAAACTGAAGCTTTTGGCTGTTGAGCCTTCATCTGCCACAGAGAATGCGCATACACACACACACACACACACACACACACACACACACAGACACACACACACACACACACAAACCTAACCACCGGTTCTGACTGCTGCGGCTGGACTGCACCAGACAGCGCAGCTGATGTGAGAGCAACCAGTGGTGGGGGGGTGAAACAGGAAGGGAGGGAAGGGATGCTGGTTGGGATGGAGCAAACATCAGTGCTGTCTGACAGATACGAAGGGATTGGAGTATGTGACAGAAACTGAGATGTACCTAAGCTGGAGTGTGGATAGGAAAAGGAAGAGTACAGGAGAGTGGTGGGGGCAGGAACTAGCAACGTTCTAGGCCTGGGGAATTGCGGGAGCATAGTATATTCTGTAGGGAGAGTTCCCATCTCCGCAATTCAGACAAGTTGGTGTGTGTGTGTGTGTGTGTGTGTGTGTGTGTGTGTGTGTGTGTGTGTGTGTGTTCTCTGTGGCAGATGAAGGCTTAACAGCCGAAAGCTTCAGTTTTGTTTATTCTTTTATGTGTCTTTTTGCGACTCGTCAGACATCTCTGTGGTGAGTAGCAACCTATTTTTTCCAAAATATTGTTGAATCCTTTAAGGAATTCACGTTCTTCAAATGAGTGTAGTGATGATGAGTAGAAACTAATGTTATTCAAGTGTACTTAAGTTATCAATAAGTATTTTGTTACAGACATGAATGTTTTTCTTATCAATCATATAATTCTCCTGCTTACAACACAAGTGGTGTAATTATGTCTAGACACTTGTACACATCGTACAACTTAATAAAATTTGCAAAAAATGTACATTTGTGTTACAATTAAGTTTACTGACCACACTTAAGGTCAGAAAAGGTAAAAAAAGTACACATCTGATTTTGCTATAACCATTATAATGAAACATTAAATATCTAGAAATGAAAATAATGTGAGTTACACCAATTGTGGCTCGAGGAGCTCACTTAAAGCATATGTTATTTAGGACATGTATATTATGGAGAATACTACCAGAAGTTGTATCATCTGGTATTGAAGTAGTTGAAGCATCACAGTTTGTACTGTTTACAAAGTATTCATTGGCTTTCTGCTTTGCAATCTGTACTTTGGTCCTGTACTTCTTTCCTTTTTTTTTTTTTTTTTTTTTTTTTTTTTTTTTTTTTTTTTTTTTGTGGGGGGGGAGGGTGTTCACCATTTGTTTTCACATTTTTTGTTATTTGTGGGCAGCACCTTTGAACTACCTTTGTTGTTCTGTTGATAAATAAGTTAAAAGTATTTTCATTGTTGTCACTGTTATATATTCTGTCCCATTTAGTATCTGATAGTTTTTGTGTTAGCTGTGTAATGTTGTCTGGATATAAAATCTAACATTCTCTTAGTATTATTTCATTGCTGAATTATGTAGTTTTCACATTGAACGAACAATCAACCGGAGGTCCCAGTAGTCAGATAACACTGGATTTATCAATATTTATTAATATTTCATCAAATTAGTGATTATTTTACCCAGGCATGCATCTAATCATGTTGGTTTGTTAATCACACAGTACAAATTTCTGAATCTTAGCAGGTATTGGAAATGGGTGGCAGTTAGTGATTTGTGTAAGATGACAGTATTCATATCACCAATGTATTTTATCATATGATGTGTGTATTTTGCCACCAGGTATTTATTTAGAATCTCCTGTTTACCCATGAACTTATTAACATCTGGGCTTGGGTTTTGTTAAACAGAGATAAGCAGTAACTTTAGTTTAGAAAATAATCTTGAACAATTTCAAAATTTCCTCATTGCAAAGTGAGGTCTTTAGAGTTCATTAGTATTTGAAACTGATTTTTTCCATTGTTTGATTGCAGTTTTATTCTGTCATCAAAAATGTATGTAAATATACCAGACTCAACTACTTGGTCATTAGTCTGTAGCTTACAAACTACTTAAAGTAAGGTAAACTAACCTAACGACAGCTCAAACACATATGCCTGAGCGGGGATTCGGACCCCCCAACGGCATACGGCCGCACGCACCGCAGCACAACACCCCAGTATGCATGGCTAATTTGCAGCTCCTATTTTGTCATCATTTTTCTATTACATTGTATAGCAGAAGTCCATAGATAACACTGTTCAAAATCTTTAATCACTTATGGGTGAGATCTACTTGTATCATCAGACTTGTCAGACATTTTGGATATCTTCTAGTATGAGACAAATTTCACAATTATGGGACTAGGTTTTATGGATTCTACTGACTTACATCCCATTCTGTAACTTCTGTCAAAGTTGTTCAGTATCACATAAACATATAGCTATGTTTTTTTTTTTAAATTTTATTATTATTTTCTTTTTTTAATTTTTGGGGGGGGGGGGGTATGGTTCAGATTCCTTATGATTTTTGGGGATCCTGAAAAATCTGAGGCTATTGTGTCTCTGTTACTGTTAAAGTTCATCTGATTTCTTGATTAGCTTCCTTGTCAAGTAATCATCCTCTGTCTTCAGTTTCTGGTAAGGACTTTTTCAGAGTGTAGAACTCACTTCCATTCTTTTTCACTTTTATGTGATTGGGATAGTGCTGAAGCTTTAACATGTAAATATATAAATTTATTTTCACATAATACACATTTATTTATTGAACAGTGTCTTTTACACTAATGTAACTTGTTTAAATAACTTCTTCAAGTTGTATGTTGTGTGTGTCTTATTTCTTGCTTGCTGTATGCTTGAAGAGTAATTGCATTATACTGTGTTTGAAAGACAGTTGTAAAAACTAGTCATGTAGCTCTGGAAAAAAGAGACAAGTGAAACATACTTATGAGACATGCATTGTGGAAATCATCTGAAATCTGTGGATTCAGATAAGAAGAAGAAGAAGTATTTATACCTGGTAGTTAGCAAACTATCATTTCAGCAAACTTACAATTATACCATATTAGAGTATATTAGTTTATTTATACAACCTAATCCAGAGACCTAAAACATCTCCGAAAAATACACAAGAAGCGAAGCACTTCTTTCAGCTCAATGACAGTCTATTTGGTGGCAATGTGGTGTTACTAGATGAGGAGGGGAAAAATAGGACTGCAAGGTCAAGAATGAAGTGCCTCAATTAAAAAGGGTATAGAGAGGGGTGCAGTCTTTCACCTATAATGTTCAATGTATACATCAAAGAAGCAATGGTGGGGAAAAATGAGTCAAGAGTTTAATAAAAGTTCAAGATGAAAGGATATCAATCTCTAACAAAAAGTACATCTAACCTAATCATCATTAATCTAGTCATGATTGAGTTTTGCTGATTCACTGTTATTCTCAGTGAAAGTGTGGAAGAATTACAGGATCTGTTCATTGGAAAGAATTGTCTAATGAGTACAGGATATGTACTGAGAGTAAACTGCAAAAAGACAAATGTAATGAGAAGTAGCAGTAATGAAAATAGCAAGCAGCTTAACACACAAATTTAATTAATCTTTAGGAAGCTCTGCCACAGAGATGTAAACAATTAAGAAAAAAAAGAAAAGAAAAGAAAACAGAGGCTGAAATTGAGCTTTTGGGGTAAAAATTTCCCTGCTGAGGAAGTAGAGAGGTGGAAGAGGTAAGGAGGTAGAATTGAAAGTGGATATGTGTTACTCACAACCTATGCTATGAGCTAAATGTGGTAATTCTCGTACAAACATTCCAAACAAACATGCTCTTAGTACCAAAATCATCTAATAAAATTAGCCTTCATACAACTACATCATTCCTTTCAAAGATTCAGTAGGAAGCTGATGTGGCTATCTCCCTCCCTCCACTCCACCCTTCCCCCCCCCCTCTCTCTCTCTCTCTCTCTCTCTCTCTCTCTCTCTCTCTCTCTGCTATGTCTCCCACATCTCTTTTTGAGATTTAATTTTGATACATACCCATTATATCATAACACTGTCAAAAAAAAAACCTTTGCTGAAAGATCTGCATCAAATATATTTCCATTGCTGTCTTCACACAACTGAATGAGTCGCACTGATTTTTCAGAAGCATAATGCTATACTGAAGCCTTGGAAATAATTGTTTGATCTTGGCAATATAATAAACATCACATGGCTTTCACCCCAGTGTGCACTTTTGTGGTATTACTTCTAACATACAAGTCAACTGATGTTCATCATCTATAAACATGCATCTCACTATTTATTTATTTATTTATTTATTTTATTTATTTATTTATTTATTTTTTTTTTTCTACCCAGCAATCCAGTGTCAAACAGTACTTGTTTTCACAGCAGCATAGGTTTTAAAATATCAATATTTTATATACTCTGTCAAATGTGAAATTGGTTCATCTTCTTCCTTATGTGAAAATGTGTGTATACAGTTGTGGTGACTGCTCGACCACAGAATCAATAGAACCATCAATAGAACGTATCTCTGTAGCTGGCATCTTCGGGGTTCCAGCCTCCCTGGGCCTGCCAGCCATGTTTGACCTCAGTTCTAATGTAGCCTTTGTTTGGGTTGTTATAAAGTATTGTATTAAGTACATGTGGTTCTTATTAGGGCTTCAACCCCACATAAAACCCATATTGGTGACCCTGGAGATGAGTACACCACTGATTTAAGTGAGTTGTGCTGTGACGTCTGGTTTTTGTGTGTGATTTTGCCATGAAATACGGAAGTCATTGTCTTAACGGTTGTTACAATGACCATAACAGTGCCATCACCACCAGTATTTTGAGCTGCAGCAACTTCATTGCCACACATGCAGTGTATTCCTGCTTCTAGTACTTTGAATTTCTATTCGCAAAACAATTTCTTGCAGAACATGTTTGTCACATCGAGTGCCTCTGGTGCTCCGAGGAACTTAATGGACTTGGGCCTTAGTTCACCCCTCTTGGTTTCTATGGTTTCATCTAAGGACAGTGTTAATCATCTACAGCACCACATCTCATGTGCAACTAATGCTCAAGTTTTGCATTACATGAACTTACTCAACAAGCAAAATTTGAATTTCTGTGACCTTGTGACCTCTCCTCCAGCAACCAACCAGTACTCCATCATCAAACAAACCATCCTCGAGACGGTCACTCGCACACCAGAAGATACTATCAGACACATGGGGCACAAGAAGCTGTCACAACTCTAGTGCCGAATACATCATCTTGTCAATGGAAATGACATGCTGGATTCTACCCTCAACGCTGTTTGGTTGAGAAAACTCCCCCTTGCAATCCAGACTGCCCTTACTTATAACATTCTGCAGACTCCAAGTGAGCATATACACTTCACCGACAGTGTGTGCGACACCTATCTACATGTAACATGCAATCTTGCCAGCAGACACCCACTGCTGGGTGGGGCTTCATGCTCATCAATCAATCTGCTGGGAAGAAACTGGGCAGCCACATATGCCTACATGCATACCGGGTGTCAGCTTTGCCATCTTCGCCATGTCCACCAGCACTACCTGCAAACAGCTCCTCACATCGCCACTGCAAGAGCAAGCTCCATATTATCCCTACTGCTATTTCCACAGCCACTTCAGTGATGCAGCAAGGAAGTGCCATATGCCGTGTCACTACCCAAATGCCAAATGCAGGATGGTTTAAGCGCCGCCTGTTTCTCAGAGACATGTAACATCTTCTAGTATGAGACAAATTTCACAATTATGGGACTAGGTTTTATGGATTCTACTGACTTACATCCCATTCTGTAACTTCTGTCAAAGTTGTTCAGTATCACATAAACATATAGCTATCTTTTTTTATTTTTATTTTATTATTATTTCTTTTTAAATTTAATTTAATTTTTTTTGGAGGGGGGGGGGGTATGGTTCAGATTCCTTATGATTTTTGGGGATCCTGAAAAATCTGAGGCTATTGTGTCTCTGTTACTGTTAAAGTTCATCTGATTTCTTGATTAGCTTCCTTGTCAAGTAATCATCCTCTGTCTTCAGTTTCTGGTACGGGACTTTTTCAGAGTGTAGAACTCACTTCCATTCTTTTTCACTTTTATGCGATTGGGATAATGCTGAAGCTTTAACATGTAAATATATAAATTTATTTCACATAATACACATTTATTTATTGAACAGTGTCTTTTACACTAATGTAACTTGTTTAAATAACTTCTTCGAGTTTTATGTTGTGTGTGTCTTATTTCTTGCTTGCTGTATGCTTGAAGAGTAATTGCATCATACTGTGTTTGAAAGACAGTTGTCAAATCATGGGTGCCTTCATGTATTTCATTCAATTAGTGACTTTCCTCTGTCATGTAGTCATTTGTTCTTGATTGTCACTGGTGCTGATGTATCACTCCTACCACAATTGATGGCTTCCAGTCCTCTCTGACCTCACACTGCTATACTTCATGCTATCAATGCCACTCAGCTACCATGTGCAGATTCAATGACTTTTATTGTTTGCTTGTCGCCAAAGTGTAAACTCTCGTGGAACTTTCT
The DNA here is from genome assembly GCA_026315105.1 of Locusta migratoria. Taxonomy (NCBI): domain Eukaryota; kingdom Metazoa; phylum Arthropoda; class Insecta; order Orthoptera; family Acrididae; genus Locusta; species Locusta migratoria. The sequence goes on from CM048746.1 coordinate 592,366,067, forward strand.
GGTAGTGTATGTATCAGAACCCATCTTAGACATGGACGTCTTAACTCATCATAAATTTTTTACAGATGTTGTGCAACCACCCCACAAACATACACTTTTCTTGCTGTCTGCCAAGCTCTGACTCTTGCCCTGCTAATGCAACTGATCTTTTGCAAGTGTTTTCCAGGCTATTGAAAAGTTCAATACTCTGTTTTCAAAGTTGTGTTGTGAACTTGAACAAGTGATCAAACTGTGCCACATCAAAGATGATGCTGTTCATGAGTGCTTTGATACTATTAAACATTCTGAATCACTCTTGTCAAGGTGGTTGACCAACGTGAATGTTTGCTCCCTCTGTGCCACGAAAATGTAGCCCTCCACCTCCCAGTCATGGAATCACAGCTGGAATCCATTCTACACTTCAACTTTCATCTCTGCAATCAAGTCGGAAGGACATTCACTCAAAGGTTAGTATGAGTGTTGCTTCAAAAAGTGTTCCCAGTGCCGTCGCGCCTGCATGCAATGTAAATAGTGTTTGTGGCAGTGCTGCTCCTCCTTGCTGCTCATGCATGGATGTTTGTAAACAGACCTTTCTTTCTATACCAACGCCTTGTGTGAACACTCGACGTATGCAGTGTCCCACTCTGGCGGCAGCATCTAACACTGTCTCCTCCACATGCATCCTGCATCCATCTCTTCTTTCCACTCCATCAGTTGAGCAGTCTTCTACCACAATGCGCACACCCACACCAGCTAGTGGCCACCTCAGAAACTTTCTTGTCCCAGAGTGCCAGTGACACCCCCAAGTAAACACGTGGCCAGAACTGTAGCTTCCCTACCGCCTCGACTTGTTTCCATCAGCCATGAGCGTGGCTAAGCCAACCCGCTCCTCGCAGATGCTATGTGACATGAGCTGGACCACGCCCCCTCCCTCGGCTCCCACTGAGAACAAACAATGACCGCAGGTGTAAATGAAGCCTTCCTGCCATTTCTCTTGATGTCTCTGTGGTTATGAATGGCACGGTACACAAACTGCCTCTTTTTGATAGTCCTCCCATCACTAGCAAACCACACCATCTCAGCCCAGAGAAATTGGTGGCCATCAAAGAACAGATTGCTGAATTTTTAAAGTCAGGTGTCATTGAACCGTCATCTGCCAGCTGGTCCTCTTCCACTCATTTAGTGCTCAATGAGGACTGTTCATCACATATGTGCGGACATTACTGCCGCCACAATGCTCGCACCATAATGGACAATTGTCCAATTCCAAACATTGCTGACTTTACAGACTCTGGCAGACGTGAAAGTGTTCTCTGATTATTGAGTGCAAATGTGCTCAAAACCTTATCCTTATGGCTCCAGAAGACACTGAAAAGACTGCCATCACTACCCCTATAAGTTTATTTTACTATAGATTCATGCCTTTTGGCCTCAAGAACGCCACTCAGACTTGACAAAGATTTATCAATCAGATTTTATTTCCCTTGAAGTTTTGTTTTGCATACCTTGATGACATTTTAATATTCAGTAACTTGGTTGAGGAGAATATGAAACATTTAAAGATTCTTCTTGACACCCTGGCTGTAGCTGGCATCAAACTGAATGACAACAAATGCCAACTGCATCAGAGTTTTGTGGTTTTTCTTGGCTTCATGATTTCGGCCGATGGGATAACTCCCCTTGTGATAGGATTGATCACATCAGGAACTTGATACCTCCCACAACTTTCACAGAATTACATCACTTCCTCGGCACCATTAATTAATAATGACAACACTTGCCTGGTGCTGCTGAGCTGTAGGCCCCACTCACAGATGTATTAACTGTCAAACACACCTCGGGTGATCAGCCTGTTCCCTGGATAGATGCTATATCTACGGCATTCTTGGCACTCAAATGTCTGCTTGCTCGACCTGTCACCAGTCACCAGTGCTACCCACATCCAGTTTCTGAACTGTACATTACTACTGATGTAAGTCCTCAGCAAATCCCTTGACGGTGTCACTTCTCCTTTGCAATTTTTCTCAAAGAAACTCAATAATGCCCAGACAAAGTACTCAGCCTTCGATTGAGAACTCCTGACCATCTATGAGGCCATCAAACGCATCCGCTCTGCCACAGGTAGCTGTTCTTTCTACATTCTCACAGACTAGAAACCTCTTGCAGCTGCTAGCTCTAACCCTCCTCCAAATCAGTATCACTATTTTGACTCCATTTCTCAATTCACCACCGACATTCACTACATCAAGGGCATAGACAACACCATGACTGATTTCTTTTTGCTTGTTGCTGCAATTTCTTCTCTTTTGAACCTCTCTCAGCTAGCCACTTTGCAAACAGCTAATGACAACACTGTGAAACTGATTCAAGATTCTTCTTCCTCTTTTCAACCTACCTGCACCACCTTCCCTGGTGTATCAGGCAAGGTTTGGTGCAACGAATCCACAGGCACACTCTACCCCTACATTCCTTGCTGCCTCTGATGTGGACCCTTAACAAGTTTCATAACCAGTCAGCCCCCTTCCCCCAGCCAATGGTTTTTTGCTTTGTAGGAACTACCATCAACTGTACCACATGCTGAGTCAAAGCCACACTCATTCCCGACATTATGGTGGAAATGGTTGCATGTCTGTTCATGCATTCTTGGATGTTCATGCATTCCAAAACCTTTGTAACCTGCTTGCATCAGGCATATTAACACAACTACTTATCACACCCAATGCAGTTGACTAGTTGAGCACTGGCACTGGACCCTAAGGGCAGCCTTAATGCCGGCCGCGGTGGGCGAGGTGACTGAGGCGCTCCAGTCATGGTCAGCACGGCCACTACGGTCGGGGGTTCGAATCCCCCCTCGGGCATGCATATTTGTGCCGTCCTAGTTCGTAAGTAGTTCATAAGTAGTTTGTAAGTTTAGGGACTGATGACCCCGTAGTTAAGTCCCATAAGCTTAACAAACATTTGAACATTTGAGCAGCCTTAATATGTCATGACACTCTGTGGTTGGAGGCACTGTCTTTAGCCTCTTCAGCCTGCACACCACACAAAAGCCAGATCTCAAAGGAACAGTGGCTGAGTTTGCCTATGGGCAAACACTGTCTCTCGCTGGAGAGCTCGTCCACCCTTCCCCTCCTCTGATTTTCCATCCTTTGTAGACCGTGTCTCTTCTGTCTCTATCTAGTCACTCACCCCCCGCTCCCCATGTCCCTTCTGCTCTCGCAACATGTTTGCACATATTCAATGACAACACTGCCTGTCCCCCTCTTCAGCCCCCCCCCCTTCCCCACTCCAGGGGGCTCATGGTTCTTTCGTGAGTACATGTGTGGCTGCCTGAGCTAATGTTGTCATCCTTCCTTCCTTCTTTACATTCCGGACTGCATTTCCTTTCCCTCTCCCCTCTTTTTCTATCCTCACTCCACCCCTCCCCACTGATAGTCTGACAACCCAACTACACAAATCAACCCCCAAGCCCCCTTCAGCCTCCATACTCGGGCCCTCACCCAGTACTGAAGAGGGGTGACAGGACCTTCATCATCTCTCTCAACAACTCTCCCACCAATGTCTCCATTAACTGTATCGAACCTGCCTTCATCAAAACAGCTTCTCCTCCTACTCCACCAGACTCTTCCTCACCAACCCCCTCCTCACCAGCTGCTCTCTCTCTCTCTCTCTCTCTCTCTCTCTCTCTCTCTCTCTCTCTCTCTCTCTCTCTCTCTCTCTCCCCTCCAATTGCTGCTCCTTCCCCCTCGGTCTCTCTGCCTTTGCCCTCATCACTCTTTCATGGTTTCTCCCCCTCTCCTCTTCCCCTGCCCCTGTACCTAGAGTTTGTCATCTCCACCCCCTCCCCTCTTGCTACAGACATGTCCATCATCCTCCATGACCACACAGTTTTTAGCCTCTGTCCATCTTCCTCTGCTCTCTCATCCCTCTTCACTAACTAGTGGCAGCTCCTCCGTTACATACCACTCCCTGCCACTGTGATGTCACACGCTATCCAGGCCTTCCGTCAACACCCCCCCCCCCCTTTCCTGCTTCCATATGCTGAGGTGCATGTCATCGTGCCTGTGGGCTCCACTGACCAACAGACATGCACGGCCCGCACCACCTGACACCCTCGGCATCTCAACGACTTCATTGCATCCACGTGCATCCCTGGTGACGGGTGCAGTAGAGTTCTCTATAACTCAGCTGCCCAAGTTTCCATCACCCTCGTTTCTCTGCCACTCCCCCCCCCCCTATCAAGATGTGATCCACACTGTGGGAAAGGGGGGGGGGTTAATATGTGGTGACCACTCTACTACTAAATCGATAGAACCAATGTATGACGTATCTCTATAGCTGGCATCTTCAGGGTTCCAGCCTTCCTGCACCTGCCAGCATGTTTAACCTCAGTGCTGATGTAGCCTTTGTTTGGGTTGTAATAAAATGTTGTATCAAGTACATGTAGTTCTTACTGGGCTCCAACACTACATAAAACCCATACAATGAAGCTTAAAAACCAAGCAGTTTGAGAAATTTAGTTAGCTACCTTGTTACTATTCCTTATTGATTTGCATGCCTTATCAACTCTCTATTCCTATGAATTTTGATGTTGAAAAAAGAGAGAAAATTCCAGCTGGAATTTTAACACAAGTTATCGACTTTTCAGTTAATGGCTCACACTGATACCAGTATCATTATTTAAACACATGGTATTATATTGAACAGTGTTCACATTTTTGGTTCGTATGCAACAGATATGAAACTTTCTCTTTGATTTTTTGTAAAATGTGTGTTTATTGCCCCATGTATGATGATAAAAACTACTCAATTTGCAGTTATCTGTTGATCCATCAATTTTAAGTGAATTGCTTATCATGAACTCTTCAGTTTATATGTGATTGCAGCCTTTCTCTGTGTATACCAGTGGTAAACTCTTCTCAGCTGATCACCGAAGAAGAGTTCATCACTCTTCAGTTTATTTTTTTAAAAACCTAGGTGTTTGTTGGGATAAAATACCTTGATGGCTCTCAGTTAATGTTCAACACAAACAATCTGCCAAGAAATGTAACAATTTGCTTGGTCATCTCTGAAGCCTTCGTCTTATGACTCAAATGTCCTGACAGAGATGGGTTATGACCTCGTAGGGGGGTGGCGGTGGTATTGATGAGTGGTGAGTGGTGAGAAAATGGAAGCACTGTGTTAAGAGAGTTGGACACAGTGAATGTAGTTGAGTCTGGAATAGGTTTAATGTGCAGCAGAAAAGAGCAGAGTGAGATAGATGTTGAGGTAAGTGGGGAGCAGGAAGGGAAGTCTGGATCAAAGTTAACTCAGAAAATTATTTCCCATCTTGTACTATGTTGTTGGTAGAAAGGAAATCTCTGTTAAAGGTACTGACACTAGCATCCATGTGCTTGCTCTTGTGTGTGTTGCATTTGTGGAAACAGAGTTTTATTGCTATAAATGTCATATTTCATTCAGAGCCAAGATCAGATATGAAAAAGTCACATATGGTAAATGAAACTACTACAAGTAGGAAGCTGTGTTACATTGGAGAGAAATAAGATGTGAGTGTAAATACAGAATTAGGAGTATGAAAAGAACCATGTGCATTAACTGTATTCACAGTAATGTAGGCTCCTTTTAGATTACAAAGTAGCACAACACCAGGTAATCTATACTGAACCAAAATTTGCCCTGTTTAGCCCTGGTAAAATAAAAACACTTATATGACAGTACAAGCCACATCTGAAACATGAAGTTTATTCCACATATGTACAACTATTATTTACTGTTCCACATTAACAATAAAAAGTTTGTGAAATGAAGTGTGTAAACTAACAATTTGGCACTTTGAAAATGAGTGAGTGTTTTGTGATTTGAAACATTTTAGCTATCTCTACTCTCACAGTAGTTCCAACTTTAGAAGGTGGAATAAAATTGTGGTGCAGCATGTTCACCAAAACTCTACTATCAATTACTTATTTCATGTGTTTCTACTTCATTCTACATTTTTCCCACTTACCTATACAGTGGCTGGCATCTGACAAGACAGGGAATGACTCAAGAATCCACAGAACTGGGTTACTTGTCATGTGCCATAAGTAGTCTGTTAGTGAGTGTGAATAGGGGAATAGCAATACAAGAGGCAAATGAACAATATAGTTTGCACAGCAGAAAAGTGAATTGAAATAAGTAATCAAGATTGACAACCATGCTTTTATCAAATACCAAAACAATTATATTCAATGACAACAACACACAAGAACAGTGCAATCTCGACTGAAGACAGAGCCATTGCACTGCTATGTTTAAAGTGCAGCTTGGAGCACTCACTGGCCAATAAGGTGAACATGGTGCAGTGACCAACACTGCAGTGCCATTGTAGCATTCATAAATATACCAGTGCTGCCTAGTGGCCTAATGGCTTCTGGTGGACTTTCAAAGTTGCGAGACTGAGATACTAGATTCCTTTCCCCTTGTAGTGGGTATGTAGGACTGAAAAATATTATGCTAAGAAGAGTGAATGTGTAGCACGGTTGACATCCCGCCACTTAGCCTGCCAGTTTGTGGGTGGAACCTGAGGCATTCAGCAACATGGTTGGATGCAATGGCATTGTTTGTGGGTGGAGAGAATGCAGTGAGAACCCCACCTTCATGCTCATGTCCATGAAAACTGCTGTTAGTATTCTAAAGTACAATTTCCCCATGTTGTGAGTGTGGATCTAGATATAGAAGGCAGGTTATCCACATCCAAGTGAAGGGGGAGGTGAGGATGGACTTGGTTGCTGTGATGGCACTTCACACCTACTAGTGATACGTAACACACAAACAGAACAGTAGCACACAATGAAGTCTACATCTTTGTTTAGTTCTGACAAGTAGGAACTGCATCATGTGAGGGCTTTTATTCCTGACACATTCCAATGTGCATGATGGAGGAGTTGTAAAATGTGAGACCACAGAGCAGTCGCAATGATGACACAAAGAAATACCTGCGTGAGTGTCAAGTAGGAAAATGTCACTGATGACCAACTATTGGTGGGACAGCTGAGTCCAGGTTTGACTTGATTAATGTTCTTTGAAAAACATGTTTTGAGAGTGTGTCATGGTGTGTAGCTGGCCGCGGTGGCCGAGCGTACTGCGGCGCGCCAGTCACGGTCTGCACGGCCACTACAGTCAGGGGTTCAAACATTTGAACATGGTGTGTTCTGGCAGCAATTTTTGGTGTGTGTTTGCAGCAATGTGGGCAACTATAGTGGAACTCTTGTCTGTGCTGTAATTTCAAATCTATTTGGAAACACGACATTTACAAGGTGGAATCCAAAATTTCTGGGACTGGTGTTGCCATCTGGGAAGTAGTAGTAGCAGCAGTAGAGCTTTGCACTGCTAGGTGGTGAGAGCTGCACATCTGATGACTGGCATTGCACTGCTAGGTGATGAGAGCTGCACATCTGATGACTGGCATTCAGCTGGGAGGACATGTTGCAAGTTCAGAGTGATTTCCGTAAAACTCTATCTTTGGTGTGTGGCAATTTTATGATGGATCTGCAAACAGTGTAGCAAATTCTGTGTGAATCTCGGGAAAAGTGCTAGAGACGCTTGCAATGATTTGTCAAGTGTTTGGAGAACAGAGCATGAACCATATGCATGTGTTTCAGTGGCATGCTCAGTTCAGGGCTCATCATTAGTTTTCTTTGATACCAAGGGAATTGTGCACAAACAGTGCAAACAGTGAAATGTACAGCAATGACGACCTGAACTTTGGCATCAACGAAACTGGCTGCTTCATCACGACAACACACCTTTTCACATGTCCTTGCTCACCAAGACATTTTTGGCAGTAAATAACATGGCGGTGGCACCCCCACCCACCTTACTCACAGATTTGGCACCTTGCAACTTTGCACTATTCCCAAAACTGAAACTCAAGTTGAAAGGCCATTGGTTCGATGCTCAAGAGATGATTCAAGAAGCATTGCTGGCAGTGCTAAACAACCTCAAAGAACAGGACTTAAAGAAAAAGTTTGACCATTGGACCATTGTGTATGTGTGGATGGAAACTACTTTGAGAGTGATGGTGACCATTAGTCCTAAGGTAATGTTTTCAACAGATGGCACAACCAGTCCTGAAAATTTTAAATAACATATCAAAATGTTCATTAAAGATTGCAGTTGACCCAAAGGAAGGCAAGGTTATGTATCCATAACTTCATAGGGACTGATGACCAGAGTAGTTAAGTCCCATAGGTTTACAATTATTTGAACACAATTGCATTGTGAATAGTGGGTTTGTACTGAATGGGAGCTGAGAAAATCTGCTGGGGCCACTGTAATGTCTGCTCTGTGTGATGGGAGTGTGGAATGATTAGTGCAACCAGTGATTTGTAGTCTGTAATGAGTGTGAAGTTAGTTCTGAATAAGTGAACATGAAACTACTTCTTCGAAGAGACGATTGCTATGTTTCCTCTTCTATCTGTGAGTATATTTTATCTGAGTGTGCATCAGGCAGTCTGTGGCTCAGACATGTCATCATTCCTATGTGCCAGCATCACATCAGTGTCACATGGACACTGATCTGCAACTAAGACTGTTGGGCATGATGTGGAGAAGATACATAAGGTGTGGTCCTGAGCTCAGCATACACTTCAAATCAGGGGTGTAAATAATGGTGGGAGTTGGAGTTATGGGATCTATACCTTTCTTTCACCATCCATAAGCCATATCTATAAAGTTTTTTTATTCATTTATTACTTTTTTGTAATTTTTATGCTCTCAAAATGCAAGTTGTGTTCCAGTTTTAAATGTTGAAATGGCTGAATGGTTAAGCTGTAGATATTTTGGATAATGGTCTGAATGAACTTCTTGTACTTTGGAACTGAATTCGCTCCTGTGAACCCCTCCCTCTGAGGAAACTGCCTCTTCCCTTCACCAGAAGAATAAATTATCTATAGCCCTGCTTGAAATCTTTGAAAGGGTGCTCACAGACAGCCATCTGCCTATACTTAATACCATTCTTCCAACACAGGTTTATTGGATATATAATGTGGATCACTTATGAGGGGAATAATAATTCACCTTTCCCTTATGACCAAGGATAGAACAACTGACCTGTTAGCTTTAAAGAGTGGTCCTAAGTACTCATTAACCAGCAAGGTGAGCATGACCCCAGTGGTCAGTGATGCACTGGTACTGTTAGCACTTCTGGATGCAGCCATTATCAAGTTCCACATCAATTAGCAGGCTTTCAAAATCACAGTATACTGAAATTATAGAAGGAAACTTTCCTGGTGGGATAAATTTATATAAAAAATAGAAAACGGATGACTTACCCGAAGGACAGGCTTGGCAACAGACACAAACAAATAAAACCACACACACACACACACACACACACACACACACACACACACACACATACAAGCTTTCGCAACTGTTGGTCACTTCTTCAGGAAAAGAGGAAGAAAGGAGAGAAGAAAGGGAGGATACAAGTTTTAAGGAAGTGGAAAAGGAGTCATTCCAATCCCAGGAGTGGAAGGACTTACCTTAGGGGGGAAAAAAGGAAGGTAAACAAATACACACACACACACACACACACACACACACACACACACACACACACACACATATCGAAACGCAAACACACCTAGACAGACATTTGTAAAAAGCGAAGAAGTTGGACAGAGATACCACTTGAGGCAGAGGCTCTGTCCCCTTGCTGGAGAGCCACATTCAGATTCTGCTCCAGTCCCAGAAAGTATCTGGAGACTGGAGTGGAGTCTGAGTATGGCTCTCCAGCAAGGTTACGACTTCCTTAAATCCCGCCCCAAAATTAGATCCATCCTTAATGACATCCTTCCCACTCCACCGAGAGAGTCTTTCCGCCACCCACCTAACCTTCATAACCTCCTAGTCCATCCCTATGAAATCCCAAAACCACCTTCCCTTCCCTCTGGCTCCTACCCATGCAACCATCCCTGCTGTAAAACCTGCCCTATGCACCCTTCCACCACCACTTACTCCAGTCCAGTAATCCAGAAGGTGTACACAATCAAGGGCAGATCCACTTGCAATAGCACCCACGTGATTTACCAAGTGACATGCCTGCAGTGTGAAGCGTTCTATGTGGGAATGACCAGCAACAAACTGTCCAGTCACATGAATGGTCACAGGCAGACAGTGTTGGTTGGCAATGAAGATCACTGTGTGGCTAAACATGCCTTGGTGCACGGCCAGCACATCTTGGCACAGTGTTACACCGTCCGGGTTATTTGGATACTTCCTACCAACACCAATCTTTCAGATCTCCTGAGATGGGAACTTGCCCTTCAGCTTATTCTCTCCTCCTGTTTCCCACCTGGTCGCAACCTCCACTAAATTCAAATTCCCACTCACCATCTTTAGCATCTCTGCCTAGCTTCTGTGGACAGAGCCTTTGCCTCAAGTGGTGCTTTTTACAAAATGTTCAAATGTGTGTATTGCTTATGGGACTTACAAAGTACTTATGAACTAGCTATTACTAAGGACGGCAGAAATATCCATGTCCGAGGGGGATTCAAACCCCCGACCGTAGTGGCCGTGCAGACCGTAACTGGAGTGCCTCAGTTCCCTCGGCCACCATGGCCGGCTTGCTTTTTACAAATGTCTGCCTAGGTGTGTTTGCATTTGGATATGTGTGTGTGTGTGTGTGTGTGTGTGTGTATTTGTTTACCTTCCTTTTTTTTCCCCGTAAGGTAAGTCCTTCCACTCTCAGGATTAGAATGACTCCTTTTTCATTCCCTTAAAACCCGTATCCTTCCCTTTCTCCTCTCCTTCCTTCCTCTTTTTCCTGAAGAAGCTGCCAGTGGTGGCGAAAGCTTGAATGTTTGTGTGTTTTTATTTGTGTTTTGTGAGCCTGTACTTTGGGTAAGTCAAACAATCTTTATTTTATATATATAAAAGAATATATACTGAGTTGTAAATTCAAGTTAGTTGCTTCTAATCTGGCTGCCTCAGGACTGGTCAACAATTACAAAATGTTGCTTTGCCTTACAGTTGCTTTGGCAGCTATTTCATTCATTTTTATCACAGTCATTTCCAAAAGATTGAAAATACACATATGATTATCCATTTTGTTTCCAGTCTTGACTCAGTTTATATTATTACTACATAGATATCTGAAGTAAGTGTGTGAGTATTTGAAGAATGAATTGATATTGTTATTTTAAAATATAAGTTGCATAAATTTCCCTCTGAAAATTATCAGGTTGGTAGTGTGCAAAGAAATTGAGACAAGATATATGATATTATAGACAAAACTTACCAATCAAAAGAAGTGTGAGAAGGTATGTTGAGAAATAATTAACTTGCATTGTTGGAAGCAAGTTATCCTCTGTGTAATTCTGTCGCATGGCACCAACACCTGCATTGTTTATTAGTATATCTATCCTCTCTTCAGTGGATTTAATATCAGCTACAAACTCCCTTACAGATGAAAAGGACAGCAAATCCAGTTTCTTAATTATGATGTTTTCATTCTTTGTACTTTCGATTATCTCATCTAAACAGACAAAAATTTTAATTATGCAATTTATACAAAGTAATAAGTTAAATCAATATAAAAATTATCATAAAATTTATATAATATTACCTCTGGCCTTTTTTGCTTTTTCAAGGTCACGACATGCCAAAATAATCCTTCCACCCCTTCTTGCTAGTTCTTTAGCAGCTTCTTTTCCAATACCTGCACAAATATGTTCTTTCATTATGTAACAGTAGTTTCAAATGCCAGGAAATGTGAAAACTAATTATGTGTACCGGAATGGGTCCTTTTTTTTTTTTTTTTTTTTTTTTTTTTTTTTGTTATGTATAATGACATGTGAAGGAAGCAAATAATTATGACATCTGTTTCTCACCATAATTCCATTGCATATATAGCTACATATAGTAACTTTCAAATTGAATGGAAATAAAGTATTTGTGGTGTATGATTACAAAAATATCTAGGGAACAGAAATAGTGAGAGGATAAAGTTTAGGAATGTGGATTAGATATGATAGAAAATAAACATTATCTTATATACTAATTTTTTTTGGAAACTATAGTCAGGCTGCTAGTTCATTCTATCCAGCTGATTTCTTTAGTTTCATTTTAAATGAAATTTATTCAGTCACAGATTTGTCATCAAGTGTCAGAATTGACTTAACACTTGCCTGCCTTTATTTATATGCAAACATAATGTTCTTCTGTCCTTACTGTGAATATTTTAATCAGTTTGTTTTACGATATCTTCAGTTTAATTAAGGTTTACAATTTGTGTTGGCCTAAGAATGCTCATTGGGTCAAGCTCTTTCATTTATACTATTAAACGCTTGCATCAATTGATTCTCAAGAAAGCTATGAGTGTAAATTCAACTTGACTTCCATTTTTTCCCCAACTTTTTTGTCATTCCACTAATGGTGCAAAGTATTTGCATGGGTCATCTACCATAGTTGAAATATTTCATAAATATTTGGTTTGAAAGACAGTGTGAATTCCTAGTTATAATTTTAGGCTGTAAAGATATTTAACACTTTAATAATGTCAAAATTTACAGGATTTTATTAATGGAGAATCATCAGCTTCTCTAATGTCCAAGATACAATTTCCAACATCTAGCTCATGTTGCTCCTATATAACTATTTAAGTTATAGGATCCATACTGTAGTGGAGATGAGACAGAATTTGGCAGGTCAGTTGTGGTATATCCTTGAACTTCCTTTCGTTATAGTTAGATCCACAAATGGTGTTCAGTTGTGCAAGTCCAGACAATTTGCCAGTTTCAAGGGTTAGTTGAAATGTGTGTATAATATATATGTGCTTTGTGCTTGAAGAAATGTTATAGTATACAAATTATAGCTCTTGCTTGTTTATGTACAGTTTTTGCACCATCATCAATCATAACTTTAAACAAATTGCATATAACCCACTGAATAACTTGCTAAAATAAATTTTAATTTGGGTTTTGCTTACATCAGTTGCAGCAGAGTGTTCAGAACAATACTGAGCACTCATTGGCTGTTAGAGAATGCTGCACAGACCAAACCTAAACTCAACCACTGTTATTTCTGGTTCCAACTATAGTCCAGATCATTTGCAATATGGTTTCCACTGTATTCAGACTACTTAACATGATGCTTTAAGAACAAAAATTACAATGTTGTAACATCTAAAAATCCACATCCACCAGAAAAAGGAAGCAACAGATTGATTGAAAATGTATTTATTTTTATTTTTTATTATAATACTTAAATGCAGCAAAATATATAAATGTATGCATTTGATGCTTCTATTTATAATGTACTGTTTGCCCGTGATAAGGTATTGATTTGCACAGTGCCTGTTGGGAGCCACAAGTCATATGTCTTGCCTACTCATCATTACTACTGTACCAAGGAAAGTAAAATGATTAGGGACAGGCAGCATTGGCTGCTTACTACAGCGCTGAAACCATTACCATTAATCATTAATAATGGGATCTTCAACAATTGTTAATTCTAAACTTTTTTATTTCTGTGCACTACATGAGTTTTGAGACCTATGTTCCATTATCACATGCATCTGAAAATTACAATAAAAATGGTGATGTCAGGTATGTAATAAAATACCAACTCACATCTTTACAAAAAAAAAAAAGATTCAGTACAAAGGGAGTATACATAGTGAATCTGTAAAACTGTTACATGTAGCAACAAATTAAAACATTGAGACCCTGGTACAGACGACAAGCTGGGAGTCATTGTTGGCATGTCATAATGGCATGCACAGTAATACTTCACATATAGGGGCAGCTTAAATCTGGCAGAGCTCATATATAAATGAGAAGTTTTCAATTATTGCTGATTATCTTGCTTCTATCAGCACCAGTATTATCATCAATTTCTCTTGGACAACTAGCACTGGATCATATATTTTATATAATACAATCTATACTAAAATATGACCGATACTCCTGGGATCTTGAAGAACTTCAAAGTAATTTTTTTTAGTGTACTTCATTATATTCACAGTGCTCCACTGGTATAGTAATAAATCAAAAACTGGTAGATAAACATAAATTTATATAATAAGAGATGGGAGAGGATGTAAAATCTGTATGCTATGTTATCACTATGGTAACTATTTTAGAAGCTGTCATCTTGGATGTAACTGGTAATTTTTAAATAGAAAAGATGATATATGATCCAGGAAACAGAGTTGCATGAAGAAAACAATGAAACCTTTCATTTGAAAATAGCTCATCATAAAGTTACGGCAGATATTTTTTGCTTGCAGCTGACTTGAAAGTTGATGGTTTAACACAAACTAAACACATCTAGATTATTGGGATTATTCTGATCTCAGGACAATAATACCCATGTTATTTCAGATGATTTTATCCAACATCAACCCAACAGCACCCATTACGTACAGGTGAAATCCCAAACACCTAAGAAATTAGTTCTATCTTAGGCAAACCAAAAGCTGTATTATTAAAAACAATAGTGGGTGAAGCAATATTGGTCATTGTTCATGAAAAGTTTAGTAAGAGGTAACAGTGCAGTCCTCACTGCATCTAAGAGGAAACTGGGGCCAGGCCGTACATCAGTAATGACAATTTTGACCACAAAAAAATGGGGCCTTTGCTATTTGTACTTGTTACATCTCATTAAGGACAACCCAGATTAGTCAATTCAGTTTACAGATCAGTGACACACAAACTGGATGAAAAGTGTAATTCCCACTGTGATGTATAGGTTACCTATCATTTCAAGACTTTTATGAACTTCAAGACTCTTACCTTAATGTTTATAGATGTTATAACTAGTTAAACTGGAAATGCTTTAGAATTTCTAAATTTTTATTCAAATTGAATGCACATTCTAATCTCTTTTTCCTCCTATCACTATCCATCTCCTCCCCCTTACTCTCTCTCTCTCTCTCTCTGCCTCCCCCTCCTACCCCTCTATACACTCAACAACCCCCCTGCCTCTTTCATTACATCCCCCACCCTCTGCCAACCCCCTCCTGTTCCCCTCTCTGTTCATCTCTCCCCCCCCCCCTTTATATGAAAAATAGCATATATCTGCAAAATTTCATGGTGATAAGTCAAACATTGTTGCAGTCTGTAGTAAGACACTCTTCACCATGGACTCCATGGAATCCTATGTAAACAGTGATATTTCTCTTGTTTTGAAGGTCATGTTTGAAAATTTTCATAAAGATCAGAAGAAAACTATAGATGTAAGTCAGTCTTTTGTAATGTGTCCTCCACCAAACACCATATGAATTGATATGTATGCAGTACTGTACATCATGTTATGAAGGGCAAGTGAACAAAATTTTATCACAGGCAGATGACTGGTATGGAGCACTAAACGGAAATCTAATCCAATTTTCTGAGCCCATAAAAAACTATCAATTTCATTTTCTTCAATTTTAGCAGTTCCTTTGGTTTTTCCCTATTTAATTTGTTTTTGATAAACTATAGGCCTACCTGAATTAAAGCTAACAAACCAAAAAGAAGTTCTTCAAATAGATTCACAAATCACAGGACTTCAGTTGAAATGGAAGCATGGAGTTGCTTTGTATTACTTGCCAAAATTTTTTTGGGAAATCACAAAGCTGAAGAATATTCCAAAACTGTAGACAAATACTCCGAAATTTCCAAAAACAAGCAGCTCATATGATAGGAAAATTGCATTTTTTGCACAGGTTTTTAGATAAATTTGCTGACAACTTGGTTGATTACAGTGAAATACCATGGGAATGATGTCACTAGGACATCAAGATTAAAGTGGAATGATAACAAGGCCTAGATTATTGGAATTATTCTGATCTCAGGATAATAAGACCCACATAATTACAGGGGATTACATCCAACATCATCCCTACAGTATCCATTACACATAGATTAAATCACAAAATTCTAAGAAACTTGCACTCTCTTAGGAAAACCAAAAGCTGTACTATTGAAAACATCAATGGATGAAGCAACACCAACCATTGTTCTTCAGTTATTCAATTAGAAATAAGAGTGCAGTCTTCACTGCATCTCTGAGGAAACTGGGACCAGCCATACATTAGTATCAACAATTTTGGCCACAAATAAATTGTACCATTACTAAATGTCTCACTGAGGACAATCCAGATTGTTCAGTTCAGTTTACACAAGCTGGATAAAAACTAACATTTCCACAGTGACTTACAGTTTACCTATCATTTCAAGACTCTCAAGATTTTCTAGACTCTTAATGTTTCTATATATTATAACTAGCTAAACTGGAAATCCTTCATAACTGCTAAATTTGTATTGTATTTGGATGTACATCCTGATCTCTCTGTCCATCTCCTCCCCCCTCTCTTTGTGAAGTGAATTGATCAGGACCTATTTGAGGTACTTCGTAAAAACATTCCCCCTCTCTCCCTCTGGGATAAACAAAAATAAAAACATAAAAGAGATGACTTACCAAAAGGACCAGCTCGTCGATAGATACGAATAAAATCACACACAAACACACATACAAGCTTTTGCCACCACTGGCAGCTTCTTCAGGAAAAAGAAGAAAAAAGGGGAGGAGAAAGGGAAGGATATGGGTTTTAAGGAAGTGGAAAAGGAGTCATTCCAATTCCAGGAGTGGAAGGACTTACCTTAGGGGACAAAAAGGAAGGTAAACAAATACACACACAGTCACACATATCCAAACGCAAACACACCTAGATGGACATTTGTAAAAAGCCAAGGCTTCCCTTTCTCCTCCCCTTTTATCCTCTTTTTCCTGAAGAAGCTGCCAGTGGTGGTGAAAGCTTGTATGTGTGTTTGTGTGTGATTTTATTCGTATCTATCGACGAGCTGGTCCTTTTGGTAAGTCATCTCTTTTCTATTTATATATTATAGAGGAAAAATTCCTACTCATTTCGGGGCAGGATTTAAGGAAGTCGTATCCTTGCTGGAGAGCCACATTCAAAGTCCACTCCAGTCTCGGAAAGTAACTGGTGACAAGAAGGGCACTTCTGGGGTTCTTCAGTTGAAGGTTCTGAATTTGGGGGGACGAGGAAGTGGCTGTGGCAATTTGCTTCTGTACCAGATCAGAAGGATAGCTGTGGGATGTGAAAGCTGTTATTAGGTTATTGGTGTACTGGTTCAGAGATTCATGACTGGAGCAGACTCGTTTGCCACAAAGACCTAGGATGTAGGGAAGGAAACGTTTGATGTGGAATGGATGGCAGCTGTCGTAATGCAGGTACTGTTGTTTATTTGTAGGTTTCATGTGAAATGATGGGTGAAGTTGGCCACTGGACAGATGTGGATAGGACCAGGTGAATTTGATGGGACCAAAGGAGTTGAGGTTGAAGAGCAAATTCTGGAGTTCTTCTTCACTGTGAGTCCAGATCATTAAGATGTCATCAATGAATCTGTACCAAACTTTGGGTTGACAGGCTTGGGTATCCAGGAGGGCTTTCTCTAAGCACCCCATGAATAAGTTTGCGTATGAGGGGGCCATCCTGGTTCCCATGGCTGTTCCCTTTAGTTGTTGGTATGTCTGGCCCTCAAAAGTGAAGAAGTTGTGGGTTGGGATGAAGCTGGCTAGGGTATTAAGGAAAGAGGTTTTAGGTAAGGAAGGGGGTTATCCGGGATGATTGGGTTTGTGAATCTTGGGATGTAGGTAGAAGGTGGGTGTGCGGGGTGTCAGCGGGGTCATGAAGTTAATGGAGTCAGGTGAAAGATTTTGTTGGGGGCCTAGGGTTTTGAGGATTCGTTGAAGCTCTGCCTGGACATCAGGAATGGGGTTGTCTTGACAGACTTTATATGTGGTACTATCTGAAAGCTGACGCAGTCCCTCAGCCACAAACTCCCACCAATCAAGTACCATGGTCGTGGATCCCTTGTCGACTGGGAGAATGACGATGGAATGGTCAGCCTTCAGATCACAGATAGCTCGGGATTCAACTGCAGTAATGTTTGGAAGGTAAACAAATACACACACACTCACACTCATTTGCGTTTGGATATGTATGAGTGTGTGTGTATTTGTTTACCTTCCTTTTTTCCCCCTAAGGTAAGTCCTTCCACTCCTGGGATTGGAATGACTCCTTTTCCTTTACCCATATCCTTCCCTTTCTCCTCTCCTTTCTTCCTCTTTCCCTGAAGAAGCAACTACGGTTGCGAAAGCTTATATGTGTGTTTGTGTGTGATTTTATTTGTGTCTGTTGAAGAGCCTGTCCTTTGGGTAAGTCTCCATTTTCTTATATATAAGAAAATGGATGACAGTTCTACAGTATGTCTGCCTAAGTGTACTTGTGTCTGTGTAAATGTGTGGGTGTGTGTGCATTTATTTACCCTCCATTTTTTCCCCCAAGGTAAGTCTTTCCTGTCCCGGGATTGGAATGGCTCCTTACCCCCTTCCTTAAAACCCTCATCATTTCCTTTTCCCTCTCCTCCCTTCTGCCTGATGAAGCAGCTAGGCTGCGAAAGCTAGCATTTTTGGGTGTGTGTGTCTGTGTGTTTATTTGTTGCTATTACTGCCTGTGCCCCTTCGCCTGGTAAGTGTACTTCATCTATTTTATATATATATATATATATATATATATATATATATATACGTAAAAAATAGATGAAGTACACTTTTATATATATATATATATATATATATATATATATATATATATATATATATACACGTAAAAAATAGATGAAGTACACTTACCAGGCGAAGGGGCACAGGCAGTAATAGCAACAAATAAACACACAGATACACACACACACACACACACACACACACACACACACACACACACACAAAAATGCTAGCTTTCGCAGCCTAGCTGCCTAGTGTTTATTTGTTGCTATTACTGCCTGTGCCCCTTCGCCTGGTAAGTGTACTTCATCTATTTTTTACGTCTATTTTTCATAGAGGGAAACTTTCCCGGTTTTTGTTGCTGCTAATAGGTGTTTTATTAGAGATTGGCATTTTCTTTGTATTCTTACTGAAGCAATCCTGTGTCCTTTAGTATCAATTTGCTGTTTATGTAGCATTTCATATATTTGAAGTTATTTCAAATGAATACCAATTACTCTAGTGATAAAGAACAGTAATATATAATGTGTTTTTATGAATATTTGTATAGGTTTTTGTTGAACTAACTTTTATCCACTCCAACCACAAAAACACCTTGGATCTCCAAGATAAAAAAGTGAATTGCCAAGGTAATACATAGTTTAAAAGTGTAAACATTTATAGAAAATTTTTTTTTGTGTAACAAGTAGGTAAGATATGAGGTAAATAATCTGCATTATCATGGACAGTATGATTAGAGTATTTGGGAAAGATTTGAAATAAATTTGCTGACAACATTTTGAGATTTTTGCTAACAATGTCTTTATGTACTGTACAAGCCTCGTCAACCAGAGTTTCTCGGGTGTGTTCTTACTGTAGTCCATCTTCTTCTTTCTCATGTGCCCCCCTCTCCCCCCCCCTCCCTCTTTCATCTGTATCTGTAGTGAATTTTGGCCTGTAGTAACATTTCAGTACTAATGACATCATCTACACTATTACTCTGCAAGTCACAGTGAAGTAATGGCAGAGTTTCATCACACCATCTTTTTGCTGTTTATCTACCATTACATTCCCAAATAGCACCCAGGAAGAAAGAATGGTTAAATCATTCCATTTGAGCTCTAATCTCTTATTTTGTTTGATGATCATTTCTACTTGTGTATATAGGATTCAACAATATATTTTCACACCAAAGGAAAAATTCTGTGATCAACATTTCGTAAGTCAATCTCATTGCAATGAATAAACATCGTCATTGTAGTGATTCTCATTCCAATTCCTGTATCATGTCTGGGACAGCCTCTTGAACAACATCTCCTGTAATAACATCATTTTCGATAATGTTTTACTGCAATACTAGAAAACTGTCTGCATAATGTGTAGTGACTAGCTTGTAGAAAATATGTAATAATTATAATAAATTAATTAAAACCTCATGCATAATGGGTCATTTTTGTTGCATCATTTTGTCTTTGACATGATATCTCTTGAGCTATGTTTTATACTGTGGTATAATTCATAGCTACATTCAGTTTTGTATGTGCATAAATGCCTATAAAATTTATCATTAACACATGTAGGAGTGTAGAAGTAATAAATTGCATCTTTGTCATTTTACTGTATGGTCAGCAGAAAAATAGTTATCAATAAACTCTTATACTTTCATTGCTTTGCAAGGGTTGTCAAGTAGAAAGAGTTTCATGAAGTTTTGGAAGGTGAAAGGGGGTCTTATCTTGTATTGCTGCCCCAGGTCTCCAACACACTTAGTCTGCAACTAGCGGGATCTAAGGACACTTCATAATTAAATGCTCATTTTCCATTGTGTGATTATCAGAAATAATACTGTCCAATGTTCAAATTATGAGCCATTTTCGAAGATTAAGATATGTCAAGAAAACAGCACTAACTCTTGATAGACATTATTTAATTGTTTGAGTGTAACAGCTAAAAGTTGCTATACTCCATCAAATTAATTGAGGTATCGTTTACTGATTGAACTATGACAGTGAGCCACTGATAGTTTGTGGGTATGACTGAGACATGGATAACCAAAAGTATCTCAACTATAGCAGCAATTTCAAAGCAAGGGGCTAGTATTAGAAGGTATGACCAAGTAAGTCCAGTCCTCACTAGTTCTCTGGACTGATATACATTGTTATGCAGTTACCACAAGAAAACCAGAGAAATAAATATCATCTAGTACAACGTGTAGAAGATTTTATGATTGTGGGATTCATGTGACATAATTAGTTCCATCCAATACCATCACAAGAAACAGTTTGCACTCAATCATTTGCACTAAATTACAGGCTTATGTAGGATCATCGTATTCACGGGTGAATCCTGATTTAGGTTGCAAAGTACCTGCAGACAGTGGTGTTGCCTTGGGAAGAAATGGGACTGATGACCTAGCTGTTTAATCCCCTCAAAAACCAACAATAACAATATGGGAAGAAATGTGAGTATGTTATTATCTGTCTGGCGCTATAAAAAAAGAGTAGATGCTTTCTGATGAGAAAGCAAGTGCGCCAATGGTATATCTTTAGGCTCACACGCATATATCAATGCATTTTCCACATTTAAACATGATAGTGCAACTCTATGCAGATGTTGCAACTTCACTGAGATGACATCCTTTGAATTTATTTACGTTACTTGTGAGAATAGAAAATGATTTCATACTATCCAAAAAAAACTTTGACATCACATGGCTCATCTCTTTGGATGAGTGTATTCAACAGCACACTGTTCAGTAATGTCATGTAATGTTTACCTTGGTCCCATAAGCAGAATATTCTGGTACCAATTTTAGAATAAGTCGTCTCAAAATTATTAACAGCATCTCACATTGTTATTGTTACTTTTATTGCACATTGGGCAGTTACATGATTTGGACAGTATTGCATAGTAGCATTCATTTTGTAGATTGCAATCAGATTCTTTTAGTATTAATTATTATTATTATTTTTGGTTAACGTATGAAACTACAGATGTTCTAGATATCTAGCATTTTACATGCCATATCAGGCAATTTGATAAATGAAATGACTAACATAATTAATATTACACACTTATTATAGAGGAAAAATTCCTAACAGGAAAAATATACGTAAAAAATAGATGAAGTACACTTACCAGGCGAAGGGGCACAGGCAGTAATAGCAACAAATAAACACACAGACACACACACACACACAAAAATGCTAGCTATCGCAGCCTAGCTGCTTCATCAGGCAGAAGGGAAGGAGAGGGAAAAGGAAATGATGAGGGTTTTAAGGAAGGGGGTAAGGAGCCATTCCAATCCCGGGACAGGAAAGACTTACCTTGGGGGAAAAAATGGAGGGTAAATAAATGCACATACACCCACACATTTACACAGACACAAGTACTCTTAGGCAGACATACTGTAGAACTACAGTATGTCTGCCTAAGTGTACTTGTGTCTGTGTAAATGTGTGGGTGTATGTGCATTTATTTACCCTCCATTTTTTCCCCCAAGGTAAGTCTTTCCTGTCCCGGGATTGGAATGGCTCCTTACCCCCTTCCTTAAAACCCTCATCATTTCCTTTTCCCTCTCCTTCCCTTCTGCCTGATGAAGCAGCTAGGCTGCGAAAGCTAGCATTTTTGTGTGTGTGTGTGTGTGTCTGTGTGTTTATTTGTTGCTATTACTGCCTGTGCCCCTTCGCCTGGTAAGTGTACTTCATCTATTTTTTACGTATATAATATTACACATTCATATATGATAGCTAAGTTAAAATGTTTTTACTAGGAAAGTAATAAAAACGAAATTGTTGTCTATTTCTCCTGTTTTTAATTATCAAAACAAACTATATCAACAAAATTACTTCAATATATGGTTAAAATCTGAGCCACAGAACACGTATCAATAAGCCTACATGAGAAAAAATTGTAATGTACTTGAAATCATAAATGTTAGTGCATGTAGAAGTCATTTCACAGAGACCAATAAAATGAAGTAAGTTACTGGGTTGTTTACTGATATTTTGTTGATTCCTGTGATAAAAATCATCTTTCTCAGGAACTGTAACAGGGCTTCTACAATTTCAATTTATTTCTGAATGAATTTACAAATAAATCACACAGAGTATATTGGTGTGTTAAGTGTTACATTTAGTTCCCATTCCAAGTGCCTTTATCAAAATAGGAGCAGTTTATATCTATAACAGCTTTATACATAGTTTAAATACCAATGGCAAATTCAATAAAAAAATTGAATTGTGTATTTAGCGGGAAAAGATAAGAGCATGAAGACATAAAGAAGTCACTTTTTTCCTTCTGTTGGCTTATTTTCCTTCTGTTGGCTTATTTTTCATCTTTTCTGTTGGCCTGAGTATTATTTCTCCATTGCTGTAATTTACTTTATATATCTTACTACAGAGATGATTATGTCCTGTAATGAATACTGACTTTCCATGAGTAACAGTATCAATTTAGAGCATCCTATTACAAATGAGCTAAAGTGTTTACAGCTCAAGTTGAAATTATCTAGGTCATCAAAGTATTTTAAAGTGTTTAATCAGAATCAGATAGCAAAATTAACCTGTAAGAAGGAAAATACCTTGTCATGGAGAACTAACACACACAATTTTAACAGAAAACAATTTTGTGACTGAAAATTCAGAATGTTAAGAATCACACTATAAAGCTATGTAACAAAGTATGTATTTCATATCTTGCCTGTGTTAGCTCCTGTGATAAGAACAGTCTTCCCATGGATTGTAGCATCACTTCTGCAATACCCCGTTGTAAATTTGATGTACACTTTTAACACAAGCAGTAATAGTGCCACACACAGAGTATATTTGTTGAAGAAGATAGACAAGATGCATGATATGAGACACATTGTTGTCATATTATGTGCCTACAAAATGTTCAGCAATTTAAATGATGCCTCTATTCATGTATAAATTTTTAAAACAACTCAGTTTGTGAATTGATCACTGTAAAACTATCTATAGAAATCACTAATTTTGTTCTGCACTGAATACTTTTATTGAAGAATATTCAAACTATTTAATAATTAATCAACTGTAGCACAAACGTTTACTCCAGAAACGTTTTTGTAGAAATTAAACACTTTGTAATATTTAACCACTTGTATCCTATCTCACATACAGTTCCCTTTCTTCCTTTGAACAGAAAGCTTTCTGTGCAAATTCCACACATTCAGACTGCTGTTTAGCTTTATCAGGAGTGCTATAGGAGTTTCTGCTGAGGCATCACACAGACACACACACACGCATTCTCCCCCACACTCACACACCAGCTTCAAGCACTCAGGTATTGATCTGAGCTTGGCTCAGTGAGGCTGTCTCTGTAGAATACACAGATGAAAGCAGACTAATGCAGCAGTGGGCTGATAAGCTATCTTTTACCTTGTGTTGGGCAATATGAACCACTTGACTGCATTTTAATGACCTGGTATGATGTAATCAAGTAGGGTTCCCATGAACTCTGCCACTATGCATACATCACCCACACACAATTGAATGTGTTACTTATAAATGCAGATCACATGAATCTAAAATTGAAATGCTTTTCTTATTTCAGTAGTTACTAAGTTCACTGTTGATCACTTACTTATGTTGTACAATTAAATTTAAATTTGAAATACTAAATTTTTATTGAAAATCAGTTAAAAAAACTTTTCAATAATACACATTTTTAATCCAATAATTCTGAGAAATATGTGTGTTAAGTTATACAAATAAAATACTGTAAAACATTTAAATAACTTAAATAATGACTTCACATTCATTAATGCAAGAAATCCAATGTGGCTAAAACCAACAAATTTCATCAAATGGTCCATATGTTATCATTGTTGGTGGAAATCATACAGAATAATAATGCAATGCATGTGTGTCTTTTTAAAATACATTTATTCTGAAATACAGCATAACAATAAATTAATTTGTAAACACTCTTATTAAATAACTTGGTCTGGATTGTCAGCAGCATTTTATCCTCATGTTTTAATTTCAAAGTGCATAACAAAAATATGTCACTATTTCAGCAGACTATAACTGATACATAATAAGTAGCTGATGAAAAATTTGTATCCATAAATTATCTGTTTTTTTCTACTTGCATTTCTTTACCAATTACTACTGTTAAGGATCACTTTAACTCTATACCTGATTATTTTAAAATTCATTTGGCCTGCTAAGAAACACACAAAGATTAGATTAGATTAGATTAGATTAATACTTGTTCCTTAGATCATGTATACGACATTTCGTAATGATGTGGAACGTGTCAGTTTAGTAAATTTTGTCTATACTTGACAATCTATATTTTAAGAATTTTTTTTGTAATTTTTTTTATTTATTTATTTTTATTTTTTTATTATTTTTTTTATATTTTTTATGTTTTATCTAAAAATTCATCTACATTGTAGAAGGAGTTGCCATTCAGAAATTTCTTTAATTTCTTTTTAAATACTAGTTGGCTATCTGTCAGACTTTAGATGTTACTTGGTAAGTGACCAAAGACTTTTGTAGCAGCATAATTCACCCCTTTTTGAGCCAAAGTTAGATTTAACCTTGAATAGTGAATATCATCCTTTCTCCTAGTGTCGTAGCTATGCACACTGCTATTACTTTTGAATTGAGTCGGATTGTTAATAACAAATTTCATGAGTGAATATATATATTGTGAAGCTACAGTGAGTATCCCTAGATCCCTAAATAAATGTCTGCAGGATGCTCTTGGGTGGGCTCCAGCAATTATTCTGATTACACGCTTTTGTGCAATGAATACTTTTTTACTCAATGTTGAATTGCCCCAGAATATGATCCCATATGAAAGCAGTGAATGAAAATAGGCGTAGTAAGCTAATTTACTGAGATTTATATCACCAAATTTTGCAATGACTCTGATAGCATAAGTAGCTGAACTCAGACGTTTCAGGAGATCTTCAATATGTTTCTTCCAATTCAGTCCCTCGTCAATGCAAACACCTAAAAATTTTGAATATTCTACCTTAGCTACAGATTTATGTTCAAAGTCTAAATTTATTAATGGTGTCATGCCATTTACTGTATGAAACTGTATATACTGGGTTTTATCAAAGTTTAATGAGAGTCCATTTGTAGAGAACCACTTAATGACTTTCTGGAAGATATCATTTACAATTTCATCAGTTAATTCCTGTTTGTCAGGTGTGATAGCTATACTTGTATCATCAGCAAAAAGTACTAGCTTAGCATCTTCATGTATGTAGAATGGCAAGTCATTAATATACTTGTCTCTTTTCTTTGTTTGCAGTACATTTTCATTATTTCCCTACATTTTCTGTTTTCTCTTCTGTCCATATTGTATCTGTGTTTCACTTAATTTTCTCCTGGAAGCCCTGGAAACTTTTTACTTTAAATCTGAACTTTCCATTTTCTCCTATTTCATTCTTCCATTTCCCTCTATTTTCCTTTTACTTTTTAATCCACATCATTTACATTTTTTGTTTTGTCAAAACAGTTAATAAATATTTTTTTTCCTTACACTATTTTCATAAATTCAGTTAAGGTGTCCATATAATGCAACTCTTCTCTTCCTAATCGTGTCCAATATTTGTTGTACTTTTCCATAAATTTCTTTATTACTTATTTCCACTTCCATTCACATATTTTGGTGTCAAGATTTTCCTGATTATTTTCCTTTTCTTCTTTCCAGTTCAACTTAATTGTTTTTGGCTGTATTTAATGAAAGATATCCTAAAGTATGAAGGTATTCTAATGGATAAAATGGCATGGTGGTTCACTGATGGTATAGCAGTCCTTGAGTTTTGTATATATTATAGAGATTCTTGGTTATTTGAAAAGCCCCCTCTGGTTTTCTTTCCCTTGCTTTGTTAGCTTCTTTCTCGTGTGCGTCTGTTTCAACTGTAACAGATATATTTGCATTGTTACATCTTCTAAAGATGGCAAAATCATCTAAAAGTGCCAAATATGCAAAACATACCCCTTGTTTTACTTTTAGAATGTGAATAATAGTTGGTCAATCCATTTCAAAAGCCTGGGAGATAACACCCAAAATTTTAATATTCACATTTTGTATGTGTTAGTGTGCTTTTTATGATTGCCACTATTTTGCAGTCAGCTGCATACCCCACTAAAGTGTTGAATAATGTTTCCCTATAAATGAAATCATACACCTCTTTGAATATTACACATGTTATTTAAATGCTTTTGCATCTCATTTTTGTATATCTGACTGTAAATTTCAGATTTAAAATTTATTTCTTCCTTGTCAGTCTCTAAATGGTGATCCAATTTCCTTTTAGACCTCTTTTGTGATGCTTTTGAAAGGAAAGGAGGAATATTTCTCTGTATTTATTGGTCTCCTTTCTATCTCCTTTTTGTGCATTTAGTAAATTAATGCTGTTTTCCTATCTTCTGTTTTTTTTTTTTTTTTCAGACTTTAAAGACTCCATGTAGCTTCTTCACTGTTAATCACCTGCAATTTTCCACATTTCAGCAGATATGCAATTTTGAATGGCCTTATAATTGTTCAAATCTTTAATGATATTGTGGATTTCATCCATACTTGGGAGTTTTAATGTGTACAGGTGATCAATTTTGTTCAAGAAAATTTACTCTTAGTTGACACAATTTAACAACTTCTTGTTGTTGTTGACAATATTTCAAACTTTTATTGGTTGTTTAGGGCTAATTTTCCATCTTTGTTCTCTTAGAAATCTCCCTCAATTACTAATGGCTAAATGGCTAGTTACTTTCAATCAGCCTTTAGACTGCCCTAATCATTTTCAATATTTGACATATTTTAATCGATTCAACTGTATATTCTTGGTGAAACATTCAATTACACTAAAATAAACACTTTTTAACCTTGTGTCAGAAGCTTTATTGGTACTGTACAACCTAGGTTTCGGGTTATAAGCCTATTTTCAAGTGCTTAACTCATTGCTGATCACAAACATGATAAACAACCAAAGATAAACATGTGATCTGACTATTGATTCTTTGTGACAATTTTGACAAAGTTATAATGGATTACCAAATACAAAAAGACAGAACTTACAAGAACATGGATAAATATGCGTTGGAAAGAAATACTGACTTTTATATTAGTATGATATTGATTCATCTTTTCTAAAACTTGTGGAGTTGTCTAGTTGAACCTTTCCACATACACAGGATATCATCCACATATCTGTACCAATACACCACATGTTTTGGCAATTGTTCATTCTTAAGAAACTCATTCCACCACCTGTTTATAAACATTTCTGCTAGCAAGGGGGATAAGGGTGAAATCATTCCCAGATCATTTACTTGCTTATAATAGCTCCCTTGGAAGCAGAAATAATTTTGATTTAAACAGCATTCAACTGTGCTAATCATGCTCAGCTGTTCCTTTGGGTTAATGTCCTGTAAATACAATGACTGTGACACAATATCAATACAATTTTCACTGGGATGCTTGAGAACAAGCTTTGTACATCAAAGGAGACTAGTTTTGCACTTGTTGGAATCTTAACATCTGTTAATTTGTTTACTAAGTCTAAAATGTTCTTAATGCTATATTTCCCTTTAAAGTTCAGATTTTTCCCCAAGATAGTGTTGATCTTCCTGCCAATATTATGTACCGGTGCTTGTATTGCAGATATAACTGGATGAATTGGCACTTCTTGTTTATGGGGCTTGGGTAAGCCATACAGCTGTGTAGCCCTGGGATTAATTTGTAGAATACACTTCAACACTTATTCAGGAAAATGTTGGCGCACTTGTTTACTAACTTCTTAGCCTGATTACTGTATCTTGCTGTTGAATCTTTCTGTAGTTTTTGTAACTGCACTGACTGGAAAAAATTTTCAACTTTGCTTATATTATCTGTTTTATTTAACAATAATCTTGTACCATCTTCATCTGCTTTTGTCACAATCACATTACTATTTTCAACACTAGTTATTAGGAAAATTTTAATTTTCTTCTTGGAGATTTTTTTAAATCCACTTTCCATTTCTTACTACAATGATAAGAATTTTTCAATATTTTTCACATTTGTATTTCAGTTGTCATTTACAAAAAGTGGAGAAAATCTTTCTTATATTTTTACTTTACCTTTTGTTTGAACCCTCAACTTTCCTAACGTTCTTTATTTTAAACATGCATTTAAGGACAAATTGCATTTCTAATCTACTGGGTGATCAAAATGCCTTTTAAATCTGGAAACTTAATAAATCACAGGATAATGTAGACATAGAGATAAAAACTGACACACATGCTTCGAATGACATGGGGCTTTATTAGAACAAAAGTAAAAAAAAGGTTCAAAAAAAGTCTGACAGATGGCGCTCCATCTAATCAGAACAGCAATAATTAGTGTAACAAATTAAGACAAAGCAAAGATGATGATCTTTTCATGAAATGTTCAATATGTTCACCATCATTCCTCAATAGCTGTAGTCTAGGAATAATGTTGTGAATAGCACTGTAAAGCATGTCCAGAGTTCTGGTGAGGCATTGGTGTTGGATGCTGTCTTTCAGCGTCGCTAGAGATGTCGGTCAATCACGATACACTTGCTACTTCAGGTAACCCCAAAGTCATGACGAAAGTGGCAGCTCAGCACACAATTATCACCAAATAATGCGAACAAGAGATCTTTTTTTGAACTCTTTTTGTTCTATTAAAACTCCATGTCGTTCCAAGCATGTTTGTCAATTTTTACCTCTTTTTCTACATTATTCTGTGATTTATTAAGTTCTCAAATTTATACTGACGTTTTGATCACCCAGTATATGAAGAGCCAAAGAAACTGGTACACCTGCCAGCACTCAGAAGTGCCAGAACAAGATGTAGAAGCGAATCGACTAATGACAGAAGTAGTGCTGGAGGGAACTGACACCGCGCATACTGTAGGACAGTCTATAAATCCATAAGAATACAAGGGGATGGAGTTCTCTTCTGAACAGCACATAGGAAGGCATCCCAGATATGCTTAATTATGAAGTTTGGTGGCACAGAGGTGTTTAAACTCAGAAGAGTGTTCCTGAGGCTATTCTCTGGGCAATTCTGGATGTGTTAAGTGTCACATTGTCCTGCTGAAATTATCCCAGCCCATTAGAATGCACAAAGGACATGACTGCATGAATATGATTAGCCAGGATGCTTACATACATGTCACCTGTCAGACTCATAGCTAGACATGTCAGAAGTCCCTTACAACTTTTACTACACATATGCCACAGCAATAGAGAGCCTCCACCACCTTGAACAATCCCATGCTGACATGCAGGGTCCATGGTTTGATGAGGTTGTCTCCATACCCATACACATCCATCTGCTCAATACAATTGGAAATGCAACTCAGACCAGGCAACATGTTTCCAGTCATCAACAGTCCAATGTCAGTTATGACAAGCACAGGCAAGGTGGAAAATTTGTGTCATGCAGTCGGCAAGTTTACCAAAGTGGGCAATTGGCTCTGAAAGCCCCTATCACTGATGTTTCATTCCATAGTCTGAATGACATTAGTTGTTGATGGCACAGCAGTGAAATTCACAGAAATTTTTAGAAGGGTTGCACTTTTGTCATGTCGAACAATTCTCTTCAGTAATTTTTGGTCCCGTTCTAGCAGGATTTTTGGAGATTCCCAATATTCGTAGAATGCTTATAAATTGGTCATATGAGAAAATCTTTAGCTCATCATTACCTTGGAGATATCGTGTTCTATCACTCAAGTGTCAACTATAACACTATGTTCAAACTCACTTAAATCATGATAAACTGCCATTATAGCAGCAGCAGCAGTAACTAATGTAATTGTTTTATATAGGCATTGATGACCACAGCACCATCCTCTGGGTGTTAAAATATATCTGTTTTTGCACATGCATGTCTATATCAGTTTCTTTGGCTCTTTATTGGACATTATATGGGTCATAACTAAACACATATTTTGTGCACAAAACAGTAAATGTAATTTTTTGTACTGACCCATTCTACAACCAGGGATTTGTTCTCATGTGTATCTATGGGGCTCAAAATAAATACATAAATAAATAAATTAATTCTCTGTCTTTCAAACAATTATATAAATTTATTTTCTGTTTATGTTTGCAGATAATTTTGTTTCTTCATTTGATCACCTACTACAGTATAGCTATATCACTAAAGGTAGTTAGCGATGGTCCTCTGCCATGATAATAAATTTAGTTTTTTTTAAATGATTCTAAAATTGCTTATAGGTTGCTGGAATAATCTCTTAGATGTTGAAAGTAGATTATTTATTTTCACTACACAATATGTTTCTGACTTATCCCATCATCTGGTGACCGATATAATGTATATTCTGAGCATTGAGACAATTGAATTTGTCATTTAAAAATGCCATTGTTATTGAGTGCCATATGAGAATAAACATCAAAATTTTACTCTTATATCCACTACATCCACTCCCATGAACCACAGACATTACCGAGGAGGGTTGGCTTGCGTGCCTCAATTATACAAATAGCTGTGGATAGACCATACAAACATGTGTTTCCTGAAGAGGGGTAGCTGCCTTTTCAGTAGTTACAGACTGGTTGATTGATTGAGTTGGCCTTGTAAAATCAGCTAATGTGGCTTTGCCACACAGCTACTGCAAACAGCTGAAAGCAAGGGGAAACTACAGCCGTTACTTTTCCCGAGGACATGCAGCTCTACTGTATGAAAATGTGATGATGGGATCCTCTCGAGTAAAATATTCTGGAGATAAAATAGTTCCCCATTTGGATCTCCGGGTGGGACTACTCAGGAGGATGCTGTCATCAAGAAAGACAACACTGGTATTTTACGGATCGGAGCATAGACTGTTAGATCGCTTAATTGGGTAGGGACGTTAGAAAATTTAAAAAGAGAAATGGGTAGGCTGAAGTTAGATATAGTGGGGATTAGTGAAGTTTGGCAGAAAGAGGAACAGGATTTCTGGTCAGGCAAGTACAGGATTATAAATACCAAATCAGTTGGGCTATTACAGGAATAGGTTTGATAATAATTTAAAAAATAGGAATGTGGATAATCTACTATGAACAGCACAGGGTTCACATTATTGTAGTCAGGATACATACAAATCCAATGCTGACCACAGTAGTACAAGTTTATATGCCTACTAGTTCTGCCGGTGATGAGGAGATTGAATAAATGTATGAGGTAAAGGAAATTATGCAGACAATTAAGGGAGGGGAAAACTAAATTGTGATTGGAACTGGAATTTGGTAGTAGCGAAAAGAAAAAGTAGGAAAAATAGTAGGTGAATATGGACTGGGAAAAAAGAATGAGAGGTGATTGCCTGGTAGAATTTTGCATGGAACATAATTTAATCATGACAAACAACTGTTTTAAGAATCATGAAAGAAGGTTGTAAACATGGAAGAAACCAGGAGACACTGGAAGGTACCACAAAGATTTTATAATGGTAAGACATAGATTTCGGAAGCAGATTTTAAACTGTATGACATAGCCAGGGGCAGATGTAGACTCTGACCTTATGTTGTTGATCATGAACTGTAGGGTAAAACTGAAAACACTGCGAAAAGGAAGGACTATAAGGAGATGGGACTTGGATAAATTGAAGGAACCAGAAGTTCTTTAAAATTTCAGAGGGAGCTTTAGGCAACAATTGACAGAAATGGGGGGAAACAAACTAGTAGAAGAAGAATGGGTAGCAATGAAAAATGAAATAGTGAA
Organism: Locusta migratoria; assembly: GCA_026315105.1. Lineage (NCBI taxonomy): Eukaryota > Metazoa > Arthropoda > Insecta > Orthoptera > Acrididae > Locusta > Locusta migratoria. Next base: position 592,398,290 of record CM048746.1, read on the forward strand.
GGCAGCAGAGAACAAAATAGGTAGAAAGGCAAGACCTATAAAAATCCTTGGATATCACAGGAAATACTAAATTTAATTGATGAAAGGAGAAAATATAAAAATGAAGTAAATGAAACAGTCAAAATAGAGTACAGACGGCTAAGAAATTAGATTGGCAGGAAGTACAAAATAGCTAAGCAGGAGTGGCTAGAAGGTAAATGCAAGTCTGTAAAAGAATGTATACATAGGGAAAAATAGATACTGCCTACAGTAAAATAAAAGAAATATTTGGAGACAAGAAAAGCAGCTGTATGAATATAAAGAACTCAGATGGGAAACCAGTTCTCAGCAAAGAAGGGAAAGCTGAAAGATGGAAAAAGTATATAGAGGGGCTCTATGAAGGAAATGATCTTAGAGACAATATTGTAGAAAGGGAAGAGTATGTAGATGAAGATGAAATAGGAGTTACTATACTGAGAGAAGAATTTGACAGAGCACTGAAAGACCTAAGTCGAAACAAGGCCCCTGGAGTAGATGACATTCCCTCAGAACTACTGAAGTCTCTTGGAGAGGCAGCTATGACAAAACTATTTCACCTGGTCCATAAGATGTATGAGACAGGGGAAATACTGTCAGACTTTAAGAAAAATATAATAATCCCCATTCCAAAGAAAGCAGATGCAGACAGGTGTGAAAATTATAGAACCATCAGTTTAATAAGTCAGGGTTGCAAAATTCTAACACGAATTATTTAGAGAAGGATGGAAAAGCTGGTACAAGACCAGTTTGGATTCAGGAGAAATGTCGGAACACGGGAGGCAATACTCATCTTATGGCTTATCTTAGAAGATAGATTATGGAAAGCTTTTGTAGATTTGGAGAAATCTTTTGACAACATTGATTGGAATACATTCTTTCAAATCCTGAAATAAATAGGAGTAAAATATAGGGAACAGAAGGTTATTTATAACTTGTACAAAAACTAGATAGTAGTTATCAGAGTTGAAAGGCATGAAAGGGATGCTGAGGTTGGGAAAGCTGTAAGAGAGGGTTGTAGCCTTTCTCCAATGTTGTTCAATTTGTACATTGAGCAAGCTATAAATGAAAGTAAGGAGAAATTTGGAAAAGGAATTGAAATTCAGGGTGAAGAAATAAAAACATTGTGTTTTGCTGATGACATTGTAATTCTCTCAGAGACAGCAAAGGGCTTGGAGGAGCAATTGAACGGAATGGACAGTATGTTGGAAGGAGCATATAAGATGAGCATTAACAAGAGCAAAACAAGGGTAATGGAAATCAGTCTTAGAAAATCAGGTGATGCTGAAGGAATTAGATTATCTAAAGAAACAATAAAGGTAGTAGATCAGTTTTGTTACTGGTGTTGTAAAATAATACATGATGGTCACAGTACAGAGAATATAACATGCAGAATGGCAATGCAAAGAGAAGCATTTTTGTAGAAGAGAAATTTACTAACATCAAATATTAATGTATGAAGTCTTTTCTGAAGACATTTGTGTGGAGTGTTGCCTTGTATGGAAGTGAAACGTGGATGATAAATAGTTCAGACAGGAAGAGGATAGAGGCTTTTGAAATGTGGTGTACAGAAGAATGCTGAAGATTAGGTTGGTAGATCACATAACTAATGAAGAGGTACTGAACAGAATTGGGTAGAAAAGGAATTTTTGGCATACCTTGACTGAAAGAAGGTATCACTTGATGGGACACATTCTTAGACATCAAGGTATCATAAATTTAGTATTGGAGTGACGTGTGTGGGGAAAAAATCACAGAGGGAGACCAGGAGACACACACAGTAAGCAGACTCAAATGGATATGAGTTCCCGTTCTTATGAGGCGATAAAAAGGCTTGCTCTACATAACAATGGTATTTTGAAATGACAAATTTAAATGCCTCAATGCACAGTATATATTATATCTGTCACCAGATGATGGGGTAAGCCTGAAATGTGTTATATATTGAAAATAAATAAATAAAATTTCAACAACTAAGATTATTCCAGCAATCCTTAAGTATTTTTAGAATCATTAAAAATGGATCATGATGGTTGCATATCTCTATTAAGACCTTCAGTCAAAAATGAGCTTAAAAATAAAATAAAATATAAAAATTAAAAAGGAAATTGGTAACTCTAAGTGCTCCGTTCTTCACAATTTCACAAAAAATTTAGTTTTGAAGTGCCAACATATACCAAAGTCCATTTAATAAAAAATAAAAAAAACTACATTATTATAAATAATGAGGTTTTGCTACAGCTAAATAAGATAAATCACTCCAAAGAATTATCTGTCACACAACTAAGACTTTGTATTGTGTGGGTCTTAAAATTTTATCCAGGAAAAGAATATATTTCATTTTAATTCATCTCAGGTATGTTACTGGATTATTATATACTTGTTGGAAACAGATTATCTTATTAATCATAAATGAAGATAAATTAAAAATGGTGCAACTTAAGTTGTAGAAACCACACCTACTCTTGCCACTAAGGGAGTAAATTGTGTCCCAAAAATGATGTCGTTTGAAGATACCAAATTCATGCATAAGGAGTATGATAGCATTAATATCACACATCTGCAGGTAGCACACATTGTTTCTGATATGTCCGTGTGGCTTGTAATTAAAAATGGCATTGACAGTAGTGCTACAGGTCGCTGCCTGGTGCACCACGGGTGCCACACAAAGTGCAATCTATAAGAGAAGGAGTGCACATACGGCAAAATGCTTCAGCAGTTTCATATGTGACTTCAACCGAGTGAGCTATGCACATATGGGTTAGTATCCCATCCTCGTCACCAATGTGCTATGTTGACTGCTAACCCACAAAAACATAACATGCTCTGTTGAACTCACATGTCAAACTGCTGAAGTGTTGTGCTATGTGTGCACACCTTCTCATATAGGTTGCAACCTGTAGCACTAGTGTTGGCACCCATTTTTAATTACACAGTGAGTTGACATACCAGTTTCTGTATTCCTATAATTGAAAGCAGAGAGTCAGTCATATCATCAAATTTCTGATACAGAAATAAAGGTAAATTCGAAATTGTGTAAATGCAAGCAGACTTAATTATAGAATTCATACTAGAAAATGAGCAACATTTATTTCCACACTAATGTACTTTTTTTTCTTTTATTGTGTAAAATAGCCAAGTCCACAATTTTATTTTTACTTATTTATTTTATTTTATTATTAAACAAAAATAAGAAATAGAAAAGAGATGACCCACCAAAAGGACCGGCTCGTCGATAGAAACGAATAAAATCACACACACACACACACACACACACACACACACACAAGCCCTCGCTACCACCGGCAGCTTCCTCGGGAAAAAGAGGAAAAAAAGGGAGGAGAAAGGGAAGGATATGGGTTTTAAGGAAGTGGAAAAGGAGTCATTCCAATCCCAGGAGTGGAAGGACCTACCTTAGGGGAAAAAAGGAAGGTAAACAAATACACACACACTCAGACATATAGACACACACACTCAGACATATAGACACGTAGGTGTGTTTGCGTTTCGATATGTCTGAGTGTGTGTGTATTTGTTTACCTTCCTTTTTTCCCCTAAGGTAGGTCCTTCCACTCCTGGGATTGGAATGACTCCTTTTCCACTTCCTTAAAACCCATATCCTTCCCTTTCTCCTACCCTTTTTTCCTCCTTTTGCTGAGGAAGCTGCCAGTGGCGGCAAGGGCTTGTGTGTGTGTTTGTGTGTGATTTTATTCATTTCTATCGATGAGCCAGTCCTTTTGGTGGGTCATCTCTTTTCTATTTTTTATCTTTGTTTATCCCACCAGGAAAGTTTCCCTCTATGAATTTAGTTTCATCAATTTGAATCTAACAATCACAATTGTTTATTTTATTATTATTATTATTATTATTATTATTATTATTATTATTTTTTTATTTTATTTTTTTTTTTTTTTTAAGATGAGTAGTTTCAGCACATTAAACTACTATCACTGGATCTGTCATTTCATACATCACATCATAGAGGAAACCTTTTAAAATTGTAATTGTACAGCACCATTATAGTTAGCATGTCAAAATACAAATAAATCATCAGACACATCATGTTTCATTGTGATGTGGTCACAGTAAAGTATTTTGCCATGCTGACTGTTGGTGAACAATTACAAATTTTAAAAGTTTTCTTTGTGAGGTGATGTATGAAATGAAAGGTCCAATGATGGCAGCTTAATCTAGTCATCTTAATAATTTGCAATTTTGACTGTTTTACATACTAAATTAATTGAACAGATTGCTCTTACAAGTATGACTTTTTTTCTGTTGATATGTTTATTTATGGTCCTTTGAAGTTTGAGTAAAGGAACATAATCTTTTATAAACATTGCATTACACAAAACAAGTTTGCAGTAGTATGCTGAACCAGTCTCTAATACATGCTTCCTGCAGGAACCAATGGTGAGCAATACACATTTAAGAATAAACATAGAAGTTGCAATGTAGAACAAATAGCATATCTGTCATAATTGCAACACTACATAAAGCATCAAAAAATTAAAACAATAAAAATGAAAACTGAAAATTTTAATGCTTTTATTTTGTTTCTGCCAAATATAGCCTTAAATATGCATTGTAGCAGCATGTATAACAAATACCGGGAGCTAAGATATCGAAAAACAATTATGTATGTACATGTAACTTTCATTAAACTCCTTATAGACCAATGCCAAACAATTAAAGCACACATGTCATGAGCAAGGTTGATGAAACAAGAAGGAAAAGGATCACTGGAAGTGCCACATATATCATAATGCAATCATTTACAACAGAACTAATTCTCCACCTCTGTTCACTTTGTAATGCTCTTGTTGTGGTATATTCATGTAAAGTGAAAAGTAAATATTCTATCCAACCTCATCACAGACCTCTACGATTTAATTATGCCATGTCTGAAGTATTACGCCCTTGCATTACACAGTTCTATTAACTCGAGTACACAACATGCAGTTTCATATAGGATCTTTATCATGATTAAATTTGATGGAGGGAAAAACCTGGATAACAACTGGTAATGTAACTATCATGCTTTGCTTTATAGCTTGACGCTTTCTAGCTACACCAAAGAGCAACAGCGTATTTATTTTTAATTATAATATACAATAGTACACAAACATTCCAGTTTTCATATGAAAACAGCTAACAGTTTAATATTAAAATTCTGTACATATATAATTTTAATTTTCACTTATGAGAAGCTTGGTTGCATCTATTGTCAACTCTTTTTCTTTAGAGCTGTTCAGAAGAGATGGAAATCTATCCACACATACTTTCCACACAGTTGTTGAGGTAACCTTTGGTTCTTTTGTTTGACAATTCTACTGTGTGACAGAATATTCCTTCTGAAATTTGTGTATGGTATATAATAGTATATGGAGATTTAATTGATAATACTAAACTATCATAAAATATTACAATAAATTTCCTTGTCATTAGTTGGTTTATTTGCATGTTTAATGACTCATAACTGGATTCTCTCACAAAGATGAGGAGCAAGCCAATTTAAATTTAGCAATAAACATCCTCAATAACAAATTATAGAGATTCAGACAATTTACAAGACCTTCTATTACATTAATCTCATACCTTTATTTATAATGATTCATAGCTAATTATGTTCAATTACATAAACATTACGTTATCTACCCATGGAAAGTACCGGTTTGTATAGTTAACTAACCCAAAGACTTTAATCGAGCCATGACAAGTACATAAAAAAAAGACACTCACTCACTCAAACACACACATAGGTACACCCCTCAGGGAGGCTCATCATTAATGTGCAGAGTACGGGCTTCACATACCTGCGGTTCCTGACTTGTGGGCTGGTGTGCACCTCTAGTCCTCTGACACCATGAACTCTGGACATACTTTGTGGTGTAGAGGTGGAACATTGTGTGTCGAAGGAGGAAGAAAGCTTGGAGTTTAACGTCCTGTTGACAGTGTGGTCATTAGAAACAGGAACATTGTGTGCATCAGGTAATGGGGATCTTGGATTGACCGCCTGTGTTGTGAAGAAGGAAAAATGCCTCTTTAAATAAACCTAAATCGCAAGGTGTGCTATGTGCTGATAGGGTATATGGCTGTTGAGGTGGAGCAGTTACTACTGGGCAACCTCTGAGTATACCACTGAACTTTAGTTGTATCAGGTTTATCTACACATGAGACATTTAGCTCACAGGGTAGCAAACATAAGAGCCTGCTGATATGCTACTGACAGCCAATCACCATCTTAGATGCATGAAGTCGGTATTAGATAACCAAAAAATTCACAGAGTATAAGGGTGTACATTCAGCAGCATTCAACCACACTGAAGAGGACCACAGCACAGTGGTCAAAACATCGACAATTCATTTGCTAAGTTTTTTAAAAATGAAGCAGCCTAATTCCCAAAATTGTTTTATTCAAAATGACACCAGCCATAGAAGCCTATGAAATTATATCATATCCTCTCATTTATTGAACGGACACGCACATGCCGATGTTGCCAGAAAAAAACCTATCCTACCTAAATCAGTCTCTTGACATCCAATCCTTGAATCACTAGATCTCTTCATTAGTGCCCAACAGAGCAGGAGTGATGCTAACACCATAGTACAGCTTGGAAAGGAACAGAAAAAAAAGTTGTGGTACTGAGTGCAGATCTGTCAGGCACATTCTTGGTTGTGTTTTCAATCTGTGCAGTTTTTCTTTACTGTAATAAACAGAAAAGGGTTGAGGATATCAAATTACCAGTACACCACAGTTTGATGGACTGGTTATATCAAGTTTGATATATACAGCAGTCTCTTACAAGTAAATATTTTATTTCTTTTTGTCTACTGTATATGATTGTGGGCCACTGAGGTCATTGGGATAATTTTTAGTAGGAGCCATATGTTATGTATATGTTCTCAAAATTCTTCCCGAATTTTTACTGGGGGGGGGGGGGGGTGGAGGGAGAGTGTAATGTTGGTAATAATAATGGTGATTGAAAATCAGATGCATTGACAAAGTGGTGAGCAGTTTTGGACAGAGGCAGGAGTACATGACCAAATGCAAGTATTTCTTGTTGCATCATAAACAGAAGCAAGCAGTGGATTTGAGTGCATGCAGGCATCAAAACGGTAAACAGCAATACACTGTCAGTGCATGCTGTAAGTCACGAGATGCTAAACATAAGTCAGTTACAGAGGTTATCGTCCCGCAAGACAATCAGCAGAAAGGGACAAATGGCAGAATAAATACCAGCCAAGAAGCAAGGATATGCAGAGTTCACTTGCGAGCAGTACAGTTGGAGTTAGTTGGCAGTCAGTGAAGACTGTTGAGGTCTGGCAATGCCAGGGACAGTGGTCACTGAGGGGCTATTGGCAGGGCAAGGCACCTGGGTATGTCAGAAAAGAGCTGGCTGACCCGTGGCCACACCCAATGACCGTCACTCAGCTGTCAGCCACGAGTTCCCCGCAACTGCCAGCGCCAGCAGCAAGAGGTAGCAACCCACTACTTACCCGTGGGAGACGGCACTGGTGAGCTCCACGGGGAAAGCCGCTGGAGACACCAAAGCAGGGGGTGCCCATTCGAGTCCTGGCCCGAGCACACCCCAGTACAACACTGTGAGGGAGAGACAGGAGGCAATCTACATGTGCTACATGTCCCCGGGGCCTGAACATGGCTCCACCGGCTCAGAAAGTGGAGCAACACTCTCCTGGCCGGTGATGGCCTAGAAGTGCAATATCTCGCAAACAGCAGCAAGCCGCCATTAGGGATGACTGCTGAAGCCCACACTCCGTCCCACCACGTCAGTGACAATGCTGACACACTCAAGACCTATGAAGGCTGCAGAAGCCAAGATAAAAACATGTACAGTGGAGTCAATAAATGTTGTCTTAAGTAAATGCTGTTACACTCATGCTTCCACCCGGGTCGAGACACGTCCCCAAGGGGACTGAGGTGCTCCAGTCACAGTCTGCACGGCCACTACGGTCGGGGGTTCGAGTCCCCCCTCGGGCATGGATATTTGTGCTGTCCTTAGTATTATCTAGTTCATAAGTAATTTGTAAGTTTAGGGACTGATGACCCCATAGTTAAGTCCCATAATCTATACAAACATTTGAGACATGTCCCTCATGCACTTGTCGTACTTGACAAATAGTATTAAATATTATTAATAATGGTTGCAGTTCCTTTCTCACCATGAGTTCACTCTCCCACCCCACAATATCTCGTTACAACATATATCTATGTAAATATCCCCCATGAAACACAGAAATTGCCAAGGTGGGGTGGCATGCATGCCTCATTGATAAAGATACCCAAACTATAGGTGCAACAATAAAGGAGGGAAATCTGTGGAGAAGACAGACAAAAGTGTGGTTCCTGAAGAGGGGTCAGCAGCCTTTTCAGTAATTGCAGGAAAAACAGTCTCACATATTGACTGAGCTGGCCTTGTAACATGACTTCCCAATACATTTACTGTCAGTGGCTGAAAGCAAGGATAACTACAGTTGTTACAGCTCTGCTGTATGAATATATTATGATGGCATCCTCTAGGGTAAAATATTCTGGAGGTAAAAGACCCACATTTTGATCTCCTGGTGGGGACTACTCAGGATGATGTCATCAAGAAAGACAACACAATCATTCTACAGATCAGAGTGTGGAATGTCAGATTCCAGAATTGATCAGAAATGTTTGATAATTTAAAAGGGGAAATGAATAAGTTGAAGTTAGATATAGAGGGGATTAGTGAAGTTTACTGGAAAAATGAACAGGATTCCTGGTCAGGTGAGTACATGGTTATAAATAAAAAATAAGTTGGGGGTATTACAGGAGTAGTTCTAATAATGAATAAGATAATAGGAATGCAGGTAAACTACTATGAGTTGTGCAGAGATTGCATTTTCATAGTCAAGATAAATATAAAGCCAACATCAACCACAGTAGCTCAGGTTTATATGACAACTAGCTCTGCTGATGATGAAGAGATCAAAGAAATATATGAGAAGGTGAAGGAAATTATTCAAACAGTTAAAGCAGATGAAAACTTAATTGTGATGGGGAAATGGAATTCGATAGTTGGAAAACGAAGGGAAGAAAAAACAGAATGTGAATATGGACTGGAGGAAAGGAACAAAAGAGGAAGCTATCTGGTAGAATATTGCATGTAAAATAATTTGAACATAAAAAACACTTGATATAAGAATGATGGAAGAAGGTTGTATACATGGAACACACCAGGAGACACCGAAAAGCACCAGATAGATTTTATAATGGTAAAACATTGATTTTGGAACCAGCCTTTAAACAGTAAGACTTCTTAAACCAGGTGTCTGTTATAACTAAATTATGTTCCGTGCAAAATTCTACCAGGCGGCATCCTCTTTCATTCCTGTTGCCCAGACCATATTCGCCTACTATCTTCCCTTCCCTTCCTTGTCCTACTACCGAATTCCAGTCTCCCATAACAATTAAGTTTTCCTCTCCCTTAATTGTCTGAATAATTTCCTTTAGCTCCTCATATATTTCTTCGATCTCCTACCCGATTAAGGGATCTGATATTCCACGCTCTGATCCGTAGAATGCCAGTATTGTCTTTCCTGATGACAACATCCTCCTGAGTAGTCCCCGCCCGGAGATCCGAATGGGGGAATATTTTACCTCCGGGATATTTTACCCGAGAGGATGCCATCATCATATGTTCATACAGTAGAGCTGCATGTCCTCGGGAAAAGTAACGGCTGTAGTTTCCCCTTGCTTTCAGCCGTTTGCAGTAACTGTGAGGCAAAGTCACATTAGCTGATGTTACAAGGCCAGCTCCGTAAATCATCCAGACTTTTGCCCCTGTAACTACTGAAAAGGCTGCTGCCCCTCTTCAGAACCACACGTTAGTCTGGCCTCTCCACAGATACCCCTCCGCTGTGATTGCACTTACGGTATGGCTATCTGTATCGTTGAGGCACGCAAGCCACCCCACCTCGGCAATGTATTTGGTTCATGGGAGTGGACATTGAAGTTACAGAATGAGAACTAAACTATCTGGATAGACAAACATGTAAATTAATTGTTGAAGGATATTAAAAGAGTTGATTATATTTCATAACTAGGTGTTTGAAGATTGAGTGATAAGAAATTATACAAGATTTTTAATATTTTTAATCTAAATATGTCAACTTATAAATCAGGTGTCAGAACATAAGTCATCAGTGTTGAAATACATTTTGCACATCTTCAGAATAGTTAAGTATCATTCAAAGTGTTAATGCTGAACAATAAAAATTATACTTCTTTTATGAAGATTCTTTTATTTTCCTAATGAAAAATTTTCAATGGAGGACACATTTTCTATATATATATATATATATATATATATATATATATATATATATATATTTCAAATATATATATTTGGATATATATTTCAAATTGTTTTTGATAGAAACTCCATAAAATAAATACAAACCCTCACAAATGATGATAAATACAAATTAATTAAATGATTCTTGAACAGTATCTTAATTAAATGGTTTTTCTACTTCAAAATTGTTACACTATTGTTTTTCTTCTTCTAATTAAAATTGTTCTTCACACATATGTTCATTAAGCTGTGTTCAAAGACTTTAATACGTGCTAGCTAAGTTTCTTGTTTATAATGCTGCAATTCTGTTGACAATTCATTTATACGCTGATCTTTTAGTTTCAACAAAGTCTCCAAGTGGGTTATCTGAAACAAATTTATTATTGCATTTAATTGCTAGCTGTGTCTTTTTCTAAACAATCTAATGAAGTCACTAAATTAAATTTAGATTTCTTGCTTTGTTGCCAAATACTGTTTCACTTAGCATTTTTGCCACTCCAGGAACAAAGTATGGCACCATCATAAGACAAAAATAGTTCTTGGCAAAAATGCAATGTTCCCAAGCAGAATATGATACTTCATTATGACTACCATTGGTAAGCATTTAATAGTGAGCTTGCAATTGCATTTAACAAATATTTTGTACTGAAAATTTTACGTCTGTAAACAGTGTCATTAAAATGTAAAACTGTTTCAGTAAATATCATGTACTGTCTTTTCCAGCAACGGAAATGCCATGAAGGAGAGGCACACATAAAAGATACAACTTGATAAAACATATTGGCCATTACGGCCTTCATCAGACTGAGAAAATATATATATATATATATATATATATATATATATTATAGAGGAAAAAATTCCTAACAGGAAAAATATACGTAAAATATAGATGAGGTACACTTACCAGGCGAAGGAGCACAGGCAGTGATAGCAACAAATAAACACACACACACACACACACACACACACACACACACACACACACACACACACACACACACAAACGCAAGCTCTCGCAGCCTAGCTGCTTCGTCAGGCAGAAGGGAAGGAGAGGGAAAAGGAAATGATGAGGGTTTTAAGGGAGTGGATAAGGAGTCATACCAATCCTGGGACAGGAAAGACTTACCTTGGGGGGAAAGAAGGAGGGTGTCTGCCTAAGTGTACTTGTGTCTGTGTAAATGTGTGGGTGTGTGTGTATTTGTTACCCTCCTTTTGTGTGTGTGTACGTCTCTGTGTTTATTTGTTGCTATCACTGCCTGTGCTCCTTCGCCTGGTAAGTGGACTTCATCTATTTTTTACGTATATAAACAGTAGGTTCACCCATTATTTATGTAAACCAATACCATTACTCTTCTTAGTGTCATCACTATTAATGCAGCTAATATCACTGATAGCCCTGAAAACAGTAGCGTCAGATTCCTCCTTCAATGAAAATAATGTGGCATCTTGTAGCCATTCAATGTAATTACTTGTGCAGTAGCTGCCAGTGTTATTAGATGATGCAAACACAAGCCCAAGAATCCCAGGCCATGACTAAGTAATACTAGAGTCACTGCATGCCGAGACTAAGTCCAACATGTGTACAAACTGAGTGGTTACCAGTGTATGTACATCAGTATTTTTTTTTTAATTCTTATCATCTTCTGCAGGACAAAATTGAGAACAAACCTCAATGAACATGGTAAATCAATTGCCATGGTATAGCAACCAAGTGTTGTCTTTTGATAATGCAGTCTTTTCTTCGCAGCTTTACACACACACACACACACACACACACACACACACTCACTCACTCACTCACTCACTCAAGGACACATTTGTAGTATTCCTGCTTAATTGTCTGTCCTCCATGGGCAAATTCATTATGCACAGTACTGGTAATATTGAAAAAAAGTCACTTACATTGTCATCACCTTTGACCGACCTACCCATGCATCTTTCAGTCTTGATAAACTTGGAGTCATGCAAAAACTGCACTTTGGTTTCAGGATCATATCCATATACCCATAACGTGTCACCTATAATTACTCCATTTAACAAATCTGAGTCATTTTTAGTTTCATTAATCAGTTCTGGCACACACTTTGAACTGATGTTGTTTCTGGTCACTTGACAGCACTTTTAGAATTAATTTTGAAAACACTTGATACACATTCAGATTATCAGTTATAATTGACTGAACTGCATAGAAACTTATATTAAGTTCATCAGCCATCTCACTAATTGCCCATCTCTGTAATGTTAAGTCTATTATCAGAGTGCACAAAGTCGCTAACTTTCACACCATTTTCACTCATTTTTGAAGTGGTTCACCTTCAAATGATTTGTGGCCATTTTTAAATCTGTTCAACCAGATAAAAATATCTGACAGGCTCATACAATTATCTCCATTCAATTGTGGTGTTCGAGTGATCTGCAGACACGAAAGAATGACAAGAACAACGTGTTACACCGGTAAATTTGTTCTTAGCTCTGCCACAAATCGCACATCTACCTCTCTTCCTTGCTAACGGAGGCCCTTGTAGTTCTTCATCTTATGGCTTGTACCTCCTCGAAAATGGTTTCAGCATCGGAAGAGCCAAATTCTTCAAAAATGTTCTTACACTGGCTAGTTCATTTTGAGGATTTGATATGTAAATTACGAAGTTCCCTTGATAAATTTCAAGTTACTTTTGGGGTTTCATTTGGGACTATATAAGTGAGAAAAAAGTAGGTGCTGGTAGTTGATTTTTTTTCTTACTCCAAGAAAAAAGCAGAATAAAAAGAAGTGTGCTTACATTTGTGGAGATACTGACATGCAACTTCCACATGACAAGCAGCGACCCACAATAAAGTCACTTCTCCCGTAATAAGAGAAAATACATCTTTTAAGTGTAGTATCTTCTCCACAAGTTAGACATCAGTATATCAGATCATTTTTTAATGCCGATCTATTGTTTACACGTTGAAATCTTAGTATAAGAAACACTTCAGTTATTTATTTGATGTGCTCAAAGCAACAAAGAAAGGTACTGTGCTTGTGAAACGTTTACATGTATGTAGTAAATGTATTGACTAAGTAAAATAAAAATATACTGTGAAATATACTGTGAATTATAAAATATATGTCACTGACACATATTTGGGCAGTTCACATACACACCCTGTGAGTGTAGGTAACAAAACCTAATTTACATCCAATGGCCATAAACAGTTCATAAATCACCTCAAGGCCTCGGCATTAATTTGCTGGGTACGGGCTTGGCGAACCCAGGGTCCTGAGTCGTGGGCTGTGTCATGCCAACAGTCCACTACACCGTAAGCTCTGTGTGTGCTTCAACGACCATCGTTCGGCGCGACGGTGGAATGTTATACGTTTCAGAGCCTGGGGATCTTGGCTTAATCGTCCGGGTCGCAAGGACGGTACAAACCTCTGGAAAAAAAACCTCAATCTCAAGGTGTGCTACGTGCCGAGGAGATGCATGGCTGTTGAGGTTGAACAGTCGTTAGCGAGCAACCTCTGAGGAACCTGCCGCACCTCAGTTGTACAAGGCTTACCCAGGCAAGCGGGGCTCTGCCTGGGTGGACCTCTTTTCCCTAGCTGCTCATGGGACGGAAATGAAATGAGCAATAAATAGCGTGGGCGGTCACAATTACGCCGTTTCTAAGCGTGGAAGGTCAGAGTTACTGCTACAGCATATGATCCTAAGACGTTCCCTTCCCTGGCAACGCCATGGGAAGAACGCCAAGCTTTACGCTGTTCAGATCCATACTTGCCGCGATACCTTGTTTTTCCTGGACTGATGGAGACTCTTTCTTGTCCACCAAGCCACAGCTAATCGTTGACCATCTCGAGGACAAGTATGGTGAGGTGGAGTCTTTCTCGAAAATGAGAAGTGGGGCTGTTCTGATACAGATGGCATACCCAGCCCAGTCCAGGGCATTATTGGCCTGTGACAAGCTACAAGCTGGGTGATATTCCTGTCAGTGTCACGCCCCACAAGACCCTCAATATGGTCCAAGGCCGTATCTACCATCGAGACTTGCTGTTGCAGTTCGATGAAGACCTACGTACCAACCTGGAACGCAGAGGTGTTCACTTTGTCAGACGTGTTTATAGGGGACCAAGAGATAACAAGGTTGCCACCGGTGCATTCATCATGGCCTTCGAAGGCGATACACTGCCTGAGAAGGTCAAGGTAATGATCTACTGGTGCGACGTCACACTCTACGTCCCGCCCCCTATAACATGCTTCAGGTGCTGGAAGTTCGGGCATATGTCCTCCCGATGCACTTCTAGCCCTGTGTGCAGGGTATGTGGACGTCCATCTCATCTGGACGCTCCCTGCACCCCACCTCCCGTCTGTGTGAACTGCAACCAGCTGCATCCACCGTGCTCTCCAGACTGTAAAGTTCTCCACAAAGAATGGAAAATAATGGAAATTAAGACCTTGGACCGGCTATTGTACAATGAGGTGAGAAAGAAATATGAGCGGCTCCATCCGGTAAACATGACTACCTCTTATGCTGTAGTAGCATCGTCCCTGTGCACTACGGGTACGACACCTACCAAGGTATCGCTTCCTCCTGTGGGCCCTAGAGGCCACAAAACTACCACTGCCCCCTCGTTAGGTGGGGGCGATGCTCCATCTGCTGCTGCAGCACCTGTTGTGGGGGCAATTTCCCCACAATCATTGGGGACACCAGTCCCCAACCCCCAGCCGGAGAAGCAACAGCTTTCTCTGGCACCTCTCCCTCGGAAGCGGTCCTTCAGGATGCTCTTTTCTGGGGAGTCCCACGGTTCGTCAAGGGATCCCAGCCTTTGGCTGAAAGATCCCAAACCTGCTGGTTGAAGGGCTTTTGGCTCTTCGACGGTCCCTGTTGCCACTTCTGGGAAGCCCTCCCAGCCCTTGACACCAAAGGGTCAGTGAGAGGGCAAAAAGAAGCCAAAGAAGAAGAAGGACACGAAGGAGGCATCATCAGTGCCTCGGAAGGAATGCTCCATCACCTCTTCAGCCTCTGAAGACGAGGTGGATATCCTCACATCACCTGAGGATCTCGCCATACTTGGGTCGCCTGAACCGATGGTTCTGGATCCTGCAGAGTCGGCAGCAGGTGCCCCTGCTGAATGACCATTTCATCTCTTCCATTATAGATATTCAGCACACTGCAAAAGAGATCTTGCAGTGGAATTGCGGCAGTTTTTTCCACCATCTGGCAGAGCTGTGGCGATTACTCTGCCACTTCCCTGCTATCTGTCTCGCCTTGCAGAAAATGTGGTTTCCCATCGAGAGGACCCCAGCCTTCCGAGCCTATCGGGGCTATTTTAAGAACCGAAATGCCTACAACAGAGTTTCCGGGTGCGTATGTGTTTATGTTCACACTTCTGTCCCCAGTGCTGATGTGCCTCTACGAACACCTCTGGAGGCTGTCGCTGTACGGCTCCGGTTCTTACAAGATTTTACTATCTGATCTCTCTACCTTCCACCAGATGATGCCGTCTCTCCCGTAGACCTCGCTGCCTTGGTCACCCAACTTCCCCCACCCTTTCTTCTTTTGGGGGATTTCAACGCCCACCACACTCTGTGGGGTGGCGCACAGACCTCAGCTTGGGGTAGGGATGTTGAGCCTCTCCTGTCAGAGCAGAATCTCTGCCTCCTAAACACTGGTGCTCCTACCCACTTTAGTACAGCGCATGGTACTTACTCTGCAATAGACTTGTCTGTGTGCAGCCCTGGCCTTCTTCCACATCTCACCTGGAGGATCCATGACGACCTGTGTGGTAGCGACCATTTTCCTATCTTCCTGTTGCTCCCATAGTGTTTGCCTGCCAACCGCCTGCCACGCTGGTCTCTCCATAGGGCTGACCGGCCTGCTTATTCCTCAGCTGCTGTGATATCCACTCCCCTTCTGGCTGATGTTGATGCCGCCGTTCAGCAGTTCACAGAGGCCGTCGTTTCTGCAGCCGAAAACTCTGTCCCCACCACATCTGGTTCGCTCCATCATACATCGGTGCCATGGTGGACACCGGAGATCGCTGAGGCCATCCGGGAACGTCGGCGAGCACTACAGCGCCACCGATGACACCCTTGTGTCGAACATCTCGTAGCCTTCAAGCATCTCTGGGCACGGACCCAGCGACTGGTACAAGAAAGTAAGAGGTTTTCCTGGGAGAAGTATGTCGCCTCCATTGGTTCCCGAGCTTCTCCTTCCAGGTTCGACGCCAGGTCGCAGGTTCGACGCCTCTTTGGGCACCGCGCACCGGCGGGAATTCCGTGTCTCAGAGTTCAGGGTACGCTCTGTACTGACCCTGTCGCCGTTGCTGAGCACCTGGCAGACCATTTTTCACACACCTCAGAGACTGCTGCTTATGGTACAAACTTTCGCACCCTTAAAGGGTGAGCAGAAAGCCATCTGATCTCATTTCGAACGCGACGTTGGGAACTATACAATGTCCCATTCACTGAGTGGGAGTTTGAAGGTGCCCTTGCCGCATGCTCAGATACCTCCCCTGCACCTGATCGCATTCACAGTTAGTTCCTCTGACACCTATGAGCGGATGCCAAGAGCCAATTTCTCGCCCTGCTTAATCGGATATGGCTGGAGGGTGTTTTCCATCCTCCTGGCGGGAAAGCATTATCATTCCGGTGATTAAGCCTGGGGCACATTCACAGGTGGCAGATAGCTACTGCCCGATCAGCCTCACCAACATTCCATGCAAGCTCCTCGAACGGTTCGTGAGTCGGAGGCTCATGGGGATTCTCGAGGACCGGGGACTTTTGGTGCGACAACAGGGTGGGTTCCGGCAAGGCCGCTCTGCTGTTGACAATCTTGTGACACTGGAGTCGGCCATCCATACAGCATTTAGTCGCCGCGAACACCTGGTTGCCGTATTTTTCGACCTGCGGAAAGCATACGACACTACCTGGCGCTACCATATCCTGTCTACGCTGTACAACTGGGGTTTACGGGGTCCGCTTCCCATATTTATTCAGAATTTCCTGGCGTTGCATTCTTTTAGAGTTCATGTTGGTTCTTGTTTTAGCTCACCTCATTGTCAAGAGAACGGAGTCCCACAGGGTTCCGTTCTCAGTGTCTCTTTATTTTTAGTCTCTATCAACGGCCTTGCTGCGGCCGTGGGGTCATCGGTATCCACTTCCTTGTATGCCGATGACTTCTTCATGTATTTTAGCTCCACCAGCATCAGTGTTGCTGAACATCGGTTGCAACTAGCCATTCGAAAGGTGCAGTCGTGGGTGTTTGCCCACGGTTTTCAGTTCTCTGCGTCGAAGACCCGTGTAATGCATTTCTGCCGATGTCGGGCAGTACACCCGGAACCCGAACTCTATTTAGCTGGAGACCTGCCACATGTCTTAGAAACACACACGTTTCTAGGCATGTTGTTTGACAACCGTCGCACCTGGGTGCAACACCTTCACCAGCTGAAACGAAAATGCTGGCGACACCTCAACATCCTACTTTGTCTCAGCCACAGTGTTTGGGGAGCCTCACGCCCAACGCTCCTGCAACTTTACAAGGCACTTATTCAGTCGCACCAAGGCTATGGCTGCATAGTTTACGATTCAGCCTCACTTTCAGCACTGCAGGCGTTGGACCCGATTTTACATTGTGGTGTCCGTTTGGCAACGGGGGCTTTTCGCATGAGCCCTGTGACAAGCCTCCTCGTCGAAGCTGGGGTCCTCCCGCTGCGGTTCCATAGGTAACACCTGCTAGCTTCTTACGTTGCCCATGTTCAGGCCTTCCCTTCCACCCAAACTGCTGGCTCCTTTTTCCAGATGCTGCACTACCTATCCCTGCATGGCGGCCCAGGTCGGGTTACCCGATCTCGGTCCGTGTTCATATACTTCTTTCAACTCTCGCATCCTATCCTCTACCTACCACCTTCCACTATTCCTTTCAGACCCCTCCTTGGTCCATTTCTCATTTGCAGCTCCGTTTGGACCTGCCCCATGCATTGAAGGCCTCTTTCTCCCATACATCTCCGTCACCAGTTTCTGCAAGTGCTCGAGTCATTCGGTGCCGCAGACATTATTTACACAGATGGTTCCATAGTAGATGGCCATGCTGGGTATGTGTTTTTACATCACAACCACGTGTAACAGCATTCTCTGCCCTGTGAGAGTAGCATCTTCTCCGCCGAGCTGGTCACCATTCTAAGAACTCTACAACATCTCAAAGCCTGCCCCAGGGGGTCATTCGTCATCTGTACTGACTCCCTGAGTGGCTTACAAGCGATCGACCGGTGTTTCTCTCGGCACCCACTAGTGTGGTCGATCCATGATACTGTTCACTCCCTATGCCAGTCAGGCCGTTCTGTGGTCTTTGTGTGGACCCCTGGCCATGTTGGCATACCAGGGAATGAACATGTTGATCGATTAGCCAAGGAGGCCACTATGGGACCACCTCTCACTATTGGTGTCACGGAACGGGATGTTAAACTGGTGTTGCACCGGAAGGTGCACGAGGCTTGGGGCACCGAGTGGGCTAAGGCGAATAAGCTTCGGGCAGTGAAGCTGTCCACAGCTTTGTGGAAATCTTCACTGCAGCTGACATGCCGAGAGTCAGTTGTCCTCTGTCGCCTCCGAATTGGACATACGTGGTTAACCCACGGGTATCTCCTTCGGCGTGAGGCTCCACCAGTGTGTCGATGTGGCACTGTGTTCACAGTGGCCCATCTTTTGATGGACTGTCCACTTGTAGCCGACTTGCGGCTATCTTTTAATATTCCAGACGCGCTATCTTTAGCTTTAGGAGACGACTCCTCTATGGCTAACGCAGTTTTAAGTTTTATCCGTGCTGCTGGTTTTTATGACTATCTAACGGTGGGTGCTGTGGCCTGATATCTTAGGCCACCACCAATCCAGCTTTTTACCTTTTCACACCCTTAGGGGTTCTTAGTGTATGCAGTATGGCTGGCTCATCCTGTTTTTTCTTTGTGATCAGCCAGCCAAGGTACTCTGCTATCAGTGGTTTGTCCATTGTCAACCTGTCCCTTATGTGCGTGACCAGTTTTAGAGCTTTGTTTTACTTTTTGTTATTGACAGTGGACTCTCAGCTAGTAACAGGGGACTTATGACCTAGCTGTTTAGTCCCCTCAAAAACCAACAACAACAACAGTTCATAAATGTGTTAATAAAAATTGATCAAAATGTTCCTGTACCAAATTATTGCATTTCATTAAATGTAGTAGTTCTTGTGCTAAATAAATTTTTAATTTTCAAATTCAGAGCTAAAAGGAAAGATTACTTTGAAGAGACGAATGCTGCAAATTTTTCAAGTCAATTGTTTTATCTTTTATGTTTTATCTGATTGAGGTACACTCATATAACTGTTACACATTGACGTAACAAATATAAATATTTTTTATCAGGTACCCAGAACATAAACTAACACAAAACTTGCCAAGAGACTCCATTGTTGTTGTTGAAGTTTGGTTTGAAAAAGCGGCAATAATACATAGGTGTAAAGATGAAATGCCATATTGGCTAAATACTCATAATTTTCAATGTGACCAGAAACCATGATGATATGCTGTGAAGCCTCGTTTATACAATTTTGTAGGGGGATGCTAAAATAAACATACAAGTGTGATTAATGCTGAAATGAAACTTTCAGTACTCCGCTCGAAATAGGTTTTTTAGGTGCATGATTTTGTCGAAAGCAAGTCTCTAGGCATTATTCCACATCTGAAATCCTTTATTTCTCACCATTTGGCCTGGTTTTCAAAGCATTGGATCTTATGTATGTTTCATTGGCAAGGATAGTAGTCACGGTGGTAGGATTTCTTTTGCACTTTTTCAGTTACGTTGCATGGAAAGACATCACTTTTCTTTTTATGAACTGTTCATTTTCACATGTTTAAATATCGGAAACTACTGTACTTTAAAATATTGAGTTCACCAGTTACAAAAAGACTCCTAGTTCCAATAACTGGCCCTAACATCAAATGCCACTGCTCTGTAGACTGTAGATATGGGTTGTTCGCAAACAAAGGGGTCCAAAGGAATGGTTCACAAGAGTGAACAGAAGGACTGAGGTTGCAGGGAAGGGTCACTTCAGCGGTTCTTGGTCACGTGGCTGTTCCAGTTCCAGCTCCAGGGTGGTCACGCGGCCATTCCCTTTTCAGTCGAATGTTGCGGTTTTCAGTATCGAGCTGTCGATTTTTATTTATTACCATAGTGAAGCAGTGTGCTCTTTGTTATGGAAGGAACAGCGATTTATACTGGTGCTCCATCAACTGTAGGCAATCAACTTAAGTAAAATGTGTAAAACAGAGTTGTTGAGTACAGAGCCATGCTACATGTTTGCCATTCTGACTGTTATGAAAACCATAGATATTGACAACTGGAAAAAAATGGTGTGGAAAGGAACAGTTCCAAAAAAGAAATGATCATCAGTGAACTAGCTTCCAAAAATGAACGGATTTGTTTGTCTCTAGTGTACAGCACTGTGTCATTGCTGGACTTCTCCCTCCTTAGAACCGCAGCTGTCTCATTGTTGTGGGCAACTTTGATGTCGCCTCTACTGGAGCTGTCTGCGCTGACGCTCCGTGACATAAGTGCCTATCCTTTGCTTGGCCAGTCAACAGCAGCCCCGTGTGGTGTCGTGTGAAGGCCGTGATTGGATACAATGTTCCGCCAAGTTATGTTTGAAACAGACTGCCACAAGGTCTACTACAACAGTGTCGCTGTGTGTTCTGTAGTTAAGACCCACAATAATAACTATGATTTTGCATGTAGACAGCAAACAAAGTCACTTGCCACACCATATATGACTTTTCGAGGCAATTTTTGGTTCTTTGTAATGAATAAGTGTGACAAAAAATTCACTTAAGAAAAGTCATTGTCTAAGAGAAAGGAACGAGTTTCTTGTGGGCCCCATCAGGCTGGGGGCCCTGGGCCTGTGCCCCTTGTGCCCCTATGGTAGAGACGGTAGTGCTCATTCCCCAACTTCCATGTACCTGCCCGGCAAACCAGTAAGCAGTAGTGTATCCATTCTTAAAACTTTCCAAACACCTCTCATATCATCATATTCCTGTGAAACATAAAAGTGGAAGGTATTCCCAATCAACTCACCCAACACGTATTGTTCCAGTCTGTTGACAGGCATATCCTACCCCATCAGAGGCCAGCCTCCTTATGAAAGCAGCTGTACTGTAATCATTGAATATCTTTTCTTATTGATATGACTGCCAACTGTCTTTCCACCAGGTTGAATGATCACTGCTAAACTGTGGCTAACAGCAAAGTGGATCACGTTGTGACACAATATGCAGCTGCACATGCATGCCTGATTTCAATGACTGCTGCATAATGTGGGTCATTTGAATCTTCTCCTACACCATAAACAGTTCTGAACTGCACAGATGGGGTTATTCTCACAATCCCTTCTTTTCCCCAAAACTATCCTATTGATTAGCTATGGTTGCCTATTGTCCCACATACTCCACACAACAGTTTACACCTCCCTCTGTTCTATAATCTCCTCCCCATTTACATCTCATCACCCTCATTGTGTATCACTCCCTGCCAACACAGTCACCAGACTTTTCCCCATCTCTACTCTTCCTATTTTGCCCCCCCCCCCCTATCAATCATTTGCTATCTAAAATGAAAAAATATATATTTATATAATTGCAAGGAAAATAAAAAATTTACGAGAAGTAACCATCATTCAATTTTAATACACAATATGTAGGCCTATGTAAATTTAAACATAAATTAATTAATTAATTGTTTACTATAAAGAAGAACCAAATACTCTGTAAAACCCCTCAGAGGCTGAGCATTAATTTGCTGAGTACCAGCTTAGTGAACTCGGGGTCCCAAGCTGTGAACTGTGTAGCGCCTACAATCCGCCACGCCGTAAGCTCTCTGCATGCTTCAGCAACCATCGTTGGGCACAACAGTGGAACATAGTACATTTCAGAGCCTGGGGATATTGGCTTAATCACCCGGGTTGTGAGGACAGGACAAACCTCTATAAAAAAAATTAAAAAAAAATAAATAAATAAAAACCCTCACTCTCAAGGCGTGCTACGTGCAGAGGAGATAAATGGCTGCTGAAGTTTAAAAGTCACTAGCGAGCAACCTCTGGGGAACCTACCACACCTCAGTTGTATAAGGCTTACCCATGCAAGTGGGGCTCTGCCTGGGTGGCTGTATAGTTCCCTAGCTGCTCATGGGAACAGGATGAAACGAGCAATATTAAAAACATGGGCAGTCACAAAAATTCTGTCTCTAAGAGAGAAAAGATTGACTTTAATGCTGAGACATATGACCCACATATGTGCCCTTCTTTGTCCACATGGTGGGAGGAATGTAGGGCTAAAAATAGGTCGGAGCCATACTCTTTCTAATTCCTGGCATGTACACAAACGGATGGCAATTCATTTACAGCAACTAAGCCTGTTTGTTTCATCAAACATCTTGAAGACAAGGATGGTGCAGTATTAGGTATGTAGAAGATGAGAAGTGGTGCAATGCTCACAGAAGCAGCATCCCCTGCCCAATCACAGGCGCTACTTGCCTGCAACAAGCTGAGTGATTTCCCTGTGAGCATCACATCACATACGTCCCTTAACTTGGTGCCTTACATGCCTCCCGCTATGAGGTGTTTCAAATGCTAGAAATTTGGCCATATGTCCTCCCACTGAAATTCCAGCTTTGAGGGCATCCAGCACATCCTGACAGTCCATGTTCACCACCTCCCATGTGTGTGAACTGTGCCCAGCACCATTCACCCTATTCACCAGACTTCACCATCCTATGTAAAGCACAAAAGATAATGGAATAAAGATCTTGGAATGACTGATATACACATAGGCATGGAAAAAATATGAATGGCTCCATCCAGTCACTAGGGTTACTTCATTTGCTGCAGCACTTAGGTCATCACAACCCTCTGTGGGGACAACAGTAACCACTGTTCGAGCACCAACTTGGGGCGCTAAGGGCCATCACTATCCATCTGTCCCCCTGCGGGTTCGGGGTAAGAATAGGCCCGCGGTATTCCTGCCTGTCGTAAGAGGCGACTAAAAGGAGTCCTCATACATTTCGGCCATATAGCTTTGGGCCCCATGTGGGTTAGACCTTCCATATATCAAAATTTTCCTGGAGAGCGAACCATTTGGGGAAGGACACCTTATGTGGTGCATTGAGTATTCATTGTGCAATTCCATCTTATGCACCCATTATGGAACGACCTCATGGCTGTAGCTTTTATGTAACCCTTGAGCAGGTTATTTAATCTCAGCGCAAGCCATGTCCGTTGTGCACTGACACTCTTGCACCCCAGTCATATTGGTTTACTCTGCGCCAGAATGCCAGCATGGTAGCCAGCCCATTGTGGTGGGGTCATCATGTACCCTCTTGACTGTAGCCCCTTGACAACACAAGGATTGCTCTACCGATGCCAGAGCTGAATACTCCTCATGCAAGACAAGGAGTAGATGCTTGTCTTTGTGGGGCATCAGGACTCCCAGCAATGGTCATCCCACCATCCACGTTGCTGTGGCTGGGTGGCGCCCATGAGGAGAGCCCCTGATTGGAGTGGGTGGCATCGGGGCGGATTACCCTCAATGAAAAGACAAAAATCTGGTGACATTGGCGGACGTAAAACTGCCATCTCAAAGAAAGGAAAATTTAATTCCTCCATGTACGACCCCAAAATGTTCCCCTCCCTGGCCGCACCTTGGGAGGGACGTGTGGCCGCAAAACAGAGTAAAGATTATGCTCCTAGATATCTCGTGTCCAGCAGGACTTCTGGGGGACTCATTTTCAGCGACCAAGCCTCAGTTCTTTGTGGACCATCTGGAGAACAGGTTTGGGGAAGTGGACTCACTATCTAAAATGCGCAACGGTTCTGTTCTCATCCACACAGCATCCCCTGCCCAGTCATGGGTACTACTCGCTTGTGACAAGCTGGGTGACGTTGCGGTGACCATTACTCCCCACAAATCCCTGAATATGGTTCAGGGTGTAATTTTCCATAGGGATTTAGTGCTTCAGATGGACAACGAGCTATGGACGAACCTTGAATGATGAGGAGTTCATTTTATCCGGGGCATCCATAGGGGCCCAAAGGATAATAGGGTCGCAACTGGTGCCTTCATCTTGGCCTTTGAGGGTGATACATTGCCTGAAAAGGTCAAGGTGAAGATCTACCATTGTGATGTGCAGCCTTCTGTTCCTTCCCCTTTGAGGTGCTTTCAATGCTGGAAGTTTGGCCACATGTCTTCCCGTTGCACGTCCAGTGCTACATGTAGGGATTGCAGGCGTCCAGCACATCCGGGCGCCCCATGTACACTGCTTCCCATTTGTGTCAACTGTGGTCAGAACCATCCTTCCTGTTCTCTTGCAATGTCCCGCACTTCAACGGGGGCAGAAAATTACAGAGTATAAAACCCTGGACCGTAAATTGTATAATGAGGCAAAGAAAAAATTTGACTGACTGCACCCTGTTACTATGAACAACTCGTTCGCAGCAGTAATGTCGTCGCCACTCTCCTTGGCAGCGGCAGTATTTCCTACTTCCTCTGTTTCTGTGGGCGCCCAGGGCCGCCAACCTAAGTCTGTCCCCAAAGTGGTTGGGGGCAATCATTCTACAGCTCCCAAGGCAAAAGCCTCAGGGCCAGCTACCACCTCTCAGCTGGAGAAAGATCAACCTTCTCCGGCTTCCCTGACACGGAAGGGGTTCCTTGGGACACTCCCTTCTGCCAGTGTCGATATCGACACTAACTAGCAGCAGGCGCACTCACAGACTACTGGTCGCAGGGCTTCATGCTCCTCCTCAGTCCCTGTGGCTGAGTCTGAGAAGCACCTCCCACCGGCAAAGCCCCCGAGGGAATGGAGAGGTAAACAAAGACACCAGAAAAACTTGACACAGGTGTCCACAGTGGCTTCCGTGCCACCACTCCCCTCCACCTCCACATCTACTTCTGAGGATGAGGTGGAGATTCTTGCGTCGCCCGAGGACCTCGCTCTCGGGGACGCCCTTGACAAAACAGACAATCCGGGTGACAAACCTACACCGGTGGATGCAAGTGATGCTGAGTTATAGACCACCGACTCATTTGATTCATGTCTTGCCAGCACTCAACCAATGTCATCCTCCAGTGGAACTGTGGCGGTTTCTCCCCCCACCTGGCTGAGCTACGGCAGCTTCTGAACAGGACACCTGCATTCTGCATTGCTCTCCAGGAAACCTGGTTTCCAGCAATGCAGACCCCTGCCCTTCATGGCTACAGGGGATTTTACTGCAATCGCAGCATATGTAACAGGGTCTCAGGTGGAATGTGTGTGTATGTCCTCACCTCTGTGTATAGTAAACCCGTGCCCCTTCGAACACCATTAGAAGCAGTGGCTGTCAGGGTGAGAACCACACAGGAGTTTATCGTCTGTAGTATCTACTTGCTGCCAGATGGTGATGTATCTGTGAACGTTTTGGCTGCACTCATAGCTCAACTACCCCCACCTTTCTTACTGTTGGGTGACTTTAATGCCCACAGTCCCTTGTGGGGTGGTTCTACGATCTCTGGTCATGGCAGGGTTGTCGAGGATTTACTAACTCAACTTGACCTCTGCCTCTTAAATACAGGTGCCCCCACACATTTTAGTGTGGCACATGGCACATTTTTGACCATTGATCTGTCCATCTGCAGCCAAAGCCTTCCACCATCTGTTCACTGGAGAGCCCATGACGACTTGTGTGGCAGTGACCATTTCCCCGTTTTTTTGTCACTCCCACAACACAAGTCCCCAGCACACCCACCCAGGTGGGTTCTGCACAGGGCTAACTGGGAAGACTATGCTTCTGCTGCCATCGTTGGCCCTCCCCCACTCGAGAACATTGATGTGGTGGTTGAGAGCGCCACACGTTCTGTTATTTCTACTGCGGATGCTACCATTCTGCGTACATCAGGGTGCCCATGGCGTAAGACAGTGCCGCAGTGGTGCATTAAAGACCGCAGGCAGGCCTTACAGTGATACAAACGGCACCCCTCTCAGGAGCAACTCATCAATTTTAAGCGGCTTTGCGCTCGTGCTTGCCAGCTAATAAGAAGATGGAAACAGGAGTGCTGGGAGAGGTATGTTTCCATTATTGGGACAGGTACCTCAGCCTCGCAGGTCTTAGTAAAATCAGGTAGCTATAGGGATTACAGACACCAGCGGGAATCCCTGGGATCTCCACAAATGGAGTCATATGTCCTGACTCGGCCACACTTGTAGAGATGTTTGCCGAGTATTATGCTCATGGCTTTCATTATGCAAATTATCCACTGGCCTACCATACATTGAAGGAGTGGGTAGCACGCCAGACTCTATCCTTCACTACCCGCCCCTCTGAATCTTACAACACTCCTTTTACTGAGTGGGAGCTCCTCAGTGCTCTTCAACAATGTCCTGACACGGCGCCTGGGCCTGATAACATCCATAGAAAAATGCTGAAACATCTTTCAGCAGATAGTTGGCGTAATCTACTTGCGGTCTATAACTGCATTTGGTGTGATGGTGTTTTCCTGTCACAGTGGTGGGAGAGTATCATCATCCCAGTGCTTAAACCCAACAAGCAAACTGTTGGAGCAGATGGTCAGTCAGCGGTTGTGTTGGATTCTTGAGACTCGGGGATTATTGACTCCATGCCAGGGCGGTTTTCACCAGGGTTGATCTACCACCGACAATCTGGCATACCTCGAGTCTGCAATCCGCACAGCCTTTTCTCGGCACCACCACCTTGCTGCCATATTCTTTGATATGCACAAAGCATATGATACAACCTGGCGACGATACATCCTCAACACTTTACATGACTGGGGCCTCCGGGACTCCCTATCGATTTTTATCCAGAATTTTTTAGCTGTCCATACTTTTTGTGTTCAAATCGGTGCCTCCCTGAGCACCTCTCATATCCAGGAAAATGGGGTTCCTCATGGTTCAGTTTTAAGTGTTCCATTATTTTTAGTAGCCATTAAACGGTCTAGCAGCAGCGGTTGGTTTGTTGGTCTCCCCTTCTCTTTATGCTGGTGACTTTTGTATCTCTTTTAGTTCCTGCAGCACCCAAGTTGCCAAGCGTAGGTTGCAGGGTGCTATTCGGAAGGCGCAGTTCTGGGCGCTTACTCATAGCTTTCAGTTTTCTGCCACCAAGACCAGAGTGATGCACTTCTGTTGGTGTCGGACAGTTCACCCTCACCATGAACTTTATCTTAACAATGACAAACTGACCGTAGTGGACACCCATCGGTTTTTAGGACTGGTCTTTGACGCCCAGCTGACATGGCTCCCCCACATTCGTCAGCTGAAATGGGAGTGCTGGCGCCATCTCAACCTTCTCCGACACCTGGGTCATACGATCTGGGGTGCTGACCGCTCGACGCTGTTGCGGCTTTACATGGCAGTGGTGCAGTCACCAGCCCAGTGAACAGCTTACTAGTGGAGGCTGGGATCCCACCTTTACGGATCCGCTGCTAACACCTGCTCGTGGCTTATGCAGCCAACATATATTGCTTCCCAGGCCACCCGAACCGTCTTCTCTTTTCGGATGTGATCGTTCCCTGCCATCAGCGACGCCCCAGATCAGGTCATACAATTGCCTATCGAGTTCGGTCCCTCCTCCTGGAGCTTGAGTCTTTGCCCCTTCCATCTCCATATCAGGTCCAGGCACGTACTCCCCCATGGTGCTTGCCAAGGCCATATACTCGGCTGGCCTCAGTTCCACTGGAGGCGCTCCACCGTCAGTTCTCGGCTGTCATAGCGGAGTTCCCTGGTTATGACATGATCTACACCGATGGTTCACTGGTTGATGGCTCCATGGGATTTGCCTATACTCATGGTGATCGTGTGGAACAGGACTCTCTGCCGAATGGCTGCAGTTTTTACATTGCATAGCTGGTGGCCATTCACAGAGCTCTCGTGCATATCCAGTACTGCTCAGGCGAATCTTTTATTATTTGCAGCGACTCCCTATGCAACCTTAGAACTCTGGACCAGTGTTACTCACAGTCTACCCTGGTGTTGGCCATACAGGATACACTTTATGCCGTTACACAGTCCGGGCGATCGGTGGTGTTCATCTGGTCTCCGGGTCATGTAGGTATCCCAAGCAATGAAAGTGTTTACCGGCTTGGCAAGCAAGCTGTCAGTGCATCCAGTCTAGAGATCGGCCTCCCAGCTTCTGATCTCCATTGATTGTTGCGCCAATGGATACATTGGCTTTGGGATGCTGAGTGGCGTAGCCTGAGCATGCCCAACAAGCTCTGGGTGGTCAAGGAAACTACGGCTGCATGGCGTTCCTCCATGCGTGGTTCACGACTGGACTGTGGTTTTGTGTTGCCTCCACATTGGGCATACGTGGCTCACCCATGGACATCTCCTTCGTGGTGAGGAGCTGCCCCAATGTCAGTGTGGCTCCCGTCTGACAATAGTCCACATCCTGTTGGACTGCCCCATTTTAGCCGCCTTGCGGTGGAATTTTAACCTCCCTGACTTTTTATCAGATGTTTTAGGTGGCGATGCTACAATGGCAGATTCCATTTTATGTTTTATTCGAGCAGGGATTTTTTTATCATTCTCTCTAACTGGAGATTTCTTTGTGTTGCCGAATGGTTGACTTTTCCTTTTTTTATTCTTATGGTCGGTCAACAACAGACATCTGCTTCTTCATTGTAAGGTGTCTTTGTGTGATCGTCTCTTTTCGTTTTGTATCTTGTCATTTTTGATGATGTTTTATGGACTCAGTGGGACTCCTCTTCCACTTTGCAACCTTAAACTCTGTGCATATTTCTTTCATGTCCTCAATTTTACTTTTGACACTTAGAGATGGAATGGGGAGCTGATGACCATTGTAGTTTTGTCTCCCTTAAACAACCAAACAACAACAAAAACAACTCTCCATCTGTCCCTATGATTGCTGGGCACTCACCTTCTTCCAGTGCTTCCCGAACACCTCCTGTGGGAGCACTCTCCCTCCAACCATCGGGGACACCAGTCTCGAACCTTCAACTAGAGACTCCTCAGGGGGCCCAGTGTTCATTTTCTGGGTACGAGCTTGGTGAACCCGGGTTCCCTGAGCCAGGGACTGGTAGGCGCCACCAGTCTTCTGACACCATAACCTCTGGGCATGCTTCAGCAAGCACTGTGTGATGCAGCGGTGGAACATTGTGAGTACCAGGGAGTGGGGATCTTATATATACAGGGTGTTTCACTAAGTGTGTTTGCCTCTGTAACTTATAAAATAATAGGTGACAGGAAATTTAAATGCCGTAGGTCAACACAAGAAATGTTACACTTTCTGCAGAGCTATGCCTATGCCATGAGATATCCTAGGCAAAGAGCCCCGGCAGCCATTACGTTTTTATAAGCCGAATGACGACATCGGGAAACAGGCAGCTTGGTAATGCGTCGCAGTAACACACCAAGACCTGCAAGAAGGAGATAAACAAATACACACACACTCATACATATCCATACGCAAACACACCTAGAAGACATTTGTAGAGGATATGTGTGAGTGTGTGTGTGTATTTGTTTACCTCCTTTTTTCCCCCTAAGGTAAGTCCTTCCACTCCTGGGATTGGAATGACTCCTTTTCCACTTCCTTAAAACCTGTATCCTTCCCTTTCTTCTCTACTTACTTCCTCTTTTCCTGAAGAGGTGAGCAACAGTTGTGAAAGCTTGTATGTGTGTTTGTGTGTGATTTTATTTGTGCCTGTCGAGAAACCTGTCCTTCGGGTAAGTCATCCATTATATATATATATATATATATATATATATATATATATATATATATATATATATATATATATAAACAAAACAACAGTACCTCCATTATGACAGCTGCCATCCATTCCATATCAAATGTTCCCTTCCCTACAGCTTAGGTCTTCGTGGCAAAAGAGTCTGCTCCAGTCCCGAATCCCTGAAACAGTACACCAATAACGTAATAACAGCTTTCACATCCCGCAGCTATCCTCCTGTCTGGTTCATAAGCAAATTACCAGAGCCACCTCCTCATTCCTCCAAATCCAGAACCTTCCACCAAAGAATCCCAGAAGTGCCCCTTTTGTCACCGCACCGGATACTTTCCGGGACTGGAGCGGACTCCGAATGTGGCTCTCCAGCAGGGATATGACTTCCTTAAATCCTGCCGCGAAATGAGATCCATCCTTAATGACATCCTTCCCACTCCACCAAGAGCGTCTTTCCGCCGCCCACCTAACCTTCGTAACCTCCTAGTCCATCCCTATGAAACCCCCAAACCACCTTCCCTACCCTCTGGCTCCTACCCATGCAACTGCCCCCGCTGTAAAACCTGCCCTATGCACCCTTCCACCACCACTTACTCCAGTCCAGTAACCCAGAAGGTGTACACAATCAAGGGCAGAGCCACTTGCGATAGCACCCACGTGATTTACCAACTGACATGCCTGCACTGTGAAGCGTTCTATGTGGGAATGACCAGCAACAAACTGTCCATTCGCATGAACGGTTACAGGCAGACAGTGTTGGTTGGTAATGAGGATCACCCTGTGGCTAAACATTCCTTGGTGCACGGCCAGCACATCTTAGCGCAGTGTTACACCGTCCGGGTTATCTGGATACTTCCCACTGACACCAACCTTTCAGAACTCCGGAGATGGGAACTTGCCATTCAGCTTATTCTCTCCTCCCATTGCCCACCTGGTCTCAATCTTCGCTAACTCAAATTCCCACCCACCATCTTTAGCATCTTTGCTTGGTTCTGTGGACAGAGCCTCTGCCTCAATTGATATCTCTGTCCAACTTCTTTGCTTTTTACAAATGTCTGTCTAGGTGTGTTTGCGTTTCGATATGTCTGAGTGTGTGTGTATTTGTTTACCTTCCTTTTTTTCCCCTAAGGTAAGTCCTTCCACTCCTGGGATTGGAATGACTCCTTTTCCACTTCCTTAAAACCCATATACTTCTCTTTTTCCTCCCCTTTTTTCCTCTTTTTCCTGAAGAAGCTGCCAGTGGTGGCAAAAGCTTGTATGTGTGTTTGTGTTTGATTTTATTTGTTTCTATCGACGAGCCAGTCCTTTTGGTAAGTCATCTCTTTTCTATTTTTATTTATATAATATGAGGTATTGGGCTTGGAGTCTGAAGGACATTGAGAAAGATAGTATTTGAGAGCAGCAAGGCCATCGGCATGTGGCTATTGGTATACAGCGAAGTGGCATCAACAGTGACAAGCAATGGTTCAGGAGGTAAAGGGGTGGAGAGGATGGAGAGTCTGTGTAAGAAGTGGTTGTTATCTTGGATGTGGGATGTTAGGTTTTGGACATTTGGTTGGAGGTGCTGGTCAACAAGAGGTTGAATTCTTTCCATAGGAGCACAATAACCAGTCACTATTGTATGTCTAAGATTGTTAGAATTATGGATTTTTTGGAGCATGTAAAAATATGTGTGTGTAGTGTTGTTGGAATGAGGATGGAGATGGATTTGGGGGAGAAGTCCTGTGGAGGGCCATAAGAGTTTAGCAGGGATTGTAGGTCATTTTGGACTTCTGGGATGGGGTCGTCTTGGCACAACTAGTAGGTAGAGGAATCAGACAATTGACATAGGCCTTCTGTCACATAATCATTGTGATTCATCACAACAGTGGTGGAATCTTTGTCTGCAGGGAGGACAATTAGGGTGGGATCTGTTTTGAAGTTGTCTAAGGCTATTCTTTCTTCTGCCAACAGATTGGTATTGTTAGGAAGGAACTTGGGGAAGGATGGTGATGCCAAGTTGGATGTGAGGAATTCCTGGAAGGTTTCCAGATGGTGGATAGGTAGGAGTAAGCGAGGAACACGGTTGGATGGTGGTATGGACTGGGAAAGGCAAGGTTGGAATTAGTTTGGTTTTGATTGCAGGGATTGGTGGCAAAGTAGTTTTTCCACTGTAGGGATTGCCTGAAGAAGAGGAGGTCTTTGACAAGTCCAACATGTTTAAATTTGGGTGTGGGGCTGAATGTGAGACCATTGGATAGGACTGAAACTTTGGGATTAAGGTTTTTGGCAGAAAGGTTAACAGCAGCATCCTGGAATTGTTTAGGTTTTGGGTATTTTGAATTGTTGGTGGGGATGAGGTACGTGAAAAAGGTCTGTCAGGCAAAGTCTAGGAGCTATTAGGGGATCACAGTGAGGAACATTTTGGTGGGGATAGGGATTGGCTAGAGGTGCACCAAGGGGGCAGTAGTATGTCAGCAAGCTGGGTCAGGAATGTTCCTCCAATTGCTGGAGTGCAAGGGTTTCAATTTGGGATATGGGATTTATGTAGTGGGGATTGCACACTATACCTGGCATCACATAAGAAGGTGCTTCCGTGCAGAGGCGGAGCGAATGGGGGAGCATGGAGGGGAGGAGCTATGGCCAAATGCCAATAGTTGTGGCTGCGGTAGAAACATTGCAGAACTCACAGCTAGTCATGCTCCTACAGAATGAACATTATTGGTTGTCATTGCACCAGTGGAGGGGGATGTGCAGAATGGCAGAAAACTGGGCTGCCTTCATAGATGACACCAACTATAGCAATATCTTTCGAAGGGAACAGAGGTGGTTCGTGGATGACTGTGCCATGGAGATGTGGTTTTGGAGTACCAGGTGTGAGAGAGACAAGAATTGGAGGAACCTGAGAAGGTGAAGTCCATTGTGAAAAGAAGGATGGTATCCAGAGACAGCAATTGTAATGGATAGGCCATTCACAGGGATTACATGATTTAGACATCATTGGAGATGTAGAATGTGGGGCTGGTTTTCGCCAAGGACATATAAACTCTTTTGAACTGGTGCATAAATAAGGAGAATAGATCCATTGGTGCAGAGATGTGGATGAAAAATGGATAAATAGATGGATGAAGGTGTTAGGAGGTTAGATGAAATAGCACGCAAAATTATGCAAGAAATTCGTAGGCTCATGCACCAATAAGCAAAATCACACACCAATATGAAAGCTACAAACCAACATGCAAAATTACACACTAGTACCGGAAACTAACACACAAAAATTATGCACAAATACCTATAAATGCATAATAATATGACAAATTGCCTACCGATACATAAAAACATACATGTAAAATCACGTACAGCCAACAAGGATATGAAACAACATGCACAAACAGGTAAAGACAAGTAAAAATGCATATTAAGTCAAGCAAAATGAAGAGAAAATGATTCATAGGGAGGATGACCACCCCCATGAACCACAGACATTGCCGAGGTGAGGTGGCTTGCGTGCCTCAACAATGCAGATAGCCGTACCGTAGGTGCAACAACAGCGGAGGGGTATCTGTGGAGAGGCCAGACAAACATGTGGTTCTGAAGAGGGGCAGCAGCCTTTTCAGTAGTTACAGGGGCAACAGTCTGGATGATTGACTGAGCTGGCCTTGTAACATCAGCTAATGTGGCTTTGCCTCACGATTACTGCGAACGGCTGAAAGCAAGGGGAAACTACAGCCGTTACTTTTCCCGAGGACATGCAGCTCTACTGTATGAAAATATGATGATGGCATCCTCTCGGGTAAAATAGTCCCCCATTCAGATCTCCGGGCGGGGACTACTCAGGAGGATGTTATCATCAGGAAAGACAATACTGGCATTCTACGGATTGGAGCGTGGAATGTTAGATCCCTTAATCGGGTAGGAAAATTAGAAAATTTAAAAAGGGAAATGGATAGGTTGAAGTTAGATATAGTGGGGATTAATGAAGTTCAGTGGCAGGATGAACAGGATTTCTGGTCAGGTGAGTACAGGATTATAAATACGAAATCAGTTGGGGGTATCACAGGAGTAGGACTAATAATGAATAAGAAAATAGGAATGCGGGTAAACTACTATGAGCAGCACAGTGATCGCATTATTATTGTCAAGATAGATATGAAGCCAACACCGACAACAGTAGTACAGGTTTATATGCCAACTAGCTCTGCCGATGATGAGGAGATCGAAGAAATATATGAGGAGCTAAAGGAAATTATTCAGACAGTTAAGGGAGAGGAAAACTTAATTGTGATGGGAGACTGGAATTCGGTAGTAGGAAAAGGAAGAGAAGGAAAAATAGTAAGTGAATATGGACTGGGCAGAAGGAATGAAAGAGGAAGTCGCCTGGTAGAATTTTGCATGGAACATAATTTAATCATAACAAACACGTGGTTTAAGAATCACAAAAGAAGGTTGTATACGTGGAAGAGACCAGGAGACACTGGAAGGTATCAGATAGATTTTATAATGGTAAAACATAGATTCCGGAATCAGGTTATTAACTGCAAGACATACCCAGGGGCAGATATAGACTCTGACCATAACTTGTTAGTCATGAACTGTAGGCTGAAACTGAAAAATCTGCAGAAACGTAGGAAAATAAGGAGATGGGACTTAGATAAATTGAAAGAACGTGAAGTTCTGGAGAATTTCAGAGGGAGATTTAGGCAACAATTGACAAACTGGGGAAATAAAACAGTACAAGAGGAATGGGTAGCATTGAGAGATGAAATAGTGAAGGCAGCAGAGGACAAAATAGGTAGAAAAGCAAGACCTACAAAAAATCCTTGGATAACACAGGAAATACTAAATTTAATTGATGAAAGGAGAAAATATAAAAATGCAGTAAATGAAACAGGCAAAATGGAGTACAGACTACTAAGAAATGTGATTGATAGGAAGTGCAAAATGGCTAAGCAGGAGTGGCTAGAAGCCAAATGCAAATCTGTAGAAGAATGTATAAGAAGGGGAAAGTAGATACTGCTTACAGGAAAATAAAAGACATTTGGTGGCAAAAAAAGCAACTCTACGAATATCACGAACTCAGATGGGAAACCAGTTCTCAGCAAAGAAGGGAAAGCTGAAAGGTGGAAAGAGTACATAGAGCAGCTCTACAAAGGAAATGAACTTAGAGACGATGTTGTAGGAAGGGAAGAGGAAGTAGATCAAGATGAAATAGGAGATACTATACTGAGAGATGAATTTGACAGAGCCCTGAAAGACCTAGGTCAGAACAAGGCCCCAGGAGTAGATGACATACCCTCAGAGCTACTAAAGGCTCTGGGAGAGCTAGCCATGACAAAACTATTTGAACTGGTGTGTAGGATGTATGAGACAGGCGAAATACCCTCAGATTTTAAGAAAAATGTAATAATCCCCATTCCAAAGAAATCAGGTGCAGACAGGTGTGAAAATTACAGAACCATAAGTTTGATAAGTCATGGTTGCAAAATTTTAACACGAATTATCTACAGGAGAATGGAAAAGCTGGTAGAAGCTGACCTAGGGGAAGATCAGTTTGGGTTCAGGAGGAACGTAGGAACCCGGGAGGCAATACTCACTTTACGTCTTATCTTAGAAGATAGATTAAGGAAAGGTAAACCTACATTTTTAGCTTTTGTAGATTTGGAGAAAGCATTTGACAATGTTGACTGGAATACACTCTTTCATATTCTGAAGTCAGCAGGGGTAAAATACAGGGAAAGGAGAGTTACCTATAACTTGTACCAAAGCCAGACCGCAGTTATTAAACTCGAAGGGCATGAAAGGGAAGCATCTGTTGGGAAGGGAGTAAGACAGGGTTGTAGACATTCCCTTCCCTTGGCACCCCATGGGAGGAAGGTAGAGGCCTTCGCCGATCTGAACCATACTCGCCACAATATCTCGTATGTGCCCGTTCCGATGGAGAGTCCTTTCTGTACACTAACCCACAGTTCTTTGTCGAACAGCTCGAAGACAAGTTTGGCGAAGTGGAGTCGTTCTCAAAGATGAAGAGTGGGGCTGTATTGATACAAACGCCATCCCCAGCCCAATTGCAGGCATTGCTTCCCTGCGATAAGCTGGGTGACATCCCTCTGACTATCACGCCCCACAAGTCCTTAAACATGGCCCAGGGTCTAACCTATCAGAGAGATCTGTTGTCCCAGACAGAAGAAGAGTTACGAGCAAACTTGCAGCATTGAGGGGTTCACTTTGTCCGACGAGTATATAGGGGACCCAAAGATAACAGGGTTGCCACCGGTGCTTTTATCTTGGCCTTCTAAGGTGATACACTGCCTGAGAAGGTCAAGATGATGGTAAATTGGTGTGATGTAAAGCCGTATGTCCCTCCCCCTATGCGGTGTTCCCGGTGCTGGAAGTTCGGGCACATGTCGTCCCGATGTACTTCCAGCCCAAACTGCAGGGAGTGTGGATGGCCATCACACCCGGACACCCCTTGTACCCCACCTCCTGTTTGCGTAAATTGCGGGCAACATCATCCACCATGCTCGCCAACTTGTACTGTTCTTCATCGGGAAAGGAAAATAATGGAAATCAAGACCCTGGATCAGCTCACTTTCTCTGAAGCACGCAAAAAGTACAAGCGACTCCATACTGTTAAGATGACATCATCTTTTGCCGTAGTCACAGCGGCACCTATTCCATTCCGATCGATGGTACCAGTATCATCTCAATCTTCTACTGCCCCCTCAATGGGTGGGGGACCATCTACATCCCTTCTTCCCCAACACCTGTGGGAGCAATATTACCGCGAGGGACGACGAACACTGACTGTCGGCGAGGCGCAGGGGATAGCGTCACGGACTGCGGTGCACAAGGTCACCGGTAAAAAAATTTATTTCTTTCTAATTAACAATTCCAGAAGGTTCTACGTCTTTCTTAAGTTCACTTGTAAATTCTACTTGTTTCTTATGTTAACTGTTCTTCTAATTTCCGGTAAGTTCTGTCTATGTATAAATAGCAGAGCACTCTGCCTGAGAGGCAGTGAGTGCTGCATGTATGTTGAGTTCATAATGAACGTGCTTCCAGTATAAGTGTTGTGTTTAGTTGCCTTTGAAGTCAAGCCTGTTTCCATTTCAACACGACAATATCTACCCCATCATCGGGGACTCCAGTCCCCACTCCCCAGCCGGGGAAGCAACAGTCTTCCCCAGCCCCTCTCGCCCGGAGGGGGTCCCTTGTGGCTTCCATGAATGGTTTGGAGGGTCCCAGGCAGAGGCTGCAGGATCCACCTGCCCCCAGTCGATTTCCCGATCAACATCGGGCCCAGAAACCACTAGTGAGAAGTCCTCCCAACCCTTAAGACCGAAAGGGCAGCAGGAGGTAAAGAAGAAAAAACCAAATAAGAAAGTCTCCTCAGTGACTTCAAAGTCACAGATTCCTGCATCATCTACGTCGAAAGATGAGGTGCAGATCTTCACGTCTCTCGAGGATCTGGCCCTCACTAAGACACTTGAGCCGATGCTCCGTGATGATGTAGATGTGCAACGACAAGCGGACCGCAAATCTTTGGGCTTACAATATTCAGTCCTTCATCATGGTCTTCCAGCAAACCATGAATCAAATTCTCCAATGGAATTGCGGAGGGTTTTTCAACCATCTAGCTGAGCTGCAGCAGTTGTTGTGCCGTTTCCCAGTGCTGTGTATGGCTCTGCAGGAAACTTGGTTTCCTGCTCAGCGGACTCCAGCCCTTCGTGGCTATCGGGGCTACTTTAACAACCGTGCTGCCTGTGACAGAGCCTCTGGTGGTGTCTGTATATACACCCTTGCCACTGTCCCCAGTATTGCTGTGCCTCTCCACACACCTATTGAGGCTGTTGCTGTTCACCTTCGGGCTACAAAAGAATTCACTGTCTGTTCTATATACCTTCCTCCAGACAGGGATGTTTTGCCTACTGATCTTATTGCTCTGGTAGCGCAGCTGCCCCCACTATTTCTTCTTTTGGGGGACTTCAATGCCCGTCACCCTTTATGGGGTGGAACAGAGATGACTCGACGTGGTAGGGATGTTAAAACCCTTCTTGCACAACAAGACATGTGCCTTCTTAATACTGGTTCGCCGACACACTTCAGTGTTGCGCATAGCACTTTTTCAGCCATCGATCTCTCGATCTGTAGAATCCTTCTTCCACACCTCACTGGGAGGGCCCACGATGACCTCTGCGGGAGCGACCATTTTCCTATCTTTTTGTTGCTCCCACAGTCTCAACAGGCAGAACAACTGCCTTGATGGTCCCTCCATAGGGCTGATTGGCAGCGTTACACCTCTGCTGTTTTCATTCCTGCCAGCCGATGTGGATGTGGCGATCCAACAGGTGACTGTTGCCATAGTTTCCGCCGCTGAGGCCACTGTTCCAACCACCTCAGGGTCCCCTTGGCACAAATCTGTGCCTTGGTGGTCACAAGAAATTGCTGAAGCCATTCAGGATCGGCATAGGGCACTTCAGCGCTACCGGCGACATCCCACCATTGATCACCTGATTGCCTTCAAATGGCTCCGGGCCCGAGCTCGACGGCTTTATGCCAAAGTAAGCAAGATTGCTGGGAGAGGTACGTCGCCTCTATTGGATCTCGTGCCTCACCTTATCGGGTGTGGACCCAGGTTCGACATCTTTTCGGGTACCGCCCACCAGCAGGAATCCCCTGTCTTCGCTTACAGGGTACTGTCTGCTCAGACCCACTTGCTGTCGCCGAGCACATGGCACAGTTTTATGCAGGCATCAGCTCAACTGAAGCTTACAGTGAAGCCTTCCACGCCATTAAAGACCAAGTTGAGCGGAAGCCACTGTCGTTTCACACACGTTGCCAGGAGCCGTACAATGCACCCTTTAGCAAGTGGGAGTTTCAAAGTGCCCTTGCTGCATGCCCCGATACTTGCCCAGGACCAGATCATGTCCATAGCAAGTTTCTTCGGCATCTTCCCGTGGATGCTCAGAACCAACTACTTGCCTTGTTCAGCCATCTCTGGACAGAAGGTGTTTTTCCCTCCCAATGGCGGGAAAGCACCATCATCCCAGTGATAAAACCTGGCGGTGACCCACAGGTGACTGACAGTTACCGTCCGATCAGCCTCACAAATGTTCTATGTAAGCTCTTTGAACCTATGGTGAGTCGGTGGCTTATGTGGATCCTCGTGGTAGCACAACAAGGGGGTTTCCGTCATGACTGCTTCCGCAATTGACAATCTTGTGTCGTTGGAGTGGGCCATTCGTACAGCCTTTACCTAACGTGAAAACCTTTTTGCTGTGTTTTTTGATCTCCGGAAAGTTTACGACACAACGTGGCGCCACCACATACTGGCTACATTGTACAACTGGGGCTTACGAGGCCCACTTCCGGTCTTTATCAGGAATTTTCGCTCCCACCACTCTTTTAGGGTTAGGGTGGGTACCACTCTTAATTCCTCACACATCCAAGAGAATGGTGTCCCACAGGGCTCGTCCTCAGTGTGCCTCTGTTTTTAATTGCCATAAACAGGCTTGCCATGGCTGTGTGATCCTCTGTATGTTCTAGTTTGTTTGCTGATGACTTTTGTCTGTATTTTAGTTCGGCTAGTATTAGCATTGCTGAGCGGCGGCTTCAGGGAGCCGTCCAGAAAGCTGAATCATGGTTTTCACTTTTCAGCACATAAAACCCGCGTGATACACTTCTGTCACCATCCGGCAGTTCACATGGATCCCGGGTTATATCTCGGTGGTGATTTGCTCCTCGTCGAAGAGACGCATCTGTTTCTTGGGATGGTATTTGACAACAGGCTTACTTGTATGCCACATCTGCGTCAGCTGCAACTAAAATGCTCATGACATCTAAATATTCTCCGCTGCTTGAGCCATACTGCTTGGGGCGCTGCTCGTTCCACCCTCCTGCAGCTGTACAAGTACTTGATACAATCAAGGCTTGATTATGGGTGCCTGGTATATGACTCGGCAGCACCATCCGCCTTGAGGATCCTTGACTACATCCACTATAGTGGTATCTGGGTGGCGACTGGGGCCTTTCGCA
The DNA here is from genome assembly GCA_026315105.1 of Locusta migratoria. NCBI lineage: Eukaryota > Metazoa > Arthropoda > Insecta > Orthoptera > Acrididae > Locusta > Locusta migratoria. The sequence goes on from CM048746.1 coordinate 592,438,412, forward strand.
CCAGCCCTATGCCAAGTCTTCTTGCCGAAGCAGGGATTCCTCCATTACACTTCCGCTGGCAGCAGCTTCTCACTAGCTATGTTGCACGATTCCATGCCATGCCACACCATCCAAATCGCAGGCTTTTGTTTCCGACTCTCACCCTTCCGTTTCCACCACGTCAAACTAGATCAGGTCTTCCAATCGCGATCCGGGTTCGTACACTCCTTTCCTCACTGAATTCCCTACCTCTCCCTGACGTTTTTCCTGCCCATCCCATCTTCCTCCTAGGTCCATCCCCCGTTTGAAGCTCCACCTGCAATTGTCCTGTGATACAAAGGCATTAGTTTCACCACTGACACTCCGTTGCAAGTTTCTGGCACTCCTTGCTGCTCACTGTGATGCAGAAGTCTTGTACACTGATGGCTCCTTGGTAAATGGCAGAGCCAGTTACGCTTTTGTTCATGGCGACCACACAGAACAACGGTCCCTGCCACCTGGCTGTAGTATTTTTACAGCTGAACTGATCAGCATTTCTTGTGCTCTTGACCACCTCAAAACGTGCCCCCGGAAGTCGTATGTCGTGTGCAGCGACTCCCTTAGTGGCATGCAAGCCCTTTCCAACTATTTTTCTTCCCATCCGTTGGTGAAATCCATCCAAAATGCCATCGCTTCACTCGGTGGACTTTATCTGGACCCCTGGCCACATTGGCATCTCGGGGAACGAGCATGTCGATTGGCTGGCTAAGCTTGCCACCACCAATCCTACCCTGGATATTGGTATCCCAGAACGGGATATCCAAATGGATTTGCGCCACAAGGATTTTGAGGCTTGGAACACGCAATGGACAACACTGAGCACTCCCAACAAGCTCCGAGCAATCAAGTCCTCTACGGCCGTCTGGAAGTCGTCTTTCAGGCCTTCCCGTAGGGACTCTGTTGTGCTGTGTCACTTACGTATTGGCCATACTTGGTTGACGGACTGTCCACTTTTAGCCACTTTGGAGCAGTCTTTTAATCTACCTCCTGTGCCTGCCTTGATTTTATCTGACAGTGCCTCAATGGCTGACAGAGTTTTAGGTTTTATACGCGCAGCCGGATTTTATCATTCTATTTAGTGGTGGGCTTGTGCCTGGTGTCTCAGGCTCCCACCTCTCATCTTTTAACCTGATGTTTTTCTTCTTCTACCCTGTTTTTACCTCGGGGTTTTTAGTCTCTGCAGAGTGACTGGCTCATCTTGTATTTGTTTGTGATCAGCCAGCCACTGTTCCCTGCTCTATTTTAGCTTAATTTAATACTTGATACTCTCAACAACACTGAGGAGGACGGGAATAAGAGAGACCAAGTTGATAGTCACAGTGTGCCCTTCCAGCTATTGATCTGTATTTTACCTTTTCCTACTTGGATGTCTTGTCTTCGCTAGGAACAGGGGACTGATAAACATGTAGTTTAGTCCCCTCTAAACCCCAAACAACTACTACCATTTATTATCAGGTCTGTGTCATTCACCAGGGATGGCTGGACAGACTGAGTCAAAATTACAATCTAAATACATAAATTTATAGAATTTCATCTGATTACAATATATACTGTACAATGCAATTATCACAGATTCCATTCACTTCATTTCATTCATTTAAACAATATATACTGGATAATGTAAATATATTTTATAATTACCGCTGAGTCCATTCACTTCCCTCACTCTCATAGAACTCTTGGACTGAGTATAGTGGATGTTGTTTAAGAATGTTTTTGTTATTTGCTTCTTGAACTTCTCCAGTGGAAGGGTCTGCAGTTCTATGGGTAGTGTATTGAACATTCTTACAGCGATTATTGGGATAGTCAACAGATTTGTAAATTTATGTCGTCTTTGTTTTAGATGTAATGTATGTGGATGTAACTATTGCCGTAAGTATCAAGGTTTTCCCTTATATGGATGAGGTACTATAATACATAATGACTGATTGTAGTCATTATTCCCAATTTTTCAAATAACAGTCTGCAGTGTTCCTGTCTTCTTCTGGATGTAATAATTCTTATTGCCTTCTTTTGCAGCAGTAGCACATTTTGCAGTCTGCTGAATGACCCCATAGTGGTAGTCCATAAGTTATGTGGCTATGAAACAAATCATGATAGACGGTTATCATATACTAGTCTGTTATGACCTCCTTTAACCTTCTTAGGAGGTATACCGCACAACAAAGTTTCTTACATATGGATACAAGGCAACAAGAAATGTTAGAAAACAAGAAAAAGAAGAAATGAGAAAAGAAATTATTCTTAGTTCTTGTATATATGATATTGGGTTATATCTTACCTTTTTCTGTAATGCATCAATCGTCTCATCTTTTTTTATCACCTCATCTTGTTTTTTCACGAAATCTTTCAGTGGTATAAGCACTTGCTCCTTGTCACTTCCTTCTATAGGAATTCTTACTACTTCACCTATAATGTATAAAAGCATTATGAGTTTTCGTATCATATTCAACATTTTCCACTGTACAAATGGAGAAAAATTATTTTAATTCTGTTCATATAAGGGATCAGCTGTTATGGAACCCCAAAAAGTTGAGAAATGAGCAAACATATTTTACATTTTTAATATTTCTGAAGGAATTTGAAATCCTGACATGTGTTTGATAATCTAAGACATTTTAGTGACAATATTGTTTCAGACTAAATTGGAAGAACTGTGTGTGTGTGTGTGTGTGTGTGTGTGTGTGTGTGTGTGTGTAGTAAAAGTCATCTCAGCTCAATCAAAGAATACAGATTTTTGTAGAAACTGCACTTAATATAAAGAAATAAGGAAAACACCAGCACATTTTTTTGCAGATTAATTTGTGTATTCAGAAGTGCTTAGCTTTTTTATGTTCTCATGATCCTATGCAATCGTAGATCAGCCCACCCTCACATTCAAATGTTCCACAAGTCAAGATATTCCACAATTCAACCAGCCAGCCAAATGAAATCTCATATTGATTCCCCATTCAAATTTAGTCATGTCATATAATGCTGTTTGCATGAGTATGCAGTACCTCTATGTGATTCACCATGATCACTGAACATTTGACCCTTCAGAGGGCTCAGTAGTAATTTGTTCGGTATGGGCTTAGTAAACCTGGGGTGCCTTAGCTGGGAACTGTGTAACATCAACAGTCCTCCTTACTTTAAGCTTTGTGTGTGCCTCAGCGACCACTGAACAGTGTGACAGTGGAACGTTACATGCTACAAGTCCAGGGGATCTTGGTTTAATTGGCCAGGTTGTGAAGATGGTCAAAACCTCTATAAAAAACTTCAAATCTGAAGGTGTGCTGTATGCCGAGGATATGCAAGATTGTTCAGGTGGAAAATTTGCTAGTGGGCAACCTCTGAGGATCAGCCACACCTCAGTTGTATTAGGCTTTTCCAGGCATGTGGGGCTCTGTCTGGATCAACTGTTTTCTCCTAGCTTCTCATGGGCCAAAATGAAACGAGTGAAGTACAATGCCAATGGCATCTCTAAGCAGATTATGATGCCACAAAATATTATCCATGATCATTCCCTTTCCTTGCTACACCATGGGAGGAATGAGAGGCTACAGATAGGGATGAAGTGTACTTAACCAAATTTATTATGTGTAATAGAACACAGAGGGAATTAGTCATGGCAAGAAAGCCTTATTTCTTTGTAGAGAATTTTGACGCTAAGTACAGGGAAGTCTCAGGAATGTCCAAGATGAGAAGTGGCTCAGTTCTAATAGAAACACGCCCCTTTCCCAGTCACAGGTGCTACTTTCCTGCAACAAGCTGACAGATGTTTCTGTCTCCATCACCCCCCCCCCCCCCCCCCATAAGAATTTAAACATGGTCCAGGGGGTTATTTCCATTAAGATCTTCTCCTGCATTCCAATGAAGAGTTACATGCCAACCTTGAACAATGGGATGTACACTTTATCTGGCACATGTACAGGGGGTATAAGGACAAAAATTTTGCCATCAGTGCATTTATATTGGTCCTTGTGGGCGATTCTTTGCCAGAAAAGGTCAAGGTGATGATATACCAGTGCTATGTGAAGCCCTACATTCCTCCTCCTCCTCCATGCTTCAAGTGCTGGAAATTTGGACACATGTCCTCTCGGTGCAATTCCAGCTCCGCACGAAGAGACTGCAGGTATCCATCCCATCCAGATGCTCCTTGTTCCCTCCTCCCGTGTGTATCAATTGTGGACAGCACCACCCCCTTGCTTGCCAGACTGCATGATACTTCATAAAGAGAGGAAAATAATGGAGTACAAGAATAAGTATGAGTGACTTCATCCAGTTTTATTTAAATCATCCTGATGTCACACCATCACCACTTTCTTCAGAGCTAACAGTCTTGAAACCCTTGCCTAATACGGTGGGCTTTAATCGCTGTCAACTCCATCTGCCCCCCTAATGATTGGGGGTCTCCTTCATCTGCTGCTCCCTCACCACCTCCTGTGGAAGCAACCTCCCGCAGCCATCGGGAACACCTGTCCCCAACTCCCAGCTGGAGAACCAACAATATTCTCTAGCCCCTCTTGATAAGAAGGGGTCCATCAGGACACTCCCTTCTGAGACTTTTACAAGTGGAATAAATTATCCCAGCCAGTCACTAAAGGAACCACATGCAGTTGGTCACAGGGATTCCCAGTCAGACCCTGAAGCCACCTCAGAGAAGCCCTCCAAGTCCTTGAAACCAAAGTCCAAAAAATCTAAAAAATAGAAAGAAAAAGAATATTTGGTGGCTCCAAAGCCACATCTCCCTATATCTCCTGCCTCTGAAGATGAGGTTGAGATCCTCGGATCCCCTGAGGATCTCACCTCCATCTGGATCCCTAGAACCAATGGTTCTGATTATTTAGACCCTCAACCATAGGCAGCAGATTATCATCTGTAATAACATGCTTATCTGACATATCATGATCTTTTGGCTTTATGTAAACAATATTTTTCACTGGTATTGTGGCAGATTTTTCCACCATCTGACTAAGTTGTAATAGTTGCAGTACCATTACCCTACAATCTGCTTAGGCATACAGGAAACCTTGTGTCCTGTCCAGTGAACCCTGCCCTTCATGGCTATTGGGGCTACTATAAGAACCACGATAACTAAAAAAGGGTATCAGTCATTGTCTATGTCCTGGTTACTGTCACCAGTACTGCCATTCCTCTCCACATGACTCTCGAGGCAGTGGCCATTAGAATCTGGACAATACAGGAGCTTACAATCTGTTTGGTTTATCTTCGCCCAGATGAGGTTGTCCCTTTGGGGGACTTAAATGTCCACCACCCTATGGGGTGAGAGGGGGAGGAGACCCACACAACGGGTCATGGTAGAGATGTTGAGACCCTTTTGACACAGCAAAACGTTTGCCTTCTGAACAGTGGTGTCCCAAGCATTTTAGTGTGACACATGGCACTTAGCCATAGACCTGTCCCTTTGTACCCAAGCTTTCCCCCAAATCTAAGTTGGAGGGTCCAAGATGACCTTTGTGGTAGTGACCACTTCCCCATCTTTATGTCACTCTCGCAGTTACATTCTGCAGACCACCTACCTTGATGCCCTTTCCAGAGGGCTGATTGGCTGGCATATACCTGCTTCCAGCTGAACTTAATATGGCATATCGACACCCTGTTTAATCATGTTTGGGCTGAAGGTGTTTTCTCATCCCAATGGCAGGATAGCATTATCATCCCGGTGATGAAACCTGATGCAGATGCGCTGGTGGCTCAAAGTTACTGCCCAATTAGCCTCACCAACATTTTGTGTAAGTGTCTTGGACATATAGTGAGGTGTTGGCTCATGTAGATGCTTGAAGTTTGGGAACTCTTGGCTCCACAACAAGGGGGCCTTCCATCACAGCTGCTCTCCTATTAACAATCTTGTGTCCCTGGAGTTAACTATCCATAAAGTGTTTACTTGCCATGAACATCTTCTTGCTGTCTATTTTAACTCTGTAAGGAGTATGATACCACCTGGCACTCTCATTTCCTAGCTACACTTGGCAAATAGGGCTTAAAGGGTCCACTTCGGATCTTTATAAAGAAATTCTTCTCACTTCACCCCTTTTGGGTTAGGGCTGGTATTATCTTAGCTCACATTATATTTAGGAGAATGGTGTCCACAAGGCTCCATCCTTAGTGTTTCACTATTTTTTATTGTAATTGATGCACTTGCAGTGGGGCCACTGGTTTCTTCTTCACACTTTGGTGATAACATTTGTCTCTACTTCAATTCAGCTAGGATTGGTGTCACTGAAAGACGGCTGCAGGGACCCATCTGAAAGGAGTGCAATTTTGGTGGGCCTCTGCCCATGGTTTTCATTTTTCAGCACAGAATACCTGAGTATTTTGTCATCATTGGGTAGTTCACCTGAACACAGAGCTACACCTGACTGACTCCTTTGTGTTGAGGAGATGCATCACTTTCTTAACCTGGCACACTTTCGTGTCACACCTTCATCAGCTGAAGTAAAAATGCTGGCAATAGTTGAATATTCTTCACTTTTTAAACAACACTGATTGGGGAGCTGCCCATTCAACCCTACTGTGACTTTATAAGGCTCTGATCCAAGCATAGCTTAACTACAGGAGCCTTGTATATGACTTTGCAGCACCTTCAGCATTGTGGATCCTTTATCCCATCCTTCACAGTGGTGTCCATTTGATGACAAGGGGCCATCTGTACAAGTATAGTGACTAGCTGAAGCTGGGTCCTTCCCCAGCAATTTCATTGGCAACAGCTGTTACCCCAATACATTGCCCATTTTCATGTCTCACCCCACCACCCAAATTTCTGGCTCTATTTAAAGTTGCTGCACTCCCCTCCACACCATGTTAGACCAAGTCAGATCTGCCATTCACAGTCTAGTTAATACTCTCCTTTCATTGATGGGGGCCCTACCGCCTCCCTCCCGGTTCCTCCTCCAACCCATCCCTCGCCCTGATCCATCCAAAATTGCAACTCCACCAGGAATTTTCCTGTGATTTAAAGGCATCATATTCACCACTAACTTTCTGTCTCAAATTCCTGGCCATTCTCAACATATTCTGTGGTGCAGAAGTGGTTTATACTGATGGTTCCTTTGTAGATGCCCCAAGTTGGGTATGCCTACGTTCACGGCAACCTCCTTGAACTGTACTCACTGCCCCCTGCCTATAGCATTTTAACCGTGGAGGTGATCACAATATTTCATGCTCTCAAACACCTCCAAGCATGCCCCAGTAAGTTGTTTTGTCATCTGTATTGACTTCCTACAGCCCTCAACCAGTGTTTTTCTTCCCATCTTTTGGTGCAATCAATTCATAACACCATCTTAACATTCAGTAAATCTGGCTGTTCAGTAGACTTTGTTTGGACACCAGACAATGCTGACATCCCAGGTAATGAGCACTTCGCTTGGCTGTCCAAGCAGGCCACTATCTCACAATCCTTGGATATTGATATCCCAGAAAGAGAGATCTAATTGGGGTTGCACTGCAAGGTCTTTGTGGCTTGGAACATGGAATGGTCTACTTCGAGCACATCAAATGAGCTCAGTGTGAGTAAACCCTCTACCACCCCTTTGGAGTCCTCCCTTGTGTCGACTTGTGGGGACTCAGTTAGCCTGTCATATATATATATAAAATAGACGAAGATTACTCACCAGGCGAAGGAGCACAGGTGTGACAGCATCACAAATACATAAATGAATACACAAATGAATACACACACACACACACACACACACACACACACACACACACACACACACACACACACACACAATCGCAAGCTTTCGCAACCCAGTTGCGTCTTCAGGCAGTAGGGAAGGAGAGAGAAAAGGAAATGATGAGGGTTTTAAGGAAGGGGGTAAGGAGCCATTCCAATCCCGGGAGAGGAAAGACTTACCTTGGGGGAAAAAATGGAGGGTAAACAAATGCACACATGCCCACACATTCACACAGACACAAGTACACTTAGGCAGACATACTGTAGAAAGCAAGAAGTTCTTTGCTTTCTACAGTATGTCTGCCTAAGTGTACTTGTGTCTGTGTGAATGTGTGGGCATGTGTGCATTTGTTTACCCTCCATTTTTTCCCCCAAGGTAAGTCTTTCCTCTCCCAGGATTGGAATGGCTCCTTACCCCCTTCCTTAAAACCCTCATCATTTCCTTTTCCCTCTCCTTCCCTACTGCCTGAAGACGCAACTGGGTTGCGAAAGCTTGCGATTGTGTGTGTGTGTGTGTGTGTGTGTGTATTCATTTGTGTATTCATTTATGTATTTGTGATGCTGTCACACCTGTGCTCCTTCGCCTGGTGAGTAATCTTCGTCTATTTTTTATATTTTATTTTTCCTGCTAGGAATTTTTCGTCTTAATATTCGTATCATATATATATATATATATATATATATATATATATATCCCCTTTTTTCCTCTTTTTCCTGAAGAAGCTGCCAGTGGTGGCGAAAGCTTGTATGTGTGTTTGTGTGTGATTTTATTTGTTTCTCTCGACGAGCCGTTCCTTTTGGTAAGTCGTCTCTTTTATAAAATAAAGATTTTTGACTTACCTAAAGTACAGGCTCGTCGATAGGAACACCAAACACACACAAAAACACACAACCATTCGAGCTTTCGCCACCAGTGGTGGCTTCTTTGGGAAAAAGAGGGAGGAAGGAGAGGAGAAAGGGAAGGATACGGGTTTTAAGGAAGTGGAAAAGGAGCAATTCCAATCCCAGGAGTGGAAGGACTTACCTTAGGGGACAGAAAGGAAGGTAAACAAATACACACACACTCACACATATCCACATCCAAACACACTTAGGCAGACATCTGTAGAAACCAAAGAAGTTGGACAGAGATGCCACTTCAGGCAGAGGCTCTGTCCACAGAACCGAGGCAAAGATGTTGGGTGGGAATTAGAATTTAGCAGAGGTTGAGACCAGGCGGGCAACGGGAAGAGAGAATGTGTTGAAGGGCAAGTTCCCATCTCCGGAGTTCTGAAAGATTGGTGTTGGTGGGAAGTATCCAGATAACCCGGACGGTGTAACACTGTGCCAAGATGTGCTGGCCATGCACCAAGGCATGTTTAGCCACAGGGTGATCCTCATTACCAACAAACACTGTCTGCCTGTGACCGTTCATGCGAATGGACAGTTTGTTGCTGGTCATTCCCACATAGAACGCTTCACAGTGCAGGCATGTCAGTTGGTAAATCACGTGGGTGCTATCGCAAGTGGCTCTGCCCTTGATCGTGTACACCCTCCGGGTTACGGGACTGGAGTAAGTGGTGGTGGAAGGGTGCATAGGGCAGGTTTTACAACGGGGGCGGTTACAAGGGTAGGAGCCATAGGGTAGGGAAGGTGGTTTGGGGATTTCATATGGATGGACTAGGAGGTTACGGAGGTTAGGTGAGCGGCGGAAAGACACTCTTGGTGGAGTGGGAAGGATGTCATGAAGGATGGATCTCATTTCGGGGCAGGATTTAAGGAAGTCGTATCCTTGCTGGAGAGCCACATTCAGAGTCCGCTCCAGTCCCGGAAAGTATCCGGTGACAAGAGGGGCACTTCTGGGGTTCTTCTGTGGAAGGTTCTGAATTTGGGGGGATGAGGAAGTGGCTCTGGAAATTTGTTTCTGTACCAGATCAGGAGGATAGCCGCGGGATGTGAAAGCTGATATTAGGTTGTTGGTGTACTGGTTCAGGGATTCGGGACTGGAGCAGACTCGTTTGCCACGAAGACCTAAGAGCCTCTGCCTGAAGTGGCATCTCTGTCCAACTTCTTTGGTTTCTACAGATGTCTGCCTAAGTGTGTTTGGATGTGGATATGTGTGAGTGTGTGTGTATTTGTTTACCTTCCTTTTTGTCCCCTAAGGTAAGTCCTTCCACTCCTGAGATTGGAATGGCTCCTTTTCCACTTCCTTAAAACCCGTATCCTTCCCTTTCTCCTCTCCTTCCTCCCTTTTTTTCCTGAAGAAGCCACCACTGGTGGCGAAAGCTCGAATGGTTGTGTGTTTTTGTGTGTGTTTGGTGTTCCTATCGACGAGCCTGTACTTTAGGTAAGTCAAAAATCTTTATTTTATACCATTTTCCTACCTGGAAGGTCTCCTTCTATAATATATATATATATATATATATATATATATATATATATATATATATATATATATATATATATATATATATATATAATGCATCTTCTCCATCATGAGGACCTGCCCATGTGTGGCCTTATGAGAATAGCCCACATTCTGCTGGACTGCCCCCTTTTAGCTGTCTTGTGCCACTCCTTCCATCTGCTGCTGTGCTCTCTATATTTCTTGGAGGTGATGACCCAATGGCTGACTTTTTTTACACTTTATTTGCACAGCTTGTTTTTATCATTCTATTTAGTTGTGGGTACTGTAACCTGATCTCTCAGACCCCATCCCTCCAGAAATTTTAATTTGTTGCCTGATTGTTCTGTTTTTAAATGGAGGTTTTAGTATGTGTGGAGTGGCTGGCTCATCCTTTATTATCCTCATGATCAGCTAGCCAATGTATTCTGCTGTAATGCTTTAGGTCAGTTACCCTCTTGGTCTGCACCTTTCCTTCTTGTCTGTTTTCTTCCCTTGTGTTGTCAGTGTAACAGTCATTGTCACTCTATGCATCTAGTGGGTTTTTCCTCTGGGTGTTGAGCACTAGATTTTCCTTTAGTTCATATTTCACTGTGACTTCTTCACTTGGAACAGGCAACTGATGACCTTGCAGTTTAGTCTCCTCAAAATCCCAACAGTCTACATCAGAGGGGCATCCTTAAGAAAAAACTTATCCAAGCTTGTGCTGCATCTCTAATATCCACTCTTTCAAAGGGATGTACAATTCTTATCTTCAACATCCAATGCTGTTGTGTTTGTATACAAAGTTATATTGACATTAAATTATTTCTTCTGGGCAATGATGTATCTGATGTCATGGAGTGTTCCTTTATCTACATTACTCTTTCTGTGGCCCTCATTTAAAATGCTGGTTTGATGCTACTTTCCATGCTGGTCTGTTCTCTGAAACTCTCTTCATCTCTACATAACTACAACAGCCTACATCAATCTGAACCAGCTTACTGCATTAAAGCCTTGGTCTAACTCTAAAGTCACACCACCCCATAAAACACACACACACACACACACACACACACACACACACACACACACTTGAACATATCATTTTATGACCAAACTGACAATTTCTTTGTGTCTCAGTATGTCTCCTGTCAGCAAATCCCATTAGTCCAGTTGTACAATAAATTTCATTTTTCCAAAATTTTTATTCAGTACCTCCACTTTTGGTCCCCCTGTAACTTTGTTGTGGATGAAGAGAGCATCATGAATATACTGTGGAAAAGTGGGCCTACTATAACTAGCCACAGTCTCAAATTATACTGTTTTACATCTTATAGTTTACAATTATTTCCAGTCAAAAACGTTAATTTTGTCACTCACTTACCACTCATCAAAATTGAAAGGCACTTCTAGCTGAGACGGACACTTCAGACTTTGTATTTATTTAGTATTTAGCCTATTCAGACTTTGTATTTAGTTAGTATTTAGCCTATAATGAAAGGAAAAAATTAAACATCTCTAAATTTCAACCCTGTTTTCATACAAGCAAAAATCTTCCTTTTTGGTTGATAAAATAACAACTCATAACAATAATCTGTAATTAAGGTGTTGGTAAAAGTCTCACATAAAATGATACATTTGTACACTGGAGGTTACGAGTTCGACTCCTGAAGAGATACAATTTTCTTTTTCTTTAGTCTTCATTTTAATCTAGCCTTCACCTCTCTATGAAGTAGAGGGTGTAGGGTTTGGCTCTTGTTGGGATGAACATACTTTCTTAGTCTTCATTATAAACTAGTCTACACCTCTCTATGATGGTAGGATTTGTCAGAGATGATATGTGGTCTGAATACCACATTAAACTGTAAGTATAAAGAGTGCACAGATGGACACTAATTCTTCACATGCAGTCAATCGTTGAGAGTGACTTCTCTGCATGGATTTCATCTTATTAATATTGTTCTTAAAGCTCACCCAAAGATAGGGAATTGGTTGTAAGAAAACCATACCTGATGCACCAAAAACATTACCCAATAAGAAAAAACTAATCAGATATCTTCAAAAACATAAAATGTACAAAAATGCAAGTCTCATAAAGCATTTCTCTACTGAAAAAGATCTCGTGTAAAATCATGTCAGGTATTTTAGGTTGTATCAACAAAAGCATCTATTCAACAGCTTCATCACAAATTGGTATCTAATTAACTATCAACATTTATGGCCACCATATAAATATTAGACATCTTTATTTTATAATGATTTATCAATCACTCCAAATCATAATGACATGAGTATAAATATACAAAAATTGCAGCTGTAAACTTTTTAATTTTGATACTACTGAAGTTAACATTATGTAATAATGGAAAGTCCAGGTTGTAATTCAACAATATAATGAGAATAGTTTACAACTCACTGCAAAGATGTGCAATGATCCATGACAGCACATAAAAAGACACTCATACATTCAACACTCACAACACACCTCCGCCTTCTCCCCAATCCATTCCTAAGATTCATCTCATTCCACATACATGATTCTGCAAACATGGACTGTTTTTTAGAGACCAAGTGAAATTATAACCTAGCTTGTAATTGTAGATTCTCAGTGATGAATTTGGCTTTGTTGTCTAAAGCTGTGATTCCTTCATGCTGCAATAAAGAAGTCCATGTTTTTCTCAGTGTTCATACTTCTATTAACAGACTGTGGATGACTTGTAAAAACTTGTATCTATTTATACACTTGCAATATATTTTCTACATGACAGAATAAAATAAGAAGTACAATAGAACAAATGTTTGCCACTCCACATGGCCAAAGCAAAAGGACTGGTTTGGTTACAAGGTCGACAAATACTGCCAATATTGAAAGGAATTATGTAACACTCACAATTATAAATGATTACTTGATAGATTGACACAGATTAACAGATGTGGTCTGTTTCATTACAATAGCCCCACAAGAATTTTGTGAGCATAGAAATGCAAACAAAATTTTGATATTAAGGTAAAGGAACTGATGAGCAATATAACAGGCAATGAAAAAGTACAATAACATATGTGATTGACAATTTTCATGACTCTGTTGGTATAACATAGTGATGAGTCACAACAAAACAATATCTACAGTGTTTCAAGAAAGAACACAAAAGTCTTTGAGACACACACACACACACATACACACACACACACACACACACACACACACACACACAGTGCATGGAATGGAAGAGGTGTAAGCTAGAGGGGTGTAGGAGAATGTACTGTAAGGATAACTCCCATGTGTTTAGTTCACAGATTTACCAACAGTGTAATTAGCCAGTTGTGCTACAATCACTGCACAGCTTTTTATATTGGCATGGCCACTAACCAGCTTGTACATTAGAATGAATTTCCACCACCAAACTGTGATCAGAAACGAGGTAGATAACCCTGTAGCACAACATGCAGCTGAGTACATGCTTTACTTCAATGGCTTCTTCATAACTCCTTCCCCGACCACCAGCTTTTCTGAGCTACACAGATGAGAGTTATCCTTACAGTACATTCTCCAATCCTGAAATTATCCAGGCCTTAACTTATCGTAACCTCCTTTTCTCCAGGCCTCTATCCTATACCTCTCCCATTCTGTGCATTGCTTGTCTGTGTGTGTGTCTGTTTATTTGTTTGTTTTGATACCCTTCCCTCCTACATCCCCACATACCCCATTACTAAGCTGCACCTCCTTACACTCATTTAGTACTTATAGTACTTACATGCTAGTCTCCGTATAGGCCATACTTGGCTCAAGCATGGTCACCTTTTGCGTCGCGAGGACTCTCCTCAGTGTCGATGTGGTGCGCCTTTGACAGTCGCCCACATCTTAATTGAATGCCACAATTTAGCTGCAGTGAGACGAAATTTTAATATCCCTGATGCTTTGCAGCTTGCATTAGCTGACAACACCTCCACGGTTGACTCTGTTTTAAATTTTATGCGTGAGTGTGGACTCTACAAGTCAATTTAAAGTTTGTGTTTGTCATTGTTCTGTCCTCCACCTGCTTCAGTCTGTTAGGTAGGTGGTTTTAACGTGTTCCAGAGTGGCTGGGTGTGTTCCTTATATCCTTCTGACCACCCAGCAAAAACACTCGTGTACTGTTTCAGCTGTTTTAACCCTTCTTCGTTTTTAATCGTATCCTTTCTTTATATTAGTCTCTAAGTTTTAAACTTTGACTTGTTAAAGCATTTACTTTGGATCGCTTAAAACAAGGTTTTATCTCATGGCTGGAACAAGGGACTGATAACCGTCGCTGTTTAGTCCCTTCCAAAACCCAACAACAATAACAACAACAACAACTTACATGCTACATAAGGGACCACCCCTTCCCCCCCCATCAATCACAGAGCATGATTTTGGAGTGCGGCAACTGGAGATGATGGTTTGTGTCTGTGAAGTGTTCCTATGTGATTGTATGAACACTCTATTTTCTGACAAAGGCTAATGACCAATAGTTTGTGTTTTATATGTCTTTTTTATGTGCCTATCACAACTTGTCGTACATCTTTGTAGTTAGTTGTAAAATATTGTTGGACTTTCCACTGTTAGACATTACTGTAAATATAGGTTTGTCTTTTCTCAGCCAATCTTCTAAGTATACTTGTAAGACAGTAAAGTCTCATGTGTTCCCAAATTTCTCCATAGCCCACACTCATTCTCCGAAAGTTATGGCTTCCACCAGTTCTTTCATTCTTGTGTAGATAATCTGTGTCAATATTTTGTAATCATGGTTTATTAACACTGCCCTCCCTCATTATTACATTGTTCTCTAACTCTGATGTTATTTTGCCTGTGTCACATATCTTGTGCACCATATGGAACAATTCTGTCATGGGTGGCTCTCCCAATGTTCTTAGCAACAGCGATGGAAGTCATCTACTACAGGTTCCTAAGCTTTTTCTTTTTCTTTTTTTTTTTTTTTCCTCCTACAAAAATCTTCCTTGGTGTGTTTGCATGTGTATGTGTGTGGGTATGTGTGCACTTGTTTACCTCTCTTTTTTCCCCATAAGGTAAGTCTTTCCTCTCCCGGGATTGAAATGACTCCTCTTCCACTCCCCTAAAACCCGCATCCTTTTCTTTTTCCCCCTCCTTTTTTCCTCTTTACCTGACGAAGCAGCCAACGATTGCAAAAGCTAGAATCTTGTGTTTGTGCATCTTTTTATTTGTGTTTTTGTGTCTATCTATGAGCCTGTGCTTTGGGTAAGTTATTCAATTTCTATTATATATATATATATATATATATATAAAACGATTATTAAGACGAAAAATTCCTAGCAGGAAAAATAAAATATAAAAAATAGACGAAGATTACTCACCAGGCGAAGGAGCACAGGTGTGACAGCATCACAAATAAATAAATGAATACACACACACACACAATCGCAAGCTTTCGCAACCCAGTTGCGTCTTCAGGCAGTAGGGAAGGAGAGGGAAAAGGAAATGATGAGGGTTTTAAGGAAGGGGGTAAGGAGCCATTCCAATCCCGGGAGAGGAAAGACTTACCTTGGGGGAAAAAATGGAGGGTAAACAAATGCACACATGCCCACACATTCACCATGTGAATGTGTGGGCATGTGTGCATTTGTTTACCCTCCATTTTTTCCCCCAAGGTAAGTCTTTCCTCTCCCGGGATTGGAATGGCTCCTTACCCCCTTCCTTAAAACCCTCATCATTTCCTTTTCCCTCTCCTTCCCTACTGCCTGAAGACGCAACTGGGTTGCGAAAGCTTGCGATTGTGTGTGTGTGTGTATTCATTTATTTATTTGTGATGCTGTCACACCTGTGCTCCTTCGCCTGGTGAGTAATCTTCGTCTATTTTTTATATTTTATATATATATATATATATATATATATATATATATATATATATAAAATAGAAAATGGATGACTTACCCAAAGGACAGGCTCATTGACAGACACAAATAAAATCAAACACAAACACACATACAAGCTTTCACAACCGTTGGTCACTTCTTCAGGAAAAGAGGAAGGAAGGAGAGGAAAAAGGTAGGATACGGGTTTTAAGGGAGTGGAAAAGGAGTCATTCCAATCTCAGGAGTGGAAGGGGTGAAAAAGAAGAAGGAAAACAAATACACACACACTCGCACATATCCACATGCAAACACATCTAGACAGACATTTGTAGAAAGAAAAGAAGTTGGACAGTGATACCACTTGAGGCAGAGGCTCTGTACACAGAACCGAGGCAAAGATGTTAAAGATGATGAGCGGGAATTTCAATTTAGTGAAGGTTGAGACCACGTGGGCAACAGGAAGAGAGAATGTGCTGAAGGGAAAGTTCCCATCTCCAAAGTTCTGAAAGATTCACAGTGCAGGTATGTCAGTGGGTGCTATCATGAGTGGCTCTACCCTTGATCGTGTACTCCTTCCAGGTTACGGGACTGGAGTAAGTGGTGGTGGAAGGATGCATAGGACAGGTTACACAACTTGTTGTCAACTTGTCAACTTCTTTTCTTTCTACAGTATGTCTGCCTAGGTGTACTTGTGTCTGTGTGAATGTGTGGGTGTGTGTGCATTTGTTTACCCTCCATTTTTCCCCCCAAGGTAAGTCTGTCCTCTTCGCCACCACTGGCAGCTTCTTCTTCTATATATATATATATATATATATATATATATATATATATATATATATATACGTAAAGAAAGTTGGACTTATCAGGTGAGAAGGCACTGGTTCATTGATACACGAATCACGAATAAAAATAAAAACATAAACACACACACACACACACACACACAACACACACACACATACTCACAACTGAGCTAAGAAAGAGCAGAGAAGGTGAGCGAAAAGGAAGGATGAGGGTTTTAAGGGAGTGGGTAAGGAGTCATTCAAATCCCGGGAGAGGAAAGACTTAACTTGGGGGAGAAAGGATAGGCAAACACACACACCCACACACATATACATGCACACTCACCAAGGCAGACATATGCAAAATCAAGTTGGAACAGCTACAGATAGTTTGGATATTGATCTAAATAGAGTTCTTTCAGTGGGGAAATCATCTGCATCTACATACATACTCCACAATGCTCCCTAAGACACGTGCTGGAGGGTGGTCAGTGCAGAAACTAGTTATTTTCTTTCCTTTTCCCCTCCCATATAGAACAAGGGGAAAATGAATGATTGTATGCATACATATGAGCCCTAATCTCTATAATCAGATCTTTGTGGTCTTTATGTGAAATGTAGGTTGTCGGCAGTAGAATTTTTCTACAGTCCACCTCCAATTCCAGCCCTCAAAATTTCTTCCACAGTGTTTCATGAAAATAATGTCACCTTCCCTCCAACAACTCCCACTTAATTTCCTGAAGCATTTCAGTAACACTTGCACATTGATCAAATCACAAAATTCTCTCAATAAACTGAAGTTGACCATTTGCCTTCCCTAAGACTATCCTTATATGTTTGTTCCATTTCATATTGTTGTGCAACATTACGCCTATGTATTTAATTGAGGCTACTCTGTCAAGCACCGGACTACTAATGCTGTATTCAAATGTTATGGAATTGTTTCTCCTAATTATCTGAATCATCTTACAATTTTCTACATTTAGTGCTAGTTGGCATTCCTCACAACACCAATAAATTTAGTCCAAGTCATGCTGCATATAACTACAGTCATTCAATGACTGACACTTTCCTATACACCACAGCATCATCAACAAACAGCAGTATATTGCAACTCACTCCTTTCATCAGATCATTTGTACAGATAGAAGATAATAGTGGTCCTATCACACTTCCCTGGGACACTGCTAATGATGCCCTAGACTTTGATGAAGACTCAACATAGAGGACAACATACTGAATTCTATTACTTCAGTAGTCTTCAAGCCACTTACATATTTTGGTGCCTATTCCATAGCTCATACCTTCATTAGCAGCCTGCAGTGCTGTTTGTGTCAAATGCCTTTGGAAAATCAAGAAATATGCAGGGGATGCTTATGTATGGAGCAGGGAATGTTGATGCTTGCAGCATTGTCAATGCATTTGGCATCCACGGCAGTTCTAACTGCTTCCTATGTCATCTGCAGCCATCAAGTTTGTTCCGGGCTCTCTAACTTCAGACTGATGCCTATATGGTCTGCACCCAGTTGCCACGATTTGTTGGAGCATTGTGAATTCATTTGGTGTCTGTGATAGTTCTGACAGCTTCCTATGTGGCCAGTGACCAGTGACATTAATTACTTTCACTTAACAGTTCAATTTTTCTCTTGTCCACCATGTTTGTACTGAACTATATCTTGCAGTAAGAAAACACTTTCCATTCGTATAATTTTCTGCTGATTTTTAGAAATTACATCGCTTCTGTCACTGTCCCACTAATTTCATAATATTGTTCATAAATCCTCTTCGCAATCAGCAAAATGGAAAATTTTCAGTACTCACAGTTTATCAGTGTTTGAACGATTTTCCAGCCTGTCTTCATTTAGATAATACCTTCACTCATTTTCTGTGATGATCGGTGATCCTGGGCCCATAACCTGTCAATATTCTTCTGAGGACAGCAGCAAGCACACACAAATAGCACAGCACATCACACAGTCACAGTTGAAAATAAGCAGTTATTTTAGCATAACATACACACAGGGTCAGATTCCTGCCACATTTTACAACTCTACCACAAGTAAAACAACAACATCAAAGATCACACAAGAAAGATACTTTACATCACTGACAATTTCTATCAATTTTGAAAATATGGTTACAAGAGATATTGGGTGGTAATTATTTGGAGAAGAATTATCACCTTTTTTGTGCAGAGGAGTAACAACTGTCATTTTTAAGGATTAGGCGAAACAGCCACTAATAAAATCCAGTTTATAAGAAAACATAGTGGTTGCACTATTTCATCCACAATTTTTGATGACAAAATTAGAGAGACCATAAATATCTTCAGATTTTGAATGACTTAATTTTGTTATTGTGGTGTTAATGTCGGTTACTTTCACCTCTTTCCATTTAAAGATAGCAACTGCAGTTTCAAAATTTTGTAGTAAAGGCGTTCTATGATTTTAGTTGTCATTTGTAATGTTATGTTCAGTTGCACTTGTGTTAAACATATTCCCAGCTTTTATGAAGAAACTGTTGAATTCATCAGATGTGATACCAACATCTCATGAATTAATTTCATTAATATCTGTTCTTCTACCTCAATGAGTCTAAAACAGTTCAGGCTGCTTTACATTTATTTTGGGACTTGTTTCTATAATCATCATTTGCTTTACACTTGCTTAACATGATCTCTGCCTTCTATTTATTTCTTAACCTTATGTGGCTTACTTTTTCTGCTTCACTATTCTTTTATTTATCATAAGAAATCATTAACAGAGTTCTAAGCCTTTTTAGATCATGTGTGAACCAGTTATGAACAGATGTAAGCTTATGTTTCTTGGTAGGACACTTAGTTTTCTGAACTACTTTAGGGCAGCAAGTTCTAAAAGTGTCTGACAGTGTAGCAATAAATTTTGCAAAACCATTTTCTACATCTGCACTTTCAAGAAAAATGTCATGCCAGTTTATCATCTTTAGCTGTGTTTTGAAGTTATCAACACTCTCCTCATTCAGAAGCCTAAAACAGTTAGTTTGATTGGAGTTGTTTAAAGGTCTTTCAGTTTTTAGTTTTAACTAAATGCCCAAATGCCTGATAAAAAATGTGTATTGAATAATCCTAGTTCATGCTGACTAGTCAGAACATCAGTGATTACATTATCAAGACAGGCAGATTGTCTTATTGGCTTATCATTAATACAGTAGAAATCATGTGATCTAAACTAGCCATGTCAATCAACAAAAGATATGTAAAATGTCACTTGACATTCGATCTTGATGATAAATGAAACAATGCCAGGCTACATTATAGTGAACCAGGGTCTTCAAATTCAAAGAGTACATCACATACTCTTATACAGCTGATGGTTGGAAATATGCATTTTTAAGTGTATTACACAGCTCAGTAAAAATTTATATCATATCATTATCTATTCTTTTTTAGTTAGTTCATTGTTACTGCCAAGTGTCACAGTATGTGACTCTCAGGTATGAGGCACAACTGTTTTACAGTTTTATGTGGAACACCCTGCATAATGTCATGGAAAAATAAACAGTAATCAGTCTCATGGCATATGACTCTAACAACCATTAAGAATCTAAATGGACTGTGTTATTTAAGTTGCAAGCATAAAACTGTTTAGTGGAACAAGAAAAATATGAACTTCATTAAAATATAACAGCAGTATATATAAAAAAAAGATTGAACTTACTTGGTTTATCAACAAGTTTTTCAATTAGTAAATCTGTAGATCTCTGTTTTTCATTTTCTCTCTCTTTGATTTTTTCACGTACATTATTCAGTAGTTGCTCAATAGCACCAGTTGTTGCTGTAGCTAGTTTTTCAATATTATCATCTTTCAGCTCTATTCCAATTTTGCTTAAAACCTATATCAAATAAGTGTTGGATTCAGATTCAGATTCTTTATTCGCCGTTGAGCACATATAGTAGAATAGGCAGTCAGTGAGTTACAATTACATTCAGTTAATGTAACATTTTGTTTATAGTTGAATAATTTATATTACACATTTATATAATTTAAAAAACAATACATTAAAAATCAATTTCAATATAATGTACATCAAAAAATTCTCTCGTACTATAGAATGGGTTCTCAGCTAACCAGTTTTATTTATTATTTATTTATTTAGCCCCTGGGACAGCTTTCAGGCTGTATAAGGCAAGATTTATAATTACATACAAGTGTTATACATGTTGACATACAGTTTGATACCGTAGTATGCCTTTTAACACACAAAAAACAGTGTACAGGTTAAATTTAATTTGTGGTAAACATTCAAGAGTTACATGTAGGCCTATGTGGTAAAGCTATTGAAATGCAGGATGAAGTTCCAGTTGATATACTGCCAGTATACAATTATAATTTTACCACAAATTTACTTTAATGTATATTACACATAATAGGATTGTGTAAATTCTTAAGTCTAAAACACAAAGTCCTTGTTTTTAGCCTAGATTACAATAATAGCTCTCTGACATAACTGTTTATGAATTCCTCAACTGTGTAGAAGGCCTTTTCTCTTAACCAAGATTCTATAGTTTTTCTGAATTTACTAGTCTTCCTCTGTCCTATCTCACCGGCTAATTTGTTAAAGAAAGATTTTCCTGCATAAATAAAGTTTTTTTGTATTTTTGTTAATCTGGTTCTGGGAATGACCAACATGTTTCTGTTCCTGGTTTCATAAGTATGAATATCAGATCTGGTTTTGAGCATGTCCAGATTGAGTTTGGTGTGCATAAGAGCCTGAAATATATAAAGGCTGGAGACAGTCATTATTTTGTGGTGAATAAAATGAGTTTTACATGGAGTATTGGCTCTTAGACCATACAAACTACACATTGCTTTCTTCTGCCAGAGGAAAACTCTTCTGGCTCCAGCAGAATTACCCCACAAGATTATACCATAGTTTAAGTGTGTGTGAAAAAAGGCATAGTATGCTAGGAGTAATTGTTTCTCACTGACACAGGTTTTTAATTTTCTTATTAAGTACAGTATGCGGGATAGTTTGCTACATAAATTATCTGTATGTGCATTACAGTTCAGTTCAGTGTCAAGGTGGATTCCCAATAGTTTGACTGAGTGATTGCCATATTGGTCATTCCCTGCACCATTTAGGGAGAATACTATACTCTGTTTTGTTATTGTTTGGTGCTAATTCATTCATTTTCTCCATTATGTTTATGTCTGTGTGGGAGGTGATGAAAGTAGTGTCATCTGCATACATTACTGCTTTGAAAGGTAGCACATTAGCCAAATCATTAACATAAACCCCTGGGGCACTCCTCTTATGACAATTAAAAAACCTGATATTTTATTTGAGTCAGTTTGTACCATCTGTCTCCTATTGGACAGGTAAGATTTTAGTAAATCGAGTCTTTTGTCTGTTACTCCATATTGCTCAAGTTAATTTATTAGAGTGTTTTGCGATATTGTGTAAAATGCCTTTGTTAGGTCAATCAATATGACGCAAGTATGTTGTTTTTGTTCAAACCCTTTTAGTACAGATAAAACAACATCTTCCACTCCTTTAATTGAGGACTGTCCTTCCCAAAAGCCATACTGGGCTTGGTTTAAGAGGCTGTATTTTTATTATTATTATTATTATTATTATTATTATTATTTCTTTATTATTATTATTATTATTATTATTATTATTATTATAACCTCTACGACTTTTGCTACTATTTGCATTATCGCAATAGGTCTATAGTTTTCAGGTGATTCCCTATCTCCTTTTTTTATGGACAGATAACATGACTGTTACTTTTAGACAATCAGGAAAGATACCTTCTTCAAATATCCAATTTATAAGGTAGCACAGGGGGAGGCTTATTGTAAGTATAATTTTTTTCACAATGAAGTTTGAGAGGCCAAATAGGCTTCAGTTTTTGAATTGCTGAGCTTTGCAGCCACATCTAATACATCTTTAGGGGAAACTGATTTCCATTTAAACTCACTAGTGCTATGGTGGATGGCTTCAAATTCAGCTTTCTGAGTGATAATCAAGTGTTGTTCATTGGCATCATTTGGTACTGTCTTATCATTATTTACAGTGTATTTCCCTGAATGAACTAAGCTGAGATTTAATCTATCTGGGCTGATGGGAATAGAAAGTTTTTATGCAGAGATTCCAGATTCTGCCTTTATTATCTTCCAGGCTACCTTGCATTTATTAGTTGATTGATCTAGGAGGTTGTCATTAGCCAGTATTTTAGCTGTGCTTATTTTCCGTCTGTAAAATCGTTTCAGTTTCAGGTAGACTGGCTTGAACTTATTGTTAGCACATGAATTTTCATAGTATGACATTAGCATAGATTTTAGCCTGGACAGATAAGGAGTGTACCATTTTATTATACAACTCTTACTGTTTTTCTTTGAGCGTGACTTTTTGGTAATTGTTGGGCAGCATTTATTAAATGTGTCCACTATAGTGTCTAAGAAGTGTTAACATTCTTCACCATAAGACTGAAGCCTGTTGAGGATGGTGCTCCAGTCATCAATCTGCAGATGATGTCTAAGGTTCTCTATGTGTGTATCTTGCAGTAGTCTTACTGTCCTGGATCCTACTTCATGTGTGTAGTTGTTTACAACACCAGTCAGTCTCAAGAGAAGGCCATCATGGTCAGAGATCAGTGGCTTAATAACAGTCAAGTCAGTCTCTTCCTTATGCATTTTAGTAATAACATTATTGAGGCAGGCCTTTTGTTAAGTAGGTTTATCATTGAGACAGTAAAAGTTATATGACTTTAGTGTGTTAAGAAATAGTCTAGTTGTACATTTTTTTCACTTTTACATCTATATTAAAATCACCAAAGATTAATATTTTATTTGTCTCATATTTGAGTATTGCCAGTGTTGTATCTCAAAAGTACTTTATTGAATCACATGAAAAATATAACATCCACTTGTTAACCATTTGAAAACTCAACTGAAACTGCCTTGCGTCCCGCTTGTCTGCCAGGCCGCTCACCGGTCACCTAGGTGGCGCTAGTTGCAGCTGAAGGCAGCGCCGTACGTGGCGATCCGGTGGGCGGCAGGCGATTCGAGTGGGGCGTGGCGACAACACATCTCCCCCCTTCTTAAAAAGGCAAGATAAGAATGGAACCATGTAATTACCCTGATTTAACATACTGTGGTGATAAGATTGTAATAACTGGTACTTATAAATATCAGTAGACACTCACAGTGTACAGTGAATATAAAGTAAAGAAAATGCTATTTACAAGAAAATACCCGGAAGGTAAGTCACTGACAAATATATGCATTTATTGTTAGCTGTCTGCTGGTGAGAAACACGAGGCATAGACACATACTTTGGCGTTCAAGCTTTGCACACGACTATTGCCTCATGTGCTCTGTTACTCATTTGTATAAAAGAAAACAGAAAAACTGAAAACACACTTCTACGTAGCACAGGGTTGCTGCAAAAAAAAAAAAAAAAAAAAAAAAAAAAAAAATCACTTGTGACGTGCATGGCTGTTTTGTTGTTTGATACACTGCACTGCAATAGTGTCCATTTCTTTGGTATTTGTCGTGAAGTCTCTTGAGGGGACTTTGAAGTATGGCCTGAAGTGGCCCTTGTGATGTGGAGGATGTCTGGATCCTAGTATTGGAGACTCGCCCTCTTGGAGTATGCCGGAACAGAGGGAACATCGGTGACAATGGTATACCAGATTCAACATTGGTTCCGCCTGTCAGTGCGTGGGACAGCTTGACAGGCTCTTCATTTGATTGTGATGCCGGTGTCTGTTGAGGAAGGGGTGCTGGGTCAACATCCATGTCTGATGTGTAGGGTTCAGTACCAGGGGACGTACTTGGTAAGAGCAGGAGTTGGTCGTAGTGCTGAGCTACTTCTCCTGCAGCCATGTGAACCTTGTATAATCGCCGTCCTTTTTGTTCCAATATTCTTCCTTTCATCTACTTCTGGCCTCAGCCATAACCCCGCACCCGTAATGTTGCACCATGGGAAAATTTTCTGGAAGTAGCAGGGGCTTGTGCATTGAGCGGGGGACAAATGAGGTGTAAAAGTGTGCACAGCTGTCTGCCGTGCAATAGCTCTGCTGGGCTGTGCGTACCCATAGGTGTGAAATGGTAAGAGGCTAAGACGTCGGTAAGTGCCCCTTCAGTGGTAGCAGAGGTCAGAAGTTTCTTCATTTGATTTTTGAAAGTCCTGACGAGGCACTCAACCTTGCCATTAGATTGAGGATGAAAGGGTGGGGATGTGACATGTTTAATGCCTCTGTGGGCACAGAAGTCTGAGAATTCGGAGGATAGAAACTGAGTGCCATTGTCGGATACCAATGTTTTGCGGAATCCTTCAAGGGCGAAAAACCTTGATAACATGGGAAAGGTGGCTGCTATTGTGGGAGAGGATAAACTGGATACAAATGGGAAGTTGGAATAAGAGTTGACTACCAGTAACCAGTACAGCCAAGGAACTGTTGACATTTTAGGGGCAGGAGCATGGGCAGTGCATAACTCACAGCTCGCCACCATCTGTGCGATGTCGGCGTTGATGCCCGGCCAGTACACATGACTCCTGGCAAGCAGTTTTGTTCGTGAGATTCCCCAATGTCCTTGGTGTAAAAGTTTCAGTACTTCATTCCATAGGCTGAGAGCGATTACTACTCTCGGTGAAGCCTCTTCTGTAGAAAGGAGAATCACGCCATTGTGAAAGGTGAGTCGGAGTCGCAGAGAGTAGTAGTTCCTAAGCGGATCCGACGCCTTCTTGGATGGATGGTCGGGCCACCCCTTCCTGATGTGCTGGAGAACTTGTCGCATCCCTAGATCCACAGCCGTGGCTGCAGCTAGCTGTTCCTCTGTGATTGGAAATCCATCCACCGCGAGGTGTTCAGCTTCATCAATGTGGAAACAGAGAAGTTCATCCTTATCAAAGGCGGGGTCGGGGCATTGGTATTGGCATGTTGTGTGGTTGGGCGAAAGTGGATCTCATAATTAAAGTGAGAGAGTTTCAAGGCCCATCTTTGCAGATGATTGGCGGCCTTGTCAGGTAAAGAAGCAGAAGGTCTGAAGAGCAAAACCAGGGGTTTATGGTCCGTGATTAGGTGAAACTTTTTGCCATATAGGAAAACACTAAATTTACGTAGGGCATACACTATAGCCAGTGCCTCCTTTTCAATTTGTGAATAATTCTGTTGAGAAGAATTGAGTGTTTTGGATGCATAGGCTATGGGATGTTCTCAACCATCCTGGTGGGGGGGTGGGCTAGTAATACTCCAATGCCATGTTGTGAGGCATCTGTGGCAAGAACATGCAACTGTCCAGACGTGTATGTAACTAGCCATGGAGCCTGAAGCAGAAGAGTTTTCAGGTGGTGAAATGCCAATTCACATTCCCCTGTCAAATGAAACGAGACATTTTTGCTGAGGAGCCTTTGGAGTGGATAGGCCACCTCGGCCACAGACAGTATGAATTTATGATAGTAGGCAATTGCACTCAGGAAAGCTTGCAACTCTTTAACATTTTGAGGTCTTGGGAGCACCTCTATGGCCACCACATCCTCACAGAGTGGGAGTATCCCCTCGTGGGAAAGCTTGAACCCTAGATAAATCACCGAGGGTTGAAAAAACTGTGATTTTTGTAGGTTGCACTTAACACTACAGTCTCTAAAACCGAAAAGAGTTGTAGATTTGCAAGATGTTCCATGGTTGTTTTGCTGGTGACCACAATGTCATCCTGGTAATTTACACACTCCGGTATGTTCACCAATATTTGCTCTAGGAAACGTTGGTAAATGTCCAGCAAGCTTGCCAGGCCAGAGGGAAGACATTGATATTGAAAAAGACCGAATGGTGTGTTTATAACTAGAATCTGACGAGAAGGTTCATCCAAATGCAGTAGGTGATAAGCCTCAGATAAGTCTATTTTCAAAAAATATTGGCCTCCTGCTAGTTTCGCAAACATTTCCTCGGGTCCAGGCATAGGATAGGTGTCAATTAAACATTGTGAATTGACAGAGGTCTTGAAATTGGTGCAGAGGCAGAGAGAACCATTTGGCTTGTGTACAACAACAAGTGGTGCCACCCACTCACTTGCTGTAATGGGAAATAGGATGCCCAAGACTGTGAACCTGTCCAATTCCTTTTTTACGTCATCACGCAAGGCTACTGGAAGTGGGCGTGCATGGACGAATATTGGCCTTGCCATGTTTTTGACAGTTATGTGGGCTTCAAAGTTGTTGGCGCGTCATATGTGTGGCAAGAAAAGGTGTTTGAATTCCGTGAACAAAGATTCTAAATTGGAGTAAGGTATTTCTTCTGAGATAACATTAACAGTGTCATCAACAGAAAATCCAAGCAGTCAAAAGGCATCATACCCAAATAAATTTTCTGACCCAGGATTGTCATCCACAAAAACAGTAAGCGTTCTGGTTACCAATTTGTAAGACACATCTAATCCCATCTGCCCTGGCAGAAAAATTGGCTGCTTGTTGTAGGTGTGTAATTTGCACATGACAGGGTTCAAAGGGGATGAACGTAGCAAGACATACGTGTCTGACGTGATAAGAGTAGCCACCGATCCAGTGTCTAACTGCACGCGAACTTGCTTTCTCAAAATTGTGACTTCAATGTAAAGTTTATTAGGAGCAGCTTAAGTAGTGTCGACATAAAGAATAGCAGAGTCATCTTGCTCATTCTCCTGAACTACTTGTACTAGCTTTGATTTGCAAACAGAAGATATATGTCCTAGCTTTTTGCAACTGTGACAAGTTCCCCAGCATTGTGGGCAGTCATATCTAGCGTGTTGTGAAAAACAATGCATGCAAGAGGGTAACAAAGACTGTATACTGCCTTGTTTACTGTGAGCGTGGCCCTGTTTGGCCCATTTATGGTAAGGCTGCGTGTGTATTGCTGCAACTTCCTCATCTCCATCACGCAAAATGACATCAACATGTGTCTTATCAAGATGAATGTCACAAACATCGCCCCAAGACTCGATTTGTGCACCCGCTGCTTTAGTAATTTCAAATGATTGAGCAATGTGCAACATCTCATCTAAAGAAGGGTTATCCAATTGAGGGGCCTTTTGCTGGACATCTCTATCCGGCGCGGGATGAAGAATGGCATCTCCAACCATATGGTGTGCATATGATTTTCTGTGTTTGTCCATTACAAAGTGGCATTTTCTGCTAAGGCTCTGCAATTTGGCCGCCCATGCTCTGTAGGACTGGTCCGGTTTCTTTTTGCATTGATAGAACGCCACTCGCGATGCAACTACATGGGCCTGCTTTTGATAGAAAGACGAGAGGGAAGCGCACATTTCATCAAAAGATAGGGCTGAAGGTTCTTTCAATGGTACTAGCTGGGCCAGAAGACGATACAACTTTGGGGAAATCCAAGACACAAAAAAGAGACTTACATAAATGTTGATCGTCAACGCCGAATGCATGGAAGTGTTTGCGAAGACGCTTTTCATATTCACACCAATCTTCTGCAGTCTTGTCATAGGGAGAAAACGTTGGCACATGCAACACCAACTGTTGAGTAGACTGGAATGAGACAGCAGCTGTTGAAGTGCTGTGTTTTGCGTCTTGAGCTGTTCCATCAACTGAGCTAGTATATGTTCCATAGTGTCCCTGGTAGCACTTTTCACTGACGTGGGTATCGTAGAATATCCCTTAACTCATCACCATTTAGTGTTGTATCTCAAAAGTACTTAATTGAATCACATGAGAAATATAACAACCACTTGTCAACCATTTGAAAACTCAACTGAAACTGCCTTGCATACCGCTAGTCCACCAGGCCGGTTGCCAGTTGCCTAGGTGACGCTAGTTGCGGATGAAGGCAGCGCTATATGTAGCAAGCCAGCGGGCAGCAGGCGATTCAAGTGAGGTGCAGCAACAACAGACAGCAACAGAGCTTCCATGTATTCCCTAAAGTCTTTAAAGTCCATTTTGGGTGGACAATATACAGACATTATGATCACTTTGGAATCAGGGAGTTGGATAGGAGCAGCTTCAAATTTTCCTTCTACAGTTCAGTGTTTAATATCTATTACTTTAACATTGAGGAATATTTCTTCTTTAATATTACTGCATCACCACCTTTCATCATCTGAGATCTGTAGTACCCAGTTACGTTTGTAAAGCCTGTTGGAGTGTATAAGTTAGATTCCTCTACCTTAAGCCAGTTTTCATTCAAACACAATATGTCACAAGGTGTCTGTTCTAAGAATAGCTCCACTTCAGGACGTTTGTTTCTAAGTGACTGTATGTTCAGGTGAATTAAGTTATAGGATTCTTCTTGCAGTTCTAGCCTAAAAAAAGGTGTTCTTGGTGGGTTAGCTGTTACAAGAAAATCACTATTCATCTCAATTGCAATAAGAAATACAGTATTTTTTCCCTGACCCCTCATATTTGACATTGTGAAGTTTTATGTGATTGGTTCAACAAGTTTTTCCCTAGGCCGTTCAACTGTAGACCATGTGTGGTATGAAATCTACGACCAACAGCACTTATATCTAAAACATTCACATGTTTAAACCGATTACATATATTCATAAAGCATTCATTTGCAGCTCTAATTTCTTTGTTTACACATGACCAAGTTGGTAAGTCATATCAGTGAGGAATGTGTATAAATATTACATTTGTGTGTCCTAGGTGATCCAGACACTCCTTTAGTTCTTGGCATGCTGAAAAAGTTTCATTTTGATACATGTCATTTGAGCCACCAAACAGTACAATGAAATCTTTTAGTCACAACTTACCAATTTCCTCTGAATAAATTTGCTTTTTTATTTGAGAGAGGGAAGCCCCCGGCTTTACGAAAGCTGTTGCTTTTACCGATTCTGTAGCTCCATTTACACGAGAAGCGATCGCCTGATTGTGGCTGTCAGCAAAAATCACAAGCTTCCCCAGTTGATCTGGATCAGAGTCATGTAGGCAGCTGTTGTGAGATACAGGAACGGCAGCTCACAGAGTCTGAGGACTTTCTTGTTGGTGTTCAGAAGCAGTAGTGTCTCCAACAACGATTTCACCAACACTTTGAACATGTTATAAAGCTTATTTTTAAAATTATTAAAGGCTGTGGTAAAAGCAGGATGTTGCAACTTATTAAAGAATTTAAGACAGTTAATTTTATGTGAGTATCCTGTTTTTGTCAGTCTGTGCCTAGGAATATCAATTTTAGTTTCTCTTCTGGTGTCATGATGGTGTATACAGTCTCTAGTATAAAAATTTGTTATGTTGTTCTTAACATGTATTAACGAAACATAAATATGTATGACCAGATGACATTAGACACACAAGTCATTAGGTACCCAATAATCAGGATAGTTTCACCATTTCTATTTGCCGAGTAAATGTAATGAGCACAAGAAAATAAATAGAGAGAAACTCTGATGAAAATTTCCAGTGAAATAGATAATTCTTAAACCATAGTCATGAATTTGTTTGACAGAGATGGTATTTTTCCACTTAGGATGTATTTATTTAGAATTATTCTTTGTTATAAAGCTAGTTTCAGATTTTAACAATTACCAAGTGTGTAACTGGAACAAGGTCCCATAGTATGGTATGAAAATAGCATTGATTATCTGTCCAACTATTATGAATAGTTCAATTTGCAAACCAAAACAAAAGGTATTGCATAGTGTGAATGTGTTGCCATTTTCATCTACAAGTCATCTTGTTATGCCTAAACACTTCATACTAACTAAAATTGAATACTAGCTTCTAATATAGAATATTCCTAAATAAATACAGCCTGTGCAAAAACACTGATTTTATCATGTGAACTTCCTTTCAACTAATGAAATTAGTTTTGAAAGTTGTGGTTGATTTCAAAGAGAGTCAGGTAAATATTCAAAAAAAGAGATAGAGTGGCTGACCAGTAGTTACCTTAGCTTGGTACTGCTGACAGTCACACACACAAATAAGACTCAATGGAGACAAAATTAAATGTTGACATTAGTTTATTATCTTTCGTAAATACAGTAATTTCCTTTGTCAGGTAGGAAGAGGGGAGGAGGGGGGTGTTGGCGAGAGACAAGGGACAGAAGTGAAAATTTACTCACAACTTAGGCCATGAGGTAGGGATGGCTGATCACCCAGAACAGCCACCTTTCAAGACAGTAGTGGCATTATCCGACAGAAATGCCACACTCATTGTGGTATATGGACAGCAAGCTTGTAGCAGTCAGAGTTAACCATGCTGGTACCCAGTAACACACCATATATTATATCAATCTCTTAGGGTAGAATTCTACAGAATTGTGCTGATGTTCCCCTCAGGGGCTCAGCATTCAATTGCTGAGTACAAGCTTGGCAAACCCGGGGTCCTGAGCTAGGGACTGGTAAGCGCCGCCAGTCCTCTAGACACCGTAACCTTTGGGCACGCTTCAGCGACCACTGTGTGGCGCGGCGGTGGAATGTTGTGTGTACCGGGAAATGGGGATCTTGGCTTGACCGCCCAGGTCACGAGGATGGTACAAACCTCTATAAAAAATCCTTCAATCCCAAGGTGTGCTACGTGCTGATGGGATGCATGGCTGTTGAAGAGGAACAGTCACTAGCAAGCAACCTCTGGGGATACTGCCGCACCACAGTTGTATAAGGCTTACCTAGGCAAGTGGGGCTCTGCCTAGGCAGACACATACTTCCCTAGCTGCTCGTGGACCGAGATGAGCAATTCCAATTTGTCCCTCGAACCTTCCAGTGGCATGGGTGTACCACTGGGGGGTACCAACTCCCAATCCAAAAAGAGGGCTAGGATATCCAGTCCTCCTGATTCAGGGAGTAAGAAAACGAGTTTTGTGAATAGTAACAGAACACAGGCTGTTGTGCAGAATGTGTTTATTGTTGTGAAACGAAAGGATGGATCGTTTGAGGAAGTATCTCCTTTTTATATTCAAAAAGGCCTTGAGGGAATTGCTGGCAGTTTAAAATCAGTGAAACGGTTGCGAAATGGGACGTTACTGAGCGAAACATCGAGTTCCCAGCAGGCAACCAACCTGCAGCATGCGAAATTCCTGGGTGAATATGCCATAGAGGCAGAGTTACATAACACCTTGAACTACAGTAAAGGCGTAGTGACCTGTAGAGATCTAGTAAACATCCCTTTGGATGAACTGAAATCTGAGTGGGCATAGGAGGGTATTTTGGATGTGCAAAATATTATCAAAAGGGCGGATGGTGAGTTGCTGAAATCAAACTCATTCATCCTCACCTTCAATAATCCCCAACTTCCAGATCATGTCAAAGCAGGTTTACTTCGTCTGAAAGTTCGACCTTATGTCCCCAACCCAATGCACTGCTTCAAATGCCAGCGCTTTGGGCATACCACCCTGGGGTGCAAAGGTGAGGCCACCTGTGGCAAATGTGGCAAGGTGGTACATGACAAGGCCCAGTGTACACCACCCGCCATGTGTGTAAACTGCTCTGGGGATCACCCCATCTGGAGTCGTAATTGCAAAGTTTTCCTTGAGGAAAAAAAGGTGCAGGAAATAAAGACCACGAAGTACATCTCGTCTGCTGAGGCTAAGAAAATCTTCCTGGCCATGCAACCACCAGCCTTTGCTGCATCTTTCGCTTCTGTTGCCCAGATGTTGATTACTAAATGTGATGCTGTCACACAAACTGAGTGTCTGTTTGAGTTGGTACTAACACTTGCACTTGCCAGTGCATCTGCCAGGTGGCTGCTGCAGCCATAGAAGCTTCCAGTCTGGTTGGTCCCCAAACATTAGAAAAAGGCACTGATCCGCCTCCTGTAGAGATGATGCCCCCCCCCTCCCCCCAGTAGTAGAGGTTGGGCAAAAATCCACCACAGCCACTACGTCTGCAACAGGCACCCATCCGAAGCCACCTAAGGCCAAAACAGCAGTCGAGAAGTCTCTGTCAGAGGATAAACCAGAAGTTACACTGTTTGAGCCTGTCCATTTACGTGTAACAGATCCTCCATCCAACTCTGCATCCGAGCCAATGGTCCTTGATGTGCGTTTGGGGCAACCTAACCACCCCAAGTCGGACCCTCTCGCTGCCTCGGCAGAGAGAGAAGGTGAGGGTGAAACCTCCATAAGCAATGGCTCCCATACTACAATGGAATATGCAGGGCTTTAGGACCCATGTGGAGGAATTTCATCTTTTATGTCAGGGTCGACCTCTGTGCATGTGTCTCCAGGAGACAAATTTTAAGCCTTCTGACTCCCCTGAGATACGTGGTTACACTCTACATAGGAAGGATGATGTAAGTGGGGAGAGAGCTAGGGGTGGAGTGGCTATTTTTGTTTGTACAGCCTACCACTCCAAACCCCTTTCCCTCACCACAAGCCTCCAAGCAGTCACAGTATCTGTATATGTGCGTCATCGACTGACTGTTTGTTCCCTCTATCTACCCCCTCATGATACACTTAATGAAGAGGACCTCAAGGAACTTCTTACTCAGCTTCCCCTGCCATTTCTCCTCTGTGGAGACTTTAATGCACATAATGTGCTTTTGGGCTCTGTCACTACTTGCCTCAGGGGTAGAGCCATTGAGCAGCTCCTCTTGTCGTCGAACGCACATTTACTTAACACCGGTCAATCCACACACTTTTGTACTGTGACAGGGTTATTATCTGCCATAGACCTCACTCTTTGCTCTCCATCCCTTGCCCACACTATACAATGGGAGGTGGTCAATGATTTCCATGGAAGCGATCACTTTCCCATCTCCATTTCCCAACCGTACAGTATCGAACCTGAAAGACACCCGCCGCAATGGATACTCAGTAGAGCGGATTGGGCACTTTACAGCCAACTTGCTCACCTTGAACATCGTGACAGTGTCACAAAATGGGTGCTCCATATTACTGCCATGATTCACCTCGCCACTGATGCATCCATTCCACAGTCTTCGGGACGTCCAAAATGGCAGCCAGTCCCGTGGTGGAATGACGAATGCCGATCTGCCATCAGGACAGGTGGGCGGCTCTGCATCACTTCAAGTGTCGTCTGACTTCAGAGAACCTTGCTGCTTTTCGGGTTGCAAGGGCTAAGTGTCATCAGGTTATTAGAGAGAGCAAACGTTGCTCATGGCAGCAGTTCCTGAGTTCCATTAACTGTTCTACAACCAGCACAAAAGTATGGTAGACCATCAGGAGGATTTCTGGAAGAGGAGGAAGGTGCCCCATAGCTGCTGTAATGGGTAATGGTACTTTACAAACACGACCAGCCAACATTGCCCAGACCATGGCTACTTACTTCACTACCATTAATGCCACTGTTAGTCAGGATCCAGAATTCCGGCGCCACAGAGTGGCTGCTGAGAGGGGTCCCCTGTACTTCAGGTCCGGAATTACTGAGGAGTACAACCGCCCTTTCTCCCTGTGGGAATTGGATTCTTCATTGTGTGTAGCCCGAGACACTTCACCTGGTCACGATGGGATCCACTATGCTATGTTACGGCACTTTACAGATCGAAACAAAGTTATCCACCTTAACCTTTTTAATGTCATTTGGCTGTCAGGACACTTTCCTGACTTGTGGTTAGAGGCTATTTAATTCCCTTTTTAAAACCCAGTAAAAATTCCACATGTCCCAGCAGTTACCATAGTGTTGCCCTCACTAGTTGCCTTGGAAAGACCCTGGAGTGGATAGTCAACTGCCGCCTTGTCTGGATGTTGGAATCCAGGCAGCTCCTTAGTCGCTTCCAGTGTGGGTTCAGGAGATATTGTTCCACCTTCGATAACCTGGCCTCTCTGGAGGCGGCAATACAACAGGCTTTCCTGTGCCGTCATCACCTTCTGGGTGTATTTTTTGATATCGAGAAGGCCTACGATACTACTTAGAGACATCTTATACTTAGGCAGCTTCATGAATGGGGATTTCATGGTTGCCTTCCAATTTTTATTCAGTAATTCCTTTCTCCATGTTTTTTTAGATACCGAGTTGGTGGTGTGCTCTCTGTCTTCTGTTCTTCTTCCAGCCTTGTAATGACAACTCGTCAGTTGCAGCTCACTCTCAGGTGGCTCGACGAATGGGCAGAGAAAACTGGTTTTCAATTTTCTACAGATAAGTCCGTGTGTGTTTGTTTTAACTGTTCACGTTCTATTTTTAACTTACCTGTATGAGGGACACTGTTCTGAATTTTAAAGACACTGTTTGTTTTCTGGGTCTGACATTTGACTCTAAACTTACCTGGTTGCCACATCTTAAAGATTTGAAGAGACGGTGCCCCACGGCACTAAGTATTTTAAAGTGTCTTAGCCACACTTCGTGGGGAGCCGACAGGATTTGTCTGCTATGGTTTTATAGAGTATTTGTGTATACTCAACTTGACTATGGGTGCACCATGTATGGGTCAGCAAGGCCCTCTTATTTAAAGATGCTGGGCGTAGTGCATCATGAGGGGATTCGGCTCGTGACTGGGGCATTCCGCACAAGTCCCATACCAACTTTCTGCGCTGAGGCAGGTGAGCCACCACTTCACATGTGGCGACAGTTCCTCATGGCATGCCAGGCATATATGACTTTGTGCTCACCAAATACACCACCTATCCTGTCGCTGCTCACCATCCTGTGGAACAGTTTTTTTGTACCAGGCTACAGTCAACAAGGCCTTTTGGGATACGTTCTCAGGATTGTCTTTCAGATATTGATGTGTCTGGTTTTAATATTTTGCAGCGGGGTTGGAGTAAATGTCCACTCTGGCTCTTCCAGCGGCCAAGATTACTTTTAGAGTTGACACATTTTAAGAAGAATTTTACTTCTGATTTTAGATTTCAATCTATGTTCTCTAACATTTTATATCAGCATCGTTATTTTACCGTGGTGTACACGGATGGGTCCAAACAGGGGGACTCACTAGGCTGCTCCATAGTGTTTCCCAACACCACCATCAGGATTTGCCTTCCCCCTGCATACTCCGTTTTCTCAGCAGAACTCCATGTGATCCTGCGGGTGCTGGAGCAAATGCAGCGGGTTTGTGGCACACAGTTTCTCCTGTGCTCTGATTCTCTCAGTGCGCTGCAATCCGTATGCAATTTGTATCCCGCTGAGAAGATAGTACAGCTCATTCATGACAGAATATACACTCTCCAGCAGCGGGGGAAGCAAGTGACATTTTTTTGGCTACCAGGACATGTCGGGATTCATCGCAATGAAATGGCTGATCGGGCTGCCAAGGAGGCCTGTGAAGGCTGTGATATTACACATTGTGCCGTTCCTCTGCTGGACATCCTCTCAGTGGTGCGGTGGAAGTCCCTTCCTTTGTGGGATGAGGAGTGGCAGGCAGTGACAAACAGTTAACTGCGGTTGGTTAAGCTAACTGTCCGACCATGGCGAACATCCTGTCAGTCATTGAGGCAGCATAAAGTGGCCTTGACACGTCTCCAGATCGGGCATTGTCCTCTGACACATGGCTATTTACTCCATCAAGAGGACCCTTCAATTTGCGATGCTTATGGTGTGCAAATCACTGTATGCCACATTTTACTTGAATGTATTTCCTACTGTGCTGCTAGGGCAATGGTGGCTCTTTGTGGTCCCCTGCCCACTGTTTTAGCTGATGACGAGGCGAGTGTGACGAAAGTTTTCACTTTATGTGAACTTTCTGAACTCTGGCCTAAGCTTTTAGGCTGGAGGTTTTAGGATGTTACCAAATGGCTCGCCCACCACTCCTCTGGCATGGCAATTTGAGTATGTCTACGATCACCATATATTAGTACCTTGCCATGTTTGGTTAGGTCTTTGCTTCGTTCTCATTATTATTTGGTTAGGTTGGTTACTTTCCTTTGTGTTTCCTATTTGTGTTTATTTCATTTTATTCAGGTCACATGTATTGCCTAATTATCTTGTACGGGCGCTAAAGACCTAGTTGTCGTGCGCCCATAACATCATATCCATCCATCCATCCTGTGCTGATGATCCCTATGTTCCACAAAGTTTCTGAATGAGATTATTTCTTGTTCTCACCTTGGCAGCAGGTTTTCTGG
Organism: Locusta migratoria; assembly: GCA_026315105.1. Lineage (NCBI taxonomy): Eukaryota > Metazoa > Arthropoda > Insecta > Orthoptera > Acrididae > Locusta > Locusta migratoria. The sequence goes on from CM048746.1 coordinate 592,475,045, forward strand.
TGTGATTCAAAGGATAAGGGTACGTAAAGGTAAGGAGTAAAGCTGAAAATTGGCCCACATGTGACTGCTAGCTGATGCTATGGAAGCAACAAAATTGGATGCCAGCCAATCGTTTCAGATCTCCCAGCTATTAAAGAGTGCATCATAAACCAAGACAGAATGTGAACAACTTAGGAGACTCAGAGTGTTCACACTAGGCTCCAAGATCTTCACCTCTAAGAAGGATAAATGGTAGAATGGCTTAAAAAACAGGTCTTATCAATTAAATCCTGCCTCAGGGCATATTTATTGCCAATATCAACTTGGAAAAAAAGCATCTGAAAGGGCAGACTGGAGACAGGATACTGAGATACTGTGAGTGAGTGGCAGAAAGTACAGGCTGTGGAGAGAAGAGATGGATTTGGTGAGATGTAGAGAACACCAATGCTCACTCTTTCTTGTCTTGTCCAATGAGGGGAAAATGTGAAATATCTTAAGAAAATAAAAATAATTACTTTTCTTGATGATGTTTCAGGGTAAAGTGAAGATGCAGAACTATTACAAGCATTGCTGGCCCAGATGAAAATGTCCCTAGACTGTTCCTATATAATGAATATTACTAAAAGTAAACAAAAATCTTAGTGGCAAGTAAACAAAACATCACTGCCCAATGCTAGCATTACAAATAGCAACTGGAAACCACTGAATCCTTCATCTACCTTAAGAGTGAAATGAAATAATGAAAATACCTTAAAAGATTCAACAATATTTTGGAAAGGATAGGTTGCTACTCACCACAGAGATGACCAACGAGCCGCAGAAAGACACACATAACATTCTGCAGCTTATCGGTCGTCTCTGTGGTGAGGATCAATGTATCCTTTCCAAAATATTAAAGAGACAACACAGAGATGACCAACAAGCCGCAGAAAGACACACACAACATTCTGCAGCTCATCGGTCGTCTCTATGGTGAGTAGCAATGTATCCTTTCCAAAATATTAGAGAGACAAATGATATCAGATAGAAAATCAATGGAGGGTAATTACACTTCAAATTCATATGTCCAAATATACTGCAGCTGCACACAGAAGCATCTAACGCATTCTAGGTCCAAATATCTCAAAAACTAGACAAGCTAACATGTTAAAGTTTATCATGTGACAAGTTATCTCTCCCACCCTACCTTTGAGCATCGATTTTGGAAAATGTGCTATTTCATTGTCCTTGTCCATAGTTGTAGAACCAAAGGCACACATGCCAATTTTCAGGTTTCTTTTTCATGGAAGTACTTATAAAGAGTCATCAAACATCATGATTTATGCATAATCTTAATGATGATCACCTGACTGGCTTCCTACTTAATAAAACTGGTGTTAAAATTACAGCATATTTCAAACTACTTTACTTTGAGATGTACTTGCAGTTATGGTAAAAGTTTTAACAGAATTTGAGATGGTCAGATGGGGATTATTTCTAAAATTGACTGTTGGAAATAAAATGATTGTAAGGCATTATTGGCCTAGAGGTACTGCCTGGGATTATTCAACCACCTAGTTCAAGTTCGATGTCATTTGGGTGACTTGAGGGCCATTGATTATGTAATGATGACAACAAATACCTCCAAGCCCCTGCACGGAATTGAACAGTGGCCTTCTGCATGTTAGTCAGCAACTGTCTACTGAGCTGTGGAGGCACAATTTTCTGTTGCTTGATTGATGCTGTAATGACATGCTCAGTTAAAAAGTGTTTTGTAATACACTTACTCCAAAGCTAAAGAAAGATGACAAAATTACTGATTGGCATCTTCTTGGCTAAGGATTCCAGAGTATAACCTGGTTTGGAAAAACAAACTGTCTCTTATTAATGCTACAGTTTCAAATACTTTAGTTTTGTATAAACTACTTTCTTCAAGACTTAATAGTTAGTAGGATGTTCACTGTCTGGAAACGACCTGTGACTTACAAAAGTACTAAATATTTTGACCAACACCTAATTACACTAGTAGACTTTTAGAAGTTAGTAGTGAATTTAATTTGCATTTTTATGCTTCTTGTAACATTCTCAATAGGCTTATAAAAGCCATTAATGTCAAAAATTATTTCATAAAGAAATCTTTGCAGCCAGTTTGACCAATACAGTACAGTTGGTCATGTTTGAGCCGAACCTTCTTTGCAGAGTAAAGGCTTTCGAATGATTGCAGTTTGCGAGGTGTCTGTATGACCAATATTTTATAAACTTGTTCTTGTAGGCCCCGTGCTTGTCGCACAACCTCGCAACAGATGGAAATTTAACAACTTTTTCCAAATTCCATCTAAATTGGCATACTTATTTTAAATGCCAATTTAAATCTTCAAAACTGTATTTATTATAGTTCATTTTACAATCTGTTATATATATTTATATGTTATCAGTTCCTTTTTCCCTTATTTATTCTTTTGCTTTAAATCCTCAGTGCTCCTAGAACTCCATACAGCATTGCAATTTCCTTGCCACTCTGTGTGACGTCACATAACCGCGTGGCCGCACAAGCCAAAGGAACACCTCGGAGAAGGAAAAAAAAAGAACATAAAATAAACAATAAAATTCCTTACACTAATGTTAAAAGTGAACAAAATTATAATAAAATTTCCTGCCACCTAACATCTATTTGACTCGTACTTGTTTGTTTAGAGGTTTAAATGTAAGGTTAATTTTTTTTTTTTAAACAAAAAATTTCAAAAATATGTCTGTACCCTTACAAGTGGGCTTAGGGAATTGGAGCAGATAAGAAATAAAGACCCTGAATATGCTGCATTTTCTCCATTGTCTTCAGGATTACCTGACGCTCTGTTGTAAAAACAGAAAGGCTGCGAGAAAGCGAATCCTGGTGACATGGTCTGGGAACACTATGGAACAGTTCAAGAAATCCCATTGCTTGCAATCATTGGTGTAAACCACTAAAAACTTAGTATACTTATCTTAAATGTTAAAACTCAGATAAATATGTAAAATCAGGAATGCAACCTTTCTTAAAATTCGCTAATTCTAAAATATGTGTGAGTCTCTGAAGTAGCTAAGTTGGAAATCTGCTCCAACATCGATGTAATAAATTAAAATCAGGTACAGCCATCTGTGAAAGACAATCCTTTGCATGAATCTCAAAGGGTCTTGTTGCCCGCTGGCAAGCACAAAACAGTCCTTGCATAGCAGGCTGAGCTATACTATGGTATGCAGGTGAGTATAGCGTTGACAGCATTTTATATGGCTGGTGCCCCATGAGCAGCCATCTTCTGATGAACAGTGGTGGCTTAGGAGCCTCAGCACAGAGGCTTGATTTTGGGGTTTATTCTGAATGCCCCAGTAGCCAGCCAAATCCCTTCATGGTGCACCACGTTCGTCAGTTTCAAATAAGAAGATCTAGTATAACCAGGCACCTTGAGGTGTGACAATCAAGTGAGTTTAGAGTCAAAACCTCACAGTGTCTTTAAAAGATAAGACAGTGTCCCTCATCCTCAATGCATGAAAATTTAAAACAGAACAGGAATGATTAAAAAGCACAAAGAGACTTCTTTGTTTAAAATTTAAAATCACTCTTCTTCATCCAGTCATCTAATCAGCGAAGAGTGAGTGAGTTGCAAGTTGCATTGCAAGGCTTGAAAGACCAAAAGACCAAGAAGTCATCTACAAACAGAGAACACTGGACAGGACATTTAACAATGGGCATAAGACTGTTAATTGCTACGGCAAACAAAGTCACACTTAAAAACACGACCTTGAGGGACACCATTCTTTTGCTCAAAATGATCGGCTCTCATCCAATCACGGTTGGATTATGGAAGTCAAGTATATGACTCTGCATCATCTTCAGCACTGAGAATCTTGGATCCCATTCTACATAGTGGTGTCCGTTTAGCAACAGGGGCATTCCGCACCAGCCCTGTGCCTAGCCTCCTTGCCGAAGCTGGCATCCCTCCCTTGAGGTACCGTCGGCAACAGTTGCTGGCCTCCTACATTGTCCATGTCCACGCTACGCCTCACCATCCACATCGCAGGTTATTGTTTGCAAATACCGACCTTCCCTCTCCGCAACGTCGACCCAGATCGGATCTTCCAGTTGCGATCCAGGTACACTCTCTTCTTTCTTCACTAGAGTCTTTTCCTCTCCGTCCTGCATTCTCTTGCCTATCTAATATCCCTCCTTGGACCATCCCTCGCCTCAAGCTTCACCTGCAACTGTCCGGCGGTCCAAAGGCGTCGATTTCACCACAATTACTGGCTGTACTGATCGCAATAACCCGTGCACTCGACCATCTCAGAGCATGCCCCAGGAAGTCATATCTTATCTGTAGTGACTCTCTGAGTGCCTTGCATGCTCTCGGCCACTGCTTCCCCAAACACCATTTGGTGCGATCCATCCAAGTCACAGTGTTTAGTCTTGGCAAGTCAGGCCGATCTGTGGCTTTCATCTGGACCCCAGGCCACATTGGAATTCCAGGGAACGAATGCACTGATCAGCTGGCCAAGCAGGCCATCACATGCCAGCGCCTGGATATCGGTACCCCAGAAGGCGATATCCACTTGGGTCTCCACCGAAAGATCTTTGAGGCTTGGAATTCGGAATGGGCAAGAATGAGTACGCCCAATAAGCTCCGTGGAATCAAGCCCACGACAGCAGCTTCGAAGACTTCCGTAAGGCCCTCTCAAAGGGACTCAGTCATTCTCTGTCGCCTGCGTATAGGCCATACGTGGCTAACGCACGGCCACCTCTTACGCCGAGAGGAACCGCCAGAATGCCATTGTGGAGCTGTGTTGACTGTAGTCCACATCTTGTTGGACTGTCCACTTTTAGCTGCATTGCGGCAATCTTTTAAGCTGCCTACTGCGCTCCCTTCGATTTTAGCTGACGACGACTCTATGGCTGACTGTGTTTTAGGTTTTATTCGTGCAGCGGGCTGTTATCACAAGCTTTAACGGTGGGTTCGTATGCCTGATCTTCAGGCATACACCACTTATAGTTTTAATCTGTTGTCACTTTTGTCTTGTCAGTCCTTTTTCCGATGGGCAGTTGTATAGTGTGTGCAGAATGGCTGGCTCATCCATTATTATCCTAGTGATCAGCCAGCCAACATCACCTGCTGTGATTTTTTAGTTGATTATTAGTTCCACCTTTACTGTGGTTCCCTTTTCCTTTTTATGTTGCAATTATGGCCAACACTGTCTTGTTGTATGTCTTTTGTACTAGTTGCAGGGTGCTTATTTTAATCATACATGAAATCCTGTGATCTCTTAGCTGGGAACAGGGGACTGATGACCCAGCAGTTTAGTCCCCTTTAAACATCCAACACCAACCAACCAACCAACCAATCAAAATGATCAGAAAGGATGTTGCTGACTCAATATCTAAAATAGTGTGGAGAAAGGAAGGACTTAATCAAAAGGTGAAGACATCCATGAAACTCTCTTAAATGGAGTTGCCAAACTATAAGGTACCTCCAAGTAGTATTATAAGCCCATTCAAAGTCATAAAATACACCAAAAAGGTGACGTTGGTGTAAGAAAGCCTGTTGCATAGCCACTTCCAGAAAGGCCAGATTATCAAAAGTGGAACAATATTTCCTGAACCCACAATGAAAGCAACAAAATAGCTGCCTGGACACCAACATCCAGACAAGTCATTGGTTGACCATCCGCTCTGAGGTCTTTACTACACATCTAGTGAGAGCAATACTATGATAAGTATTCAGCCTTGTGGGAATTCTGTTGGACTTTTATCAGATTTACTGATGCTATTGTTTACTTCCGCTACAGCTTTAATAAAGTAATCATTGAAGTCTTGTGGAGAAATCCTGATTTTGAACACATGCAATTTTTTGGCAATACTGTTTATGATATTCCAAGCAGCTCTGCATTTATTGTTAGAACTTTCATTGCACTGGGAACTGCATGCCTTTTTTGCTATAGTCACTGCTTTTTTATAGTCTTTTCACCACATTACATTCAAGGATTTTGCATTTTGAGACCTATTATTTTGTATATGTCTAATAGCATCATTACATGAACTTTCTTAAACACTCAGTGTTTTGGTGTTCTGAGAATTGTTCTTTTTTGATACCTTCTTTTTACCACCCCTGCCTGTTACTCTACATCTTCTAATGGAAATACTATTGTTAAATATTTACAAAAATTCATTTTAAAAATTCAAAATTTATCTTAGCTGTCTCAGTATTTGATACACAATGATTACTGTCATTTCTCTGGCAAAACCAATCTCTGAAAGCAAGGGCTTCCTTGAACTTGTCTATTTTCTCATCACTCATTGGCCCGGTGATAATCATTTTTCGGTAGGTCCAAGTGCCACTAAGAATGACCAAGTTGATCTTATTTGCAGCCTTCCCACATTTGCCACAAGTCACCTCTCCCTTGCAATCCAAGGTGGTGAGCCCAAAGTGCTGACATTTGAAGCAGAGCATTGGGTTGGGGCCATATGGCCAAATCTTCAGATGAGGGAAGCCTATTTCAACATATTCTGGATGATTGGGACTGTTAAAGGTGAGGATAAAACAGACAGATATCATTAACTTCCTACCACCCTTTTTATGATGTTCCACACTTCTACTTCATCTTCAGAAACCCGCTCATTCTTCAGTTCTTCTTTTGGGATATCTAAAAAATCCCTACAGTCACAACACATTTGCTATAGTTCAAGGTGGTGTGCAATTCAGCTTCTGTAGCAGATTCTATGAGGAACTTTGTCTTCCAAAGGTTAGTTGTTGGCTGGGAAGATGATGTTTTGATCAATAATGTCCCATTGGGCAAATGCTTCACAAATTTTTAATATCTGGCGAGTCCCTCCAAACCTTTCTGGATATAAAGGGGTGACTCATTCTCAGTGTGCCTTCTTTTCTTTTCATAATGTAAAACACCACCATGACAAGGGTTCCACATGTTCTACAAGAAGGCACCACTCAATAGAGGGTGCTTCACCTCGTGCTTCTCACAGCATTCTTACTGCTTTGGCATGTCATTGTTCAAATCGTCATCAGTTCCTAGACTTACAAACTAATTAAACTAACTTCACTAAGGACAACAGACACCCATGCCTGAGGGATGATTCAAACCTCCAGCAGAAAGTATGTCATTCTGGCACCCAATGCTGACATATTGTAGAGTGTACTAATAAAGAATGTAAAATAAATCAATAGAGAGTGTGAGGATATAACATTTTATAATAAAATAACTATGGGAATTGTACTTCAATGCAGACAGACAGTGGGTTAGCAGCAGCAGCAGTTACGAAAATCAGTTGTAAACAGTGGTGGCCGGAGTGTTATTCGTCTGAGGCACGTGCGCGCTTGAAAGGGGAACTCTTGCAACAACACAGGCTACGTGTAAAGCGTGACTTTGTCATCTTACCAAGGTCTCTTACGCTAACGTAAGCAAGTCACCAGAGCAACCAGAATGTTCTATTAGCAACTTTTCGACTATAAATGGACCTCTCTAAGCACAGGTTGGCAGAGTCAGCGGAAGATGGACAAGAGTTCGGACCAAATCGCCGGAGGCGCTGGGGCGCCGCAGCAGTCATCGGAGGGTCGTGTCTTCGACACCAGACGACCAAGGGCTGATGGGAGCCAGTCAACTCCCATGCAACACCGGACTTAGCATCGCAGAGGATGGAAGCGTAGCAGCGGCAACAATGGCAGCTTACCTGGGACCCAGTCGGTGAGCGATACCTTCATTTCCTGGGTGGGGTGCAGCCTCCTGTCATCACCCGGCAGAGAATGTGAGTTCGCCGCCCGTAGCCGTCACACACCATCCTGGGCAGAGCAGCATGGTCCTGCCTCCATGGGGTCCTGAGGCCTACAATCTACACAACAATCGGCGAGCCACACTTCCGCACAGTCAGCCAACGCCAGCTTCCACTGCACCAGCATCTTCACTCAGCATTTTCTACAGCCAAGGCTCGCACCGCATTGGTGTCCAACAGTAGGTCATTCATACTCTCAATGTAAATGTTCTTTTGAGACAGCCAGACCGTTTCGTTCAAGAACATAATTCTGTCTAGCATGTCACTTGTGTAACTGCAAGAATAAGGGGTTTCAAGTCCTCTGAATTATTGTAAAACTTACATTAAATAAATGTCTAAACTTAGAGTCTTGTGTTATTCTGCATCCCTCTCCCAATGAGTCGAGTGAGCCCATGTTCCACAAGAAAATGCCATCTCAGTAAAACACGCTACAATATCAACAGCAGTTGTAATAATTTTGTTTGGTTCACAAGTTACCTGCCATGACAATTTTGATAATTGTCTGCTGCTGTCAGACTAGCACAGTTTATAATAACCGAAAACGTGGGGAAGATGTCACCGAGTTCTCTAAACTGTTGAAGCTAGTTTTCACAATTCCCATGACATCGGTCAAACCAGAATATACATTAATGAAAACAGGAAAGCAAATTTTCAGTACATATCAGGTAAAAATAAGTGTATTTATAAGTTATATAATATATTATGTTTCTTATTTCCAGTCTTATAAATAATGAATGAGTTACATTTCAACTAGGAATGTAACTCATTATGTAACAATTATTCATAAATTGTATTGTGCACTATGCCAAAAATATTCCTTGTCATTGATAAATCTCTAACTTTTCACAGGATTGTAAATTGGATTTCAAAAATTGAATTTTGTGACTTTGATACTCCATTAATTCTAGGGATCATAATGAATGTCAAAAAGACAGGTGCTGAAATAAAGGAGCTTCTAAGTGTCTCATATAAAAATGTAACATTGAGACTTGTATACAACACCTTGCCTTAGGTAACACCAGCCACCACTGCAGTTTTGGAAGAGCAGAAGTTTGATGTCTTCAGACCACAGCATATCATTTCCACCTTAGCTAGTAAATGATACAGCACACTACAGTTAATTAGCATTGTACTAAACAATGTGAATGTGTTGTCAGCTACAATACTTTGTGACAAGGCAGTGAGCTTGTTTTTCCAGCCACACACCTTCACCTTTTGCAGCTGCCCCTAAAAATGGTGCTGCAAAATCATCTTCATTTCATAGGAGGTATATTTATGAACATATGAGGTAATTTTTGTACATATTTTGAATATTTTTCTACTACCATATCTGCATAATATCTTGATTAAAATACAGGAGAATAACCAATATGGAACATTTTAAGAATTTAGAAAGTTTGAAGGTAACATAACACAAAAAGTTGAATTTTATGGCAAGATACTAGGCCTTATATCCTTTTTGAATTCAGAATACATGACTTGGCAAAGAACAAAATTCACAACCTTTCTAACAAAAATTTTGTTGATTAGTGTTATCTTTACATTACACTCTAGTAGATAAAATGTATATGATGTGGAGAATAACCACTCACCTTTCTATTCAAAAGATTCCAGTTGGCTATTTTCAGAGATCTTGCACTGGCAGCAGCATAGTTGTGAAGATCCACAAGTTTTGGGAAGAAATGTTTCAGTAGCTCTGCCATAAGCACTGAAAAAAGCAAGAGCTCTGTTATCAGTAATATTACTTATCATGTGAAGTGTAGACTGGTATTAACATTTTGTGCTTTGTCCCATGGAACCCACATTACTATTATGAAATGAACGTTCATCGTTAATGGTCTTGTAGATACCTGCAGTGCTGGGGCTACTACAGGTAGAAGAGCTGCATCATATAAATCTAATGTTATATGACTGTCTTGCCCAGAGTTGCAATGAATGTATAAGCATACAATTATGACTTTAAGTAGGGTTGTAGGCAGGATGGTTCTCTATATTGTCACTGGGTTAAACAAGACAATACATCTTGTAAAGCAAATATAATTTATTGGCTCATGTAGTGACAATAATACAAATACAGAGAAATAGTATCCCTCAAACATAACAACTGAATGTCCAAGTCATGCAATGACTACTACACTCATACAATTATAATGAGGGGATCCCTGGAGTGACAATAACCGGAGTACAGAAATAGTCCACAGCACCATACTGTGGGAACCAGTGACACTTCCAGTTCACATTTAACAACAACATTGGGCTCCAGTAACAGCTGACTACACTTGCATGCCACGATAAAGGCACTGCTGCATCACCTGAAACGGACAAAGACTTATGCACTAATTGTGAAACAAATGACTGCTGCCACATTGCATGGAATAGGGGATGAGAGTCTTTTGAAAATTTCTATTACTGAAGTACATGCAACACCATCTGCAAGATGACCTTCTCAAGATAAATTTTTATACATAACTAAACATAACTGAGATCATATGTACATCACTTGGTTCATGAAATCTTCCATTATGTGGACAAGTGACCATACGTTGGCATGCATGAATATTTTTTTTTTCTTTTCGTTTTTTTTTCCCCCTGAAAAGTCTTGGTTGCAATATGCTTTATTTCACATGATGCGTTTCGAGTAAATCGTCATCAGATCTGTGGTATAAAAGAAGAAAATTACATTTTAGATGTTTAAAACACACAATCACAATATTAAAAATACTAATGGGATAGGGCGTATGACAAGGGACTGTATTTAGCAAGGCCCAATTCCATCCTTTGGCACTCCCACACCTCCCTTGTCATATGCCCTATCCCATTAGTATTTTTAATGTACTTAAAATCAGTGTCTTATATATTTTATATGACTTAACGCATTTTGTAGCCATGTTTTCACAGTTTCTATGACTGCACACAGTACAGAGTACCCAAGATGATGTATGTGTAGTTTAATCATCATCATATATTCATACAGAAGAGTTGCATGTCGTCGTAAAAATTAACAACTGTAGTTTCCCCTTGCTTTCAGCTGTTTGCAGTAACTGCATGGCAAAGTCATGTTAGCTCAGTGGTGGACTAAGGCTATTGGAGGTCTGGGCGGGCGGCGAAACAAAATGAGGCCCCCCCCCTCCTCCCCCCGTCCAGTTGGAAATATATTACTACAAAACAGTAACTTTTGAGATTTGGAGGCCCCACAGGACGAGAGGCAAGGTCCAGTTTAAAAAGAATTAGTTAATTACTTTCAAGATTTGGAGACCCCAGCAGAAAGAGATGCCAAGGGCACTCCCCTCCCACCCCCCTACCCCGCCCCCCCCCCCCAAAAAAAAAATTGCTTTTGAGGCATTTGGAGGCCCTCCCCCCCAAGACGAGTTTTGTTATTTTGGTAGCAAAATAACTTATGATGGCCAAAGTAGAGAAGATGTAAAATGCAGAGTGGCTGTGGAAAGAAAAGCGTTTCTGTAAAAGCGGAATTTGTTGACATCTAATATTAATTTAAATGTTAGGAAGTCTTTTCTGAAAGCATTTGTCTGGGGTGTAGCATTGTATGGGAGTGAAAATTAGTTCAGACAAAAAGAAGATAGAAGCTTTTGAAACATGGTGCTACAGAAGAATGATGAAAATTAGATGGTAAGATCATGTAACTAATAAGAAGATGCTTAACCGAATTGGGGCAAAAGGAGTTTCTGGCATATCCTTACAAAGAGAAGGGATAGATTGGTGGGACACATTCTGATACATCAAGGAATCGTCAACTTATCATTAGAAGGAAGTGTGTGGGGTAAACATCATAGCTAGGGAGACCGAGGTACGAAAACAGAAAGCAGATTCAAAAGAATATAGGTTACCGAACGTATTCTCAGATGAAGAGACTTGCACAGGACAGGGTAGCATGGAGAGCTGCACCAAAACAGTCTGCGAACTGAAGACCACAACAACAACCATTCTTGACTTATTCTTTCCATCCTCCGCCATGATCTCATCTCAAAAGCCTCTCTGTCTTTCTCCCTCAAAGTTCATTTTTCAGCACCTTACAGAAGACCACTCTATCACAAATCATTTTGTGGGTCTTTTATTAAGTTCTCTGTCTAGACTGCTGCAGAGAATTCTCCTTTTCATATAAAATGCCTCTTTTTCCATTGCTATCCTTGTTTTAACTCCTGCACTGCAGTTTCAGTCTGTGTCTATACTGCTTGCAAGATACTTAAAATTTTGCACCTGTTCTAATATTTCCCCCTTCAGCATAATTTTTATTTCTATATTTTCTCCTACTGCCAAAAGTTTTCTTTGTCTTTGAGGCTATGAAGAGAAAAATAACGAAGGTGAAATGCTGGAGATCTAGGCAGACCAAGCTAAACTGAAATTGATAAATGATCCAAAGCTGCCTGCATCATTTAACAGCGGAATATGGTGGCGTGGATATAATCCACATAACATGTTTGTCTCTGAAATGACAGTCCAACACAGCACAAAGCAAATCGCCAACCCAATTCCAAGATAGCCACACAGACCAATAGTTAGCTGTGTCACGGCAATCATCAAATTTGATATAAATCCCCTCAAGAGACGTTTCAGTTTCAAAAATCTTGCTGGGAAATGTTCGCAGAGGACAGGGACAAGGCCATTCGGGAAATAAAACCTGAGATACAAGCATACAAAACATTTACAAACGTTACTCACAACATTTCACTACGGCACTTATCTAGGGGGTGCCGCACACAAGATGTTGCCGGGCTCAACAATAGCACCGAGGAAGCTCTGAGACAGTATGAAGAACTATGCAATATGGATATTTTCGCAAAGGAAACTATCCAGGCAGACAAGCTACTGATGTGTGGTATTCCTGAAGCAAGAAAGAAAAACTGGTGCAACCTCCTACAATAGACTGATATGAAGCACAGCAGTAGAAAGGCATGGAATCTAGTCAAACGACCATTTACTATTACCATTTATTACCAGGTCTCTGTCATTCACCAGCCATGGCTGGACAGACTGCGTCAAAATTACAATCTAAATAGAACATTAATTTACAAATTACATCTGATTTACAATAATGCAAATATCGCTGATTCCACACTTCATTCATTTAAACAAAATATACCGGACCCAGCAGAACCACACCAAATTATAGTAAAGTTACGCTTAAGCAGACAGCTCACCAACTGCTTATGCGTGGCAAACTCAAACAGACGATCAGGAATTGTAAAATGAAAAGAAATTTGAATGCAAACAACTGCTTTCTAGCTCTTCCGTCCTCCATTCAGGACGTGCAAGATGTCATTAATAAAATGAAAAAAAAAAAAAAAAAAAAAAAAAAAAATGGCTGGCGGTCTAAACTAGTGTGACCAGATGTCCCGTATTTTACAGGATCTTCCCTTATTTAGCCCCAGTGTCCCGACAAAGTAAATACGGGTCATATATTGTACCGTTTTCTTTATTAACTGTCCCATATATACATATATGTCACATCTGATAGACTGAACCTGCAGTTGTTATTCTTTCATATTCACAGAATATATGACATCAACTGCTAATTGGCAAAGCTGAAAATGTTTACCCAGCCGGCTTTCGAACCTAGGTCTCTTGCTTTCTAGGCAGTTGCGCTGACCACTACACCACTAGGGACACATTGATAACCGCACCTGCAAGGATTACCTAAGAACACCTCCCGTCAGATACAAATTCCCAGCTTTAACGTGCCTGGGAGGCGTACTTAGGTAATCCTTGCAGGTAATCTAACCTAAATCTAACCTAACCTGATCACTGTGTCTCTAGTGGTGTAGACTAGTCTTGTGTAGTTCGCGAACGAACTAGTTCGGAAGAGCGCTCCCACAGGCGAACTACGCGAACTAGTTCGCAGATCCCTCGCCTCTTAGTTCGTCCGTTCCTTTTCCGAAGACTGACGGGTAACAGTGAGAGGACGCAAGAACGCACAGAAACGCGTGATTCGTTTCTGCCAGTTGCCGTCATTTCGAGCTGAGATGCGGCTCAGCTGTAGTTTTAGTAGCGGTAGCAAAAGCCAAAATGAGCGGATGAACTAAAAAGAGTGACCTACTTCATGGCCGAGCTGCGAACTTAAAGGAGAGCTACTGGTCGCAAACTAAAATATGCGTGATAAGTCGTGAACTAAAATATACGCGATAGGTCGCGAACTAAAATATGTGCGATAGGTTGCAAGCAGAATTAAAATTAACATGTCTGCCTTCTGCTGATGAGAGCTATTTCGAGGTTAGCATCTGCCTGCTAGATTACTTAGTTCAGTGCTCCAAAATCTCTGCTTTGAAGTATTCTGCACTCTGCAATATCTGACTAATAAATTCCATAATGCCAAGATATACAGATAACTCTGAACTTAAACGCGAGAAATTATCCACAAACTGTTTCTTTTTGTTTGCGTGATATCGTTAGCGGCTCAAGCAGCAAGCGCATGAAGCAGCTAGGCGGGAGAACTTCTCCCTCCACCTGCATACACACAGCACGCCGCTCAGTCGTCACTGGGAGCGGACGAACTAAAAGAACGAACTAGTTCGCGGCAGAGCCGCGAACTAAAGTGAGTGCTCCTGGTCGCGAACTATTATGTGCAAGTCTCGCGTACCTTACTGCATGAAACAATAATTCGAAATAATCTGCTACATTACAACATAAACAATAAAAAATAGATGATAAAAAGCTTTATATCAAAGATCTGCATTAAAAGATAAGCAGTGACGAATGATTTGCACTTTCTCGACAAGTATTTCGTCATCTTCATCAGAGAATGACAGAGCCGTCATGCACGTTGTTGTGGTGTAAAGTCAGTGCCACATGCCAGAAGTAAGAGAACGATAGTGGTGAAGGCAGCGATCGACTGAAAGACAATCGCAAGCAGGCGCCGCACATCCTGGAGGGAGTAACCGAAGATGCGCGCCCTCTACTAGTGGCTATATCTAGGCCGACATACGTCTGTACAGCCTGACAATGCCGACCGCAGTGGCCGAGGGGACTGAGTTGCTCCAGTCACAGTCTGCACGTCCACTGCGGTCGGTGGTTCGAATCCCCCCTCTGGCATGGATATTTGTGCCGTCCTTAGTCTTAGCTAGTTCATAAGTAGTTTGTAAGCTTAGGGACTGATGACCTCATAGTTAAGTCCCATAAGTTCTACAAACATTAGAACATTTTGAGCCTGACAGTCACTCGTGAGAACTGAAACAGTTACTAGGCAGCTACGAAGATAGAAATAGGACAGTACTCAGTCAAAACGCGGCTACGAACTTAGCAGTCTCTAGGTCTCAGCGCACCTAGTATCATACGGATGACGCGAGAAGCAAGAAGAGAAAAGAAACAGACTTTTGTTCTAAATTTGAGTATTATAACTTTCTGTCAATAAAGCTAGTATTATTAATCTGAATAGTTGTTACACTGTGGACATCGAATCCACGTATACTTTTCCCAAGAACCAGACTGGGATAAGGAAACAACAAAAGGAGACGAGGTCGGAACAAATGGTGACGAGGACAATGAAGAACCAGATTGTGACGAAATATTAATGTCTGAATGTATGCTAAGCTATTAATTTTGATATTTTTTACAGGTCTCAGCGGATCCAATAAATAATCTTTTGAGACTATTGCAGGGTGACTAGTAAATTTCTATATTTTTGCACTATTTGCTTATATTTTTGCACCATGTCTAATGCTACTAACCCTGCCACTGCCGCTGCCACTGTGCCACAGCTTCCTGCACTCTATGCATAGAAGCTTATGCAAATGTTTCAGTTCCAGAGTCAAGAAATTGTATCTCTTCTGCAAACCGTGCAAAAACTTCTGGCCGCACCAGTGTCTCAAAATACACAAGTTCCACTGCAGCAGCCATCGCCACCAGTCATTCCATCATTCCAACAGTATGATGGTCGGACTGGCTCTAACAGTATGAATCCTACGCCACAGTGCACCGGATACAAAGTACTGTCAAACTTCATTTTCTGTTATCGTGTGTAGGCCCCCCAGTGTTCCGTCTTGTGAAAAAAACTGTTTCCCACAGCAGAACCTTCTGAACTTTCGTATGATTCAGTGATAGGAGCCCTCATGGCATATTATGAACAGCAAATCAATGTAGTGGCTGCGATGTATCAGTTCTTAGTGGATAACAGATCTTCAAGGTCTCACTAGGATGTGTAAATTTAAATGTTCGTGTGGAGCTCTGTATTCAGATGTCATGTTACGTGATGCTCTTGTCTATAATATTCCTGACGGTAGACTTTGGGAACAGATTCTAAAAATGTCAGATCCGTCGTTCCATCAAGTAGAGCAGTATTTGGAATAGTATGATACAGGTGCCGCAGCAGCAGAAAACTTTGATTCAGTTCCACTGTGTAGTGTCAAGTCACGTACCTGCGACTTCTGGGTCAAAAGCCGTGTACTTCTGCCTGCCCGCTCAAAACGTAAACATGTTGCTAGTCATGGAACCTTTCCAAATCAGGAAGTGAAGTCCTGCCTGCAATGTTTCTCGTGGCACAAAAGGCAGAACGTCCATCCTGGTCAGCAAAATGCTATGCATGCAGCAAGAAAGGTCGTATGCAAACTGGCCGCTTGCAGCAAAAGAAAAGAAATTTGCCCTCCCGGTCCAAACAGCGGCAAGACAATAGTTATTCAATAAATGCAGTATATTCCAAACCAGTTGCTGTCCCTCGTAGACAAGTTGTTGAAAGACTTTTCAGACTTATTTTCTGCAGGACTAGGAAAAGCTAAAGATTTTGCTGTACACATTACTGTGAAGGAAAAAGCCAAACCCAAATTTTGCAAAGCTTGTAATGAACCGCTCGCTTTACGCGACAAAGTAGCACAAGAACTTCGCACACTGCAAGAAAATGGTGCAATTGAACCAATACAAGCTAGCCAGTGGGCGAGTCCACTTGTAATTTTGCCGAAGCCGCAGGTAGCATTCGCGTTTGTGTTAATTTCAAGGCTACAGTGAATCCACAAACAGTTGTAGACAGTTATCCTTTACTGTCACCAGAAGATTTAATGGACAGATTAGGTGCAGGAAAATATTTCTAAAAATAGATTTGAGCAATGCCTACCTTCAGCTGCCACTCTATAAAGAACCACAGAAAATTTGTGTTGTTACTTCACATCTGGGCTTGTTTGAATATTTGCGTTTACCGTTTAGCAGTGCATCCTCACCCGCAAATTTTCAAAGATACTTGGAACAGCCTACTGTTCAGGTGCCTTGTTGTTCAAACTACTTGGACGACATAGTTGTGTCAGGCCGTACCACAGAAGAACACATTGCAAAAGGGAGGAAATTGTTTTAATTTTTGTCAGACGCAGGTCTCAAGTGTTGCTTAGATAAGTTTTCAAACCAGAACTGCAGTATCTAGGACACCTGATAAACAGTCAAGGTGCTCACCCAATGCAATCACATTTCTTGCAATTCGTGACCTGCCAGCACCACAAGATGTGAAAGAATTACAGTCAGTCTTGGGAAAGTTAACGTACTATATTAGGTTTATTCCAAACACAGCACAAATTGCAGCCCCTTTGCATCGGCTACACCATAAAAATGTTCGCTTTGTATGGACAGACGATTGTCAACGCGCATTTCAGCAGTTAAAAGATGCTTTACTCAGTGATCAATGTTTGGAGCACTTCGATCTAGATAAACCAGTTCTTTTACAAATGGATGCATCATCGTTTGGTCTAGGAGCAGTGCTGTCACATAGACATAGGGATACGGACCGTTCGATAGCGTTTGCCTCAAAATTTTTGACAGACACACAATGTCGTCATTCTCAGATTGAGAAGGGAGCTTTAGCAAAATTGTATGGTGTCACAAAATTCCATCACTACTTGTATGGGATAAAATTTTATTTAGTCACTGACTTCAAGCCTTTGCAGACATTGTTTCATCCTGCCAAGCCAATTCCTACGTGCACGGAACACAAATTGCAACGTTGGACACTGTTTTTATCACAGTATCTGTATGAGATTGTGTACAGACCTACAACTCTCCATGGAAATGCTGACGCATGTTCCCGTCTTCAGGTTGGCCATGACAAAGACTTTGATGCTTCTGAGATGTCGTGTTGTCAGATAGATGCACAGGGAGATAGTTTGTTGGAATCCTCCCCTTTGGACTATAGGAAAATAGCTCGGGCCACGGAAACAGACCACGATTTACAAATTTTGCTGCGCTACATTCGCACAGAACGTCCTTGTTCACAAAGTGACATTCAAAATTCACTATTTTGCTAGACGGAATGAACTTTTAGTGCATAGAGGTGAGATTGTAGTTTGAAATGACAGTGGACGATCACGTGTGTTGATTCCAAGATGTTTGCAGAATGAAGTATTGAAGTTACTTCATCAAGAACATTGGGGAATGGTTCGCACTAAGCTGTTGGCACGACGACACTGTGCTGGGCAGGGTATGGATGCCCAAATAGAAAAGATGTCGTCACAGTGTTCAGTGTGGGCTACCAACCAGTCAGCCCCAACTCAGAAATTTTTCTGCGTGGCCAAAAGCAGATTCACCGTGGCAAAGTGTGCATACTGAGTATGCTGGTCCCTTCTGAAAGACTAAGAGGCTTATTGTGGTTGATAGCTTTAATGGTTACCCGTTTGTAGTGCCAATGTCTTCTACTACTTCTAGTAGCACGATTAGGGTGTCGTCTTTAATTTTTTGTCTGGAAGGTCTCCTTGAACTGATAGTCTCTGACAACAGCCCTCAGTTCACATCGCAAGAATTTCTTTCCTTTTGCGAACGCAATGGAATTAAGCATTTAACCAGTGCACCGTTTCACCTGCAGTCAAACGGCGCTGCGGAATGCTTCATCTGGAAATTTAAGCAGCAGATATCCAAACTTCGTTCGGAGCACTCACTGGAGGCAGCACTACAACTGTTCCTCACCTCCTACCATTCACATCCACGAGAAGGGTCATCGTCGGCCCAGCTTCAACACGGCCGTCGCCACCGCACCATGTTCCACCCTCCACCCTGCTCAGAGCAACAGCAGCCTCCGGCACGCAAGTATCACTTCACTCTATGTAACCCAGTCATTTACAGAGTTTTCAGCGGTTGCAGGCGGTGGGAGCGGGACGAGATCATCCAACCTTGCGGTGCTCGCATGTTTGAAATTTCGGGTCCCGATGGCATCATTCGCAGGCACCGCAACCAAATTCGCCCTAGTCATGTACCCTGTGGTCCTTCTGAGTTTCTCTCAGCAGATTCATGCAACATGCGGATTGCACAGCCTTCGCCGCCCGTGCAACATCGGCGGTCGCCCCCGCCGCAGATCTACACAGTACCGCGGCCCGACGTCATGTAGATGGAGCCCTCGCAGCCTTCGCCTCCCCTGGACGTCCCAATGGACATTGACCAGCGGGCCATGCAGCATGCAACCCTGACGTCGCAACCGACGTCACCATCTATGGTGCCACCTGGGCTACAGGTCATGAGCATGGGCCCTTTGGAGGTTTTCCCAGAGGACGTTCCCTCTCGAGTTCAGGCCGGATGGCGGGGCCCAGCGGTAGTCTGGCGTCCTCTGAAGCTACAGAGTCCGGTCCGTCAGTACGTCCACGAGCCTGCCTCCTCCCCCTGTAAAGTCAGCACCCCACGCCAGACATAAGAGAACGATTGTGGAGAAGGCAGCGATCGACTGAAAGCCAATCGCAAGTAGGCACCACGGCCCATCCTGGAGGGAGTAACCAAAGATGCGCGCCCTCTAAATGCGGCTATATCTAGGCTGACATACGTCTGGACAGCCCAGCAGTTATTAGTGAGAATTTGGACAGTTACTAGGTAGCTACGAAGAAAGAAATAGGACAGTACTAAGTCAGAACGCGGCTACAAACTTAGCAGTCACTAGGTCTCAGTGCAGTTACGGACGACGATGGGAGAAGCAAGAAGAGAGAAGAAACAGACATATGTTCTAAAGTTGAGTATTATAACTTTCAGTCAATAAAACTTGTGTTATTAATCTCAATAGTTGTTACAGTTGACTTCGATTCCAGCAATACCTTTCCCGACAACCAGACTGGGACGAGGAATCAACAATAGGCGACGAGGTCACAACACATGTGGGCCTTCCCTCAGCAGAAATCACAAGCGACTGACGACTGCTGTCAGCCTTCTGCCGTATTGCTCTACGATTATATCGGTGGATGATCATCGTTGAACGATAATCGCTACAGTCGCACCGAGGAAAATGTACCTTAACGATTAGTGTTCAACGATTTGGTTTACGATACTCATTCAATGACGGTCGTGATAGTAGTCCAGTCAATGAGTGCATTGTGGAGTGCTTGGAATATGCGAGAAATTTTTACTTCAGCACTTTGTTAAGTATAGTTAGGAGGTGGACATACTAAAAGTCCCCGCCCCTGGGGGGCAAGCTAAAGCGGGGAGGGGGTGGAAAGGTACCAATATTTGGTTTTTCGCTTATATCTGGAAAACGGTCCACTTAGGACGAAAATGTTCCAAATAAAAATGAAAGATAATTGAATCTGCTATAAAACAACATATACGTCGAATTCCTAATGGTTTTCGAGATATACGTTATTGATAATTGACAATTTCTGAAAAAAATCATCTTTATCTCACAGATTTTGTCAAACGTTTACTTCTAGTGATTCACTCTATCCTTTCTCAGATAATTTATCAGAAAGAAAGTTGTAGAGCATTAAATTTCCTTCAATTTGATATGCACATTTATTACCTTATCTTCAGCCATTCAGAAGTTACATCATTTTAAGATGTGCACTCAGTTTCGAGGTCCTTCTAGAAATGTTTTGAGAGGCTGTGACATTTTTATCTTATGAAACGTGGTAGCATGGTAAACACTTTAACAATGACAAGAAGTTAATTGCAATTGAAAGAGAACACCTTTTTTATAATTAAAGCTTTTATTATAATATTATGAATCACACAATGAAAGTATTTACAAGCACTGGTAGTGATTCCAAATGGTAAATAAGTGAATTCAAAGCAACATTTTCATTTTTCTGAGGAGGAATGGTCAAGTCTCATTCGTCTTAGTAAAGGAGACGTCGTCCAATGAAATTGGTAGTCCCGATGTCACTGTCGTCACATTTATCCTGAATTAATATTCAGACTAGGTTGTTCCAGTTGGCCTTGCAGTTCAGGCATGTAACAGAGCAGTGTAACAACGCTTTTCTGGAGCCACAACTGCCACTGTCACATCCTTGCGTGCATCGACAAAAATCATCTTCATGATTTTGTCAGGGGCAGCATCTAACTCTCTCCTAATCAAAGGCGTACTTGGTGGTACGTTCGGAATGCACGCTGTTTAACAGCTCCTTCAATTGGAGGGAGAGTTGAGAGATTAGACTTCATGTTCACAGCTGCTTTTATAAATGATTTGTAGCAGAACTCGTTGAGGGATTTTGTGGTGGCTGGAGCTCCATACCATGAGAGAGTAGTGATTCCCGCTGTCTCAATGGACTCGGGGAAAAAAGAACTATTGTAAAATATCTCAGCAGCATGTTGTACGAGTATGGACTTCTGATACATTTTGACACTTTACTCTTGCGATATGCTGCGGATGTTGTGTCTCAGCCTCTAAATGCATGTAGGAATAACAAATAGGCGTTGTCCTTCATTTTCAATTCCTGCTCCTCTTGTTAAACATTGCTTGTATCCCTTTCACTCTGGGACTACAATATCTTCTTTTTGGCAACAAACCACAGAATGTCATGTAGTGCAGGATGTGGCGGCTCTTCTGGTATATCAATGTGTGCCATAGTAACATTCCGTAGGCCTCCTTTCATCGCAATGTATGTTTCTAGTGGAATAGTTCCGAGTTTTCCATTTTCAGATGATGTAGGCATTGTGTTTAATCTTGGCATTTCTGCGCTTCTATGAACATGTGTAGACGGAGTGACTCTTTGGTGCCTCCCAAAGCGTGGAAGGTATTCAGTCCATCTAAGGTACAAACATTGAAATCCACATTTTCAAAAACATGTGTTTGAATGTAGCTGGATTGTAGGTTAGCTGTGCATGGACAATCACAGATAATTCCAGTTTTTGTGCTTCATAGTAGGATGAGCTGAAACCCAGACTTGCTAGAATATCAGTCAGGTTCGTCGAGGCGTGTGTCAATATTGGTGACAAGAAGGCTCATGGCCTGACAACTGATGTGATTGCATGTGCAGTAGCAACGCACTTATTTCTTGATTCCTCAGTTTTCTTACTTTTTTCAACATAACCTCCTCAAGGAAGATTTGGAGGAATTGTGGGAGAGAATCTGCATACTTGAAGAAGTTATCTCTTGGTGGGTATTATTATAATTGTACACTTCACTTTGAATATCTTGTCTTATAATCTCAGCAGCTTTCTGGGCACTCCTAAGTTGCTCTTCTTTCTCATCCTTTTCCTTGTTATCATACCAGGCATTGGTTATTAACTTGCACCCAGTGTTCCTAAAACAAATTATTGGAACCTTAAATCTGTTGGAGCCTACGATCACGATTATGTGATCCCCATACTTTTCAACAGTTCTGTTCTGATACTTCTCCACTTAGGTTTCCTCTCAGTAATAACACACATAATTTCGTTTACAGTGAACTGACAGTCACTATTCCCCTCCAGTAAGACACTAACCTCTTCCATTACGTTTGAAAAGTAGACTTCAGACGTGGATGATGAGAGTTTCTGGTACAACGACCTCATAAAGTCCAACCGATATTCATCATGATACACAGCCGCTTCCGCAACTAAACTATTTAAGATGGAAAGATGCCTCATCGCTTCCTCTCCTATTGATCATGTCTAGCTCGAGAAGCATCCATACTCGTCACTTGTATGTCAGTTCTGTTGCGTCCTTTTGTGATATTAGTAACTGAAAATATCTTCCTGTGTCTCTCCTTAGGCTTCTTTTGCTCACCATCAACACTTTCAGTTGTTTGGATCTCAAAGTTGCAAACTGAGCTGATTCAGAGGTCGATGAGAGTGCCTGTCTCTTTAAATGAGCCCTGATGGATTGCGGCCTGATGTAATTTTTTTCACATTCAGTATGAATCAGAAGGATGCCCAAACCCTTTAAAGATGAGCCATTGCTATCTTCCGTTTCTCTAATTTCTTTGATGAGTGATAGTATTCCTTTTTGTCACTGTGAAAACACCAACACCAGGTCCATCTAATTGTTTCATAACATCAAAACACCGAGTAGCCATTACGCACACTACACAGTCAACATTTTCATAAATAAATGAAAAATATCACGAAAAGCCAACATACAAACTTTTCTATGCTTGGCGAACACGTGAAGTGCACAGAAGTAAGAAATGAGTAAGGGCACTCCATTGCACCCCCAGCCCAGTGTCTTGTAACGAGCCAGTGACAGGCATTTGATGTTCGTCGTGGGGCTTCCCCATCGTTAACCCTCTCCCGGGCGATCTTGACGGCATGTACACTGCAGGCGACAATAAACGAGCCTCGACTCTTTCGCCTCAGAAAAACGAAGATTTTGCGTTAAATGCACTTTTCATTCTGAATCACTATCAGTGCTTGTAAACGCTTTCTTTGTATGATTCATATTATTCAAAAATGTTTCTTAAGCTTATGGGACTTCCTGCGGGGTCATCATCCCTAAACTTACAAACTACTTATGGACTACCTTATACTAAAGACAGCATGAACATCCATGCCCGAGGGGGGATTCGAATCCCCGACGGGGAGAGACCTCGCGCATCGAAACATAGCGCCTCAATCCGCTTGGCCACTCCGCCACGGCTTTCATATTATTATCATAAAATCTAAAATTATAAAAAGTTGTTCTGTTTCAATTGGAATTACCTTATTTACTATGCTAACACGTTTCATAAGATAAAAATGTCACAGCCTCTCAACACATTTCTTCAAATGTTCAAATGTTTGTAAATCTATCGGACCAAACTACATGGTCATCAGTCCAAAGCTTACAAACTACTTTAAAAAAATGTTCAAATGTTTGTAGAACTTATGGGACTTAACTACGGGGTCATTAGTCCCTAAGCTTACAAACTACTTATGAACTAGCTAAGACTAAGAACAGCACAAATATCCATGCCCGAGGGATGATTCGAACCCCCGACCGTAGTGGCCGTGCAGACCGTGACTGGAGCGCCTCAGTCCCCTCGGCCACCGCGACCGGCTACAAACTACTTAAACTACGGACAAACACACACACACCCATGCCCTAGGGAGGAGTCGAACCCCTGACGGCGAGCAACCGCGCGCTCCCCAGCGGGGCGCCTTAGACCGCTCGGCTACTCCACCGTGGCAAACATTCTATAAGGACCTCGAAACTGAGCGCACATCTTATCTTCAGCCAATCAGAAGTTATATCATTTATAAGGTAAGAAATGTGCATATCAAATTGAAGGAAATTTGATGCTCTATATCTTTCTTCGTGAGAAACGACCGGATGAGTCACTAAGAATAAATGTTTGTTAAAGTTAGTGAGGTAAAAATGATTGTTTCCGAAATTGTCGATTTTCAGTAAGATATATCTCGAAAACCGTTGGGACGTCGACGTATATGTATCCAAACAATTTTATAGCAAATTCAATTATCTTTCATTTTTATTTCGAATATTTTCTTCCTAAAGCGGACCGTTTTAGAGATATAAGCGAGGAAACAAATAATTGTACCTTTCCACCACCCTCCCCACTTTAGCTCACCCCCCCCCCCCCCCAAGGGGCGGGGAGTTTTAGTATGTTTACCACCTAACTATCCCTAATAAAGTCCTTAAGTCAAAAATTATCGCATATTCCATGCATTCTACACCCCTCTTTTGAGCACTCATCGACTGGACTATAGACGCACCGAGCAACACGTAGCTTAAGCAAGACGGCATCGCTGTGAGTGAAACTGTGCATATCGCCACAGGATGACTCAAGCCAACTCCCACAGGTAAAATTTATCCCATCATAGGCATAGCACCACCCGCTGTCTGAAGAAAAAGTCTCCACTGAGCTCGAAGGATCAAAACAAATGAACTACCCTCGACACCCGGTGCATTTGAACCGCAGACAACGGTGAAATCTCGCAAGAGTTTTATTGACTCAACTGAAGAGCTCGTTACCAAGCCCGGAATAAGGCCACACCCCACAGTAGACATCCTTGAATAGGGATCCTTTTCCAACTATGAAGGCATTAAACCGGGCTGCACATTGGAGTAACTACGAGCAATCGAACCAATTGAAAGGGAGCTATTGTGAGATTGTCAGATGTGAATGCGGAGAAGCACAGGATATTGACCATCTACTGGCTTGGCTAAACATGTCAATACATGTACTATGGACGATAGTCTTAAGGTTAATGACAAAGCAACCTACATTGCTAATTACTTGACAGTGTGGATTTAACTAGTGTAATCGGACATGGAAAAAAACCTCAAAAACTACTTAATACGTCCAGAATGAAACTTTCACTCTGTAGCGAAGTGTGCGCTGATATGAATCTTTCTGGCAGATTAAAATTATGTGCCGGAACCGGGACTCGAACCTGGGACCTTTGCCTTTCGCGGGCAAGCGCACTACCGACTGTGCTATCCCGACATGACTCACGATGCCGCCTCACAACTTTACTTCCGCCAGTACCTTGCCTCCTACTTTCCAAACTTCACAGAATCTCTCCTGCGAGCCATGCAAGACTAGCACTCCTGGAAGAAAGGATATGGTGGAGACATGGCTTAGCTACAGCCTAAGGGATGTTTCCAGAATGATACTTTCACTCTGCAGCGGAGTGTGCGCTGATATGAATCTTCCTGGCAGATTAAAATTGTGTGCCGGAACCAGGACTCGAACCTGGGACCTTTGCCTTTCGCGGGCATGCGCACTACCGACTGTGCTATTCCTTCCAGGAGTGTTAGTCTTGCATGGTTCGCATGAGAGCTTCTGTGAAGTTTGGAAAGTAGGAGGCGAGGTACTGGCGGAAGTAAAGTTGTGAGGCAGCATCGTGAGTCGTGTCGGGATAGCACAGTCGGTAGTGCGCTTGCCCTCGAAAGGCAAAGGTCCAAGGTTCGAGTCCCGGTTCCGGCACACAATTTTAATCTGCCAGGAAGTTTCATACTTAATACGTGTTTATAGTAAAAATGAGTTGTCTTCGTTGTCCCCCAACTGTTCAAATATTTGTAGAGCTTATGGGACTTAACTACAGGGTCATCAGTCCCTAAACGTACAAACTACTTATGAACTAAGACTAGGGACAGCACAAATATCCATGCCCGAGGGGGGATTAGAACCCCCGACCGTAGTGGCCGTGCAGACCGTGACTGGAGCGCCTAAGTCCCCTCGGCCACCGCGGCCGGCCATCCCCGAACTCCCTCCTCCCGGATATAAGTATATATTAATCAGCGGCTAGGCAAAACTAACTTGTTTTACGCCAAGCCTCAAAAACTCTTGAATTTCTCTTGGAATTCACATTAGATTGTCCTCTTCAAAAAGAGGTGTACAGTGTTAGTTCTTTTAAGTTCCTACCGTTATTTGGATGCCCTTTTCTGTAGCTTTAAGTAGATTAGTTATCTCAGAATATTATATTATGTATACAGGCTGAAACTAAAATGCATACTGTACATTTTTATAACTAGAAGGTCAAGATATAAATGAGACTATTCACTCGACTAATTATGCTGCGCACGTGGTTAGTGTACATCGTATTTTTATTTACTAATACAGGTCAATGAATTAGACATAGTTGTCAGTCTTTTGACAATATAGTGTATTTCAATAATAATTATAATAATAATGTCGTGTGGCTCACTGGCCTGGTGCAAGTCTTTCAATTGGACGCCACTTCGGCGACTTGCGTGTTCCTAGCCTACCCCAGTAATCCAACCGGGGAAAGTGGATCTACAGCTTAACGTGGAATCGTTGAGAGGTGAAGGGTGGATTGAAACGCAGACTGAAAAAAATCCGAGATCCGACGGAGTTTTGAGCCCGCGACCCTTCGGTTTCCAATCAAGTGCTTTACCCCAAGACCACCGGGCTCGACAGTGTATTTCAATTACACAGTGTGTCGATTGTTTTATGATGAGCCGGCCGCGGTTGCCGAGGTGACTGAGGCGCTCCAGTCACGGTCAGCACGGCCACTACGGTCGGGGGTTCGAATCCCCCCTCGGGCATGGATATTTGTGTCGTCCTAGTTCGTAAGTAGTTCATAAGTAGTTTGTAAGTTTAGGGACTGATGACCCCGTAGTTAAGTCCCATAAGCTTAACAAACATTTGAACATTTGAATTTTTATGATGAAATGAACCTTTATGTATTATTTCTAATTTAATTTGAATTACTATTTGTGACTCGTGTTTCTAATGTCCTAAGCGTCTGCTAAGTATGATTGATTAACTCTGATTAAATCTGTGGGACTTAAATACTGTGGTTAACAGTCCACAGGCTTACAAACTACTTAAACTAACCTAAGGATAAAACATACACACACGCGCGCGTGTGCATGCAACCGTGCCCGATGGAGGATTCAAATCTCCGACGGGAATCAACCGCGCTGCTCAGCAAGGCTCCTTAGAGCGCTCGGCCATTCCACCGCGGCTACGGATTAACTCATCGTCAGTTTTACATCAAACTATCGCTGGTGTATCATCTGCTTATATATTGCGCCTTGAATGAAGTGGCTTGGTAATTTACAAGAAAGCTTTCCATCGAAATAGCCGCGCACTTATCGATATATCGAACGTGCGCGATGGTCGATGAAGACGTCGCGCGAATTTTGAGATATTTACTTGTAATATACGATACGCATTCTCTGTCTGTGTTATTGACTGTCAATGAAGTTGACGTGTTTACTAGTGTCATTGATATGAGCTCGAGTTGTATAATTTTGACAGGTGAATGCTTAACGTGGAAGATTTCAATTCCTTCTTTGTCGACAGTGGACAAAAGTGTGGAATTTTGTAGAATGTACAGTTTATTACCTGATGACAGACTTCGAATCTGCATTAATTGCGAAGGTGTTCAGACAGTGCGAGTAGGAGTTGGCTAAAGTGTCCATCAGCGGCATGGGAAGCGTCGCGGTGCGACGGTAGCAGGCGTTAGGTTGGCAATGTAGTACATTTCGAGTGGCCAATGGCGTGTAACTTTGATTTTACGAATATGTCAAGATTTTAAAGGTTGTGGTTAGGCAGGAACCTAAATGTACAGATTAAATTGTTGCAAGCTTTCTACCAAATTATGAACTTTGAAAAAAGTATAGTAATTCGTATCATTTGGAAGACAGACACACGTATTTCGATTTACGTAACAAGTAAATGTTACATCTGGACAGAAAGACAGTGCATGTGAAGGAACGTAGTGTGGTATTGTGCGATATTCCACATTCGAATACTATGATTCATTTCGAAAATAAAATCATTGAAACGTGATGTTCATTTTCACATCTTGTAAACATTTTGTGTCGCCATTCATCCCAGCATCCACAGCGACTGTTGCCAACACTGCCGCATCACGTCACGTAAGATACATTAGGCCATGCAGCTGATGGTGACTTTTACCGTAGGAATTAAATTGGCAGATAAGGAAATTCCTTTTCAAAATGTTCAAATGTTTGTTAAGCTTATGGGACTTAACTACGGGGTCATTAGTCCCTGAACTTACAAACTACTTATCAACTAGCTTATCCTAAGGACGGCACAAATATCCATGCCCGAGGGGGGATTCGATCCCCCGACCGTAGTGGCCGTGCAGACCGTGACTGGAGCGTCTCAGTCTCCTCGGCCACCGTGGCCGGCGAAATTCCTTTTCTGTTGCTTTGCAAGAAACATGGTAAGAAAACAACGATAAGAAGAAACACGTAATTTGAGGTTATTGCCGTTGGATAACACATCTAATGGCTGCGTTCCTGACGGAAACGCCACTCAGGAATAACGTAAGCGCACTATATACTTGTATTTGTAATGTGACAGTATTTAATGACGTAACGCATGCCGTAACTCTCGCCGGAACACTAATTGCTCGTTCGATATATCGATAGGTGCGCGGCTATTTCGATAGAAAGCTTTCTTGTAAATTACCCGAAAACAGTGTTTCTAACGTTGAACCTCGTTAACGTCCAACTATCTGGCCATTTTTCACACAGGAAGCAATTAATAGCCGCTGTGATGAATAATGAATTTACATTTTGATTTCTGTTAGATGACATCCAATTAAGTAATTTTCCTTGTAACCGTTAATTCTTAGTTTACCGAGAAGCAAGTTCTGATTTACAATTTTAATCTTTAATGAGATTACAAAAGATGTCTGGCACGCACATTCTTCACTGCATGACTTGTGCTCCTGTCTTTCCTGGAAGCATACCGATGGCATAAAATAATGCTTCGGGATGAATTATCTTTTATTTGGCTACACGGTGTTCTTTCACCATATCTTAGAAAACTGATAATAATGAGATGGGTCTCTAGTTCCCCATTTCATTCTAATCGTCCTTTCTGAACTGGCCAAATGAAGCATAGTTTAGTCACTCTGGAAACGACGCCTTATTAAAAGACTGGTTGATAGTGAGGGAAAATGGATGTGCAAAGTTATGAGCATTTTTATTATTTTAGTGGAAACCTCCTCCCAGTTCAATTTGTTTTTAAGACCCTATGATTACCACAACTTCAGAGGTTACAACATGGAATAACTTAAAACCCGAGCAATTTTCACGGTATTTTCAATCTGTCATGCTAGGATCTATACTTCATGGCCATCAGTCACCAATTTTATTACGAATTAAGAAAAAGTAACTGAAGGATTAACGTATGGAATTAGGATCTGTAACATTTATCAGTAATCTGGGAAGGATATTTGCTTCCCATTTCACTCCCAACTTCGGACTAAAATGTTTTTATTTGATGTTGTAGGCTTATTTGAAATTAATTTATTGTTTCCAGTAAGCATTGCAAGTTTAATTTTATTGTCACTTTTTTATGGTTTTCTATTTTTAAGAAATTCGGGGTTTAGATTAAATTTTCCTCCCATAATATGTATATTTCCCTTCTTAATGCTCGACACACTAATTTCGTTTGCTACTAATTATTTACTTTTGTGACTGTAAGTCCACATTGTTACTAAAAAAACTCATTGTACATACTCATGAAATCAGTTTAAAAGTTACTACAGTTGGCATCTGTTGAACTAAATTTGCTGATTGACCACATGATCATGCTAAGTTTATTTATTTTTTCTTTTTTTAACAAATAGCTTTTCCACACATTTTCTTGGCTTCATTCTTACGTCCTTTGTTATGCAGCCCGAATTCAAATTTGATAATGATACGAGAAAAGTGTCACATGGTCAGATACTCATCAATTATAGTTTTGACAACTTGTAACATTATTAACACCTGATAAAGCAGTTGTTGTAACGCTTACAAATTGGTCAAAATTTGCATTTAGTACATTTGTGATCTGTGATTATTAGGCTCTTTAAATGTGAAGCAAACTTGTCCTCTGAGTACGAAATGTCTAAATTTTCTTGCTTTTCTTCCCCATACGACGTTTCTCGTCACGAATATTTTGCGCACGTGCAAACATGCTGTTGTCTAGAAGCAGCACTCAGCAATTTGTTTTAGATAATATTACTTGCGTCTTTTGCCCTACTAGAGCTTAATCATAATATAGATAATCAGGATCGTGTCTATGAATCACATTATTGAATCGCTTGTAGTGACGTACCATATTAGGCTAATTGTGCTCCTGCACAGTAATTAATAAATAAAGCATTCAACGGTCGTTGCCAACATAAAAACATTACGCCGCCGCTGCGCAACTAAAATTTTACGAATTTGTTTGCTACAAATTGGTCAATTTTTTATAACAAAAACGCTCCCACCGTGTCCTTAATAGACAAAATTTTAAGAAGTACGAATATCTTTAACAGTGTTTGCACAAGATCACTGGCGTTGATTGCTTGAACTTAATATTAAATCAGATGCAACGCATAGTTAAAATAGAACGTTAAATAATTACCTCCATCGGCGAAGTCTCTGGATATATTTTTCTTCGGTCTAGAAAGTGGTACCTGATCAATCCAACCATAAATTTCTTCCAGTTTTTCGGTGTCCTCCATACTTTAGTGGAACTCCGACTTTCCGCAGTATGTGTTTCAAAACAGTGTCTGCACCCGCTGTATTTCTTTCCAGAGATGCAATAATGAATAAACAAACGGCCTCCAATGGAAAAGATGTTCTAGTGTGTCGTTCTGTGCTATCGCCTATCCCATGAAACCCCACTGAAAAGTGCAAGAACTTCCACACAGGACTCAGGGGCAACTTTGCCGCCAAATATGCTTAATTCTTTGCTACAGTTTTGCAGTTATTGGATTAAACAGTCTTTTTTCCATTTCATTTTTTAATAACTGTGATAATTACAAACAAGCAGTATCTCGTCATATTAATTAACTGTACACTAGTAAGCCCCCGATTCTCCCGTGCAAAGCAACTTCAAACGTCTAATTACTTTGCAAATAAGGTAGCGTATTAAATATTTAACGTCAAGTTTTGAATTGTATTTGAAGTTTGGAGAAGGTCGCTCAGTGTCAAACACGGGATGAATTTTGGCAATTTGCTCTACTTCTGAAATAATAGGTAGTTTATGATGCATCTCCCTATTTATGATTTTATAAAAGACCTTCCTGCATGGAACTATGTTTCGTACAATGATTCGTTGAAATGTTTCTAAAAACCTGGTTATTTTAACTGTCATAAAATGTAAACTAACTTGTCTATCGAAATCATAACCATGTTGATCAATATTGGTGATGCAATAACATCTGTAGATCCTTTCAACATACAATGTAAGAACAATAATGGCGCTTTTTAGACAAATTTTGGACGTTCTCCGATGCCAAGAAGAAGAATATCGTAGTTTGACCGCACGATTGTTGTTTTATGTCACCAGTGACTTTCAGCAAGAGTAATTACAAGGCCATAATCGTGAGTAAGAGTGATGTTGTAAGGATATGAAATTACCTATATTCAAACGACTTGTGATTACGACTTACCTCGTAATGATTGTGCTTCGTCAACAACCAAGGTATGTGCGACTTTTCGCCTTAAGGAACCCTAACCAGACTACTACCTTGAAAGAATAACTTCGTAAGGGCCACCGGGAGGCAAATGTCGGGCCACACTACAGGTACGAAAAACAATCCAGATTCCACAAGCATGGCTGCTTTTATTTCAAAATATAATTTCACCATGAACTGGAAATCGTTTTACAACAGGTGTTGTTCCTTATCTAAATAAGCGATCTGGGAGAAAATCTAAGCAGCTCTCTTAGGTTGTTCGCAGATGACGCTGTCATTTATCGTCTAGTAAAGTCATCTGAAGATCAAAACCAACTGCAAAACGATCTAAATAAGATATCACTATGGTGTAAAAATTGGCAATTGACTCTATAAGAAGTATGAAATCGTCCACGTGAGTACGAAAAGAAATCCGTTAAACTTTATTTACAAGACATATCAATCAAATGTGAAGGCTGTAAACTTCACTAAATACCTAGGAATTACTATTACATCAGATTTAAACTGGAAAGAACACGTAGATAATGGCGTAGGAAAGACGAACTAGAGACTGCGTTTTATTGGCAGAACACTTAAAAGATGCAACAGAACTACTGAAGAGATTGCATACACCGCACTGGTCCGTCCTCATTTGGAACTAGCTGCAAGTACCCGGCTTTGCCCGGGTTTAAAATAAGGTTTTCCAACAAATTCGTCTTATCTGTATAGAGATTGCCATCGAAGTCTGTAAGTAAAGTACTCTCCTCCATGCACCTAACGAAATTTTATGTAGACAGTAACCTTCATCTTGTTTTCAAGGTCAAGTGTACAAAATTTCATCAAGATTGGAGCAAAACTGTAGATTTTAGCGAAAGCCTTAAATACCCCCCCACCATGCACTGAACGAAATTTTATGTAGACAGTGCCCTTACTTTTGTTTTGAAGGTCAATTGTGCAAAATTAGATTTACACGGATACATTGAAAACGCTCTCTCACTTTTTCTCAAATTTTCCAGTTGGTTTTCCAAAAAAAAAGAAATGGAACGAAACCTGTACGTGAACCAAATTACACGTTATTTGGTTGTCTGAATCTTGAGTTATAAGAGAACAGACAGACAACAAATGCGTCTTATAAGTATAGAGGTAATCACCCCGTACAGCTTCAACAAGCCTTTCAATATAACAATTGGAAGTAGGAAGCAATGGGAGAAAATAGTTCGACACCGTACGGGGGATACTGTCTGGTTCACTGACGGATCATAATCAGACCAAGGCGTTGGGGCCGGGGTATACGGGGTGCAGCCAAGACTGGAGGGCGTCATCTCTCTAGGAAAACTGGCCTCAGTATTCCAGGCCGAAATCACTGCCATCAGGGTTTGTGTGGAGGAGAATTTGCGTAGGTGCTACAAAGATCGTAGCATCTATATCTATTCAGACAACCAGGCAGCCCTTAGATCACTGGCAGCTTCTGCAACAAGGTCTAGAATTGTTGCAGAATGTCACAGGGTTCTGGTGGAGCTAGGGGAAAGCAATAGAGTAAACCTATTGTGGGTCCCTGGCCACTCGGGGATCAGTGGCAACGAACATGCCGACAGATTAGCCAGGATGGGGGCAGAGACTCCATTTATTGGACCGGAACCTGTCCTGACAATCACCAATGCAATGATCAAATTGGAGCTACGTAACTGACTCAAGAGGCAGCACGTAGAATATTGGACCAAAGTCCATCAACAAAAACATGGCATGGAAATGATGCCAAAGCCATGTTTTAAAAGAAGCTCTGCAATCCTGGGTCTGAACAGGAGAGAGATTAGACTCATGGTTGGATTGCTGATAGGCCATGGGAATTTCAAAAAACACCTACGTACAATGGGAATAACTGAAGAGGACCCTAAATGTGGGATCTGTGATGACGGTGATGAAACTGCATCACATCTAATCTTCGAATGCATTGCATTGGAGAATAAAAGGCACAGAATATTTGGGACAACCAGACCCGAAGAAAATGTGTCTAGTAAAGTACTGGTAAAGGGACTCCTTGCACTGTTCAAGGGCATTGGTTGGCTTTACTAGATATACAGGGAGCGATACCACACAATAAACTTAGTTTCGGTGCGGGCAGTGGCGGCTTAAACCAAGACTGTTTTGGCTTCCCTGGAAAAATCAATCAATCAATAGAGGTAATCAAGTGGGTTTGACGGAAGCAATCGAAAGAGTCCAAAGAAGGGCAGCCCGTTTTGTATGGTCACGATACAGGGGAGACAGCGTCACGGAAATGATATAAGATCTGGGATGGGAATCACTGCAACAACGGCATTGTCTACTTACGAAACTCCAAACGCCAACATTCTCATCCGAATGCAAAGATATAGTGTTGCCTCCCACCTACATAGGTAGCAATTATCGTCAGTATAAAACACGAGTAATCAGAGCTCGAACGGAAAGATTCAGACGTTCTTTCTTCCCGCGCGCTATTCGAGAATGGAATGGTAGATGAATACTATAAAGATGGTTCGATGAACCCCCTGCAAGGCCCTTAGATGTGATTTGCAGAGTATCCCACGTAGATGTAGGTTTCTGTAGTCCAGCCTGGCCCTCAAGGTGATATGCTGCACGGTACAGGTGGGCCAAATATCACCGAGAATAGTCTATGGAAAATTGATACAATGTTATCTTCACAGATGAATGCCGCATACTGTAATACTAAATGAGCGTCCACAACGTGCCTGGACGCAACCTGGTTATGAAGCTAGCCATAGTGTAAGGCAACAGATTATTAAGCCCTTGAAGTAATAATTCAGTAATAAACACGCAAATATATTTGTTGAAAATAGGCATGTTTCATAGTCGATCATTTTATTTTAAAATATGTTGTGGGTGTGTTTATTTTTCTTTGTTCAAGGTGTTCCTCTGGGTTCGGTGCGACGCACATTGGTCTCAAACGGCCGAAAAGATGGCCAAAAGTCGAAAAATACTCGTATATGATTGGAAATTTGAAAAAGTAAAAAATTACAAATGGCGGATCGAATACATCCGAGTTATTTAATAAAAACGTATAACATTTTAATGTAAATTTGTAACATAAGGATTTTTGGAATCGCTGATTACAAATAGAGGGTTAATTACAGCCGCGGTGGAGTACCGAGCGGTCTAAAGCGTCTCGCTGCGGAGCGCGCGGTTGCTCGCCGTGGAGGTTCGAGTCCTCCCTGGGGCATGGGTGTATGTGTTTGTCCTTAGGTTAGTTTACCTAGGTTTAAGTAGTTTGTCAGCTACGGACTGATGACCACGCAGTTTGGTCCGATAGATTTACAAACATTTGAACATTTGATTTTTGATTAATTGCATTGGAAACAGCTTTTTTTAGAATAACAAGACAACAGCGTTCATTTTGAATCACTGCAAAAAGTTGTCGTTAACAAAGTTTGTATCGTTGTCTGAGACCGATTCATAATTGTCAGACAAGGCAACAATACACTGATTTGCAGACTCATCTGGAGGCGATAAAAGTTGTAAGAGCTCAGATGATTACCATTTTGAAATACATCTTGGCGTTTTCAGCCAATTTATCCACCAAAACCGAGAACTTCGTGTTCAGATCCGATTCCCCGTAATTTTTTTTATCGTGATGTAGATTTTCTTTCGAGCGCATAGTAATTGTTTGTCACCCTACCCTGGTAGGTAAATTAATGCAATGTAATACTAAATAGAAGCAGATTTAAATTATTTAAACATATGTAGCTTGTCGAAATGTACACATGATTAAATATTGTCTTATTTTGTCAACTGTGGCATGGGTGTGTGTGTTGTCCTTAGGTTAGTTTAGTTTAAGTAGTTTGTAAGCTACGTACTGATGACCACGCAGTTTGGTCCGATAGAATTACAAACATTTAACATTTGATTTTGTCAACTCCTTTATTTAATGAACACCGTGAAAGTAATATAAGCGGACAGTGACATTTGACCAGTGTCTTTTATTAACTGTCAAAGTGCATACTAGACACAGAATACCCTAGCGGCCCTTTGCACACTGTGCTAGCTGGCTCGCCGCGCACGGTCTCAGTAAACATGGCACAACAACGACAGTCGCATAATGTCGCAGGCAATACCTGTATAATTCGACACAAGTCATCCAATGCCACATATTACATTATCGTACATCGCAGGATCTATGGCGATCATAACTTTTTCGACCATGTAATATACACCTACGTGTGAATGGAAGATATTATGACGTTATGTTTTGACGTGACTTTTACCGCATACCGAGCGGTATGATCACATAACATATAATTATATGCTACGAACCTTCCTTAACATCCCACATCAAACAAAATTGAATACTATCCCTTACAACTAAGGTTATTCACATTTTAAGCTCTGCATGTAATCCGAAGATGCTCTGCGTGGCGTGTTTTACTCCGTCAACCGTAATTTTGAACTAATTTTGAACCTAATTCCGGCTTTGACACTTTTACAATACTTTTTGCAAATATTGGTTCCCAGAACAGTATTTTGGAGTGCAGCTTCGTTCCCTTTCCTATACTGTACTGGCCTACCGTTGCCTCTTGTATGTTGTCTGCCGTTGCACTTCACTATTGTACTCTTGCATTTGCAAAACTTCGCATGTTTGTGTTAAATAGATAATCTCATCTATTAGCACTATTACAACATCGTCAATGCGTTCTTTGTTTCTTAGTTTATGGCCTAAGGTAGCATCACACTTCGCACATACCCAGATTTTCTGCTTTGGATCAGCACTCACACAACCACTGTGATATATTGTCTTGCATTTAAAGCACAAAACACCTTTAGTAGCACGTTGTTTACACCAGCAAAAGTTTTCTCGCGTTTCTCGCGAGTGTTCATAGTATGAAGTACTGGCTGAGCACCCGATATCGCTAAAGGAGCTTTCGGTCTTGCTATTTTTTGTTACTCTTGATATAATGAAACAAGTAATACATTTGTAGTCACTGTAAATGGTGCCATTTTGGCAGCACATTTTCCAACGGTACTACTTGTAATTATGGATCTTTCCAAATCACAATTTTCATTTGGCGGCATCTTGAAAGTGGCCAAATAAATCTTCAGTTGAACAGCTATTTACATTGAACGATGCTGTAGCAACTTGCCACTGTTTAGATGACGAAAAAAACGGTTTCCATATTCCTTCTTCCTGCTCCTTACGTACTTAGATGATACACAATTGACTAAGGTCACTTTACACACTGGATTTTTCCACATACTTAACACTGTTCTCACTTTTAACGTATTTATTTGCGCAACTAATATACCCACGATTTGCACCATCCGCCATCTTGAACTAAATAAAAATGCATTAGTGCTTCCTACTGGCAACTGACTGGGTATAAAAGCATTCAGATTGTGGTCTTCCTAGTGGTGGGATGGGTCTTGCGAAGAATTTCCACACATGTGTTGCGTCATTTGTGCGCCGATGCTGGTTGCAATGGTCTCATGAACATTCTCACACCAGCAGACGAAGTTCTGAAGTCCACACGGCAGTACGGCACAGACGTTCTCCAAATTCGTCGTATTGCGAAAGCAGTAGTGGCTGATTGTGTAGCTACCACAGCACACGTATGAGTAAGTGTCAGCACCAAGTGTTATCAACCAGTGATTAGCAGAGGGACTACGAGCACGTAACCTCTAGCCGGTCTTCCACTAACGTCATTGCATCGACGTGCACAGCCAGAACGATACCGTCAAAGAATTACTTGATAGATGGAGTGGCGGCCGTGGTCTTCAGCGATGAAAGCAGATCCTTCCTGCACGCAAGTGATGGGCGTTTGCGCGTACGACCATAGACAAATATATACAGACGGGAAACCTCAGTAAGGGCCCGGTCCTACGCTCAGGGGTGCAGGGAGGGAGGGTTTCCAGCAGTTCCGTAAGATGTCCTATGATGGCGCTACGGTCAGAAGCAGCTCTTTAAACTGGCCAGAGCAGGCGGCAGGTAGCGGCTGTCCCCACCACCACCTCCCCTCAAACGCCAGCCAGCCGGACACAGCCGTGGCCTCGTGGCAGGCGGCACGAGCTCTCCCCTCAGCCTCCCCTCCACACTACCCTCTGACGTGCGAGAGGCACCCGAAGCCAGAGAACCTCCTGACACCTGCTTGCATCTTATGGAACTACGAGGGAAGCGTAGGACAGTGGTTTAGGGAGGGCTGCTCCTCTGTATATGTTACTCTGTGGTACGACGTAGACGTGGCGGCATTGGCGCATTCAACGGGATACGAATTGTGTACAAAAATTACGTGAGTCTTTATTTATTTTGTTCATCTACATCACATTGACCACTTCAAATACCCTACATCTAGATGGGATACTCTGCTAATCACAATACGACAATACGAAACGAGCTGCCCTTCTTTGTACTCTTTCGATGTCCTCCGTCAAACCCACCTGATAAGGATCCCACACTGGGCTGCAATACTCCAAAAATGGACGGACAAGCACAGTGTATGCAGTTTCTTTAGTAGTTCTGTTGCATCTTTTAAGGGTTCTGCCAATAAAACGCAGTCTCTGGTTCGCCTTTCCCACGATATCATCTACGTGTTCTTTCCAGTTTAAGTCTGGAGTAATAGTAATTCCTAGGTATTTTGTGGAGTTTACGGCCTTCACATTTGATTGATTTATGTTGTAAATAAAGTTTAACGGATTTCTTTTCGTACTCATGTGGACGACTTCACACTTCTCATTATTTAGAGTCAATTGCCAATTTTTACACCATACTGATATCTTATTCAGATCGTTCTGCAGTTGGTTTTGATCTTCAGATGATTTTACTAACGGTAAATGACGGCGTCATCTGCAAACAACCTAAGAGAGCTACTTAGATTTTCCCCTAAATCGTTTATGTAAATAAGGAATAGCAGAGGACCAATAACACTACCCTGTGGAACGCCCGATATCACCTCTGTTTT